>BSBM01000043.1:4380000-5122500 GCA_027924585.1 Larix kaempferi | reverse complement strand
AGAGACTATATAGTATGTCTAATGTTTGTGCTGTGAGCTATTACAAATACTGAAATTACTATAAATTGAGCAAAATGTTATAATGCAAAGTTTTAACCATAGAGGGGATAAATTGCACTCTATTATATATCATATTTTTTACAATATTTATATTTTAAACGTTTAGAATTTGTGAAAACTAAAATGTACCTTATTTCATAGTCTCTATAATCCAAACAATTTACAATTTTTAATTAAGTAAATCATTGGAAGAAGAGGATATTTATAACCGACATAGGTGTGAATTGCATGATCCAAATCACAATAGTATTAACTATAAGCCACAAGACACCAAGCATATATATAGCACACCATTTTCAAAAAATATATTGAAAAGGATTATAATTTTATATGTTTGTTGTAATATAGGTAATTACATCTACAAGTTATCAATAGTACGTTAAGATAGACATCTATGCATAAAGAGAAAAGAATACTAGATTTAATACCAATAATACATTATATTATCAATAGAAGGAATGTTTTACATCATGGGATTATCGCCCTATTATACATATGGACCGTTATAGATAATTGCACATGTATGTTTGCATATGATAGTTGACCTGCCAATCTAGTTTACCAATCCACTTTTGGTTGAATGGAGGACCTAGTAGACTAATCGACTAGGCCCTTGCAGCAAATACCCACCTTCAAACTCTTCTTTATCCCGAAGAGGGGAGATGTTATAACAAATATTTATAATTTTGTTTTTACAAAATATATTTTACAATTCCTATGATTTATCAATTTGTATGCTCTTAGTCTGTAATGAATCTTGATTTACAAATGTACTCGACTAAAATAAGTTAGTAATAGGTCATTGAGGTGGTGTTGGTTGAGATGGGGGATCCAAATGAGCAATTTTAATGATGACAATTGATTTGTGTTTATATGTAGCACTGATACATTGTTCTGCATCCCCTACCACTCTTCAATGGTTTGTTCAATACAAAAATGGGTACTTTTGAGGTTGGTATCCCATTTATTTTGTATAAGTCAAATTGTATACATTATTTAGATATGACATGACCTAGTAGTATGCCTATGGGTGTGGAAAATATGATTTCTTTATATCTAAAGAGAATTGGATTTCTTGACAACGTTCAAGCATTAAGCAGAGGTATTGGACGTGATATTTTAAAACATTGTATATTGTCCAAAACTTGTCGAAATGTACTTTGATAGTCTTGTGGATATTTTATTGAAAGGATTTAATAATATTCTATAGAACACAATAGGTGCATTTTTCAACCCGAAGGGAATAAATTTATAAGAAAATGCTCCAAATTCTATAACAAAATTTGTCTCTTGTTTATCTTCCTTAGAAATAACAATCTACTTATATCCTGAAAATCCATCTATAAAGGAAGAACATTTGTGGCATGTGGATTCATTTATAATTTCATCCACACATGAGGTGGATAATGGTTCTATAAGTGTCACTTTATTTAACCATATGAAATCAACACGAATCCATAGTCTATTTGGGTAATGTTTCTTTGGTTGAATGATCATAAGACACGCCCATTCTAATTGATTGAATGGGTAGATAATACTTGCTAGCAACATATTTTTTATTTCCTTCTTCAAAATTTCTTTATATTTATGGAAAAATTTATACAGGTGATTCTTCACTAGCCTTGCATTTGGTATGAGGTCAATTTTCATCTCAGTCATTCCCTCTACTAATCCCTTTAATTCCTTGTAATACCTAGCAAAAATATCCTCATACTCCTTGAGTAAGTTAGTTATTTTAGTTGTTTGTTGTTCTGTCCACTAATATCATATGCTGCCCATTTTCGATTGATCATCATTAGAGATGTACAATTGATTTATTTTTATGTTGATTGTTCAGTTGATCATAATAAGAGATGTTGACTTTAGATTCATATATTTTCCTTTTTCCCTCCTTAAATTCAGTATAAGACTAGGGAAATTTATTCTTCTTAGTCATCATCTACATCAACTATTGTTATTACTAATCAAACTGTCTTGACATGCTGCAAGACCATTTGGTGGTATTTTTACATCTAAATTCCTTAGTCGAAAGATTTTCCATTTTTCAATCCTCTTCGTTTTACTATTAATTGTTATGGACTTTGTGTTTGGAAAGTCGTTCTTTTATAGGTTGAATTCGATAGTATGTCAACTAGATCCTTTCCTTCGACACTATATTTCATTGAATTCTTTCTTCACATGCATGAATTGTAACTTATTGACAAAATTTTCCTTTATTGTTTCCAGGTTGTTGGTCTTTCTCTTGGATTCTTTAACCTTATATCATTTACTCAAGAGGTCGTATAGTTTTTTTGGAAACATGTGGGGCAATGTTCTTTCATATTTATAGCTTATCTTGTGCCATTCTTAATCACATATTTGGATATAATCTATTTGATTGAATCTATGTTTAAATTTTTAAATTTGGACCTTTTTTTGTTAACTTTACTTCAAATCTTTCAACAAAGTGTGTCGATGTAGTTATTTATGTATGAAGTTGAATTTTATGAGTAACCAATTATCTTGTAGCTTTCCCTATAAATGTCTAAAAAACACTCTTCATGCAACGTTGTTCACCAAAGTTCTTGTTTACTCAGTCGATATGTGTTGTGGTGATCCTCTCACTTTGTATCATAGTGGGGAAACCATTGTTGACCCTAGGTCACATGGTATGAGACTTGGTTGTTGACTTTCTCTCCTTCATGTATTCATGGTAATCTTGTGATGTAGAAGCATTTTTTGGAAACTGTCTTCTTGTATAGCTTCTATTGTCCAGCAGTCAAACTTTTGATTCATAGTTCTCCATTTGTTGGCCATATAATTGTGTGTCTGGGTTCTAGATAATAGATAATTGTATGTGTAGTTATCCTTCATTGTTAGGATTGGTTGTGTTTTGATAACTAGGGATCACCTGATATAAATTCCTTATCTCATCTTTTCATCATGGGTTCTATCATGGTTTACCATCATTAGGATCAAAGGGTATTATAATACTTTTCCCTTGAACCTTAATATTTATGCTATCTTTCTCTAGTGTTATTGTCATCATCATCTTCCTTTTGCATGGTCAACCTATAAATGTTGTATATGGTGCCATTCCCTCAACCAATTCTAATTGACTACTGTCAATATTCCCATGATAATTGTTTGAGATTCTTTGAATACTCTAATGGGTCCAATTAATCCTTGGTCTATTGGCTTGAGGTAATTTTGAGATCTCACCAAGTTATGTCGATCAATATTTACTCAATTTACTTGAGGTAGTGTGTTTACTAGTGAAACAAAGATGAATTCAACCCAAAGCACCTGATAATCTTCTATTTCTAAGTTGACTAGGGTGTCTTGCTCTTATGATATTTTCCCTTTATGATTTAACTGGGCTATTTTTTTGGAAATACGTCCTTTCTCTTGATAATAATTTAATATATTTATTAGCTAAAATAATTGACTGAATAATTATGCTTTAGTTATGAGTGCAAGAAATTTGTCTAACACAACACTTTTGTTTGTTTGTTCTTGTCCAATTTCATACATTACAACAAAAAAACCTTCTAGTGGAGCTTTTGCGGAACCTCCAGGGTCCTCACACAAATATTGGGGACCTTTTTTTTAAAACATGCTCTTGTTGTAGAATTCAACAATGTGTACGCGTTTAATAAACATAGGAATGGGAAATCCCATGGCATCCAAGTGGGATACCACGAAGGCTAGCAAAACAAAACACATATGCATTTTGGTTCTCTAAAATGTGTATGTGTTTTGGTTCTCGAAAACACATGCACGGTTTGGAGAAGAAAAAACTGTATGCATTTTAGAGAACCAAAAAAAATCCCCTAACACCCCTCCCCAAACCCCTAACATCCCTTATCCAATTCCCTAACACCCCCTACCTAACCCCTTAATATCCCCTCTCAAAAGCCCTAACACCCCCTACCCCTAATCACCTACAAAACATTCTCCAACTCACTAACACCCCCCAACCTCGTAACATGCCCCACAAACCCCCAACACCCCTTATCTAACTCCCTAAAACCCCCTACCACTAATCACCCACACCCTCCACCTACCCTTGTCTCTTGCCTGAGGCCCCAAACACCCCCTCCATACTCTCTCTCTCTCTCTAACCCTTACTAACCCCTTCTCTCACTCTCTTTCTCCCCTGCTCCTCTTACCCCCAATATCCTAACACACACCTATGTCTCTACCACCAACCCCTTAACTAGCCCTTCTCTCTCTACCTCGAACCCCTTACCACCCCGCAATGTATCTCTCTCTAACCCTTACTAATCCCTTATCTCACTCTCTTTCTCCCCTACTCAACTTAACCCAAATCTCCTAACACTCCCCTCTGCTGCTACCTCTAACCTATTAACACCCCCCTCTCCATCTACCTATAACCCATTACTGCTCACCAATGTCTCTCCATTTACCTCTCACTCTCTCTCTCTCTATTTCCCCCCTTACCCCTAACGCTTACTAATATTTAGTGTCATTCTATATACCTAGCGATCGAAATATTTTTCATGTTAAATCATCACCAAGCCAAGTCCAAAACACCAAGTCATATTCACTTCCTTCATGGAAAATGTTCATTCTATATACCTAGCCATCAAAATATTTGTAATGTTCTCTCTTGTTATCCTTAGCAAGCCAAGTCCCACACTTATCCTCCTCCTCCTCCTCCCCTCTCTCTCTCTCTCTCTCTCTCTCTCTCTCATACTCTACCTATGCATAAATCCTAAACCTCTCTAGATGTCCTCCAATCACCTAACACCACCCTTCTCTCTCCCACTCTCAACCCCTACTCCTCTCACTACCTCTATCCCACACATCCTCTTCCTCTTGCTCCTCCTCTCTTTCTCTCTTGCCCTTAACTTTTACTAATGCCCTCTCTCACTACTCCTCCTTCCCTCTCTCACACCTCTTCCCCCTAACCCTTACTACCCTCCTCTCTCCCTCTCTCTCTCTCTCCCCTACTCCTCCACCTCCACTTAACCCCCACCACTCTCACTCTCCCCCATCCCCCTAAAATTTCCCTCTCTCTCTAACATTATCTTTGAAATCCCCCCTTCCCTTTGAAATCCCTAATCCTCCCTACATCTGTACCCATCCACCCCCTAAACGCAATCTCTATCTCTATCTCTCCCTCAACCCCCCTACCCCTAATTACCCACACCCTGCCCCCTTAACCCTTAACTCTTACCCCCTTCTCTCTCTCACTCACTCACTCACACACACACCCCTCTACTCCCCCACCTACCCCTAACACCCTTCTCTCTCTCTCTCTCTCTCTCACACACACACACACACACACACACACCCTAATACAAAAAACATAAAAGACAGAATATCTATCGTAATTTGGGACAGGAAAGTGGTAAACAGGCATCAACATTTGGACACAGTGCAGGCCAAAATAGATATCATGGCACATCAGTTGAAATGGTTTAAAGGCATGTTTGATCCTTTGTTTAAGAAAGGACTTCCATTCTTTTGGGAAGAAAAGGGTGCTATGCTGACACAAAAAGAGTATCAGGACAAGTTAATTGAATGCAAATTGGACTATGCAAAGTTTGCTGACATGCACCAGTCATTATCTCGCAAAACAATTGTGGACAAGCTAGTAGATGAGTCTAAATTTTTACTTGTTTTTAAAGAAGCATGTACATAGTTGCAAAATTTTTCATATAGGGATCATGTGGAGATGCGCATGTTGCTGAAAGAGCTGGCCACTTCATATTTACCATCTATTGAGTAGTGGAAGACATTAGAGAAATATGGAAGATCAAAGTACACGCTGGATGGCTGAAGATGTCAAAGATCATGGAGAAATTACTGCTGAAGAATTAGTTATTTAGGCATTTAATTTATCAATTACTAGTTAATCAATTTTGAATGACACATGTAAAGGAAGTTATGCCTATTTTTAGCAGTTTGTTTGATTTCAGCTCATGGAGCAATTTTATAAGAACTAGTGAATATAATGAAAAAAGGGTTGGAACCAGTGAGACTTGAGCCTTATAATTTGATAATTATCTTTAAGAAAAATACAGAGCCAAAGCTCGCATTTTGCAGAGATTCTTGTGTTATTTATTTTACATTATGTACCTTCTCTTTCTCATGTGAATGTTTTTCCTTGTTATCTATTTCATATTGTTCTCTTTCATGTTTGGATAAGTGTAAATTGAGGCAGAATTCATATGTTTATGCGTTGTTTCTTTAATTCCAAGCATCCACAAACCTTTCTACTAAAGTTACTACAGAATTCATCTTCTGATGCTCTTTATTAATGGACTGTCCTCATTTTCTTCTTTATCACCAGACAAATAGCATTTTGACTGTAAATGAGTAACTACCCTGCCTTTGTTAAAAATTTCCATGCAATAACACTGTGATTGGATTATATATTTATTTGACTCCATTGTCCAATGTGTACTTGCTTTGTTTCAACCAAACAAACAACAATATTATTTTATTTCTTATTCACATATTTGGCCTTGTTAAAAAAATTATTGAGAGATCCCTCTCTGGAGAGAAAGAAGCCAACTTTCTTTCCTAAAGCTTGGCTTTGTGGTTTCCTTGAGATGACTTTCCCACAACCTGAAGGTATATTTTGAGTGCTAACACTCCCCACCCAAAATTTCTTGTCCTCAAGCAATTGTAATCCCATTGCAAGGAGATCCACCATGCTTTTTTTGCACTACTCTGATTATTACGTCTTCTCTAGCGATAAATTTGTCTCCTATGCAACTATATGGTCAAACAAGCTGATTTGGAACTCTGTGATCCTTTCCAACCAAATGAAAAGCTCCTTTTGTGCAGCATGCACACTAGTACTAAGGCTTACAACATTAATACTTGTCTCACCCAACATACTCAAGTGAAATTCCCATGTACTATTATGAATTTTGAAGGAATTACATAGCAGCCATAGTGTGAGGCACCTGCAATAATTACTTAATACGAATATGCGAAATAACAGAAATGACAGAACTTAGAATCACTTTTATATTGATCACAAGCCACTTCGAGGGGGCAACCTCCTATGAGCAAGCTCAATACAAATAACTTCACGGTGTCTTCATAGGTCTCAACACACACTTATATACTAATTCTAGGCACCAATACTATGGGTTGAAACCATGGGCTGTTACAAACTATGGATCAACAATACTACGGGCGACTTACAAAGCATATGCGCCAACAACAATAACACAAACTATTGATCAACAAATACTACGGGATGACTTACAAACCATATGCGTCCAACAACAACATACTAACAAAGTAAAGACATGGGTTCCTAACATCCCCTCCCTCTTAAAAAAAGCTTTGTCCTCAAAGCTTTAGATGTGGAAATTGTTGTTGAATCTGAAGGAGTGGTTCCCATGTAGCATCCTCTGGTTGCATGCCGTGCCACTGAATTAAGACCTCTGTGATAGAGCGAGAGAGAAGCTGATGTGTGCGCCGATTGAGGATGGCCTCTGGCTCCAAAAGTATGGATCCTTCATTATCGAGTTCGGGTAAAATTGTTTGTTCGCTGATGTTGGTGCCAAGAACTTTCTTCAGACAAGAGACATGAAAGACTGGATGAATGCGGGAAGAAGGAGGAAGTTCCAATTTATAAGCAACAAACCCAATCTTCTGAAAAATCCGATATGGCCCATAGAACTTTGGAGCGAGCTTATGATGCCCTTTGAGTTTCAAGGAGGATTGTTTGTAGGGCTGGAGACGAAGAAAAACCATATCGTCGACTTGAAAAGTGTGCTCCGAACGGTTTTGATCAGCTTGTTGCTTCATACGATTTCTTGCCATGTGAAGGTTGTCCCACAAAATGCGAAGAATCTGATCGCAGTTTCGAAGGACCGTGTCAACTTCCTGAACTGGTGAACTTGTGGGGGTGTATGGAAGAAGAGCTGGAGGTGCTTGACCATAGACTGCTTCATATGGGGTGATTTTAGAGGCAGTGTGGTAAGAGGTATTGTACCACCATTCAGTGAGAGGGAGCCACTTTGTCCACTGATGTTGTTGTTCTGAGGTGAAGCAACGAAGATAAGTTTCCAAGCATTTATTGACAAATTCAGTCTGACCATCTGTTTGTGGGTGATACCTGAACTCATCTTCAGTTTGGTGCTAGTGTGGCAAAATAGTTCTGTCCAAAAATGACTGGTGAACGTCGCATCACGATCCGAGACAATGGAAGAAGGGATGCCATGAAGACGAAAGATCTGGTCTAGAAAAATTTAAGCGACGGAGGAGGCTGTATAGGGATAAATGAGACCACAAAAATGACTATATTTGGAGAGGCGATCAACCACAACGAGAATCACTTTCTTCCCACCAAATTTAGGGAGCCCTTCAATGAAATCCATAGAAATATCTGTCCAAATCCGTGTAGGTATGGGCAAGGGTTCAAGCAATCCTGGAAGGAGTGTTGTTTCACCCTTATTGCACTGGTAGGTATCACATTCGACCACCATCTGTTGAATTGTCCTTTTCATGCCTTGCCAAAAGAAGTTACGCCGTGCTCGTTCATACGTTTTGAGGAACCCAGAGTGCCCTGCCGATGGAGAAGCATGGAGTTCATAGAAGACAGCATGTTGAAGATCTGTGCTCTGGGGAAGCACCAGACGACCCTTGTATCGCAGAGAAGCACCATCCCAAGAGTAATGTGGTATAGCAAAAGGGTGGTTGGTCAAGCATTGGATGATTTGAGATAAGGAAGAGTCATTGACATAACCCTGTTGAACAGATTGCAACCAATTTGGAACAGGCATAGAAATAGCTGAAAGAGAACCTTGGGCATGAAATGTGCGAGAAAGAGCACCTGCCGCAATATTGTCTTTACCCTTCTTGTAAGTGATCTCATAGTCATAACCCATGAGTTTGATAACCCATTTTTGTTGTGCCGGGGAGGAGACACGTTGGTCCAAGAAATATTTCAGACTCTGGTGATCAGTCTTGATGCAGAAATGATTCCCTAATAGGTATGGGTGCCACTTCTGTACTGCATGCAAAATAGCCATCATTTCATTCTCATAGGTAGAGGCAGCTAAATTCTTACCTGAAAGGGCTTTGCTGGTGAATGCAATGGGGTGTTCATCTTGAAGGAGAACAGCACCAAGTCCATTGCCGCAAGCATCACTCTCAATAGTGAAGGGCTTGGAAAAATTGGGCATAGCTAGCACAGGTGTAGTACACATAGCTTGTTTTAGTTTGTCAAATGCACACTGAGCAACAGGTGTCCATGTAAAAGCATCCTTTTTCAATAGAGCAGTTAATGGAGCTGCAATCTTCCCATAATCCTTGACAAACTTGCGGTAGTAGCCAGTCAACCCCAAAAAACCACGAAGGCTCTTGAGTGTCTGAGGATGCGGCCAATTGTTCATGGCATCGATTTTGGCAGGATCCGCGCGAACCCCTTGTGCTGAGATAATGTGCCTGAGATACTCAACTTCCTTCCATCCAAAAACACATTTAGATTGCTTGGCATGGAGATGATGGTCAGAGAAAAGTTGCATGACAAGATCCAGATGCTGGAGATGTTCATCCCATGTTTTACTGTAGATGAGGATATCATCAAAGAATACCAGAATGAATTTCCGCAAGTAGGGTCGAAATATTTTATTCATTAAGGCCTGGAATGTGGAAGGAGCATTAGTGAGGCCAAAGGGCATGACCAAAAACTCATAATGGCCATCATGTGTGCAGAAAGCTGTTTTCGGAATATCATCCTCATGAACCCGAATTTGATGATACCCAGAACGAAGATCCAACTTGGAGAAAAAGTTAGCCCCATGAAGGTCATCAAGAAGCTCATCAACAACAGGAATTGGAAACTTATCCTTGATGGTGAGGTAATTAAGTGCTCGGAAGTCAATGCAGAGGTGACATGACCCATCTTTTTTGCGGACAAGAATAACTGGAGAAGAAAAGGAACTAGTGCTTAGGCGAATAATGCCTTGCTTCAATAAGTCCTGAACGAGCATTTCAATCTCCATTTTTTGGTGAAATGGGTAGCGATAGGGCCTGATGTTGGGAGGAACGCTACCAGGAAGGAGCTGAATACGATGGTCTTCTGGCCTGGAAGGTGGCAATCCCACTGGTTCAACAAAGACACCTGTATATCGATCCAGAATTTGTTATAGATCCAAAGGTGTAGTGGAGACCGCTGATGGTTGCATCTGGATGGAATGGATCTGAGCGATGACACCATGTGAATTCTTCTTGAGGAGTTTTTCCATGCGATGTGAACTTATGATGCTGAGAGAACCTGGTTGTAATCCTGTCAATGTGTGTTTTTGTCCATTGAGGGAAAACTGCATCCAAAGTTCAGCAAAATCCCATAAGATAGGGCCAAGTGTGCGTAGCCATTGAGCGCCCAAAACCACATCACATCCGCCTAAGGGCAAGGCAACCATGTCAGAGCGCAAGGTATAATCTCCCATAGAGATATGCACATTTCGACACTTCCCTTTGCAAGGTAAGGTGCCCCCATTGGCAACCATGCCTTCAAAGTTGGAGCAAGGATGGATAAAACAATCAGCTTGTTTGGCGATCCGAGGGTCAATGAAATTATGAGTGCTACCAGAATCAATGAGTATTGTAAGAGGAAGCTTCTTGAAGTAACCCCTGACCCGCATTGTTTGGGGGGTGGTGATTCCAGCTAAAGCATGGAGAGATATCTCTGGCTGGTCATCCTGAGACGGAGGGTCAATAGGCGGTTCCTGAATGTCGACCGGAGCATCCAGTGTTTCTGGATCTTCGTCACCCATTTCAGAGGCAGGCGGAGACTCCACATCCAAGAGATAGAGCTTTTGCTGAACACATCTATGTCCCCAAGTGAATTTCTCATCACAATTATAGCAAAGCCCCTTTTCTCTGCGTGCTTGCATCTCTGTTTCAGACAAAGGCTTGATAGGAGTCGGTCGAGGAGCCTGCGGTACAGGTGGTCACTGAGAACCCATATTTCGGAAAGGAACAAAAGTGGGCTTGGAGCGTTGTTGGGCTGAAATCTTGTCTTCTGCCAACTTAGCCAACCCTAGGGCTTCCATCATTGTGTTGGGACAGAACATTTTGACCTCAGAGCGGATGGCATCCTTTAGACCACTGATAAAACAACTCTGGTAAAAGTCATCAGACAATCCTTCGGTGTGGTTGGCTAGATTCTCAAATTCGGTTTGATACTCTCTCACCATGCCAATTTGGCGAAGTTTAGTGAGGGCTCCTGTGAAGTCATCAAAAGCACTAGGACCAAATCGTTGCAAAAGGAGCTGTCAAAAGTCTGGCCATTTGGGCTCTGGATGAGCCTTGATGTACCAATGGTACCATTGAAGAGCTTCCTGTTCCGAGTGAAAGGATGCCAGCGGAACTTTGTTGACATCAAAAGTATTATGCAGACTGAAATACTATTCTGCATGAAAGATCCATCCAGTTGGATCAGTACCATTGAAGCGAGGAAAATCAAGCTTCGGACCACGAAAATTGGTGGAAGAGGAGAACCCATTGTCTGATGAAGACTCAAACTGCCGTTTGTTGTTCATAGCTGAATGTTCAAGATGGAGGCTGAGAAATTTTTCATCCAGATCCTAGAGTTTGGATTAGATGGCTGCAAGTGCTTCCTCCATGGTTTTTGCTCCTGCACGGGTGACAACCATAACCAGGAGTTTTTGTTTGTTTGTTTGTTTTTTTTTTTTTTTTTTTTTTTTTTTCAAGTTGACTGGGTAGGAAAACAAAAACAAAAACTACTTCAGTAAGGGAAAATTTGGACTAGGGAAAAAATATGAAGGGTAATTGGGGTTTGCTAGGTTTTGGACACTATTGAATAGACAGGGAAACAAAAATGAGGATTCCAGAAGCGGGGTGAAAGAATGGGAAAATTTGGCAGAGGGGAACAAAGAAGCAGAATTCAGAAATGAACTCTGTGGTAAAATTTGATGGTGATTGGGTGAAATCTGAGGAAGTTATGGCAAACCCTAAAAATAGACAAATGTGGGATTTCGGGCTTTGGGAAGGGGAATTGTGGATAGGGTCCTCAGGAATGAAATATGCAGAATGGGGTGACAGGGGTTCCCCGAAAATTTCAAGGGAAACAGAGTGAAAACAAGGGAGATATGGAGAAAAAACTGAATTTTATACTTTTTTTTTTTTCCAGACTGGAGCGGCTATGGCTTGAAAGGGATCTGAAACAGCGCTGAATCGATTGAAAATGGCTGGATCTGGAATGGCTTGCAAAATGGATCTGAACGACTGGATGTAAAACAGTGTAGCAACGATCGACGATAGTTCAGCTGAAATTAGATATGAACCCCAGGTATGTGCAGCTTCCTAACAGTTCAAGGGTTTCACTCGGGAACCAATGCTATCTGACGGCTTGCGTATTGGGGCAGTACCCCTCACTCCACGGCTCAGGTAAAATTGATAACTGCTTTGCCACAAACGACAGCTCTTGGTTTACCTCATGGGTGGGAACTAGTCAATCAGGTAGGTGTTGTTGCCCTTTTCGCTGGTAGGTCCTCTCAATGGGCCAACTACTTCAGGGTTCCTGTGGTACTCCTCACAATGCGTTTTAGGGATTATGCCCAAGTACTTCCTACAGTTAAGAGGATAGGGATTATTCCCAAATCCGAACCTGCAACAAATGCGAAAAAAAAAATTGGCAGAAATTTCACCTAGCGAGCCCAAGAAAGTGCTCTGATACCAGATGTGAGGCACCTGCAACAATTACTTAATACGAATATGTGAAATAGCAGAAATGACAAAACTCAGAATCACTTTTATATTGATCACATGCCACTTCGAAGGGGCAAGCTCCTATGAGCAAGCTCAATACAAATAACTTCACGACGTCTTCATAGGTCTCAACACACACTTATATACTAATTCTAGGCGCCAATACTATGGGTCGAAACCATGGGCCGTTACAAACTATGGATCAACAATACTACGGGCGACTTACAAAGCATATGCGCCAACAACAATAACTCAAACAATTGATCAACAAATACTACGGGATGACTTACAAAGCATATGCGTCCAACAACAACATACTAACAAAGTAAAGACATGGGTTCCTAACACATAGATACCCTTGTTGCTCCGTCAAGATCAAGTATTTCACTAATGAAGTCATACCAAAATATTCTTGGTGCAAAATTAGTGCTTGGCCAACCTCCTTCATGATCTTTCTTTCCCCAAGAACATATAATTCATGTTGCTCTCCAGGTTCTAACCTCATGATGTGTGATGTACCACCATTTGATGAGGATATGTGTTGATGACTTGAAGAAGTACCTGCTTTCCAACATAATCTTTTAAACTTAATTGAGGCACTTGATAATTCATGGAATGCTCTCCAAGGGAGTATAACCATTGTACTTCGAACACCAAGTTAGTATAGACAACATTAACAACATAAAAATTATCTGTTAAGGTATAAAATCCTATAGTTACATGTATATTTTGAATCAATTTAGTGCAACTCAAGGAGTTATTAGTGATCATGATGACCGTGAAACCTTCAAAGGTTTCAGTAGGTAGCTTCATTCTTACCACCAAGGCAAAATCAGTGAAATTGTGGGTAGCATCTCCATCAACCAAAATTGTAGTTCTTTGTCCTTGAACCACTCCCTTGAATATGAGAGTGTGGAAGCAAGGTTTTCTTGTAATGGCTGCAATATTTCCACTTGCTGGTGTTAGTTTTTCTTCACTTGATGTCTCATAGCGACCATCTGCTTCGGCAAGTGCTTCCTCATTTTTCTCCTCAGCTTCACTCTCTGAGAAGACCTCAATGTAATGTGACTTTCCCTTTTCACATTTGTGACTCAGAACCCATGGATCCTGCAATGAGAAGCACAAATTTCTCCTCCTTAAATAATCTCGGTATTTGATAACATTGTTCCTCTCAAAACTTATGGTTTGACCCTTTTGAAAGGATCCCTAATCCTAGTGCTTAGGAAGTTAGTTTGTCTTAGGTGGGAATCTAGTTTTAGGAATAGTCTCTTGAAGATATATGGTTTTATTCATGGCATCCTGCAATGTTGTAGGTTGGTGATATTTGACCAGTCCTTTGAGTGGCTCTCCTAGTCCTTCTATTAAAAGAAGAACTAAGTGAGATTCTGACATGTCATTCACCATGACTGCCACGTCCTTTTGAAATTCTGAAATGTAAGTATCTGGTGCTCCAGTTTTCTTCAACTGGGAAAGATCTCTGAATGACAATTCAGGATCTCTTCTATCAAATATATTCACCAACCTTCTTCTGAACTCCTCATAGGTGGTAAAAATATCATACCCCATTGTTCTTAGTCCATGAAACCACCAGTCATTAGCTTTCTCTTCCAAATGAAAGGTGGTCATCCTAATGGAATCCATTTCATCCATAGGATTTAATTGAAAATAAGTATCTAGCTTCTGCACCCAAGAGTTAGCAGTACATTTAGAGGATCCATCAAAGTAAGGGAGGGAGATATTACCAATGGTTCTCTGTAACTCAAAATTTTGAGTTGACTAATTGGGATGTCTGTAACCTCCTCTTGGTTTAGATCTTTTTTGGTAGTCATAATTCTTCTTGAATTTCAAATTCCTCTTACACCCAGGGCCATGTATTATGTTAGTCGAACCTCCAAGGATTCAACTACTTCAAATTACATCTCAGGTTCCTTTGATCTAGGCACAAGGAACTTGGGAATAGTAGGCCTTGACACATCCTTGAATTCATGTATCCCAGTGTGAGGCCCAGTTTTAGAAAACATAGTATCGCCAAAGATATTCTTCCCTAGATGTTGGGAGCATGGTATTTTTTAAGGATTTTAATATTATACTTAAGTATAGTATGCTAGGCGATTATTTTGGATAGAAAAAAACATGTATATAGACACGTAGGCGAATATTAAATATAAAACATACAATTTACCACTGAAATATGTAAATTTTGGCGAATATTATGATAAAAAAACATATTTTATGTAAATATAGGCAACATTAGAGACTAAAAATGACCAAATAGTGAATTTCTTTTTTGAAAAAAAGCCCAAAAAATAGCCAATTGGCAAAATTTCGCCCTTAAAAATTTCCCTGGTTGGGAGCCACTACTACTCCCTTCTCCATCTCTGCTCACCAACTGCTTGGCATGACACTCTCAAGTTTCTTGAATTGAAATGATGATGTTCTGGCATATGTCTTGCATTCATTTTAGTATGCTATGAAAAAATTATATGAACTCTTCTCTTTCATCCATGTCAGTCATATTCTTTCCTTCTTGAATCTTTGCTCCAGTGGAATCAACCTCTTCTTCAATATGGGGTTCTTCATGATCTTTTCCTTTGGGTGGTGGAACTCTCTTGGAACTCATCACAAATAATTAAGAACAAGTTCAGAGAACCATGCTATGATACCACTGTAAAGTATCATATCTGATTCAAGGTACATTAGCTCCAAAAACTTGCAAAAAATAAACAACAAAATATAGCTTTGACAAAACTAGTTAATTTGACTAGGATTCACACAGAAGACTTCAAACCACTTCAGAAGAATTCAAACTACTTTAGACTCTTTCTAAATTCTCCCCAGAAAAAGGTTAGGACCTGATAAGGATTTGTAACATATGGAAAATAGGAAAATACCTTGGCAATCACACTTTTAAGGGTGCTTCACGTTTGGGAATATTTCCTTGGCAAAACCAAGGCTATCAATGCACATTCCCTGAGGACATATGTGGAAACCCAAGGATTTTGGTGCTCATTGTAGGTAACCCTACCTGGGATAGACTAAGTGGCTAATATAAGACCTATTACAAGATAATGACATAGGTTTGGTAGCAATTATATTAGGTTTGGAGGTGTTGATGCCTCGAATATCATAACATCAATCAGTAAGGGATTCTCCCCGGTAAGCAAGCCCAATTAGATCGCTCACCATTTGATGTGGGGAATCTGTTTAGTTAACGCTCGGCTACTGTGTAAGATTTAAATATTTGTTTTCCTTTTCACCAGTTGCAACCCGATCCACCATTTATATCTTTTATTTGAAAGCTGAGATGCAAGTGTTGTAATCTAAATGCATGCAGTTAAACAAGTCCGATCAAAAACTGTTGAAGCAAATTTAATCTATCCTTGCAAGGAGAAAAATGAAAGGATGAGTAATAAAATGGAAATGCAACCAAGAATTTCACACATAGCTATTCCAATTAATAGAAGCATTTACAGCAGAAAGCAAAATATTATCAAAGATAGCTTTGACAAAGCTAAACATTCCATTACTCGTTTTACACATAAATTTTGCATAGGAAAGTGAATGCATTCAAAACAGGGAAATAATTCAGATTAGTTAAGAATGATCTCACAGTCAATGTATGAATAATGCATAAATAATTCGGCCAACATTCAACACATTCCCACAACAAAACTCCATGTAGGCTTTCTTTAGGAAAAATAGAGCTTCCTTCATTGATGTAGCAAAGTAATTCACATACAAAATTAGTTTGTCCTTTCACCTGCCAAAAGTCCTTCTCATCTCTTCTATCTCTATATTTATAGATTTTACAAAATTTGTCTCTTCCCAAAACCTAACCCTAGGGAGACCCAAAAGTTTGTCTTCTAGTGCCTAAAGAGACAAAAACAATTTCCAGTTGTTTTACAAAACATTTATACAATAAAATAATTCCAGATGTCTTTTACAAAATTTACAATAAAACAAATTAAATCCTAGATGGTCCTGCCACTTCAGCCGGTCTTTCTATTTCTGCTGAGGCACCCACTTCAACAGGCATGCTCGCTTCAGCTACTTTGCTTGCTTCAGCTGGGTTGTCTACGCTTTCAATATAGCTGGACCACTGGTTGATTTATCTCAGAATGATATTACCCCGTGCATAGATGGTCATTTTCAACACTATTTCATGCTTGTGGACATCTGATTTAATGTTGGTTGCTTCTGCCACTCCTTCCTTGTTGATGCTTTCCAGAAAATAGGCATGGATAGAGGTCTTCCCAATGAACCGATGGAATTCATGGGGATTCAGGACATCTATCTTACTGATGTACTATGTTTCTGCATTCAGCTCATTCTGTAGATCTTCCAAACGCTACTCTCTTTTGGGAAACTCATAAATGGATTGAGGTAAAACCATGCCACACTTCTTATAGGTTTCTAGGATTTTTTAGTAGAATGTGTGATATCTCTTGACGATTTTACATATTTCAACACTTAGCTTTGCGCCACAATCCCTACAAAACTCAAAGACTCCATAATCCAAGTCCAATTCATCGATGGTCTTTACTCGTAGGTGTGCTGGGAAACCATATTTCCCTTCCCTCCATTCAAATTGTTTATTTATCTCCTCCACGTGATGCACATGCTTCTTTTTTAGCCTCAACGCCTCGACTTCAATGGTTGTCATCCTTGTTATCATTTCTTTCACCTTGCATATCTCTCATGAAATCAACATTAGTAATTGATAAACTTTCTTCTGCATCTCACATGCTTTTTCATGAAATGCAGTCAGGTTCTCCTTCTCATTTGCAAACTTGAGCTGCTCTAATAGCTTCTCTTTCTCCCACACCAGCCTGTCAAGATGAGGCTTAAAGGATTTATTTAGATACATGTTGTTGGCTTCAAGCTTCTCTAGTTCTGCTATGTGAGCTTCCAGGTCTTTCTTCTTGCTTTCTGATATTTCCAACTGCATCTCTAGTGTGCTCTTTTCATCTTCGAGCTGTAGCATTTGCAAAGTTGTATATTTCTTTTCCTCTTGAAGCTCTTTGTACTTCAATCTTAACTCATTTCCTTTTAACACCTCTTTATGCATGTTACTTTTCACTTTGAAACATAGTTCCCTGTACTTCTTAACTTCTTCCACTAGACGATCAACATTGGCTTACTTGCTTGAGTTGAAGCCACAGTGCATGATGCCGTGAACACAAGGTCACCATCAGTCCATTTAACAAGTGGGGTTTCTAATACTCTGATTTCAAATTGACCCTCTCCAATTTTCATCTTCTTTTCTGATCTTTCTATAGTAACCTTCTTCCTTTGATCAAAATAAATGGAATCCAGGTTTCCCACTTGGCGCTGCTTTGAAGGAGTGTATGGGGTAAGTGCTAACTCTTTAGTTGTGACAACAACTTCATTAGATATCCCTTATTGGTTTATTGTTGATACATCCAATTCCATGGCACGGGGGCTAGACATGCCCTGTTCAACAACTTTCTTAGACTCTTCTACTTTCTCTCTTGCTCTCTTCTCTACTTTCTCTGCTAGCTCTACTACCTCTCACTCTGCTCTCTCCCTTATTGCCCGCAACTTTTCAGCCTTTTCCCTTTTGATTCTTTCGGCCTCTTCTTGCTGCAATTTGGAAACTTCTTCTTGCAATTTGACCTCTTCTTCTTTCCAGATCCTCTCCTCTTCATCTTTCTGAGCCTTTGCTTCTTGCTCCTGCTGAGCTCTAGCAGCTTCTGCATCTTGCTACTGCTTGACTTCTTGCTCCTTTTGGAGTCTTTCTTCTTCCTCCTTTTCCTTCCTCTTGGACTCCCCTAATTGTGATGTTGCTGCCTCTTGTTCCTTTTGGATCAACCCAATAGGTATAGGGTTGGAACTTGCTCTTATTTTAGAGAGGTAACATTTTCCCAACTCAGTCAAGTTCCTGGCACTCTGGAAAAATTCTTCATCCTTGTCCCAAAGATGTGCGTACTCAAAAGTAGCTCTGACATTGGTACAGTGCTCAGTGACTTTGCCACTAGGATCATGCCTCCTAAAAAAATTTGTTCCGAAACAAAAAGCTTCTAAGTCTTGAGAAAAGGTTCACCATCTTTTTCTTTCTAGAGACTATATGCACCGATGGTGAAGGGCATTGGTGGGTACATGCATTTCTTTTTCTCACTGAGAATCTTGCTGACCCCATTGATGAAGAGTTTCCTTACAGCTTATTTGTGCACTACAAAGTCTGTGACATACCGAGGAAATAAAAAGGGAGGTTTAGTTCCTCCACTCATTATGATATAGGTGCCCTCGGGGGAGAAGTAATAGTCGCCAAATTCATCAATGATGGGCATGGCATTTTTAGAAAAACAATTTGGCTCTTCTTTAAAAATGAATTGATACAGGGGCATGGTGAAATTTTCGCAAATCTATTTGTAGTGATTTGTGTATTTGTTTTCCCATGTGAGTTGATAAGCTACAAAGAGAGGGGACTCCTTTTTGTTCCAAATGCAACCCAAATCGGGAAAAGGGTGCTTGCCTAGTAAGCAATCTATCAAATACAAAGACATGAAGAAATCAGTTTTCTTCTAGGTCAGTCCTCCTTGGGAGCAGTTAAGAGTGAGACCATGTTGTCTGAGATTATGTCGACTCAATTGAATATTGTACCAGACGTGGCTACATGGACCATCAATGGCACCCAACCAAGATTGAATACATTTCCATTTCACATGCCAAAAATTTGACTCAGCATTAAGGCAATGAGTTTGTAAGGAGTCCTCAGAAGCACACTTTCATACTCCCTGTTGGCTCTTTGCGTGATTTTCCTTTCAATTATTACCATCTTCCTGGCGGATTCTAGAGGGTCTAGTGTTTTCTTTGCTAACCAGTCATTGTTCAGCTAAGCCCTTGCCTAGGGTAACCTATAGGTAGCGATTATATGCTCTGGTGCGAAGGACACGAGGCTCATCCTGGTGTTATCATTGATTAATGTTGTGTCAGTTTTCATGTGCGTAATTATCCAACCAATAATTTCTGAGCATTGGAATAGCTTGGGACGAGTTGCTTCCTTGTGAAGGCCAGACTTCTTGATGTTCAAGTAGACCACAGTTTCTTCTAAGGTTGTGTTGGGTTACTTTTGGTCTTTGATAAATCTGTATAACTCACCCCAATTAAATTATAGGGCGGCGACTCCTGGGGCTACTCCCGTGATAGCTTATGTATCACAAAACATTGTCTCAAGCAAGGTATCTAACAGGATTTCTACGTCCGAATCTGACTCGACAGGCTTAGCCTTCTGTATGGAAGATCTCTTGTGCATGTCAAACCTGTGATATCGACAAGAGTATGTTGATGTATATGTAACTTCGGAATGTATTTCACATATATGTATATTATATTCCTATAGAGATGGTATTATTCCTCTATAAGGAAGTGTCGTCATTTATATTGTAAGTGTCGTAACTTATACTTGATGGGTTATTAGACCACCTTGTTTGGGGTCGGCCCTATATAAGTCATGTGGGTCAAAGGGTTATTAGACCACCCTATTGGGGGTCGGCCCAGTTAGCATTATATTATGTGGTTAAGTTCGAGCCTACATGAGTTAGGTAAAAAGGCAAGTCAAGTCAAGTATAAATAGAGTGCGGGAGGCACTCTATTTACTCACTCACTTCTCACACATGCTCTCAAGGAGGAGAGGCGCACTTATGGAGGAGGAGGATTGCTGCTAGGTTATGGCTATCTCTCTCTTGGTTGGTTGTATCATTGCTCTATCTATCTCTGAGGAAGTTATTGGGTTTTTTCACCTTTATGGTTTTCCCCAAGTAAATCTTTGTGTCTCTTGTGTGCTTGCATTATTGTCTCCATGATTGATATGCTGTAGATATGCTGTACATGTTGTTCTCTCAGTTAAGATCCTAGATCATATTGAAGTAAATTCAGAAAATTTAACATGGTATCAGAGCTAGCCTGAAAGAAGGCATGATATGGCATGTATGACACTTGTTGCACTTACGATGCTAGGGCTTGATATAGCAAAAACCAGTCATCGTAGCACTTTCGCTATAAAACCGTTTTGGCGACGTTTTCGGATCTGAAATTGTTACAGGACGAAGCTAAAATCTCCAGGTACCTTGTGTCCAAAGGAAAACCTCTAATTCGTTGTACTTTGTGATTTATGATCTGTACAATATAGGGTTTCTGCCTCTTCCAGATCTGAGTCAAATTCAGGTGACCTTGGGAAAAAGGTCATATCTTGGGCTAGGAAGATCCAAATGAAATTTCGTAAAAAGTGACAGGTAGTAAACAGTCTGTACTATCTCAGAAAACGTTTTCAGAGGCCAAAGTTAAAACAGTGACACGTGGCACGCCGTACAAATTCGCTCTCCTGTATTATCCCATAAACAGGTCACGTTGCGACATTTGGCATAACTCTCTCTCAGAGAGTCCAATTGAGGTCATACCTGTCAGGATGGAAAGGTAACAGGCCGAGCTATCTCAGAAAACGTTTTCAGAGACCGAAGTTAAAACAGTGACACATGGCACGCCGTACAAGTTCTCTCTCCTGTTTTATCCCAAAACAGGTCACGTTGCGACATTTGGCATAACTCTCTCTCAGAGAATCCAATTGAGGTCAGACCTGTCAGGATGGAAAGATAATAGGTCAGGCTATCTCAGGAAACTTTTTCAGACCCTGTGGATCAAAAATTTCGGAGTTACACCAGAAACAATCAGGTACATATTTCTGTCAAAACAGAATTATTTTTTGGTACCTTCATTCATGGCTTCCGGAATTTAGGGCTGTGAAGAAAGTTGGAATTTTTGTAATCAGAGACCACGGCTGGATGCTACTCATCAAAATAGAAATTTAGAGACCAAGATCAGAATTTTTGGTTGGGCAGAAGGCTGGGCTTGATTAGACCCTAGTTCGGGACTTTGATCAGAAAAGTGGAAAATTAGGGCTTCTGTAAAAATGGGAATTTTTGAAATCTGTGACCACGGCTGGAAGCTCCTCAGAAAAATAGAAGCTTAGAGCTTTGGATCAAACATTTTGATTGGGGAGAAGAGTGGGCTTCATCAAACCCCAGTTCAGGGTCACATCCAGTGAATCCGGAAGTTTCAAAGGCAAAATTGAGGAGTGAAACTTTGCAGTCTTCAAATTTTGAATATACCAGCTTGATCAGCTCATCAAGACACATATTTCTATCCTGTCAGAAGGTTGAAATTCAAAGTTTGAATTTTTGGGGTTTCTCTGACAAACCCATATCCAGCTCCAGGTCCAGTTCTTGCAAATCAAGTGGATTGGGTTAATCCTAGAAGAAGATGGATTGATCATCTGCATGAGTAAAGAAGTTCCTGTTTCAGAGGGAGATGAGGCTAAGGCCTTACATAAGAAGATTACAAGCGATCTCAACAGGTATGACTCATCGAGGTATGTTTCGATATTTTCCATGATTAAGTTTATGGTATGTTTTCATGTTATTACGGCTAGTACAATTTTGATTTTAGATTTGTCGTATCACCTTAACAAAATTATGAATGCATGATAGAAGATATTCATTGGTTAGGGTGTTGACACTTATGATTGTACTAATGCATTATGGTGTTGTATGAGGTTTATGTTGTCTACTAACATGAAAGGTACACCAAGAAAGACAGATCATGTTCTGGTCCAAGAACATATGATCATGATAACATGAGGACAAAGATTCATCCATTGTCATGGATCTCATACAAGATCCATTCACGAGGTATGTATAACTTGGTTTTATAATGGTTAACTTATGAGACATGCAGGTTACTAGCACAAGTCACTGAAGAGAACCAAAAGACATTATACGGGTATGTTAGACATAACTAGCTAACATGATAATCCAGGTGTGTTTTTCCTATATCAAGCTAGAATCCTACCTTGTGTTAGGATCTTATACTGTTGTTGATAATGATTATTCATGAAGTCATAGGTTTGAATAATCATGGTTGGATGTATATTATTGTTCTTACTATAATTGATGATATGACTAACCAGAAGAATCATGAAAGTATAGGTTTGAATAATCACAGGTTTTATGCACATTATATCTCTTATCTTAATTGATGATTCAACTAACGCGAAGAATCGTAGGTTTGAGTAATTATAGGTTTAGACATGTTATGCTTCTTATGATTTGACTAACCATAAGAATCCTACATAAACCTTGAATGCTAATGCTTATTATTTCTGATTGAAATGATCATGAGTATACATGCTTGAGATTATTGTGTTTTAATAGTATACTAATGAATGTATGATTTTATATGAATCATGATACTAATAAGCATGCATAGGGACCAAGGATGAATATGAGTTCAAGAACAGGTAATTCAGGAAGCAAAGATCAAGAGGGAGCACACTCCAGTTGCTCCTGCCAGAAAGCAAAGGAGCACACTCCAGTTGTTCCTGCAATAAAGAAAAGGAGCACACTTCAGTAGTTTTTGCAAGGATGCAGATAGTCAAAGGGAGTTGACCATGTTTCTACATTCCACAACATAAAGGTGTAGAAGAAGCTACTTCATATTAGGACTCCAGCAGATCCTACAAGGAAGCGAAGACTCAGAGGGAGTCCACCCAACGAACAAACAAAGATAAGTATTTTAATTATCATTTCTTGCATATTTGTTTGTTTAAGTAAAATTGTTCAATGATGTATATGCTCATGTTCCTAGACTTAGGATATGTCTTGTGCATATTAGAATAGTTGCATTAATGAACAGTATACTACTAATACACATGGGTAAGTGGCCTATGGCACTGTACAACATTTCATTGCTACTTATCTAGAATGAAACCTCTTTGCTGACATGTTGGGAGTTGTGCACACTCTTAACAATGTTCTGGTAGAGATTGGAAGGCATCTAGAAAGTTACGGAATATGGATAAATGTTGTATTGAAGCATT
Source organism: Larix kaempferi (assembly GCA_027924585.1). Classification (NCBI taxonomy): domain Eukaryota; kingdom Viridiplantae; phylum Streptophyta; class Pinopsida; order Pinales; family Pinaceae; genus Larix; species Larix kaempferi. Next base: position 5,098,835 of record BSBM01000043.1, on the reverse strand, counting down.
GGCTAAGATAATTGCATGACTGTATGGCATATTTCTTTATGTGTAAGAATTTGTTCTGAAAACTATGAGATGTTTTCTAATCATGCAATTTAACTTGTTGTGTAGGAAAGATCGTATGCCATCTCCTACAAAAGAAGAACTACAACATTTTGTTCCAGCAAAGATATCTATTGAAGATATTGAAGATATTGAAGTTCCCAGGATCTGGGATGAAGAAATGAAATGCCTTGATCCGTCGATCATGAAGAATGATGTTTGGGATGTAGTCCCAAGATGTGAAGGGAAGTTTTTTATGACTTCCAAATGGAACTATCAGATCAAGCATGTTGGAGATGGCAGCATTGAGAAATATAAAAGTGATAAAATAGAAGATGCACCAGATGGATCTCAAGACAGCATGGTGTAGTCATATATGTGTGCAGAACTTGGTATGGTAGGATAGACAGCTTTCTATCCAGTTTGGGCGTTACCAAGAGTAAAGCAGATTCCAACCTTTTCTACAAGGTTGAAGAAGGCAATCCAGTGATACTATTTTTTTATGCAGATAACCTATTTGTTACAGGTAAAGATAGATTGATTGCCGACACGCAGCAGAAGCTTTCTTCCAAGTTCGAGATGATGCACTATTTGTTTTTGGCATGGAGGTGTGGCAGAGTGATAGAATCTTCCTTGGACAAGGAAAGTATGCAGTAAGAGATCCTGAAGAGGTTCGGGATGATGGACTGCAAGGCTATGGCCACACCTATGACATCGAATATGAAGCTTCTATGTGATGCTTCATCTGAGCTGGTTGATGTCTCTACGTATCGTCAGATGATTGGGTCCTTGATGTACTTGACGAACACGAGACCAGACATTTGCTTTGCTGTGAACACATTGAGCCAGTTCCTGACGGATCCGAGGGGTGTTCACCTGGTTACTGTAAAGCATGTTTTGAGGTACCTGAAGGGTACAGTGGATTTTGGGCTCAGGTATGAGGCAAATCAAAAGTTTAACCTACAGGGTTATGTTGATTCAGATTGGGCTGGCAGTGCTGCAGATAGGAAGAGCACATCTGGGTGTTGCTTCAGTATGGGATCAGGTGTGATCTCTTGGTTTAGCAGGAAGCAGTCCTGCGTAGCACTGAGTACAGCTGAGGCAGAGTATGTTGTAGCTTGTTCAGCTAGTTGTGAGGCAGTATGGCTACGGAAGCTACTGTCTGAGTTATTTGATCTCCCGTTGGAGGCTACTGGTATCTTCTGTGATAACCAGAGTTGTGTGAAGCTGTCCGAGAACCCAGTGTTTCATGATAGGTCGAAACACATAGAGATCAAATATCACTATATCAGGAATATGGTATAGAGAGGAGCTGTGAAGCTCCTGTATGTTCCGACGGACGAGCAGATTGCAGATGTGCTGACGAAGCCACTAGCCAGGGTAAAGTTCGAGTACTTCAGAGAGAGGCTTGGCGTTCTTCAGATCGAGGACACTTCGAGGAAGAAGTGATGGACACATTTGCTGAAGCCATTCCAAGCATGTGGGAAGGAGGATCCTTCACATGGCTGTGGATGTAAGCGCTGGATGATGAGCATCAGGATGATGTTCTGGTTTCTGCCTGGATATGATCAGTTGGATCATTTATGTATGTACGCATCATGTTGGATGCTGGATATGATCGGTTGGATCATGTGTATGTATTTTGTATGAACGCATCATGTTGGATGCTGTTGGATACATTGTGTGGATCATGTATCATTGTATGATCAGGTAGATCATGGATGATGATGGATACATTGTGTGGATCATGTATCTTTGTATGATCAGGTAGATCATGCATACTGATGGATACATTGTGTGGATCATGTATCTTTGTATGATCAGGTAGATCATGTATGCGGATGGATACATTGTGTGGATCATGTATCTTTGTATGATCAGGTGGATCATGTATGTTGATGGATACATTGTGTGGATCATGTATCTATGTATGTATCAGGTGGATACTTGGATGATCGTGGATGACAAGCTTCTCCAGATGACATGCAGCAGGATGTTGCAGTGATGATGATCAGGATGATCATGTGTACATCAGGATGATGTTTGATGAGTATCAGATGATACTTTGTGGCCGTGGATCAGGTTGTGCAGGAAAGCATGTAATTTGTGCCCTGGGAGATTTGCAGATGGTCTTTCGAGGTTTTGCCTATGGCATGTAATTCGGTGCCCTGGTACATATGGCAAATGCTCTTGCGCGGTTTTGCTTGGGAGGACATGTAATTTGTGCCCTGGGAGATTTCAGGTCGGAGTTGTGTACCCGTAACATCCTGAGATGCTCTTGCGAGGTTTTGTCCTATGGCATGTAATTTGCTCCTGGGAGATCTGGACAGGATGAAAAAGGCCTCAGATGCTTCAGCCAGGTTTTGCCATGACCACATGTAATTTGCTCCTGGGAGATCTGGACAGGATGAAAAAGGCCTCAGATGCTTCAGCCAGGTTTTGTGGTGGACCACATGTAATTTGCTCCTGGGAGATCTGGACAGGATTAAAAAGGCCTCAGATGCTTCAGCCAGGTTTTGTGGTGAGATCACATGTAATGTGCTCCTGGGAGATCCGACAGGTAGAGCTGCGTGCTCGTAACAGCCTGGGATGCTTCAGCCAGGTTTTGTGATGGGTCACATGTAATGTGCTCCTGGGAGATCCTACAGGTAGAGCTGTGTGCTCGTAATAGCCTGGGATGCTGCAGCCAGGTTTTGTGACACACGTAATAAGTCCTGAGGATTCCACAGTATGGCCAGTGATGATGAAGACCTGCAAGTGGTGGGCCTACATCCAGTATGAAAAAGGACTGGCTCTGTAGAACTTCCTATGACGAGTAGATTCGGAGATTGATTGAGATAGCAGCAGCAGTGACGATGATGATGACTCGATGATGATTATCCAGTGACGATGATCCAGAGAAGATGACTTGTGCTAGAAGAACTGTGCTGAGAAATACCTTCCTAGTTAAGAGGGAGTGTTGATGTATATGTAACTTCGGAATGTATTTCACATATATGTATATTATATTCCTATAGAGATGGTATTATTCCTCTATAAGGAAGTGTCGTCATTTATATTGTAAGTGTCGTAACTTATACTTGATGGGTTATTAGACCACCTTGTTTGGGGTCGGCCCTGTATAAGTCATGTGGGTCAAAGGGTTATTAGACCACCCTATTGGGGGTCGGCCCAGTCAGCATTATATTATGTGGTTAAGTTCGAGCCTACATGAGTTAGGTAAAAAGGCAAGTCAAGTCAAGTATAAATAGAGTGCGGGAGGCACTCTATTTACTCACTCACTTCTCACACATGCTCTCAAGGAGGAGAGGCGCACTTATGGAGGAGGAGGATTGCTGCTAGGTTATGGCTATCTCTCTCTTGGTTGGTTGTATCATTGCTCTATCTATCTCTGAGGAAGTTATTGGGGTTTTTCACCTTTATGGTTTTCCCCAAGTAAATCTTTGTGTCTCTTGTGTGCTTGCATTATTGTCTCCATGATTGATATGCTGTAGATATGCTGTACATGTTGTTCTCTCAGTTAAGATACTAGATCATATTGAAGTAAATTCAGAAAATTTAACAGAGTACAAATGAGAAGTTTCCAATTTTATAAGCAACACATTGCTAGCGAGTCAACACAGCATTCAAACTCATGGAGTTTAACATTAATTGAATATACACATGTGTTAACTTTCAATTAAAACTAGTTGCTTAAAGACAACAATAACCAAGAGGAGCATTTAAACAGATCCATCTATGAATTTAAATGAACACCCGAGCGCTGATAGCTAGTATTAATCAATATCTTATTATCGTGAGCCAAACATCCTACTAGGGCTAGCCTTTAGAAAATATGGACATGCAACGAATGTCGCAGTGGAATAAGGAACTTTCCGAAACACCATTTATATTTTTTACAAGTTCATCTTTCAATAATAAAAAATGCGAGGGAGGAGCCCTTCCATAACAAAAAGAACGACTGACAGGCCGAACTATATGCATGTGGGGCAGAATGCATAGTGGTCGCAAAACTAGTTGACGGGGATGAGCATAAAATGGTTTCCACGAGACCTGCCTGGAAAGCTAGGGGCAAAGAAGCTCTTATTGGGCATAGGGTTCCCACAAATCACACGAAAATAGGATTATATCAGGTGTTATAATGACACGGGGTCGGCCTCGGGAAACACCCAATAAACGAATTTTACGCTACCAATGAACATTGAATGGGGTTTCCTACTGGGTAAAACCAAAAGGAGGAGATTGAGGACCTACTTGTCAGCCTTTAAACGTATCCCTGCAGTCGATGCATGTACCAAGCTAGTGACAGTCTAAAGCTTCCAATGGAAAACAACAACGTTTCTTGGTTTTGACAAGGATCGAATGAAAAAAAACCCCGTTGGGTGAATACATATATATACAACAAGGGAAATTAATTCCCACCAGGTGGACAGTTGGAGACTTAAATGTGCACGGGGCTCGATGCAAAGAGAAATAAATCCACACGGGACAAAATTGAATTCTCCACCAATGAGTCCTTCCCGTTTCCCAAAATAATAGGCTGCGCCATGGTCTGCAACTCAATTGGTAATTCTTGCGTATCGGTCGGCGATTTTAAGGGTAACTCCTGCGACCACAATGCTGCGACGGGTTTGAAATGGAGGTCGGCGAGGGTTAAACCAACAAGATGCACAACGATCGGGAGAATTAATCCCAAAAATTGCGACCAAGACACGCGACGGAGACTTTCCAAACCGAGGCCAAAGTGTGATGCAAAATATCGGCGAAGTTAAGGTTAATATTTACGCAACGGTCGGGAGAACTAGTCCTAAACATTGCAACTGTGGTTGGCTTTAGCGCTACCGATTAGCGTTTTTGGCTTTAAAACTTGTGACGGATTGGTCCAAGTTTAAACTTAACAAGTGCGTGATGGTCGGCGAAGTTAAGGTTAAAATGTGTGCAATGGTCAGTGCTTTTGCCATTAAAACCTACGACCGAAACCGACTGAAAAGAGCATTTTCCTTAGCAGAAAAAACAAAAAAATGTTGAAGAAACAAGAGACTTGAAGGGTTGAAAAGCAAGCTAAAAAAGGCCAAGGACTTCTTCAAAAAATAAAAGGAGGGGCCCCAATATTTACAAATGTTTGGGGGGATGTTGCAGCAACAAAAATTGGCGATTCGTTGGTGAAGACAGATCTCTAAAACAAACTCTTCCCATGAGCATAAAACTTACAAACTGCTAGCTCCATGTGTATCAAAATTCCTTCATAGTTTAGCTTATGTGAATTTAGTGATCACTCTTATCATAATGGTCATTGGGGAAAAGGTAACTTAGACTCAGAATTATTTACAACTGTCTCACGGCCAAATTGTGGAGTTCATTTTAAAATCTATCTTTTAGATGCCAACTAATAAAGGACTCCACGAGATCACGACAATATCTCACAGACATATTCGTTTGTTCCTCATTCCCATGCTATCTACATCCTTTTTGGATGTTTCTTAATTAACAATTTTTGCCGCTTGAGCCTTCGAGAAATAAATTTCCTTAACTTTTAATACTTGATTTAGGTTCTTCAATTAATAATGTCCTTTTGTGTGAGGGAGAGATTTATTTGACTATCATGCTTCACGGATGGAGAAGAACCTTGCTGGCCCAAATTATTCGAACAACTTCCTTGATTGAATGCTTTTTTGCTTCTCTCAGCTGTGCTTTAATTGAGGCGAGAATTTCTGGAAATAAACTCTTTGATATAAGCTCTTTTGGCTTCTACTTGTAGCATGGGATCATTTTAAATACCATACATCTATGAGACATGCTTCATTTCCATGGGTCCATCATAGTGAACTTCCTAAGATAGGCATTAATGTTAGAGTGAATGGAGCCCCAAGATAGTAAGAAGGAAATGCTAAATCTTAGTTATTTAACCGCGGTTATTTGGACCAAACAGAAAATGATCTCGTCATTCCTAGGGACCACTCAGTGAAAGCAAAGTCACAAAGATACATTTTCTTTATAAGTGAATTTCTGCATTTCAATATTTTGAGATTTGCTTGGAGTCCTATCTTACCACTAAGCCAAGATTTGGGCTAGGCTTTATTAAAGAAAGAATAAAGAAAACTTGAGTAAAGAGCAAGGTAAAAATCAAACCAAACTAACTTAAAAGCCGCAGAAAACAACAAAACAGAAAAAACAAGAAAAGAAAGAACAACACCTATTTATGTACAAAAGTCCCCATGGGACTATGCGAAGTACTGCTTTAAAACAAGGCCGTTGAGAGGGAGATTCACTTCCTCTCCTTGCAAGTCTCTCAGCTTATATGTCGATGGGCCAAGCTTTTCATAAATTTGATAAGGGCCAACCCATAAATGCTGAAATTTTGTGCGCATTCCCTTACCATAATGTAGATGATCCCACTTCAGAACTAAGTCACCTACTTCGAAACTTCTCTTGCCATATTTGCGCTTATCAAAACACATTTTGACTATGTCTTGGTGTTGGTGGAACCGGTCTTTGGCTTTAAGCCAATATTCTTCAAGCTTCAGCAGGGTATCAATTCTTGATTGTAGGACTTGACTGCTAGAACCTTGAGAGGCTTGGGCCAATTGCAAGGATGGGAGTAAAATATTCGGAGGGAGTATCGCTTCCTTAACATAGACTAGGGTGAATGGGGCGACTCCTAAGGAATTCTTCGGGGTGACTATGTCTTCCCATAAAGCATTTGGAAGGGGGGTTGTATGCCAACTTCTTTGATTTTCAATCACAGTTTTCTTAAGGATTCGAATGAGATTCTTATTGGTAGAATCAGCTTATCCATTTCCTTGAGGATAGTAATTGGTTGAATAATGTAATTTAATTCATTTCTCATAAACAAATTCATTAATCTTCATAGACAAAAAATAAGTTACATTATCAAAGACTGGGGAAATTGGAACCCCAAACCTGGTTATGATGTTTTCTTCCAGGAATTTGATAAATGCATCTTCATTTATTTTGCGTAGTGGAGCAGCTTCTGACATATTATAAAATAATCCGTAGCTATCAGGATATACCGATGCTGTAGCGAAGAATTCGGGTTTACTTCACCAATAACATCTATGCCCCATTGTTCGAATGGTTCAGAGATAATGACTGGATGCAGATTTCCTGTTGCTTTTGGCAATTTCCCAACACTTCTTTGACATACATCACATTTCCAGGCATAAGCATGAGCATATCTGAATAAGGTGGGCCAATAATACCCAACTCTGAGAATTTTATGTGCTATGATATCTCGAGAATAATGTCCCCCAATAGGGCCATCGTGCAATTCTTTGACAACATTATCAGCATCTTCTTTCTCTAGACATCTAAGGAAAATCCCATCATAATTTCTTCTAAAGAGTATCGCATCAATGATTTGATAGGCTACTGATTTAAGACGTAGTGCCCTTATTTACTTAGAACTCCAGTGTTTTGGAAAATATCCTTGCTGCAAATAATGCACTAGGTCCCTATACCAAGATCCAGGAGCTGTGAAAATGGGACATACCTCAACAATATTCAGTTCCGCTTCATTTTCCAAATTCAGCTCTTCATCAACTGGATGCTCAGTGAGTAATTTACATAACCATTGACCCTTGATGATGGTGGCTAGCTTAAATTCCAAGTGGTACTCTTGAAGAGTGGTGACCCAATTTCCTCTCCTTTCTCCCAATTCTTTCTGAACGAAAAGAGATCTGATAGCAAGGTGAGGAACTATGACTTTAGTTCTCTTTTTTAGAATATACAACCTGAACTGCTTTACTGCTTTGAATACGACATATGCTTTCTTGTCTAGGCCAGGATAGTTCAGTTCAGCGCCCTATAGACTAGTGCTCCTAAAGGAAATTGGGTATTCGTATCTTGATTCTACCTTTTGCATGAGCACGGCTACGAGAGAGTCATCCGAAGAAAAGGTGTACATAATGAAATCCTTATTGAAGTCTGGACTCATTAAAGAAGGTTCACTAGCTATGGAAGCTTTGATTTCTTTAAAAGCCACTTTCTCCAAGTCAGCCCAGTTGAACTGTACACTTTGCTTTATCATTTGCTACAAAGGTTTAATGATCTGAGTGAAGTCAGGAATGAACCTTTGACAAAAATTAATGGTGCCCTGTTGATGCCTCGGTTGTGCAGGTTAGATGCAAAGGTGATGGAATGTTCCAAGACATTCAACAGAGGAAGAAAACTCAAGTTGAAAGGCTTCGAAAGACCCTGCGCAAGGGCAGTTCTATCCGCAACCTGTTTGGTATGGTGATCCCCCACGGATATTCGGCCTCCGCTGGCACTCTAAGAGTTGGTGAGTTGATCTATTAGATAAGTTTTCCAGTTAAGGAAAACCAAGGTGTGGATATGGTGAGGCTAAGCTAAGCTAACCTATTATAGAAAAGGAAACTAATCTAAGTTAGTCATATTCTAAAATGAAAGCTTGTTTATGTGCAGATTGGTCTTGAGATATGATTAAACAAGTAATTGAATAGCTTCAATAGAAATTTCTTTAGTTGTATTACTTGTTAACTTAAATTATTATCAGTTAATTAAAATCAAATGACAATCTTTCAAGTATTCAGGATCATTCAAGATCTAGTCTGTAATCACTCTGCTAATTTAAAAATTAACAATGATTATATAAGTTGATATGCATCGAATCATTTGTAGAAATAAAATATGAAAGTACTTGTATTGAAAAAACTCAATGAAGTACTTTGAAACATAAACCAGTCATATAGAGAAATCAATACAACAGATTTGTACATTAACAAATGTTTAGCAAACGATCAGATACATAACAGATGACAATTTGAAGCATAAATAAGAAATTCTCAAAGAAATTTGAGGAATAATAGAATATAGATTAAAAGATAACTTTACTATATGAAGAGGTCTTGTACAGAAATTACAAAAAGCTCTACTTAACAGAGTATCTCCAGTCCAATCTTTTACTAACTTACAACTCCAAAATTACCAACCCCCTAACTAAGAGAGATCCCTAGAAAACAGAGATTACGAAATCAGATTAAAACTGTAGATCCAAGAAATCCTGCCATTTCTCAGACTACATGATTCCTACCACCTTTCAAAATAGTTTATTAAAGATACATTCTTTAATAAAAAAAATCCTCACAGCAAAACAAGAATTCTACCCCAACTTGCTCATTATTGGCAATAGACGATTTGGCTTGTAGAGAATCTGCCGCGGGAACTTCTGGATCAGAGACTATATTGTCAAAAGCAGAAAAATCCATTAAAGGATCTGTTTCAGAAGAAGTCGGCGGGACATCAGGTTCTTGGTTGATTATAAAATCTTGTAGAACAGAGTCGTCAAGGTCAGCCAGTTCCTTGGGAATTTTCTTTGTTTTCTCCTCAGGGAATCGCATGCAGACAGAAAGAGCTTCAAAATATTCTTCACCGCTATCACTGCTTAAATCAGGAACACCTGCATCAAAAGGTGGTGACATAGGTTCTTGATATAGTAAGGGAAAGATCTCTTCATCTTTAAAACGTGCATCTAGGAATCCATTACCTGTTTGCATATTTCTCGTAATAGATACGTCTAGAAGGAAAAATTACAAGACTATCAGACATAATTTTTCCTCTTGAAGAATACGAAGGACGAGCTAAAAGTTTCGTATTTGTTGCTAATTTAAGACCAACATATAAGATAGCATACATTGAGCAAGACAAATAACAATGATTGAAGTTATACATCCAATTCACTGCAATTATCCAATTGTGGTGAAAAATAGCGAGGACATGCATTAGTTGGATAAAACCTGTGTGAAAGAACAAAACCAATCAAAACTCGCACGTCTTAAACTAGTTCCAAAAGCTTATTACGAGTATTCTCACATCAACAATCACGTCTTCACATTCGTGACCAAAATGAAAATTATGGCTTGAAAACTATTTGCGAAATGACTGAAACAAGATCTTGAGCAACTCTCGTGTATGTGTCAAACCGGATTCAGGTGACTGGATTTAACAGAATAACGGGAAGAATATTTCAAACCGAAACATGCATAATGGTGTAAAACCTTGAGGAGTAGAAACAAATAATGAAAAGGTGTCCCAAACAAATCGAAACTTATGAAAATACCAAGTGCATCCAGGGCAACAATCCAGCCAGAAGTAACAGATTAAAATATGACTATAGGATCAAAACAAATGGACGGTTGAGATTAACCGAAGCGGGATGCGGGGTTGTGCGAAAGTTTTATTCGCAAAATTTATTAAGAGATCCCGAAAGCCGCAACCCGACAATTGCGGGTTGCGGGGTCGCACAAATGGAAAAGGCGGAAAAGAATTATCGAAAGCCGCAATTGCGGGTTTCAGGTTTTGGGAATAATCACAATCGACAAATGAGAAATGTGTTTCCGAAAGCCGCAACCCAACACTTGCGTGTTGCAGGTTTCGGGAATGACACACTCGTAAACTGAAAACAACTTCCCGAAAGACACAACCCGACAGTTGCGGGTTGCGGGTTTTGGGAACGCACAACAAAATAAATAAAAAGACAAATCTTGAAAGCTAAAAGCCGCAATTGCAGGTTTTTGGGTTTCGGGTTTCGAGATGATAGTTTCCCAAGATTATTACAAGATGAACCTGCAACCCGCAACCGTCGGGTTGTGGGTTTCGGGTTGGTCAAATTCCAAAACTTCAAAACAAACACCCCGCAACCCGCAACTGTCGGGTTGTGGGTTTCGGGTTGGTCAAATTCCAAAACTGCAAAACAAACACCCCGCAACCCGAAATTGTCGGGTTGCGGGTTTCAGGTCTCCTAACTGTCAGGTTTCGGGTTGATTGAAGAAAAGGGTAAAATACTCAAAATTTGAGGATTTAAACAAATTGGACAGTTACAGATCATCCAGAAAGAGGGAAACACGCAAGACAAAAGTATGGGTTAAAGATCTAAACAAGTGAATACCCAAATTCTCATATTTACAGAGTACACTCACCAAAATACCGTTGTGTTTATTCAAAATGGGGTTCCCGTGCTTCAGCTAAGCATGGGATCTATTGTGGCCACAACAAATGGCGAGTGGCTCGGAAGAACCAGTTATCTCTGTAATGAAATTCATCTAAATGAAACATGTTAGCCACATCACTTTTTTCAACCTGAATTTTTCCAAAAATTCATCATAAGAGAGACAGTTAACGAGCATGGAACATGAAATTAATAAATGCCCATATGTGATCGTGTTGAGAATAATGGAAATCTGATAAGGGGGTTGAAGAAACAATTGAGATCCTTCACCTTTATGTAATCATGGAGAAGCAGCTTGTTGAACCTAGGCGCATACATGAAAATGCTCCTAGATATCCTAATTACACATCACCTTGATTTATTGAGATTTTATTTACATGCAACAATTCATGAGATTCTCTTTCTTTCTTTTTTTCTTTTTTTTTTAGATTAAAAGAAGATACTGTGTATATAAGATCACTTCCCTGACTTGGTGATCAGATATAAGTAGTGCCATTCACAAGCATAATTCAAAAACTGATCAAGCCAGCTCGATAAAGAGACTCCTTATCTTCCAGTTGCAATACTGAAAGCAACTACCATGGCTTGGTGACCATACATTAGTAGTGCTACTCACTAATGCTTTGTTGATCATGAATGGACCGACTTGTTATAGGATCTTCCAACTCCCAGTAGGACTGAGAGTCATCTTCCAAGTGTGGTGGCTTGATGTGAAGATGTCATTCCACAAAGCACCTATGAACCTAATGGGCTGGCTTGATAGCAAGACCTCCCACCTTATAATTTACATTTATTAAGATATTTATTACCAAGGTGATAGTAAAAGGATCCAAAGCAAAACAATATAGGCAGGTTATTATGATATGCAGCTTGAACCATGAAACATGAGACAATGGAGACTCAGCTATTTTCCAGACCCCAATTAAACAAATAAGACATGTGTAAGATAATGACCATTGTGGAGAGATATGAATTCAGGGTCCTACAATCATTAGTTGTATGCCCTTTGTTGAACAACCTCCGATACATGACAAAATAATGGCTGGCAAACAGTTATAAAACCCAAGCTGAAATCATCACCAAGAGAGAAATTGATCAATGAGTATGACCAAATGTGTGGAGTTTAAAGCAAACAAATGAAAACAAAGCAGACAATCCAATCAAGCAAAGAAATAGCAGAACAAACCTATGTACAAGTACATCAACCTGATCAAACAAAAAAAAATCTGAGGAGTGAAACATTCACTGGATAAGTGTCTACAACTCCTTCCAGTGTCTGTAGTTGGATAGTACTAGGACCCATATTTTTTGTAACAATGAAAGGTCCCAGCCAGAGGCATTGAAACTTGGTATACTGGTTCTTATCTTTGTGTTGTTTGTCCCATCTTAAAACCAAGTCTCCAACAGAAAATTCCCTATCAAATGAATATTTTTCATCAAACCACCTTTTCACCATCTGCCGATGATGATATAACTTGTTTCTAGCCACTTCTCTCTCTTCCTCCAGTTTAAGTAGAGTGTCAATTCTCTGCTGGAGGGGAGAAGAATCATCTTCTTGGACAGACTGGGCTAACTGTAGTGAAGTGATGGTAAGATTAGTAGGGAGAATGGCCTCTTTTCCATACACTAGATAGTAAGGAGAATTTCCAATTGCTTCCTTTGGAGTAATCCGATCTGCCCAAAGAGCATTATTGAGCTGTGTATGCCAATCTCCATGGTGAGAGGCCATAGTCTTCTTTAGAATGTTGATCAAATTTTTGTTCGAAGACTCAGCCAACCCATTACCTTGTGGGTAGTAATTGGCAGAAAATTTGAGTTTCATCGCCTTTTCAAAAGCATATTTAGTTATGTCAATCGAAGAAAAATGGGATGCATTATCAAAAAATAGGAATTCCGGAGTACCAAATCGCGAGAGTATCTGACTGTCTAGGAAAAAAATGACTTGGATGGCATTACATTGCTTAAGTGGGACTGCCTCCACCCATCTGGTGAAGTAGTTAGTTGCTATGAGAATGTATTTGTGTTGGAGGGATGAGGTAGGATTTATGGGCCCAACAAAATCCAGCCCCCATTGCTGAACTAGAAACTGAACAGTGACTAGTTGCAAAGGGAAAGCAGGTTTCTTGAACTTTCCAGTGCATTTATGGCATGGTTGAAACCTCCTTAAATAGGCATAAGCATCTTAAAACAACGTAGTCCAATAATACCCAGCTCTGAGAATCTTATGAGTTGTTGTCTCACCTAAAAAATCACCTCCAGCTGGTCCTACATGAAATTGGAATAAGATGTCATTAGTTTCATGTTCTTCTAAACACCTAAGAAAAACCCCATCATAGTTTTTTCCTAAACAGAACTTCATTAATAAACTGATAAGGGGCAGTCTTTAAACTCAAGGCTCTTCATTTTTTAAAGTCCAAGGTTTTAGGGGAAAACCCAATATTCAGGAAAAATTTGATATGATCATACCATTTTGATGTCGGGGTATAAATAGTATTGACAGAACCTGTAGGAATATCTTCTTCCTATTCCCATTCAATTTGCTACTGCAGGGGATCGTTAAATGGAGCAGTAAGAAGGCAAAGGCCTTGTCTTTTCACAATTTTGGCTAGCCTTATTTCCAAATCATACTCTTTCAGAGAAGTCATCCAGTGGGCCCTTTTTTTTCCCAACTCCTTCTGGATCAGCACATTTCTAATAGCAGAATACAGGACAATGACCTTTGTTCGCAATTTTAACAAATAAGGCCTGTAATGCTTAACAGACTTGTAAACTGCGTAGGCTTGTTTGTCAATTTGTGAATAATTGAGCTATGCACCCTTGAAAATTGAACTCATGAAAGAGATTGGGATCTATGTATCACTGTTCTGTTTCTGTGTCAAAACAGCTGCATAGGAAAAATCAGCGGCGAAAGTGTAGAGAATAAAATCTTTATCAAAATCCGAGAACATGAGAGCAGGAGCTTCAACAATAGCCTTACAAATTTCCATGAATGCATCCTTTTTTTCTTGTGACCAGGTGAACTGTACATCTTTCTTAACTAAATGTTGTAAAGGTTTAACTATCTGAGCGAAATTAGCTACAAACTTGCATACAAAATTGATCTTACCCAAGAAGGACTGCATTGCTTTATGCGAACCCGGTAAGCCGATTTTTGAAATCACGTATGTGCGTTTAGGGTCAATGATCATACCTTCTTTCGAAACAATGAATCCCAATAGCTTCCCTTTTGTAACTGCAAAAATAGATTTCTTGGGGTTCAAGGAAATGCCAAATTTCCTGCAATGTTCGAAAACTTGCTTTAGAGCAAATATGTGTTCATGTCATTTTTTTGAAAATATGTTAATATCATCTAAATAAACCACGACATAATTATGCATTAAACATCGGAAATCTATATCCATAGCTCTCTGAAAAGTGGCTCCTGCATTAATTAAACCGAAAGGCATTCGCCTATAGGCGAAGGTGCCCTAAGGGGTTCTGAAAGCTGTCTTTAATTGGTCATCTGGGGCAACCATAACCTAGTTGTACCCTGAAAAACCATCTATGAGAGAAAACATTTTTGACCCAACTACCTTTTGGAGAATCTGTTCCATGGGTGGAACATGGTAGTTATCTTTTTCTGAGGCCCGGTTCAAATTCCTGAAATCGACACACAATTGGATTTCACCACTTTTCTTGCGTACAGGCACCAAATTGGCTATCCACTGTGTATGCCTCACCAGAAAAATAATTCGGGCTGTGAGTAGCTTTTCCATTTCTTTTTTCACAGAAGGCTCTAAACTGGGATGCATCTTCCGTAGTTTCTATTGATATGGTTTAACTTCCGGCTTCATAGGTATATTATGCTAGATGACGATAGTGTCAAACGTTTTCAATTCGTCATATGTCTAGCCGAAGACATCTTTATATTCTTTACACAGTTTAGTGATAGCTCACCTTTTTTCTTGGGTGCAATCAATTCCTATATTGATAAAACGGGGTTCTTGCTCGGTCCCTAAATTGACTTGCTCGTAATTAAGTGAAGAGCTCTGTGTTTTACAATTGGTTTTGTGTCTGAATTTGTCTTGCAAATCATAGAACTTCTCCAAATTGATCACAGACTTTGGGATGACATTCAAGGAATCAAAGAGAGACTTTTCATGTTCATCCTCGTCTATAGCCATATCCTGGAATGTGTCTTGGTTTGTCAGAAAATCGAGTATCTGTTGATCATCATCAAATACTTTCTAGTTTGTCACATTATCTGGTATGGAAGGCCTATACATTAGTTCTATTGAGAATGTTTGAGGATATAGGCCCTCTGGTGGAATCAATCTGGAAGCTGTATTTGCCAACAAGTCAGCATCGAAGTTCTCAGACCTAGGGACTGAATTAATATTAAATGCAGTAAAGGAGCTAGTAAGATCTCTTACCAATTTCTGATAATTCAACAGGCAGGAGGACAAGCAGTGTATCTTATTCCTCACCTATTTCACAATAATTTATGAATCTCCAAAGCAATGGATGACCTGTACTTTCAAGTCAATAGCCTTTTTCAGTCCCTGTATCATGGCCTCATACTCAGCCACATTGTTAGTGCAATCAAACTCTAATCTGCATGCAATCATAGTTTTTGTCCCTTTTGGATCTATGAGAACACATCCTGCACCAACTCCATCATTAGATTTAGAGACATCAAAAAACAATGTCCAAGCAATGGGATCTAATCTAAAATTTGTATTTACATTGAAAACATTATGTACAATGTCTCCTGAGAATGGCATAGAAGTGAGATGAGTTACCTGAGATTCGTTCTGTGCATTCTCCTGTGGTGAAACATCAGCTGATAAATTCTCGAAAAGGGTACCAAAGGTAAAGTGTTCAATGTGCATGTTGAAATAACCCACAGGCTCACTTGAGTCATTCAAGTTTGTGACTGTCTGTTTCATGAAAGGCTCCCTACTTATCTTAATCTTGTTTGGTTGACCATTGTAGGGTAACCACAAATGGGACCAATCAGTACCAAAATAACCTTTTAGCTTTTCTGACCAGTGTCTACTAAGCCACATACCATATGCTTCTGGGATATCAGCAATAACTATATCAATTGTTTGATGGATTCAAGGATTAGCTGATAATGTAATTAAGACGTTTTTGAGCCTTCCTGCTACTCTGACTTTCGATCTGTCGAGTTGTACTATATGAGTAGGGCAAGGTTCCCATGTGGCATTCAACTTTCTGCAGATAGAAAGAGACATCACATTTGATGAGGCACTAGAGTCTATCATGCAGTTATGTACATTTCAGTTGAAAATCTCAAAGGTAAGCAGAAAAGGAGGTGTCCTTCTGCTACCATACTTTTGATTATCTGGTTTAGTGAAAGAGTCAAGGTTATTATTTTGCAATTCTCTTGGCTATTTGACCACCATGCTTTTGGGTAAAGTATCCCTCATCGAGGGGATTTTCAATAATTCAAACAAAGAGATGTTTTCCTTCACTCTTTTAAGATCTTCAACTAAATTGTACTCCATCTCAGGGATGACTATATCCTTGTGAGGGTCATTCTTGCCTTTATTAGGAACTAGTGTGGAGAATGAAGGTTCCTGAGGGGATTGAGGTTTAGACCTTGTGTTATAAGGATGTTGGACATTAAAAACAGTCTCAGGTTCTCCTTCTTCTTCACACATAGGAAGCTCTGAAAAGTAACTTACAGTGTTGATTTGTCGATCCTCATGCTCATCTTCTTCTTCCTCAGGTAATTGTGGGTCTGGAGTAGTTTGATCATTGGGAACTTCAAGGGTGTTTTGAGATTCTACTGCTAAGGCTCTAAAAATAGAATAAATTTCTTCATTCGTGAGGCCTTCTGTTGGATTAGGAGATGGTGGATTCGGTGGAGGTTGATAAGGTCTCCTAAAAGGTGGCCTCATAAAACCTCTATTCTGGTTTTGATTTTCATTTTTAGTTCTTTTCAGATCCACCATCTCATTTGACATTTTCTGGATGAGCTTTTTCATGTCAGTTATGTCAAATGGATCCTTGTTTTGTGCAGTGGGTTTAGGAACACTATCATTCTTTTTCCTGGAAGTTGAAGGTTGTTCTTCTGAGATTTATGGACTGTCCTTGAGACAAAAAATGTCCTTCTCAACTTGTATAGCTTCAACACACTCTTCCAGCAAAGTTCCCTTTTATGCTCATTTTACCCACACTGAAATCGAAGCAGGTAGGCCTTTTTCATAGTAGGCTATCAACAATTCTTTAGCACGAAGAAGTTTGATAGGAATTCTATTTTTTAAGTATGAGAACCTTTGGTTGAAGTCTTTAACCCTTTCTTTCCCTTTGATTTTCATGGAGGATAATTCCAAAACAAGATCCTGTGGTGTTTTGTCATCTCCAAACTTTTGGATGAATAATTTCTCAAACTCATCCCAAGAAACAATAGACCTTGGTGGCAAGGAAAAATACCATGTAGCTGCCTTTCCTTCAAAAGTATAAGGAAAGGGTCTACAAACCACATCCTCGTGAATGACACTTCCAAGCCTAATAGCATGCATGAAGGTTTTAACATGATCTAGGGAAGGTGATTTGTCATCTTGGTTAAACTTGGGTGAGCACTTCTCAGGGTTCTTGGGTAGCCTATGTTGGTCTCCAAGTACCCATACTACATCTTGGTCAAGCCATGGTCTATTTTGGCCTTCTGTAGCTATCGGTGGTTCTTCTTTTTCTCCTTCTGACGAAGAGCTTGACGAATGTTCACTATCTAAGGACGAGGATGAGGATGAAGGAGGATATGGTGGTAGTCCACCAGTTCCAAATTTTGGCTGATCTTGTGTTTCCTGAAAAAGTTGACTAAGGTTATATTCAAGGGAACCTGATTGAACAACCAGCTCTTGATTTTTAGGTTGTGGATTAACTATTTGCTGATGTTCAATATTTTGATCAGTTGTCTGTTGGATGATTGGATCACTGATCTGTGAAACTGTCTTGCTGAGGTTCTTGATTATTGGCCTATAGAAAATTTTCTAAATTGATCGCTGCAAAACCACGTCCTCATTGATCAGCACGTCTTTGTTCTGCCCTAGTGACCCTATCGGCTAATATTTTCAATATCTACTCTAGTGAGAGGGTTCATCTAGTAGGTGATACAATAAAGATATTCCTTGTGTTTTCCTGTTGTGCTGCAGATACAACAGGTACAACAATTTATTGAGCAGGTGTAGTAGGGACAACCGCTGGTTGTGACTCTGTTGGTTGTTAATATGTTATAGGGACAACCGTTGGTTGTGACTCTATTGGTTTTTTAGATGTTGAAGCCCTTGACTGGGTTTGAGTTTGAACCGTTGAAGTATTTGCTGGAGGAGGTTTCTTAGTGGCTTGTTTAGGCATGTTATACTATTGGCCCTCCTTCTAGTGCCATTTGTTGATGCCTCGGTTGTGCAGGTTAGATGCAAAGGTGATGGAATGTTCCAACACACTCAACAGAGGAAGAAAACCCAAGTTGAAAGGCTTCGAAAGACCCTGCGCAAGGGCAGTTCTATCCCCAACCTGTTTGGTATGGTTATCCCCCACAGATTTTTGACCTCCGCTGGCACTCTAAGAGTTGGTGAGTTGATCTATTAGATTAGTTTTCCAGTTAAGGAAAACCAAGGTGTGGATATGGTGATGCTAAGCTAAGCTAACCTATTCTAGAAAAGGAAATTAATCTAAGTTAGTCCTATTCTATAATGAAAGCTTGTTTATGTGCAGATTGGTCTTGAGATATGATTAAACAAGTAATTGAACAGCTTCAACATAAATGTCTTTAGTTGTATTACTTGTTAACTTAAATTATTATCAGTTAATGAAAATCAAATGACAATATTTCAAGTATTCGGGCTCATTCAAGATCCAGTCTGTAATCACTCTGCTAATTTAAAAATTAACAATTATTATATAATTTTATATGCACCGAATCATTTACAGAAATAAAATATGAAAGTACTTGTATTGAAAAAACTCAATGAAGTACTTTGAAACATAAACCAATCATATAGAGAAATCAATACAACAGATTTGTGCATTAACAAATGTTTAGCAAAAGATCAAATACATAACAGATGACAATTTGAAGCATAAACCAAAAATTCTCAAAGAAATTTGAGGAATAACAGAAGATAGATTAAAAGATAACTTTACTATATGAAGAGGTCTTGTACAGAAATTACAAAAATCTCTTCTTAATAGAGTATCTCTAGTCCAGTCTTCTGTTGACTTACAACTCCAAAATTACCAACCCCCTAACTAAGAGAGATATCCTTATTTAAATAATTACAATAGAGCCCAAAAATGGAGATCCCTAGAAAACATAGATTACAAAATCGGATCAAAACTATAGATCCAAGAAATCCTGCCATTTCTCGGTCTACATGATTCCTACCACCTTTCAAAATAGTTTATTAAAGATGCATTTTTTAATCAAAAAGATCCTCATAGCACAACAAGAATTCCACCCAAACTTGCTCATTATCAGCAATAGACGATTTGGCTTGTAGAGAATCTGCCGCGAGAACTTTTGGATCAGAGACTATATTGTCAAAAACAGAAAAATCCATTAAAGGACCTGTTTCAGAAGAAGTCAGTAGGACATTAGGTTCTTGGTTGATTATAAAATCTTGTAGAACAGAGTCATCAAGGTCGTCCAATTCCTCGGGAATTTTCTTTGTTTTCTCCTCGAACGATCGCATGCAGATAGAAAGAGCTTCAAAATCGTCTTCACCACTATCACTGCTTAAATCAGGAACACCTACATCAAAAGGTGGTGACACAGGTTCTTGATATAGTAAGGAAAAGAGCTCTTCATCTTTAAAACGTGCATCTGGGAATCCATTACCTGTCTACATATTACTCGTATTAAATACGTCTAGAAGGAAAAATTACAAGGCTATCACACATAATTTTTCCTCTTGAAGAATACAAAGGACGAGTTAAAAGTTTCGTATTTGTTGCTAATTTAAGACCAACAGATAAGATAACAGACATTGAGCAAGACAAATAAAAATAATTGAAGTTATACTGCTGATTCATTGCAATTATCCAACTGTGGTGAAAACAAGCGAGGACATGCGTTAGTTGGATAAAACCTGTGTGAAAGTACAAAACCAATCGAAAATCACACGTCTTAAACTGGTTCCAAAAGCTTATTATTATGAGTATTCTCACATTGGTGACCAAAATGAAAATTATGGCTTGAAAACTGTCTGTGAAATGACCGAAACAAGATCTTGAGCAACTCTCGTGTACGTGTCAAACTGGATTCGGGTGACTAGATTTAATAGAATAACAGGAAGAATCTTTCAGACCGAAACAGGCATAATGGCATAAAACCTTGAGGAGTAGAAACAAATAACGAAAATTTGTCCCAAACAAATCGGAACTTATCAAAATACCAAGCGGCAACAGTCTAGCCAGAAGTAACAGATTAAAAGATGATTGCAGGATCAAAACAAATGGACGGCCGAAATTAACCGAAGCAGGATGCGGGGTCACGAAAAAGTTTTATTCACAAAATTTATTAAGGGATCCCGAAAGCCACAACTCAAAAATTGTGGGTTGTGGGTTGCGGGGTCGCGCAAGTGGCAAAGGCAGAAACGAATTCCCGAAAGCCGAAAGCCGCAATTGCGGGTTTCGGGTTTCGGGAATAATCACAATTGAAAAATGAGAAAGGTGTTTCCGAAAGCCGCAACCCGACACTTGCGCGTTGTGGGTTTTGGGAATGACACACAAGTAAACTGAAAACAACTTCCTGAAAGCCACAACCCGACAGTTGCGGGTTGCGGGTTTCAGGAACGCGCAACAAAATAAATAAAAAGACAAAGCTTGAAAGCTGAAAGCCGCAATTGCGGGTTTTTGGGTTTCGGGTTTCGGGATGATAGTTTCCCAAGATTATTACAAGATGAACCCGCAACCCTCAACCATCGGGTTGCGGGTTTTAAGTTGGCCAAATTCCAAAACTGCAAAACAAACACCTCGCAACCTGAAATTGTCGGGTTGTGGGTTTCGGGTTGATTGAAGAAAAGGGTAAAATACTCAAAATTTGAGGATTTCAACAAACCGAACAGTTAGAGATCATCCAGAAAGATGGAAACACGCAGGACAAAAGTATGGGTGAAAGATTTAAACAAGTGAAAACCCAAATTCTCATATTTACAGAGTACACTCACCAAAATACCTTTGTGTTTATTCAAAATGGGGTTCCCGTGCTTCAGCTAAGCATGGGATCTGTTGTGGCCACAACAAATTGCGGGTTGCGGGTTGCAGGGTCATGCAAATGGAAAAGGAAAAAAAGAATTCCCGAAAGCCGAAAGCCGCAATTGTTTGTTTCGGGTTTCGGGAATAATCACAATTGAAAAATGAGAAACGTGTTTTCGAAATCCGCAACCCGACACTAGCGTATTGCGGGTTTCGAAAATGACACACTCGTAAACTGAAAACAACTTCTTGAAAGTCGCAACCTAACAGTTGCGGGTTGCGAGTGTTGAGAACATGCAACAAAATAAATAAAAGGACAAAGCCCGAAAGCCGAAAGTTGCAATTGTGGGTTTTCGGGTTTCGAGATGATAGTTTCCCAAGATTATTACAAGACGAACGTGCAACCCAGAACCATTGGGTTGTGGGTTTTGGGTTGGCCAAATTCCAAAACTGCAAAACAAACACCCCGCAACCCGAAATTGTCGGGTTGTGGGTTTCGGGTCTCCTAACTGTCAGGTTTTGGGTTGATTGAAGAAAAGGGTAAAATACTCAAAATTTGAGGATTTCAACAAACTAGACTTTTAGAGATCATCCAGAAAGAGGGAAACACGCAGGACAAAAGTATGGCTGAAAGATCTAAACAAGTGAAAATCCAAATTCTCATATTTACAGAGTACACTCACCCAAATACTTTGTGTTTATTCAAAATGGGGTTCCCGTGCTTCAGCTAAGCATGGGATCTGTTGTGGCCACAACATGCCCATAAATGATTGCATAGATGTTTTTCTATTGGGCATGGGAATCTTGTTTATAGCTTGCACTCTCTCCTGATCTATTGAGATTCCCTTCTTTGAAATGATATGACCCAAGAGTTTGCCCTCAAGAACAACAAAAACACTTTTCTTGGGATTTAATGAAATACCATATTTTCTGTAGCGATCAAAGATCTACTTCAAGTGGAAAACATGGTATTCTCTTATCTTTGAAAAAACTGTTACATCATCTAGGTAAACTACAACACAAGGACTGCCCAATCCTCAAAAAGCAATGTCCATAGCTTGTTGGAAAGTAGCTCCTGCATTTATCAAACCGAAAGGCATCCTGCGATATGCAAAGGTTCCCCACTTTGTACTAAAAGTGGTTTGAGTCGGTATTCTTCTGCTACTAACACTTGATTGTACCCAGAAAAATCATCTAGTAGGGAGAAAAGCTCTGGCCCTGACACCGTCTGTAAAATTTGTTCCATTGGGGGCATAGGGTAGCTATCTTTATCGAAAGCTTTGTTTAAGTTCCAAAAGTCCACACACAATCTTATCTCTCCTGACTTCTTCTTCATGGGAACTAAATTTGTTACCCATTCAGAATGTCAGAATTTAAAAATAATCTTTGCGTCCAACAACTTCTTCAATTCATTTTGTATCAAAGGCTTAAGAGTCGGATGCATTCTCCTTAACGCCTGCCTTCGTTGGCATTATATGTTGAATAATGTGGGTATCATATGTTTTCAGATCTTCGTAAGTCCATGCAAAGTCATCTTTATACTGCTAAAAAAGTTTGATGAACTTATCTCTCTCACCTGGTGAGCAACAATTACCAAGATTGACATACTTTGGTTCAGGTTCTATACCTAGATTTACTAATTCGTGCTGCATAGAGGAGCTATGAGTTTTAACATTTTCCAGCCTCTTGAACTTGCTCTGCAAATCGAACAAAATTTCAAGAGATCTCACTCCCTTAGGCATGAAGTTTCCTTTGACTGCATCTTTGCTTTGAAGATCCGAATCATGCTTCTCTTCATCTATTATGGCTTCTTGGAAGACATCCTCATTTGTTAAGAAGTTTATTATCTGATCATCATCATCAAATACTCTAAGACTTGTAATGTTATTCGGGACAGATGGCCTGAAAATCTATTCAATAGAGCACTTATTATTAGTAGGCACTAATATGGAAGTAGAGGTAGCTAACAAATCAGTTGCAATATTTCTTAATCTAGGAATGGAGTTAATATTAAAAGCATCAAAACATGAAATCAAATTCCAAACCTCTAACTCATAACATTTTAAGTGTGGTGAAAGGCAGTGAATTGTATCTCTCACCTGCCTGACAACTATCTCTGCGCTAGGCTTTATTAAAGAAAGAATACAAAAAACTTGAGCAGAGAGCAAGGTAAAAATCAAACCAAACTAACTTAAAAGCCATAGAAAACAACAAAACAGAAAAAGCAAGAAAAGAAAGAACAACACTTATTTATGTACAAAAGTCCCCATGGGACTATGCGAAGTACTGCTTTAAAAAGAAGTGTTGAGAGGGAGATTCACTTCCTCTCCTTGCAAGTCTCTCAGCTTATATGTCGATGGGCCAAGCTTTTCATAAATTTGATAAGGGCCAACCAATAAATGTTGAAACTTTGTGCACATTCCCTTACCATAATGTGGATGATCCCACTTCAGAACTAAGTCACCTACTTCGAAACTTCTCTTGCAAGATTTCCTCTTTTCAAACCACCTTTTGACTATGTCTTGGTGTTGGTGGAACCGGTCTTTGGCTTTAAGCCAAGATTCTTCAAGCTTCACCAGGGTATCAATTCTTGATGTTAGGACTTGACTACTGGAACCTCGAGAGGCTTGGTCCAATTGCAACGATGGGAGTAAAATATCCGGAGGGAGGATGGATTCCTTACCATAGACTAGGGTGAATAGGGAGACTCCTAAGGCATTTTGCGGGGTGACTCTGTATGCCCATAAATCATTTGGGAGGGTTGTATGCCAATTTATTTGATTTTCAATCACATTTTTCTTAAGGATTCGAATGAGATTCTTATTGGTAGACTCAGCTAATCCATTTCCTTGAGGATAGTAATTGGTTGAATAATGTAATTTAAGTCCTCTCTCATAAACAAATTCATTAATCTTCATAGATGAAAAATAACTTGCATTATCAAAGACTGGGGAAATTGGAACCCCAAACTTGGTTATGATGTTTTCTTACAGGAATCTGATAACTGCATCTTCATTTATTTTGCACAATGGAGCATCTTCTGTCCATCTTGTAAGATAATCCGTAGCTATCAGGATATACCAATGCTGCAGTGAAGAATTCGGGTTTACTTCTCCAATAACATCTATGCCCCATTGTTCGAATGGTTCAGAGATAATGACTGGCTGCAGAGGCCCTTTTGCTTTTGGCAATTTTTCAGCACTTCTTTGACATACATCACATTTCCAGGCATAAGCATGAGCATCTCTGAATAAGGTGGGCCAATAATACCCAGCTCTGAGAATTTTATATGTTGTGATATCTCCTGAATAATGTCCCCCAACAGGGCCATCGTGCAATTCTTTGACAACATTATCAACATCTTCTTTCTCTAGACATCTAAGGAAAATCCCATCATAATTTCTTCTAAAGAGTATCCCATCAATGATTTGACTGTTGATTTCAGACATAGTGCCCTTCTTTGCTTAGAACTCCAGTGTTCTGAAAAATATCCTTGGTGCAAATAATGCACTAGGTCCCTATACCAAGATCTAGGAGCTGTGAAAATGGGACATACCTCAACCATATTTTGTTTCGCTTCATTTTCCCAATTCAGCTCTTCATCAACTAGATGCTCAGTGAGTAATTTACATAACCGTTTACCCTTGATGATGGTGGCTGGATTAAATTCCAAGTGGTACTCCTAAAGAGCGGTGACCCAATTTCCTCTCCTTTCTCTGAATTCTTTCTGAACGAAAAGAGATCTGACAGCAGGGTGAGGAACTATGACTTTAGTTCAGTTTTTTAGAATATACAACCTAAACTGCTTTACCGCTTTGAATTTGACATATGCTTTCTTGTCTAGGCCAGGGTAGTTCAGTTCAACGCCCTGTAGACTAGTGCTCATTAAGGAAATTGGGTATTCGTATCCTGATTCTACCTTTTGCGTGAGCATGGCTGTGAGAGAGTCATCCAAAGCAAAGGTGTACATAATCAAATCCTTATTGAAGTCTGGACTCATTAAAGAAGGTTCACTAGCTATGGCAGCTTTGATTTCTTTCAATGCCACTTTCTCCAAGTCAATCCACTTGAACTATACACTCCGCTTTATCATTTGCTGCAAAGGTTTAATGGTCTGAGTGAAGTCAGGAACGAACCTTTGAACAAAATTAATGGTGCCCATAAATGACTGCATAGAGTTTTTGCTATGGGGCATGGGAATCTTGTTTATAGCTTGCACTCTCTCCTGATCTATTGAGATTCCCTTCTTTGAAATGATATGACCCAAGAGTTTTCCCTCAAGAACAACAAAAACACTTTTCTTGGCATTTAATGAAATACCATATATTTTGCAGCGATCAAAGATCTGCTTCAAGTGGAAAACATGGTATTCTCTTTTCTTTGAAAAAACTGTCACATCATCTAGGTAAACTACAACACAATGACTGCCCAATCCTTGAAAAGCAATGTCCATAGCTCATTGAAAACTAGCTCCTGCATTTATCAAACCAAAAGGCATCCTACGATATGCAAAGGTTCCCCACTTTGTACGAAAAGTGGTTTTGAGTTGGCGTTCTTCTGCTACTAACACTTGATTGTACTCAGAAAAAATGTCTAGTAGGGAGAAAAGATCTGATCTTCACACCATCTATAAAATTTGTTCCATTGGGGGCATAAGGTACTTATCTTTATCGGAATCTTTGTTTAAGTTATGAAAGTCCACACACAATCTTATATCTCCTGACTTCTTCTGCATGGGAACTAAATTGGCGACCCATTCAGAATGTCGCACTTTAAAAATAATCTTTGCGTCCAACAACTTCTTCAATTCCTTTTGTATCAAAGGCTCAAGAGTCAGATGCATTCTCCTTAATTGTTGTTGAAATTGTTTAACGCCTACCTTCATTGGTATTGTGTGTTGAATAATGTGGGTATCATATGCTTTCAGATCTTTGTAAGTCCATGCAAAGACATCTTTATACTACTGAAAAAGTTTGATGAACTTATCTCTCTCGCCTAGTGAGAAACATTTACCAAGATTGACATACTTTGGTTTAGGTTCTCTACCCAGATTTACCAATTTGTGCTACATAGAGGATCTAAGAGTTTTAACATTTTTCGACCTCTTGGACTTGCTCTCTAGATCGAACAAACTTTCAAGACATCTCACTCCCTTGGGCATGAAGCTTCCTTTGACTTCATCTTTTCTTTGTAGATATGAATCATGCTTCTCTTCGTCTATTATGGATTCTTGGAAGACATTCTCATTTGTTAAGAAGCTGATAATCTGATCATCATCATCAAATACTCTAAGATTTATAATGTTATCCGGGACAGATGACCTGAAAATCAATTCAATAGAGCACTTTTTATTAGTAGGCACTAATATGGAAGTAGAGGTAGCTAACAAATCAGCTGCAACATTTCTTAATCTAGGAATGGAGTTAATATTAAAAACATCAAAACATAAAATCAAATTCCAAACCTCTGACTAATAACCTTTTAAGTGTGGTGAAAGGCAGTGAATTGGATCTCTCACTTGCCCGACAACTATCTATGAATCACCAAATACTTTCAGATATTTAACATTTAAAGTAATAGCTTTCTTCAAACCATGAACTAGAGCTTCATATTCAGTAGTGTTATTCGTGCAATCGAACTCTAGTCTACAAGATAAAAAGTGTTTGTTGGTTTCAGGTTCGATTAAAACACAACTAGCTCCAGATCCTTCTTGAGTTTTGGAACCGTCAAAGTATACAACCCAAAAAACATTTTTTGTTTTAACTAAGTTAGTATTACTACCTCTTGAGTTAGTAACTAATCCTACTATGTTACAGTCAATATCATCATTTCGAGAAAATTGAAGGAGATCAGATTGTTCATCTGAATTGTTGCTAACATATTCCGATTGATAATTACTCGGTTCAATCTCTAAGAGGTAATTTCCCAAAATTGAAGATGAGAAAGCTACAACTTCATTATTTTCCTCTAACTGAGTTACATTTTATTTCATGTGGGGTTCTCTCAGTATTTTAATCTGATTTTGTCTATTCTGGTATGGCAACCACAAGTGAGACTAGTCTGTTGCAAAATAACCATTCAGTTTCGTAGACCAATCCCTGCTCAATATCAAACCATAAGCTTCAGGAATATCAACTACCATTATATCAACAAATTGACACACTCTAGGATCTGCTGACAACCTAATAAACACATCTTTCATCTCTCCAATGACTTTAACAACAGTTCTATCTAACTTTATAATTTGAGATGGGGATGGAATTGGCTGCCTGTTAATATTTTTGCAAATTGACAGCGGTATGACATTTGAAGAAGCCACAGAATCCACCAAACAGTTATGCACATTATGATTAAATATTTCAAAAGTTAGCAAAAAAGGAAAAATCTGTGATTGAGATTTCCTGCCAATACTAGCTTCATTTATTTCAGGATCTTCCTGAGTGCTTTCTACTGAAGTACTAGCTTGTGGGTCAAAGGCTTGCAACAACTTCTTTCTTTGTGGGGAAAACTACACATATCGAATATAGAGACATTTGATGTTTCCTTCTTAATGTCTTCGATTATATCATATCCCATATCGCATTCTTTTGAGACTTTAGGTTGATTTTCTGTTTTGTTCAACGTAACTTTTGGCTATTTGGTTACCTGTATGCTTGATTCTTTTGTCACTGTTGGGTTTGCCTTAGGCTAAGGCGGAATGACAGTTATGTGCTGCTTTGGCATTTCCTTCGCAACCTTGGCTTTAGGTGCATCAATGGCTTGATCAAGCATTAGGCCTTTACTTCTAGTGGTGACATTAATTGATGTGGTGTGAAATTCATCAGCAAGATCTTCAAAAGAAGGATCTTGTGTGGGAGCCCAATCCTAGATGACAATTGTGGTGTCGAGACCGGGTTATTCCTATTCAAAAATATGCTCTTCTGCAGGATCTTTCTGATCTGTTATCTACGCATCTAACATTTGATTCATCACTAGGCTAATCGAATTTATCCATTGTGGACAACTATTTTCTGAGTGTTGTTCTTGATGGAAGGTATAGAAATGGTCCATGCCTTCTTCATTTAAATTTAGAACAGCAGGAGTGGTTGCAGGAAGAAGTGGTTGTCCACTTTCATCCCTTTTCTTATAGAAAGGTTTGAATGGTTGTCTAGAAGTGTTGGCTTCCTTATCTTTCTCCAGATATACAATTTTAATAGAAACCTTTTGCATCATTTTGACCATATTTTCCATATCTGTTGATGGTTCCTCTTTATTTCTGGTTAGCAAAAAGGGCTTCTTAACAATTGCTAGCTTTGTTTCAAGATCGAGAAAATGCTTAGCAATGTTGTCTGCTTCTTCTTCTACCTTCTTGGCTTCTTCGAAGTTTTCTATCAAGGTAGTTTTCTTTGTTCTTTTAACAAACATTGCTATGGGAGGGTCAAGTGTTGTTGTATAATATTCAACTAAAGATTCTTCAGCAGGTCTTGGTGCATCACTAAAATTATTCAACAATGTAGTGAATCTTTGATTAAATTTTTGAACCTTATCTTTCTTTTCCATTCTCATGGACAACAATTCTTTCATGAGCATAGCCACTGTTTTTTATTTCCATACTTTTTTAAGAAGCATTTCTCGAAATCTTCCCAATTCGATATTGAACTAGCTTGCAAACTGAAGTACCAGGAAGATACCTTGGGTTCAAAAGTGTAGGGAAAAATCCTACAGACTACATCTTCGTGTTGCACATTTAAAAGACTTAAAACCAAATAGAAACTCTTAAGATGATCTTCAATAGAAATGCCCTTCCTAGGATCATACTTGGGAAAAATGTTTTTTGGATTCTTGGGCAGATCATGGAATGGCCCAGCTAAATTCAGCTCTCCTCTTGCTCTCCATGCCGGCACAACCATGGCTCTAGGTGGAGAATGTGGTGGAGTGTTATGTGGATAATTACGTGGAGTATGTGGTTCCTTTAGATCTAGAGGAGTTTCAAGTTTGATTTCTCCAAGAGGCTCTGTGATTTATTCCAAAGATATATCCACCAACTCTTCTAAGTTCTAAAAAAGAAATCAATCTCTTGTATACTGTGCTTCCCTTCTAGGGTCTCTTCTTCTGGGGAGTAAGGGGATCGCATTCAAACCACAAAGATTCCTAACATATGCATGGGTATGTCTTCTTAAATTTGCTACTTTAGAAGAAGGAACAGCATAGAAAGTTTCTTGTTGTTCGCTCTGAGAATTGAGATCTTCTTGATTTATTAATTATAGATCTAAATTGTCTGGGATAGCTGTTTCAATCAGGTCTTCAGTGGGATTTATTCTAACGAAAGGATCTCCTCTACAAGCCATGCATTGGTGGCCCTCCTTCTAGTGCCAAAAACTGTTGATGCCCCAAAAATCATAGCATCAATCAGCAAGGGATTCTCCCTAGTAAGCAAGCCCAGTTATATCGCTCACTGTTTGATGTGGGGAATCCGTTCGGTTAACGGCCCGACTATCGTGTAAGATTTAAAGATTTGTTTTCCTTTTCACTGGTTGCGGCTCGATTGTTAGGAACCCATGTCTTTACTTTGTTAGTATGTTGTTGTTGGATGCATATGCTTTGTAAGTCACCCGTAGTATTGTTGATCCATAGTTTGTAGTGGCCCATGGTTTTGACCCATAGTATTGGCGCCTAGACTTAGTATATAAGTGTGTGTTGAGACCTATGAAGGCACCGTGAAGTTATTTGTATTGAGCTTGCTCATAGGAGGTTGCCCCCTCGAAGTGGCCCGTGATCAATATAAAAGTGATTCTGAGTTCTGTCATTTCTGCTATTTCGCATATTTTTATTAAGTAATTGTTGTAGGTGCCTCACATCTGGTATCAGAGCACTTTTTTGGGCTCGTTGGGTGAAATTTCTGCCAAATTTTTTTTCATCTGTTGCAGGTTCTGATTTGGGAATAATCCCTATCCACTTAACTGTGGGAAGTACTTGGGCATAAGCCCTAAAACTCATTGTGAGGAGTACCACAGGAACCCCGAAGTAGCTGGCCCATTGAGAGGACCTGCCAACGAAAAGGGAAACGACCCCTACCTGATTGACTAGTTCCCACCCGTGAGGTAAACCAAGAGCTGTCGTTTGTGGCAAAGTGGTTATCAGTTTTACCTGAGCCGTGGAGTGAGGGGTATTGCCCCAATATGCAAGCCGTTAGACAGCATTGGTGGCCGAGTGAAACCCCTGAACTGTTAGGAAGCCGCACATACCTGGGGTCCATATCTACTTGCACCTGAACTATTGTCGATCACTACTGCACTGTTTCAGATCCATTTTGCAAGCCGTTCCAGATCCATCCATTTTCAATCCATTCGGCGCCGTTCCAGATCCCTTCTGAGCCATAGCCACTCAAGTCTATTTTTAGGGTTTGCCATAACTTCCTCAGATTTCACCCAATCACCTTCAAATTTCACCACAGAGCTCCTTTCTGAATTCTGCTTCTTTGTGCCCCTCTGCCAAATTTTCCCATTCTTTCACCCTGCTTCTGAAATCCTCATTTTTGCTTCCCTGTCTAGTCGACAGTGTCCAACACCTAGTCAAACCCCAATTACCCTTCAGATTTTTTCCCAAGTCCAGATTTTCCCTTACTGAAGCAGTTTATGTTTTTGTTTTCCTACCCAGTCAAAAAAAAAAAAAACAACTCCTGGTTATGGTTGTCACCCGTGCAGGAGCAAAAACCATGGAAGAAGCACTTGCAGCCGTCCAAGCAAAACTCCAGGATCTGGATGAAATTTTTTTCGGTCTCCATCTTGAACATTCAGCTATGAACACCAAACGACAGTCCGAGTCTTCATTAGACAATGGGTTCTCTTCTTCAAAAAAATTTCGTGGTTCAAAGCTTGATTTTCCTCGCTTCAATGGTACTGATCCAACTGGATGGATCTATAGTGCATAACAGTATTTCAGTCTGCATAATACTTTTGATGTCAACAAAGTTCCGCTGGCATCCTTTCACTTGGAACAGAAATCTCTTCAATGGTACTGTTGGTACATCAAGGCTCATCCAGAGCCCAAATGGTCAGACTTCTGCCAGCTCCTTTTGCAATGATTTTTTCCTAGTGCTTTTGATGACTTCACGGGAGCCCTCACTAAAATTCACCAAATTGGCACTGTGAGAGAGTATCAAACCGAATTTAAGAACCTTGCCATCCACACCGAAGGATTGTCTGATGATTTTTACCGGAGTTGTTTTATCAGTGGTCTAAAGGATGCCATCCGCTCTGAGGTCAAAATGTTCTGTCCCACCACAATGATGGAAGCCCTAGGGTTGGCTAAGTTGGCAGAAGACAAGATTGCAGCCCAACAACGCTCCAAGCCCACTTTTGTTTCCTTCCGAAATATGGGTTCTCAGCAACCACCTATACCGCAGGATCCTCGACCGACTCCTATCAAGAGTTTGTCTAAAACAGAGATGCAAGCACGTAGAGAAAAGGGGCTTTGCTATAATTGTGATGAGAAATTCACTCGGGGACATAGATGTGTTCAGCAAAAGCTCTATCTCTTGGATGTGGAGTCTCCGCCTGCTTCTGAAATTGGTGACGAAGATCCAGAAACACTGGATTCTCCGGTCGACATTCAGGAACCTCCTATTGACCCTCCGTCTCAGGATGACCAGCCAGAGATATCTCTCCATGCTTTAGCTGGAATCACCACCCCACAAACAATGCGGGTCAAGGGTTACTTTAAGAAGCTTCCTCTTACAATACTCATTGATTCTGGTAGCACCCATAATTTCATTGACCCTCGGATCGCCAAACAAGCTGATTGTTTTATCCATCCTTGCTCCAACTTTGAAGTCATGGTTGCCAATGGGGGCACCTTACCTTGCAAAGGGAAGTGTTGAAATGTGCGTATCTCTATGGGAGATTAAACCTTGCACTCTGACATGTTTTCCTTGCCCTTAGGTGGATGTGATGTGGTCTTGGGTGCTTAATGGCTACGCACACTTGGCCCTATCTTATGGGATTTTGCTGAACTTTGGATGCCGTTTTCCCTCAATGGACAAAAACACACATTGACAGGATTACAACCAGGTTCTCTCAGCATCATCAGTTCACATCGCATGGAAAAAATCCTCAAGAAGAATTCACATGGGGTCATCGCTTAGATCCATTCCATTCAGATGCAACCATCAACGGTCTCCATTACTCCTTTGGATCTACAACAAATTCTGGATCAATATACAGGTGTCTTTCCTGAACCAGTGGGATTGCCACCTTCCAGGCTAGAAGACCATCGTATTCAGCTCCTTCCTAGCAGCGTTCCTCCCAACATCAGGCCCTATCGATACCCATTTCACCAAAAAACAGAGATTGAAATGCTCATTCAGGACTTATTGAAGCAAGGTATTATTCGGCCAAGCACTAGTTCCTTTTCTTCTCTAGTTATTCTTGTCCGCAAAAAAGATGGGTCATGGCGCCTTTGCATTGACTTCCGAGCACTTAATCACCTCACCATCAAGGATAAGTTTCCCATTCCTGTTGTTGATGAGCTTCTTGATGAGCTTCATGGGGCTCACTTTTTCTCCAAGTTGGATCTTCGTTCTGGGTATCATCAAATTCGGGTTCATGAGGATGATATCCCTAAAACAACTTTCCACACACATGATGGCCATTATGAGTTTTTGGTTATGCCCTTTGGCCTGACTAATGCTCCTTCCACATTCCAGGCCTTAATGAATAAAATATTTCAACCCTACTTGCGGAAATTCATTCTGGTATTCTTTGATGATATCCTCATCTACAATAAAACATGGGATGAACATCTCCAGCATCTGGATCTTGTCATCCAACTTTTCTCTGACCATCATCTCCATGCCAAGTAGTCTAAATGTGTTTTCGGATAGAAGTAAGTTGAGTATCTCGGGCACATTATCTCAGCACAAGGTGTTCGCGTGGATCCTGCCAAAATCGATGCCATGAACAATTGGCCACATCCTCAGACACTCAAGAGCCTTCGTGGTTTTTTGGGGTCGACTGGCTACTACCGCAAGTTTGTCAAGGATTATGGGAATATTGCAGCTCCATTAACTGGTCTATTGAAAAAGGATGCTTTTACATGGACACCGGCTGCTCAGTTTGCATTTGAAAAACTAAAACAAGCTATGTGTACTACACCTGTGCTAGCTATGCTCGATTTTTCCAAGCCCTTCACTATTGAGAGTGATGCTTGCGGAAATGGACTTGGTGCTGTTCTCCTTCAAGATGAACACCCCATTGCATTCACCAGCAAATCCCTTTCAGGTAAGAATTTAGCTGCCTCTACCTATGAGAAGGAAATGATGGCTATTTTACATGCAGTACAGAAGTGGCGCCCATACCTATTAGGGAATCATTTCTGCATCAAGACTGATCACCAGAGTCTGAAATATTTCTTGGACCAGCGTGTCTCCTCCCCGGTACAACAGAAATGGGTTAGCAAACTCATGGGTTATGACTATGAGATCACTTACAAGAAGGGTAAAGACAATATTGTGGCAGATGCTCTTTCTCGCACCTTTGATGCCCAAGGTTCTCTTTTAGCTATTTCTATGCCTGTTCCAAATTGGTTTCAATCTGTTCAACAAGGTTATGTCAATGACTCTTCCTTATCTCAAATCATCCAACGCTTGACCAACAACCCTTTTGCTGTACCACATTACTCTTGGGATGGTGCTTCTCTGCGATACAAGGGTCGTCTCGTGCTTCCCTGGAGCACAGATCTTCAACAGGCTATCTTCTATGAACTCCATGCTTCTCCATCGGCAGGGCACTCTGGGTTCCTCAAAATGTATGAACGAGCACGGCGTAACTTCTTTTGGCAGGGCATGAAAAATAACAATTCAACAGTTGGTGGCCGAATGTGACACCTACCAGCGCAATAAGGGTGAAACAACACTCCTCCCAGGATTGCTTGAACCCTTGCCCATACCTACACGGATTGGGACAGATATTTCTATGGATTTCATTGAAGGACTCCCTAAATCTGGCGGGAAGACAGTGATTCTCGTTGTGGTTGATCACCTCTCCAAATATAGTCATTTTTGTGCTCTCAGCCATCCCTATACAGCCTCCTCCGTTGCTCAAATTTTCCTAGACCAGATCTTTCGTCTTCATGGCATCCCTTCTTCCATTGTCTCGTATCGTGATGCAAATTTCACCAGTTATTTTTGGACAGAACTATTTCGCCACATTGGCACCAAAATGAAGATGAGTTCAGGGTATCACCCACAAACAGATGGTCAGACTGAAATTATCAATAAATGCTTGGAAACTTATCTTCGTTGCTTCACCTCAGAACAACAACATCAGTGGGAAATGTGGCTCCCTCTCGCTGAATGGTGGTACAATACCTCTTACCACACTGCCTCTAAAATGACCCCATATGAAGCAGTCTATGGTCAGGCACCTCCAACTCTTCTTCCATACACCCCCACCAGTTCACTAGATCAGGAAGTTGACACGGTCCTTTGAAACCACGATCAGATTCTTAGCATTTTGCGGGACAATCTTCACATGGCAAGAAATTGCATGAAGCAACAAGCTGATCAGCAACGTTCTGAGTGCACTTTTTAAGTCGGCGATATGGTTTTTCTTCATCTCCAGCCATACAAACAATCCTCCTTGAAACTCAAAGGGCATCATAAGCTTGCTCCAAAGTTCTATGGGCCATATCGGATTCTTCTGAAGATTGGGTCCGTTGCTTATAAATTGGAACTTCCTCCTTCTTCCCGCATTCATCCAGTCTTTCATGTATCTTGTCTGAAGAAACTTCTTGGCACCAACATCAATGGACAAACGATTTTTCCCAAACTGGATAATGAAGGATCCATCCTTTTGGAGCCAGAGGCCATCCTCAATCGGTGCACGCGTCAGCTTCGCTCTCGCTCTATCATAGAGGTCTTAATTCAGTGGCACGGCATGCAACCAGAGGATGCTACATGGGAACCACTCCTTCAGATTCAACAACAATTTCCACATCTCAAGCTTTGAGGACAAAGCTTTTTTTTCGGGGGGGGGGGGATGTTAGGAACCCATGTCTTTACTTTGTTAGTATGTTGTTGTTGGACGCATATGCTTTGTAAGTCGTCCCATAATATTTGCTGATCAATAGTTTGTGTTATTGTTGTTGGTGCATATGCTTTGTAAGTCGCTCGTAGTATTGTTGATCCATAGTTTGTAGTGGCCCATGGTTTTGACCCATAGTATTGGTGCCTAGACTTAGTACATAAGTGTGTGTTGAGACCTATGAAGGCACCGTGAAGTTATTTGTATTGAGCTTGCTCATAGGAGGTTTCCCCCTCGAAGTGGCCTGTGATCAATATAAAAGTGATTCTGAGTTCTGTCATTTCTGCTATTTCACATATTTTTATTATGTAATTGTTGCAGGTGCCTCACACCGATCCACTATTTATATCTTTTATTTTAAAGATGAGATGCAAGTGTTGTAATCTAAATGCATGCAGTTAAACAAATATTATGAAAAATTGTTTAAGCAAATTTAATCTATCCTTGCAAGGAGCAAACTGAAAGGATGAGTAATAAACTGGAAATGCAACCAAGAATTTCATAGATAGTTGTTCCAATTAATCGAAGCATTTACAGCAGAAAGCAAAAGATATCAAGGATACTTTTGATAGAGATAAACATTCCATTACTCATTTTACACATAAATTTTGCATAGGAAAGTGAACGCATTCATAACAAGGAAATAATTCAGATTAGTTAAGAACAATCTCATAGTCAATGTATGAAAAATGCAGAAATAATTCAGCCAACATTCAACACATTCCCACAACAAAACTCCATGCAGGATTTATTTAGGCAAAATAGAGCTTCCTTCATTGATGTAGCAAAGTAATTCAGGTACAAAATTAGTTTGTCCTTTCACCTGCCAAAAGTCCTTCTCATCTCTTCTATCTCTATATTTATAGATTTTACAAAATTTGTCTCTTCCCAAAAACTAACCCTAGGGAGACCCAAAAGTTTGTCTTCTAGTGCCTAAAGAGACAAAAACAATTTCTAGTTGTTTTAAAAAACATTTATACAATAAAATAATTCGAGCAATCTTTTACAAAATTTACAATAAAACAAATTAAATCCTAGATGGTCTTGCCACTTCAGCCGGTCTTTCTATTTCTGTTGAGGTGCCCACTTCAACAGGAATGCTTGCTTCAGCTGGGTTGTCTACACTTTCAATATAGCTAGGCCATTGGTTGATTTCTCTCAGAATGGTATTACCCTGCACAAAGATGGTCATTTTCAGTGCTATCTCATGTTTGCGAAGATCTGATTTAACACTGGTTGCTCCTGCCATTGCTGCCTCGGTGATGCTTTCTAGAAAATAGGCATGGATAGAGGTCTTCCCAATGAACCGATGGAGGTCATTGGGATTTAGGACATCTATCTTACTGATGTATTATGTTTCTGCATTCAACTTGTTCTACAGATCTGCCAGATGTTCCTCTCTTTTGAGAAACTCATAAATGGATTGAGGTAAAACCATGCCACACTTCTTATAGGTTTCCACGATTTTTGAGTAGAATGTGTGACAGCTCTTGACGGTTTTTTGGATTTCAACACTTAGCTTTGCTCCACAATCCCTACAAAACTCGAGGACTCCACAATCCAAGTCCAATTCATTGGTGGTCTTTACCCATAGGTGTGTTGGGAAACCAGATTTCCCTTCCCTCCATTGAAATTGGTTATTTATCTCGTCCAAGTGATGCACATACTTCTGTCTTAGCTTCAACGCCTCGACTTCAATGGTTGTCATCCTTGTTATCATTTCTTTCACCCTGCATATCCCTCCTGAAATCAGCATCAGTATATCTCTCCTGAAATCAACATCAATAATTGATAAACTTTCTTTTGCATCTCGCATGCTTGTTCATGAAATGCGGTCAGGTCCTGCTTCGCATTTGCAACCTTGAGTTGTTCTAATAGATGCTCTTTCTCCTGTGTCAGCCTATCAAGTTGAGGCTTAAAGGATTTATTTAGCTGCACATTATTGGCTTCAAGTTTCTCCAGTTCTCCTACGCGAGCTTCCAGGTATTTCTTCTTGCTTTCTGAGATTACCAACTGCATCTCTAGTGTGCTCTTTTCATCTTCGAGCTATAGGATTTGCAAAGTTGTTTCTCTATTTTCCTCTTGAAGCTCTTTGTACTTTAATCTTAACTCATTGCCTTTTAACACCTATTTTTGCATGTTACTTTTCACTTTGAAACATAGTTCCCTGTACTTCTTAACTTCTTCCACTAGATGATCAACACTGTCTTTACTTGCTTGAGCCGAAGCCACAGTGCATGATGTCGTGAACACAGGGTCTCCGTCAGTCCCTTTAACAAGTGGGGTTTCTGATACCTTGATTTTGAATCGACCCTCTCAAATTTTCATCCTTTTCTCTGATATTTCTACAATAACCTTCTTCCGTTTATAAAAATAAATGGAATCCAGGTTGGCCACTTGGTGCTGCTTTGAAGGAGTGTATGGGGTAAGTGCTAACTCTTCAGTTGTGACAACCCCTTCATTCGGTATCCCTGATTGGTTTATTGTTTATAGATCCAAGTCCATGGCTCATGGGCTAGACATGCCATGTTCCACAACTTTATTAGATTCTTCTGCTTCCTCTATTTCTCTCTTCTCTACTTGTTCTATTAGCTCTGCTGCCTCTCGCTCTATTCTCTCCCTTATCGCCTGCAACTTTTCAGCCTCTTCCCTTTTGATTCTTTCGGCCCCTTCTTGCTGCAATTTGGCAGCTTCTTCTTGCAATTTGGTAGCTTCTTCTTACCGAATCCTCTCCTCTTCATCTTTCCAAGCCTTTTCTTCTTGCTCCTACTGAGATCTAGCAGCTTCTGTATCTTGTTGCTGCTTGACTTCTTGCTCCTTTCAGAGTCTTTATTCTTCCTCCTTTTCCCTCCTCTTGGACTCCTTTGATTGTGATGTTGCTGCCTCTTGTTCCTTTTGGATCAACCCAATAGTTCTAAGGCTGGAACTTTCTTCTCTTTTAGGGCTGTGACGTTTTCCCAACTAAGTCAAGTTCCTGGCGCTCCAAAAAAATTCTTCATCCTTGTCCCAAAGATGTGCGTACTCAAAAGTAACTCTGACATTGCTACAGTGCTCAGCGACTCTACCACTAGGATCATGCCTCCTAAAAAACTTTATCCCGAAATGAAAAAATTCTAAGTCCTGAGAAAAGGTTTCACCATATTTTGCTTTCTGGAGACTATATGCACCGATGGTGAATGGCATTGCTAGGTACATGCCTTTCTTCATCTCACTGAGAATCTTGCTAACCCCACTGATGAAGAGCTTCCTTACAGCTTCTTTTTGCACTACAAATTCCGTGACATACCAAGGAAACAAAAAGGGAGGTTTAGTTCCTCCACTCATTCTGATATAGGTGCCCTCGAGGGAGAAGTAATAGTCCCCAAATTCTTCTATGATGGGCATGGAATTTTCAGATAAACAATTTGGCTCTTCTTTAAAAATGAGTTGATACAGGGGCATGATCAACTTTTCGCAAATCTGTTTGTAGTTATTTGTGTATTTGTTTTCCCATGTGAGTTGATAAGCTACAAATCGAGGGGACTCCTTTTTGTTCCTAACGCAGACCAAATCAGGAAAAGGGTGCTTGCTTAATAAGCAATCTATCAAATAAGAAGACATGAAGAAAGCATCTTTCTTCTGGGTCAGTCCTCCTTGGGCAGCAGTTAAGAGTGAGACCATGCTATCTGAGATTATGTCAACCCAATTGAAGATTGTACCAGACGTGGCTACATGGACCATCACTGGCACCCAACCAAGCTTGAAGACGTTTCCATTTGGCATGCCAAAAATTCAACTCAGCATTAAGGAAATGAGTCTGTAAGGAGTCCTCAAAACCACACTTTCGTACTACCCGTTGGCTCTTTGCCTAGTTTTCCTTTCAATTATTAGCATCTTCCTGACGGATTCTAGAGGGTCCACTGTTTTCTTTCCTAACCAGTCATTGTTCAGCCAATCCATTTCCTAGGCTAACCTGTAGGTAGCCATGATATGCTCTGGTACGAATGACGCAAGGCTCATCTCGGTGTTATCATTGATGAATCTTGTGTCAATTTTCATGTGGGGAATTATCTAGCCAATAACTTCTGAGCATGGGAATTGCTCGGGATGAGTTGTTTCCTTATGAAGGCCAGACTTCTTGATGTTCAAGTAGACCATGGTTTATTCTAAGGTTGCATCGGGGTACTTCTGGTCTCTGATAAATCTGTATAACTCACCCCATTGAAATTCTGGGGCAGTGGCTCCCAGGTCTACTCCCGTGACAACTTCTGTATCACAAAACATTGTCTCAAGCGAGGTATCCAATAGGATTTCTACATCAGAATCTAACTCAGCAAGCTTAGCCTTCTATCTAGAAGATCTCCTGTGCATGTCAAACCTGCGGTGGCGAGGAGAGTACAAATGAGAAGTTTCCAATTTTATGAGCAACACATTGCTAGCGAGTCAACACAACATTCAAACTCATGGCGTTTAACAGAAATTGAATATACACAGGTGTTAGCTTTCAATTAAAACTAGTCGCGTGAAGACAACAATAATGAAGAGGAGCATTTGAACAAAGCCATCTATGCATTTAAATGAAAACCAGAGCATTGATAGCTACTATCAATCAATATCTTATTATTGTGAGCCGAACATCCTACTAGGGCTAACGTTTAGAAAATATGGACATGCAACGAATATCACCTTGGAATAAGGAACTTTCCGAGACACCATTTAGATTTTTTACAAGTTCATCTTTCAGTAATCGAAAAAATGTGAGCGAGGAGTCGTTCCATAACAAAAATAATGACTAATAGGACGAACTGTATGCATGTGGGGCACAATGCATAGTGGCCATGGAACTAGTTGATGGGGATGAGCTAAAATGGTTTGCACGAGACTTGGTCGACAAGCTAGGGGCAAAGAAGATCTTATTGCGCATAGGGTTCCCACAAATCACATGAAAGCGGGAACAACTCAGGTGTTATAACGACGCAGGTTTAGCCTTGGGAAACACCTAATAAATGACTTTTAAGCTACCAATGAACACTGAACGGGGTTTCCTACTAGGTAAAACCAAAAGGAGGAGATTGAGGACCTACCTGTTAGTCTTTGAACGTCTCCTTGCAGTCGATGTGCATACCAAGCCAGTGACAGTCTGAAGCTTCCAATGGCGAACAACAATGTTTCTTGGTTTTGACAAGGATCGAATGAAAAAAAACCCCATTGGGTGAATACATATATATATACAATAGGGGAAATTAATTCCCATGGGGTGGACAGCTGGATACTTAAATGTGCACAAGGCTCAATGCAAAGAGCAATAAATCCACACAGGCCAAGATTGAATTCTCCACCAACGATTCCTTCCCGTTTCCCAAAAAAATAGGTTGCGCCGTGGTCTGCAACTGAACTGGTAATTCTTGCGTAATGGTCGGTGATTTTAAGGGTAACTTCTGCAGGCACAACGCTGCAACAGGGTTTGAAACAGAGGTCAGCGAGGGTTAAACCAACAAGATGCGCAACAGATAGGAGAATCAATCCGAAAAACTGCCACCAAGATGCTTGACGGAGACTTTCCAAACCAAGAACAAAGTGTGAGGCAAAATATTAGGGAATTTAAGGTTAACATTTGCGCAATGGTCGG
Source organism: Larix kaempferi (assembly GCA_027924585.1). Lineage (NCBI taxonomy): Eukaryota > Viridiplantae > Streptophyta > Pinopsida > Pinales > Pinaceae > Larix > Larix kaempferi. The sequence goes on along the minus strand of BSBM01000043.1, from coordinate 5,057,944 downwards.
GAGAAGTAATCCTAAAAATTGCAACCAAGGCTGGCTTTAGCGCTACCGATCGGCGCTTTTGGCTTTATAACTTGTGACCGATCGGCGCAAGTTTAAACTTAACAAGTTCGCAATGGTCGGCAAAGTTAAGGTTAAAATGTGCACAATGGTCGGTGCTTTTGTCGTTAAAAACTATGACCGAAACCGGCTAAAAAGAACATTTTCCTTAGGAGGAAAAACAAAAAAATACTAAAGAAGCAAAAGACTTGAAGGATTGAAAAACAAGCTAAAAAAGGGTAAGGACTTCTTCAAAAACTAAAAGGAGGGGGCCCAATATTTACAAAATTTTGGGGGGATGTTGCAGCAACAACAGGAGGCTAAATAGAGAAGTACACTACCTAGGACTACTAAACTAGTCTATCTCCAGACTTCTCCAAACACACTTAAAGGGTCTCAAATATCTAAATCAGAGTCATATAAGGGTTTATCAGACTTTCATAGGCCTTTATAAGCTTACATAGAGTTAAATGAGCTCATAAAACACATTTTATAAAAGATACTGTAAAACTAGTCGAATTTCAATGCAAGGAGAGCTAGTCTAGGAAACTTGGAGTTCAACCCTATTCAAAATATTTCATATTTCCTTGAAGTACTGAGATATGAACTTAATAACACAGCATGGAACACCAAAAAACTTAAACAACATGAAATAACAACATTTCTAGGATTTATTAACCCATACTTATAACCACTCATTGTCTTCAATGAATCTTACATGAAAGAGCAGTATTCTTCAATAGAATGAAGAAAGGTGAAGAATTGGATCAGAGTCATAAACAAAATAAGAGAAGGTTGGATTCTCATGGAAGAATTCAGAATATCATATCTCACTCATGGAAGCGCATCCCTCACATAAGCTAATCACTGGATGGATCTCTTCAAAATCGAAGTCTTCCATAGTCAAACAAAGTAAACCATAGTCAACCACAGCCAAACATGGTCAACTAAGCTCAAACAAAGTCAACCACAATCAACCCTAGTCAATCATAGTACACCATATTCCACCATGGTCAACCAATAGTCAATTATGGCCAAACTAAGTCAACCATAGTCAACCATGTCCAACCTAAGCCAACCATAGTCAACCATGGCCATCCAAATTCAACCAAATTCAACCATGGCCAACCATGGTCAATCATAGTCAACCATGGTTAACCATATGTTAGGAACCCATGTCTTTACTTTGTTAGTATATTGTTGTTGGACGCATATGCTTTGTAAGTCGTCCCGTAGTATTTCTTGATCAATAGTTTATGTTATTGTTGTTGGCGCATATGCTTTGTAAGTCCCTCGTAGTATTGTTGATCCATAGTTTGTAGTGGCCCATGGTTTTGACCCATAGTATTGGCACCTAGACTTAGTATATAAGTGTGTGTTGAGACCTATGAAGGCACGGTGAAGTTATTTGTATTGAGCTTGCTCATAGGAGGCTGCCCCCTCGAAGTGGCCTGTGATCAATATAAAAGTGATTCTGAGTTCTGTCATTTCTGCTATTTCACATATTCTTATTAATTAATTGTTGCAGGTGCATCTCATCTGGTATCAGAGCCTCCACCCAGGCTCAAGTCACAGAGCGGGTGGCAACGCCGGCATTGCAGTGTTCGCCCGGGGCTCGTACGGTGCAAAGGGGACACCACCGTACTGGCGCACATCCATCCTAGAGTCTGGACTGTGGAGCGTGGTGGGATGTTAAGATCCTAGTGGACAGCCTTCACTAACATCTCAAGGTTTTGGTGTAATGGTTCGTATCATCTGGTATCAATTTCTGTTTTTGTTTTCCTACCCAGTCAACCAACAAAAAAAATTCCTAGTTATGGTTGTCACCCGTGCAGGAGCAAAAACAATGGAAGACGCACTTGTAGCCATCCAAGCCAAACTCTAGGATCTGGATGAAAAATTTCTCAGCCTCCATCTTGAACATTCAGCTATGAACAACAAACGGCAGCTCGAGTCTTCATCAGACAATGGGTTCTCTTCTTCCAGCAATTTTCGTGGTCCGAAGCTTGATTTTCCTCGCTTCAATGGTACCGATCCAATTGGATGGATCTATCATGAAAAACAGTATTTTAGTCTGCATAATACTTTTGATGTCAACAAAGTTTCGTTGGCATCCTTTCATTTGGAACAGGAAGCTCTTCAATGGTACCGTTGGTACATCAAGGCTCATGAAGAGCCAAAATGGCCAGACTTTTGCCAGCTCCTTTTGCAACGATTTGGTCCTAGTGCTTTTGATGACTTCACAGGAGCCCTCACTAAACTTCGCCAAATTGGCACTGTGTGAGAGTATCAAACCGAATTTGAGAAACTAGCCAACAACACCGAAAGATTGTCTGATGACTTTTACCGGAGTTGTTTTATCAGTGGTCTAAAGGATGCCATCCGCTCTGAGGTCAAAATTTTCTGTCCCAACACAATGATGGAAGCCCTAGGGTTGGCTAAGTTGGCAGAAGACAAGATTGCAGCCCAACAACGCTCCAATCCCACTTTTGTTCCCTTCTGAAATATGGGTTCTCAACGACCACCTATACCGCAGGCTCCTCGACCAACTCCTATCAAGCGTTTGTTTGAAACAGAGATGCAAGCACGCAGAGAAAAGGGGCTTTGCTATAACTGTGATGAGAAATTCACTCAGGGACATAGATGTGTTTAGCAAAAGATCTATCTCTTGGATGTGGATTCTCTGCCTGCCTCTGAAATTGGTGACGAAGATCCAGAAACACTGGATGCTCCGGTCGACATTTAGGAACCACCTATTGACCCTCCAGCTCAAGATGACCAACCAGAGATATCTCTCCATGCTTTAGCTGGAATCACCACCCCCCAAACAATGCGAGTCAGGGGTTACTTCAAGAAGCTTCCTCTTACAATACTCATTGATTCTGGTAGCACTCATAATTTCATTGACCCTCGGATCACCAAACAAGCTGATTGTTTTATCCATCCTTACTCCAACTTTGAAGTCATGGTTGCCAATGGGGGCACCTTACCTTGCAAAGTGAAGTGTCGAAATGTGCATATCTCTATGGGAGATTATACCTTGCGCTCTCACATGTTTGCCTTGACCTTAGGTGGATGTGATGTGGTTTTGGGTGCTCAATGGCTACGCACACTTGGACCTATCTTATGGGATTTTGCTGAACTTTGGATGCAGTTTTCCCTCAATCGACAAAAACACACATTGAAAGGATTACAACCAGGCTCTCTCAGCATCATTAGTTCACATCGCATGGAAAAAATCCTCAAGAAGAATTCACATGGTGTCATTACTCAACTCCATTCCATTGAGATGCAACCATCAGCGGTCTCCACTACTCCTTTGGATCTACAACAAATTCTGGATCGATATACAGGTGTCTTTGCTGAACCAGTGGGATTTCCACCTTCCAGGCCAAAGACCATCGTATCCAGCTTCTTCCTGGCAGTGTTCCTCCCAACATCAGGCCCTATCGCTACCCATTTCACCAAAAAATGGAGATTGAAATGCTCGTTCGGGACTTATTGAAGTTAGGTATTATTCGCCCAAGCACTAGTTCCTTTTCCTCTAAAGTTATTCTTTTTCGCAAAAAAGATGGCTCAGGGCGCCTCTGCATTGACTTCCGAGCACCTAATCACCTCAACATCAAGCATAAGTTTCCAATTCCTGTTGTTGATGAGCTTCTTGACGAGCTTCATGGGGCTCACTTTTTCTCCAAGTTGGATCTTCGTTCTGGGTATCATCAAATTCGGGTTCATGAGGATGATATCCGTAAAATAGCTTTCTGCACACATGATGGCCATTATGAGTTTCTGGTCATTCCCTTTGGCCTCACTAATGCTCCTTCCACATTCCATGCCTTAATGAATAAACTATTTCGAACCTACTTGCGGAAATTCATTCTGGTACTCTTTGATGATATCCTCATCTACAGTAAAACATGGGATGAACAACTCCAGCATTTAGATCTTGTCATGCAACTTTTCTCTGACCCTCATCTCCATGCCAAGCAGTCTAAATGTGTTTTTGGACACAAGGAAGTTGAGTATCTCGAACACATTATCTCAGCATAAGGGGTTTGCGTGGATGCTGCCAAAATTGATGTCATGAACAATTGGCCACATCCTCAGACACTCAACAGCCTTCGTGGTTTTTTGGGGTTGACTGGCTACTATCGCAAGTTTGTCAAGGATTATGGGAAGATTGCAGGTCCATTAACTGCTCTCTTGCAAAATGATGCTTTTACATGGACACATGCTTCTCAGTGTGCATTTGACAAACTAAAACAAGCTATGTGTACTACACCTGTTCTAGCTATGCCCAATTTTTCCAAGCCCTTCACTATTGAGAGTGATGCTTGCGGCAATGGACTTGGTGCTGTTCTCCTTCAAGATGAACATCCCATTATGTTCACCAGGAAATCCCTTTCATGTAAGAATTTAGCTGCCTCTACCTATGAGAAGGAAATGATGGCTATTTTGCATGCAGTACAGAAGTGGCGCCCATACCTATTAGGGAATCATTTCTGCATCAAGACTGATCACCAGAGTCTGAAATATTTCTTGGAACAACGTGTCTCCTCCCCGGCACAACAGAAATGGGTTAGCAAACTCATGGGTTATGACTATGAGATCACTTACAAGAAGGGTAAAGGCAATATTGTGGCAGATGCTCTTTCTCGCACATTTGATGCCCAAGGTTCTCTTTCAGCTATTTCTATGCATGTTCCAAATTGGTTGCAATCTGTTCAATAGGGTTATGTCAATGATTCTTCCTTATCTCAAATCATCCAACGCTTGACCAACAACCCTTCTGCTGTACCACATTACTCTTGGGATGGTGCTTCTCTGCAATACAAGGGTCGTCTGGTGCTTTCCCACAGCACAGATCTTCAACAGGCTGTCTTCTATGAACTCCATGCTTCTCCATCGGCAGGGCACTCTAGTCTCCTCAAAACGTATGAATGGGCATGGCATAACTTCTTTTGGCAGGGCATGAAAAGGACAATTCAACAGATGGTGGCCGAATGTGATACCTGCTAGCGCAATAAGGGTGAGACAACACTCCTTCCAGGATTGCTCGAACCCTTGCCCATACCTACATGGATTTGGACAAATATTTCTATGGATTTCATTGAAGGGCTCCCTAAATCTAGTGGGAAGACAGTGATTCTCGTTGTGGTTGATCGCCTCTCCAAATATAGTCATTTTTGTGCTCTCAGCCATCCCTATACAACTTCCTCAGTCGCTCAAATTTTTCTGGACCAGATCTTTCATCTTCATGGCATCCCTTCTTCCATTGTCTCGGATCGTGATGCAACTTTCACCAGTCATCTTTGGACAGAACTATTTTGCCACACTGGCACCAAACTGAAGATGAGTTCAGGGTATCACTCACAAATACATGGTCAGACTGAGATTATCAATAAATGCTTGGAAACTTATCTTCGTTGCTTCACCTCTGAACAACAACATCAGTGGGCAAAGTGGCTCCCTCTCGCTGAATGGTGGTACAATATCTCTCACCACACTGCCTCTAAAATGACCCCATATGAACCAGTCTATGGTTAGGCACCTCCAGTTCTTCTTCCATACACCCCCACCAGTTCACACGTTCAGGAAGTTGACATGGTCCTTCGAAACTACGATCAGATTCTTTGCATTTTGCAGGACAATCTTCACATGGCAAGAAATCGCATGAAGCAACAAGCTGATCAGCACTGTTTTGAGCGCACTTTTCAAGTCGGCGATATGGTATTTCTTCATCTCCAGCCGTACAAGCAATCGTCCCTGAAACTCAAAGTTCATCATAAGCTCGCTCCAAAGTTCTATGGGCCATATCGGATTCTTCAGAAGATTGGGTCCATTACTTATAAATTCAAACTTCCTTCTTCTTCCCGCATTCATCTAGTCTTTCATGTCTCTTGTCTGAAGAAAGTTCTTGGCACCAACATCAGTGGACAAACAATTTTACCCAAACTGGTTAATGAAGGATCCATTCTTTTGGAGCCGGAGGCCATCCTCAATCGGCGTACTTGTCATCTTTGCTCTCGCTCTATCACAGAGGTCTTAATTCAGTGGCACGGCATGCAACCAGAGGATGCTACATGGGAACCACTCCTTCAGACTCAACAACAATTTCCACATCTAAAGCTTTGAGGACAAAGCCTTTTTTAAGGGGGAGGGGATGTTAGGAACCCATGTCTTTACTTTGTTAGTATATTGTTGTTGGACGCATATGCTTTGTAAGTCGTCTCGTAGTATTTGTTGATCAATAGTTTATGTTATTGTTGTTGGCGCATGTGCTTTGTAAGTCGCCCGTAGTATTGTTGATCCATAGTTTGTAGTGGCCCATGGTTTTGACCCATAGTATTGGTGCCTAGACTCAGTATATAAGTGTGTGTTGAGACATATGAAGGCACGGTGAAGTTATTTGTATTGAGCTTGCTCATAGGAGGTTGCCCCCTCGAAGTGGCCTGTGATCAATATAAAAGTGATTCTGAGTTCTGTCATTTCTGCTATTTCGCATATTCTTATTAATTAATTGTTGCAAGTGCATCTCACCATAGTTGACTATAGTGAATTAGTCAATGAAATTTAACCACAACCAAGCAAAATTCAATCATACTCAACCATGGTTAACCATAGTCAACCAAAGTCTACCAAAGGGAACCATACTCCTTTAAAGTCAACAATAGTGAACCCAAGTCAACCATATTCCATTAAAGTGTACCATATTTCATCAAAGTCAACCATTGTCAACACTAGTCAACCATAGTCCAACAAAGTTAACCATACTCAATTATAGCTAAACAAGGTCAACAATAGTCCATTAGTCAACATAGTGAACCAAAGTCAACCATGGTGAACTATAGTCTATTAGCCAACCAAATTCAACCATAGTCAAACAAAGTTATCCATAGTCAATTGCGTCCCGACAAATTCAACCATGGTAAAAAAAAGTTAACCATAATCAATCATGCTGAACCATAGTAAACCAAAGTCAATTATGGCTAACCAAAGTCAACATAGTTGAACATGGTCAACCATGGTCAACCATAGTTAATTAGTCAACCAAAGTTAGCGATAGCCAAACAATGTAAAGCGTAGTCAACCATAACAAATCATGGTCAACCAAAGTCAACCACGATCAACACTGGTCAACCATAGAAACCATATTCCACGATGGTCATCCATGGTCAACCAATTGTCAATTATGGCCAAACTAAGTCAACCATACTCAACCATAATCAACTATGGATTGAACTCAACCTTGGATTGAATTCAACATTACTTAAAAGCCTACCTTGCTTAATAGTTAACTATGGATTGGGGTCAACCCTGGATTGTAGTCAACCTTAGATAGAACTCAACCTAGGATTGAAGTCAACCTTGCTTAAAAGTAAACTATGGATTGAAGTCAAACCTTAGATTGATGTCAGCCTTGGATTGAGGTCAGCCTTGGATTGAGGTCAACCTAGATTGAATTCAACCTTGGATTGAAGTAACTTTGGATTGAATTCAACCTTGGATTGAATTTAACCTAGGATTGAGGTCAAGCTTGCTTAAAAGTCAAATGTGGATAGAATTCAAATATGGATTAAAGTCAAACTTTGATTGAACTGGACCTTAGATTGAAGCCAACTATGGATTGAATTCAACCATGAATTGAAGTCAACATTGGATTGAAGTCAACCTTACTTAAAAATCAAATATGGATTCAATTCAACTATGGATTAAAGTCGACCATGGATTAAACTCAACATTTGATTGAAGTTAGCCTTACTTAAAATGCAACTATGGATTGAGGTCAACCTTGCTTAGAAGTCAACCATGGATTAAAGTCATCCTTGACGTAAACCACAGAATGAAGTAAACATTGGATTGATGTCAACCATGGATTACATTCAATAATGCGTTGAATTCAACCATGGATTACAGTCAACAATGGATTGATGTCAACCTTGGATTAAAGTCAATATCCGATTGAAGTCAACCTTTAATTGAAGTCAACCTTGGATTGAATTCACCCATGGATCGAAGGAAACCTTATATTGAAGTTTGTTAGGAACCTGTGTTAACCCTTCTCTTTAATTGTTAGTATATTGTTGTTGGACGCATATGCTTTGTAAGTCATCTCGTAGTATTTGTTGATCCATAGTTTATATTAGCCCATGGTATTAACCCGTAGTATTGGACGCATATGCTTTGTAAGTCGTCCCGTAGTATTATATGTCCCATGGTTTTGACTCATAGTATTGGGCATAGAATTAGTATATAAGTGTGTGTTGAGGTCATTGAAGGCACCGTGAAGTTAATTGTATTGAGCTTGCTCAAAGGAGGTTGCCCCCTCAAAGTGGCATGTGATCAATATAAAAGTGAGTCTGAGTTCTCTTATTTCTGATATCTCATATATTTGCATTAATTATTATTGCAGGTTCTTCACATTTGGTATCAGAGCACTTTCTTGGGCTCGTTGGGTGGAATTTCTGCCAAATTTTTTTCGCATCTGTTGCAAGTTCGGATCTGAGAATAACCCCTATCTGCTTAAATGTGGGAAGTACTTGGGCATAAACCCTAAAATTCATTGTGAGGAGTACCACAGGAACCCCAAAGTAGTTGGCCCATTGAGAGGAAATGCCAGCGAAGAGGGCAACGACGCCTACCTGATTGACTAGTTCCCACCCGTGAGGTATACCAAGAGCTCTCGTTTGTGGCAAAGTGGTTATCAATTTTACCTGAGCTGTGGAGTGAGGGGTGCTACCCCAATAGGCAAGCCGTCAGACAGCATTGGTGGCTGAGTGAATCCTCTGAACTGATAGGAAGCCGCACATACCTGGGGTCCATATCTATTTTCAGCTGAACTATTGCTGATCACTTCCGCTCCAAATCCATCCGTTTCAGATCCAGTCACCGTTTCAGATCCAACCATTTTCGATCCCTTCCGTGCTGTTGCAGATCCATCTATTGTGGATCCCTTTCGCGCCACCGTTGCCGATCCATTTCTGAACCAAAAAAAAAGGTAAAAAAGAAGGTATAAAATTCTGTATCTCCCTTGTTTCAACTCTGTTTTCCCTGAAACTTCGCTGACATCCCTACACTCCCATTCTGCATATTTCATTCCTGAAGACCCTATCCCAAATTCCACTTCCCAAGACTAGAAATCCCACATTTGTCTATTTTTAGGGTTTTCCATAACTCATTCGATTTTCACCCAAACGCTTTCAAATTGTGCCACCGTGTTCCTTTCCTAATTCTGCTTCTTTGTCCCTCAATACCAAATTTTCTCATTCTTTCACCTCGCTTTTGAAATCCCCATTTTTTGCCTCCCTGTCCATTAGAAAGTGTCCAAATCCTAGTCAAACCCCAATTACCAATCTGAGTTTTTCCCAAATCCAAATTTTCCTTTACTAAATAAGCTTTTGTTTGTGTTTTTCTATCCATTTCAAAAAAAAAAAAAAAACTCCTGGCTGTGGTTGTCACCCGTGTAGGAGCAAAAACCATGGAGGAAGCACTTGCAGCCATCGAAACCAAACTCCAAGATCTAGATGAAAAATTTCTCAGCCTCCATCTTGAGCATTCAGCCATGAACAATAACCGATAGCCAGAATCTTTTGCAGCCATCAGGTTCTCTTCTTCCAACAATTTTCGTGGACCGAAGCTTGATTTTCCTTGCTTCAATGGTACTAACCCGACTGGATGGATATATCGAGCAGAACAATATTTCAGTCTGCATAATACTTTTGATGTCCAGAAAGTTCCACTTGCATCCTTTCATCTGGAACAGGAAGCCCTTCAATGGTACCGTTGGTACATCAAAGCTCATCCCGAGCCAAACTGGATAGATTTTTACCAACTCCTTTTGCCACAATTTGGTCCTAGTGCTTTTGACGACTTCATAGGAGCACTCAAAAAAACTTCACCAAACTGGCACAGTGAGAGAGTATGAGACAGAATTTGAGAAACTAGCCAATCACATAGAAGGATTGTCTGATGAATTCTACAGGAGTTGTTTTATCAGTGGTCTCAAGGATGAAATTTGTTGAGAGGTCAAAATGTTCTGTCCCAACACAATGATGGAAGTCTTAGGGTTGTCTAAGATGGCCGAGAACAAGATCGCAACTCAATAACGCTCCAAACTCACCTTTGTTCCCTTCAGAAATATGGGTTCCCAACAACCTCCCATCATGCTTGCTCTTTGACCAACTCCTATCAAGCATTTGTTTGAAACATTGATGCAGGCATGTCGAGAAAAATGGCTTTGTTATAATTGTGATGGGAAATTCACTAGGGGACATAGATGTGTTCAACAAAAGCTCTATCTTTTGGATTTGGATTATCCGCCTGCCTCTGAACATGGTGAAGAAGCTCTAGATATAGTAGATGATCAGGTTGACATTCAACACCCGCCTATTGACACCCCATCTCAGGACGACCCACCCGAGATCTCTCTCCATGTTGTAATCGGCGTCAACACCCCACAAACAATGCGGGTCATGGGATACTTCAGGAAGCTCCCTCTTACCATACTCATTGATTCTCGTAGCACTCATAACTTCATTGATCCTTGGATTGCCAAACATGATGATTGTTTTGTCCATCCTTGCTCCTACTTTGAAGTCATGGTTGCCAATGGGGGCACATTATCTTGCAAGGGGAAGTGCCACAATGTGCATATCTCTATAGAAGATTATAACCCGCTCTCTGACATATTTGCCTTGTCCTTAGGTGGATGTGATGTGGTTTCAGGCGTTCAATGGTTACACACACTTGGCCCCATCTTATGGGATTTTGCTGAACTTTGGATGCAGTTTTCAGTCAATGGGGCACACCACAAATTTATGGGCTTACAACCATGGTCTCTCTGCCTCATTAGTTCACATCATCTGGAAAAAATCCTTAAGAAGAATTCACATGGTGTCATCGCTCAGCTCTATTCCATTAAGATGCACCCATCAACAGTCTCCACTACTTCCTTGGATAGATATGTAGATGTCTTTGCTGAACCAATGAGCTTGCTTCCTTCAAGAGACCCTTCCAGTAAGAATTTAGCCACATCTACCTCTCAGTAGGAAATGATGGCTATTTTGCATGCAGTTCAGAAGTGGCAGCCATAACTATTAGGGAATTATTTCTGCATCAAGACTGATCTCCAGGGTCTGGAAAATTTCCTAGAACAATGGGTCTCCTCCCCAACACACCTAAAATGGGTTATCCAATTCATGGGTTATCCCTATGTGATCACTTACAATAAGGGTAAGGACAATATGGTGGCAGATGCTCCTTCTCGCATAATTGATGACCCAATTTCTCTTACAGCTATTCCTCTACTTGTTCCAAATTGGTTGCAATATGTTCAATAGGGCTATCTCTTCTATGAACTCCATGCTTCTTCATCAGCAGGGCACTCTGGGTTCTTCAAAATGTATGACCGGGAACAATGTAACTTCTTTTCGAAGGGACTAAAAATGACAATTCAACAGATGGTTGCTGAATGTGATACTTTCTAAGTCAACAAGGGTGAAAAGACACTCCTTTTGGGACTGCTCAAACCTTTGCCCATCCCTACACAGATTTGGCCAACTATTTCTATGGAATTCTTAGAAGTGCTCTTGTGGTACAATACCACATCTACAAGGACACCATATGAAGTAGTCTATGGATACACACCGCCAGTTCTTCTTCCATACACCCTTAGCAGCTCCCCAGTTTAGGCAATTGACTCGGTTCTTCAAAACCGTGATCAGATTCTTCTCATTCTGCAGGACAATCTTCACATGGCCAAAATTTGACTGCAACAACAAGCCGATCAGCACCATTCTGAGCGCACTTTTCACACAGATGATATGGTTCTTCTTCATCTACAGCCTTCCAAGCAATCCTCCCTGAAACTCCAAAGGTGTCAGTGGCCCGAAATGCAACTCGAGGATGCTACCGAGGAACCACTCATTCAGATTCTGCATCAATTTCCCGAACCAAAGCTTTAAGGACAAAGCTTTTTCTAAGGGAGAGAGGATGTTAGGAACCTGTGTCAACCCTTCTCTTTACTTTGTTAGTATATTGTTGTTTGACACGTATGCTTTGTAAGTCGTCCCGTAGTATTTGTTGATCCATAGTTTATATTAGCCCATGGTATTGACCCATAGTATTGGACACATATGCTTTGTAAGTCGTCCCGTAGTATTATATGTTCCATGGTTTTGACTCATAGTATTGGGCATAGACTTAGTATATAAGTGTGTGTTGAAATCATTGAAGGCACCATGAAGTTAATTGTATTGAGCTTGCTCAAAGGAGGTTGCCCCCTTGAAGTGGCATGTGATCAATATAAAAGTGATTTTGAGTTCTATTATTTTTTATATCTCATGTATTTGCATTAATTAATTATTGTAGGTTCTTCACAAAGTTAGCCTTGGATTGAGGTGAACCTTACTTAAAAGTCAACCTTGCTTAAAAGTCAACTATTGATTGAAGTCAACTTTGGATTGAAGTTGACCTCGGATTGAAGTCAACCATAGTCAACTATATTAATCACTATATTTAATTATTATATTTTTTATTATTTAATTCTTATTTTTATTATAATTAATCATTCTAATAATTATTGTATAATTATATTTAATATTTTGTTTAATTAATCACTATATTAATCACATATTTAATTAACAATATCGTTTATATAAGTCAATCGAATATATCAACCATATCTACACATATTTAAAAGTTATTAAAAACAATATTATTAATTAATATAACTTACTAATTAATAAGATTACACACTACATACATGAGCCATTATGTACCGTCTTCAGCTATTAATATAATCCATATATTAGATTATTTACACAACTCAATATAATGACATTATATAATCCATATATTAGATTATTTACACAACTCAATATGTAAACGTATGCATTCGAGATGAACATCGTTAATAACAATGGAAAATATCTATTAATCACTACAACTTTTCAATGGTTAAAAGATATGTACTAATCTTTACTGTTAAAAGATATCTACTAATCTTTATGTATTTGAGGAAAGGAAAATTAATATTTAACTTTCAAGATTTTTTTAATATGTTTTTTCTCTTTTATTATATATTATTAAAGTAAATGTATATTTTTTTTGCAAGAGCAACGGCATGATATAAACAAAACATTAATATTTTTTTAATATGTTTTTTCTCTTTTATTATATATTATTAAAGTAAATGTATATTTTTTTTGAACGGCATGATATAGACAAAACATTAATATGTTTAATGCAAATACTTAGATATAATATTATTATTTTTTATAATTTTTTTTATGTATATGACAAATTACATAATATATTTTTATAAATAATAAAAATATTATCAATATAAAAATATATATGTGAATAAATTTATTATTTTTAATTATACAATATAAAAAATAAATTATAAAATTATTATTATTATTATTATTTCAATTATATAATATAGAAAATAAATCATCAAATTATTATTATATTATTATTTTAGATCTTACAATTTAACTCATAGTTATAGGTAAAGGTAATATCTACGAGGTAGTACTTGTTTATCTTTAGCCATTACCATCAAGACTTTACGATAGGTGAGTAGTTGGCCGAGTTCAAGTGTAGATTCAACGTGTTAAAGGTATAACATTCAGCTTTAAATCAAACTTCCATGGGTACATTTATTTGCTCATAGAATGTGTGTATGTTATCTTTATTTTCAATAGAGTTGTTTTAAAGTCATTTCCATATCCATATCCTTATATTGAAATTATTATATTATTAGTGATTGTGATATTGATATTAGGATAATCATTTAATTAATATATAAGTTGTATAACCAAGGAAAAAATTATTAGTTTTTTTTTCAAGTAAAAAAAAGGTTGTATAATTAAAGAGTAATTGAATAGTTCATAACATTGTTTTGTAAATGGGGTATAAGTTAAGTGGATAAGCTTGGAGGTGATATTGATGCGATAAGATTCATTTTGTCTTAATCTCATTTTCATGTTAAATATTCTCAAACCTAATTAAATTAATAATTTACATTACATAAATAATTTTTAAAATAATAAATTATATATAAGTTGCTAATTATACTAACACCTTTTTATATTTTACAATTTGGAGTGCAATCTAAGAAGAGGTTTGGAAAGGTCCTCTTCCTAAATGATTAAATAAAGATGAGACAAGTGTAATATCAAAATTTATTTTATAAACATAGTTCCAAATTTTAAATAAACAATTATATATATATAAATATATGTATATATATACACAAAAATTAAAACAACTTTATAACTAAGTAAAAATAATAATTATACACATAGTCAACAAACACTTATTACTGGTTTGCAAATTTATGTTAACATCAAAAGCAAAAATTAGCAATGATTACTGCTGCAGACTTATTGATATTGGATCTCAATATTGAAATCCAACGGCAGTCTCAGGTAGACGATGCTCTGCAAATAATCTCCTCAACAAATTCTTGAATATTCTCATTGGAAGATCCAGCTTCTCCCATTGCCTCCCTTGATAATTGCTTCCACCGTAACGCGTTCTCCCTCAACTCAACGCCCAGTTTGCTTTCCATAACCATCTTTATACATTTTTCCACTTCCTCTTTCTCTACGACTCCATCTGCTGATCGTTTATTTAATCTCAATCCCGTCTTCCATTTCTCCGCAATGTAAAGTGAATTAGTCGTCTGATCGCTCCATTGAGGAACAGTCATCAGGGGCACCTCTAAACTGAGGCTTTCTAAAGTCGAGTTCCACCCACAGTGCGTCATAAATACATCGACGGACGTATGAAAAAGCACATCCAGCTATGGACACCATGGAACGACTAGCCCTTGGCGGCAGGTTTCGGTCAAGAAACCGTCCGGCAAGTTTTCTTGACTGTTAATATCCCCTTTGGAAAAAGGTGGACAAATGACCCATATGAAGGAATATCCACTGGCCTTCAGCCCAAGCGCTATCTCGTGAGTTTGTTCTTTAGAAAGAACAGTAAAGCTTCCGAAGGAAACGTACACAACGCTTGTCGGTTCCTTCATATTCAGCCAGTCCATGCAATTTGTTGTTTTCCACAAATGTGCGCCGAAGTCTGTATCTTGGGGATTCTATCAGTCAAGGAAAGCCGAGGGTATGAGAGGACATCTGATGTTAAACCCTATCCTATCGATGATAATGCAATAATGGAGTTCGAAAATAAAAAGGGCTGGGCTGTAATGATGTTTACATGCAAGAATAGCAGTTCTATTTCTATAGTTAGAATATCTATGATAATTTTATGAGATGAAAACATTTGATTTTGCAGCCGTTAAATGTTTGTAAATATTAGTATGGCAAGAACACATCAATCCCTCGTTTGGATGGAGGGATGCAGTATTTTACTTTGTCAGTTGATAAAATAATTATTACCCTTTTCTTTTTATTTAAGAACATGCTATTCTGTGATTTAAATTTTGCCACGTACAGTTGATAATATAGAATCAAAGAAAATTACAGAGTATTCGTTAGTTAATTTAATTTTCCTATTAGTCTATTTAACTCTATCTCCCTGTATTCGTCCAGTTTGGACCTTTGGAGAAATGATAGAATAATACAGTACCTTTCTTTTTGCACAAAGATAATACAGTGAAGACAATAATTTCTATAAAACAGTGAGATTCAAATAACAATTAAAATAGAAGTATGGGAATGTGGTTAAACATAATGCATGATATTGGTTTCTTTTTGAAGAAATAACTAATGATTAGTAAACCCTAGATGCTAACACCATGTCCACCTTCAGAAGTCAGAAAGGAAATTACTCTTATAGCTAGTTTTTGGTATGTTGTTTCAGCATACAAAGTTGAACAGTATATTCAGTGCATGCAGAGATCTAATTTGCAGCTACTAGAATCTCTAGAAAATAAGATGCATGGGGAATATAAGTCTGTGTATGGGCATCTCTTGGGGTTATGAATTTAGATGCATATTAGGTTTCACTTTAAATGAACAGATTTAATGCTACCTCTCTGCACTAGAGTACGATGCAGCTTCACGCATGGGGAAAAATGCAGAGGAGTCATTTTATTAGTTCAGCAATTTAAAATAAATCAGGACCTAACATTTTACTGCTACTGGTCATTAATAACATTTCTAAGCCACTTTCCGAGAGCAATCATGTGATTGGAAACACAAAAAAAAAGAATAGAACCTGAGTGTGATAGGAGGAACAAATCACTCAAGAATCTTGTTCCACCCAAACTGCTCCTAAGCAGCCAATATGCCTATCTTAGGAACCCCGAGCCTGTCCACTGATCCACCAGGAGGAAGGAAGTTCATAAGCTTAGGGTCTCTACTTGCAGCAGCAAAAAATTTATCTAGCCTTATAGGCTTAATAGTCAATAGGACCTGCACCAGCATCTTTGGTCTATCCTTCTCATAACATTTTGTAGACTTATACTTGCATTCTCCACAGCCTCCCTATTCGAATCTCTCAAACATCACCTGATGCACATGAGGAAATGTTTCTGCAGAAAACATTGTAAGAGCTCCCTGCTCAATTCGAATTTCCTTTTATAGGCTGCCTAGGTCTTTTTGTAATTAAATGGTCATTAGTGAGCTACGTGCTCACCTCCCTCCACCTGGAGGGGGAAATGCCACAAAATTAGGGGGAGTTGTCCCATACCAATAGCTAATGGTAGAGTGCAAATGCTGTCATCTGTCCCAATCCTTCCAGCAGCTTCCATTCCTCCTAGTGGGCAAATGAACACTCTTGTAACAGCTTTCTTGAGTGCTTGTCTCCCATTTTTATTTATTAAATAGTAATAATGAGTCATTACATTCATCTTTGACCTAATTTGGTCATAATTACAAAACTTGTAATTATAATTTCACACAAAGTATTTAATAATAGAAAATAATTATTCTCAAAAATTGGGTAGGTGACAACCCTAAAATTATCCTTCGTGGATTTAATGAAAGCTCTAAACCAAACTAGCCTAGAGCATTTCACCAACTCATCTACTCCATGCTGACAAAATATAAAGCTAATGAAGGGTCTAAACCAAAGTAACCGAGAGAATTTCACCTACTCACCTTATCTATGCTGAAAAAATGTAAATCTCAATGTTATAACAATATTATATTTAATGTTATAAGGAGATTATATTTAATATATTAATGAAGACTAATGGAGATTGTGTGGTGAAACAAGCTGTCATTGTGGATGACTTAATCATAATACAAACTCTTGAAGACTCAACTAAATAAGTGAAGAAAAACTTACATTGTAACTTTGAATGACAAACTTTGACATTATACATTGCTTATGTCAAATTTAAGGCTGACACTTTCATTTTATGCAATATAGTAAAAGACTTATTTCAATGGCTTTATGTTGTATATTGCAAGTTGTCATCTAAATCTATGAAACTTACAATTTGTTGGGAGTTTGTTTATTTGAACAACAAAAGAAGTAACTAGATGTGATCTCCTCTTAAGCATCAATAAGTTGAACTTTTATTATTTTGAATTCAAACATTATGCTAGTAATTTATTTTTTAATGAATATTTAATACATTGTTTTCTTTTACATGTAATATTCCTACTAACTTATGATGTATATAACATATAATAAAAAATTAAAAAAAAAACAAATATATATATATATATATATTATAATGTAATATACCATATATAAAGATATGATAACAAACAAATAAGAAAAGAAAACCTTGCACGGCTTTTCGATCGACATTGTGCCATTTGATCCAGTACACTGACATCCAGTGCTCTTGACCTCTCCGAAAGAGGAGACCATGTTGCCATAGAGTAGATCATATTGAACCGACGTACTGATGTCAACCCCACAGGCAGAGGAGACCGACGCCACAGAGCATATATCGACCCGTCCACCGATAGAGGAGACCTCGACGATGTTTTCAGTATGTGTATTTTCAAACCCCTTTTTATTTCCTTCAATTTATTTAGTTACGAGTAAAACTCTTTCCTTTTCCTTTTGAATTGAGGAATGAAATATTGTTGACATATAGAATGGATCTAAAAACTCGATTCATATTGGTATGCGTTAGGGTTCCTTTCCACTAAAATGGGGCTCTAAAAACTAGGGTTCATGTTAGTGGGAGCTCCTTTTCATTCCCAAAGCTCAAAAATGGTGATTGAGTGTATACCAAACAAGGGTGATTCTTCTCTTTCTTAGTACCTATGGTCTTGATTAAAAAGAAGCGATTCCTATTCCCTAGTTAATGACTTCTCGATTTGATGTCCATAATTCAAATAGATACTAAAACCCTCTTTATTTTATGCATGGTTTCCAATTATTCAATCAATAGGATTTGATTAAAATTACACATACGTAGATGTGATAACTAACTACCACACAATCCTCATCATTAGTGTTACCTTATCTTGGTTCTTATCGTGTGTTGGGCATATGGATTACCAACTACTCAATCAGAGTTTCGACTCCACAATCAGAGTTTCGACTCCACATCTATGGATACATAGTCTCCTTACTCTATTTATTTCCTTGAATCCTTAGCATAGGATTTACTCTCCTTTAATGATAGAATTGCTTTCTATCCATCATATATTCTGAATTGACATATTCATATTTAGAGTTATACGATCTACATAGAGGCAATCACAAAATGAAACTTCCTTTCATTAATAAAATTGTACATACATATGCTCAAAAACATTCATTCGGATGTATCTTCTCTTCTCCCTATAGCATGTTTTCTTATGCAGTTGCCCATTCGAACATAACCCCTAATGCCTATAGTCTTACAATTAAATAGAAAAGGATATTACTTATAGATCCCTAAAACAAAATTCCTACAAACATGTAACTACTTTCTAATAATAGAACTTTAGTATTATCTCTAATAACTCACAAATTCGATTCTCATCAAATTCTGCCACTAAGTGAAAAATCGTTACAATGACTCATCATCTATTTGACATTCATCATTTAACTAGAACTTCCTAAAGAAATTTACAATTGTTTTACAAAGAAACATACTCTCTCGGAAAATATCAACACCCTAGGTCGAATTAACATTACAAGTTGTCATGAGAGAAGATGCTCCTGCATCAATTTTGCACTTCCTCCAATCATCGCCAAACGATTCACTTAGTAAATTTGGTGTAGAAAATTGCAAAATGACTTCTACACTTGTGGAATCAAGTTTATGGTCAATTGTCGATGATGGATCAGATTTGGTTGATAGTTCATTTTATAAACAATTGATGGGAATTCTAATATATATGACAATTACTAAACCAAATATTTACTTTGTATTTGCAAAGGTGGAAAGCTATATGACGTCTAAAGGAATTCACATTGGTTAGCAACTAACAAGATTGAATAGCGTAAGTAGGGAAAACTCTTTCGCTTGAGTACATTGACATTTTGACTCGATCAATTTAACAATCCCATATCATGTTTAAGTATGAAAGTTGTTAAGAGTATTGGAAGAATGGAAGTAGGTTAGATCTACTACCAATTCATCCAATAGATCTACTTGGATCATACTCATATCACCAAATCTACTTGCTATCAATGAAGGTATGAGGATATCATATCTCTAGTACATGAAAGTATCCTTGACGTACCCCTTTATCATTTGCATTCCTCTAAATTGAACCCTTTTGTGCTTGTTTAACCAAGGGATCTTCCATACATGTTTTCTTATCACATACGAAGAAGTTGTCCATAAATTCTCACAATGTGTGATGTAATAACATCCATTGGAAAATAATTTTTCATAGTTAAGTAGATTAAGAAAAGGATCATGAAAGATACAAATTTTATGCTCTATTGCCACAACGTCATGGCTTGAGAATTGGTTAATTGTTTTTAAAAAATAACATGTTGATTGCACATCAAGGTTTATTGGCCAACACCTTATATGCTAATTGTCCAAGGTGAAGACTATATTGTCTTCAAGTAGATTATTGTAGTCAAGCTCACTCCTTGTGTAGGTAGACTAGTACCCTCAACGTGCCTAGGACTAATTAAGTATCATGCTCATGTGGAGGCTTATGGGGATTTGAATCGTTGACCAGTAATTGGAAGATACTCAATGTTGGGAAATCGGTCTACTCGTGGGGATTAAGTATAGAAAGCTTAGGAAATTACAACCATATCATCCCATTATCACTTATATATGAGATCTAGAAGTAGATTAGTTAGCAAGATGCGACAAAGGCAATCCAAAATGAAGAATATTGAAGGAACATTATATCAATTCATTTAATGTTGCATATTGACATCGTTTTCTTGATTTTTTTTTTCAATATGCTTTTTGGGTACCTTCATCACAAATTGATGGGAATCCACTGTCGACAATGAAAATATATGCATTATACAAAAAGGATTTGTATTTCCTAGAAAGCCAAAAATGTTTGAAATTGAATCAAGTTTCTTTGTATTCAATGCAATTTTAATAGATTGGTTGGTAACATGGGTCTCCACTAGTGCATACACTTAGATCTTGGTTTTCTTATCCTTCGAATCTTTTAGTTTGGTGGATCTCTATTTTTGTGTACAATCTATGTCATTTTTACAATAATGTGATTTTCTTTAGCACAACTACTCAGAGATTGTGCAAAAGAGACACAAACCTTGGCCTATGAAGAACCTCCATCCATCCACACCTACTTTGCCATTTACGTTGCTAACGATTCCAGTATCATAACCTATTGGTCATTTTTGTCTTGTGTTTATCTTTTTGATGTGGCTAGTTATCTTATCATAATGTCACATTACTCTTTTAGGATTTCATTCCACACTAATACTCTCGTTCACCCCTTTATGTGAATATTGTTAAAGAATAAATATAACTCTTAATTAACAATAGTGTGGCCTTGATTTGGGGACTCTTGTATTTAAATGACTCATCAATAAAAAAAAATTAAAATTAAAATGGGCAAAAATAGAAGACAAATGGTAGAAGGTGGTTGGAGAAACATGATGGCTATGGAACAGAGGTAAAGAGATGACTATGCATAATCATCTCAAATATACTAGATATTAGATCGAGACAAATCTCAAGAAGAATTTGTTGTTCATAATAATGCACAAATTAATTAATCTTGATATACTAGATGTTAATGTGGATGTACATGACATTGTATAGACATTAAGTGTCAAGAACTAACATTATCCTACTGCTCCTAAATAATGAGGTTGTTAGGAGGAAATCTAGTCAATCATTAATGATGTGGCTATGATCATCCCTATTAATTTCTAGAAAAAATTGATATTTCACTAGCAAATTCATCACAGTAGATCTTCACTGCCAATGCAATCATTGTGAGGTTATACTCTATTAGGTGGTGATTTCTTATGATTAAGGTTTAATATTAGAAACATATTAGTAAAGATATTGGAATGGATTGAGAATATAAGAACAAAAAACTATATTAGTATAAATAGAGCACTCCAATGCACTCCAAATAGAGCACTTGGAGGTTGTATTTTTAACCTAACCCACTCGATCTCTTGTTTCCCTTGTTTATTTGCTCTAGACTTCTTTTCCAAAATCGTATCTTATGCTAACCCCTACTTGCGGTTCTGGGGTAATGTCCAATAAGGTGCATAACACTTGCCACTTTGTTTCCTTGTTGAGCTTGGATGTCTCATAATGTTTCATATTATCCAAATTTACAGTTGAGTAGAATTGCATGTATGGAGGTATAATGAGTATGTAGGAATGATTGCCTATATATTCTAACACTTGGAAAGGACCATATCCTAGAGACTTGATGTTTTTACTAGGTCCTGTAACATCTCTTTATTCAAGTGCAATGATACTCTATCTCCTCCCTTAAATGTTTTCTCAACCTTGTGTTTGTCATGCTTGACCTTATACTCCTCTTTTGATTTCTTCAATGTGTCCTATACCTACAAATGGTTACACCTAATGTTGCAATGCTTCTATCGTTTCTTCTTCCCTTTTAACCCAATAGTGTCCACATAAAACATCTAGAGTTGAAGATGGAAAATAAGTAAAGCACATTTCAATGAGACTCATCGGTGGTAGTGTGCACTACTCTAATATAATAGTGATAAATGCAAATTAGATTCTCTTCCCAAGTTTTTTGATGCCTCTGATTGTAACTCAAATGTTTAACTAATATTTTGATCACCACTTATGTTTATCCATTCATTTATTGATGGAATGTTGTAGATCTATTTAGCATGGTGACCATCTTTTCCCAAAGTATAGTTCAAAAGGAACTTAAAAATATGACATCTTTGCATGAAACCATGCTAGTTGGTATCCAAAAATGCACCTAGGATCCCTCAAAGAATGTGAGTGATACAACTTGTCCCTTGATGATTTTGTTGCAAGGCATGATGATAATGCACTTCTTGCTAAATTTGTCCATTTCCACAAATAAATAGTTGCTTGGGTGTGTTGGGTGCTTAGGTGTGTTAGGTATGTTGCAAAGTGACTTAGGTAGTTAGGGTTAGGATCATTAGTAGGTTGTGTGTTGGGGGCTTTGGGGCTAATGGGTTAGACATAAATGGTATTGTGGTATATGGATTACTGTTATCAAGGTTGCGTGGGTCAAGGTCAAAGTTAATAATCACCTATGTCGGAAAAATCAATGTGTTTCATAGGTGTGCCATATTTGTGCGTCCTTTAATATGTCCAATAGGTGCCTATGTAGGTTAGGTATTCATGTGCTTGAGTTAGATTGGTTTTTTCCTTACGTGTGTCACTTGAGTACATTGGGTGCTTATGTGGTTGAGGTGAAACATGAGATGCATTTGGTGGTTATGATTAACAGTGTTAGTGTGATATGATAAAAAGGATTTGCATGTAGTTGGTGAGTTGTGAGTAGGGATTATTGGTTTAGGGGTCAAGGGTCATGTTAGTAGGATAGCTTCACATTGAACTTATGTGCATGCCCATGTTCATTTTGTTATATGAGTGTCATCACAATAAAATTTAACCTGCTTAAATGGGTTGCATAAGTGCATCACATGTGTGTGAAAGTCTAGATGCATAGCCTATGTGTGATTGTCCCACTTGTTAAGTTTTTATGTGGGTTAAGATTTTATGTACATCACTTAGTTGTATTAGTTTCTTACTATGTAGGTTAAGTGTGTTAGTATATTGTGTGGATTAGGTGCGCCAGTCACATCATTTCACATTCACTTTCATATAATTCGATTGTGGTCAAGAAAATGTTGTAAATGTGCGTTGTTGTGGATACAATTAAACATTGTATACACAATTGGATCATTGTCAAGAACATTGTAAATGTGGATTGTTTTAATTATGGTTTTTTCTCAACATTATAACTGATATCTCCATGCAATCATCCAAGCTATAAAAAATTGGGAACATTACGCATATAAACATTATTGGCCGCACATGTATGATCACACATAAGACCAAACTATGAAGATGTCAAGAGACAATATGAAATATATAGTATACAATGGAAGTCATATAATACAGAAATAGAAGGCCCTTAGATGACCTTTCAATGTACATGTATCAATGAGGTCAATGATGTACATGTAAACAAAGGTACATCTGTCTAGGATCACACATCAAAACTCTAACTTCAACTTGTAAACAAAAGTATTTATGTACTAGACTACACATAGAAACTCTAACTTCCTCTTGTTTTCTCCACACCGTGATGCATCTTGCCTCTATCTACAACCGTTGTACCTCTCTGGTGATTGCAAGTCAAAGATGATACTTCTTGATCAAGTAACTGAACTAATACCAAATCACTAACAAACTTAAAAAATTTAAAATACAACTCAATTGCTTATAAAAAACACTCACTGAATCCATCCAAGGAATAGAGGCATGTGGTGTACTTCTCCTAGCCGAAAGCCTCTCCGCAATGGTGCCTTGCGAATAAAATATCTTGTGTCAATTAGCTCAACAATTATCAACATGTATGTATGATAAAGTACTAACCAATTTTATAATTGATGAACATGTCTCATCGAAAAAATATGCTCTGGGATAGGAGACTACGTGTCATCTGTAGCGAGCGGAGCCATAGGTTGAACATGAACCTGGGTCACATGCTCTACTGGACTAGACTGGGGATACATTCACCAAATAGTAAAATGGTTAAAGACATCATGCATGTGCATAGACAATACAAATGGACTGTATATGCAGCCTGAACGGTAGCATCAAAAACCCTGCTAATGCCTATCATGGAGGACTCTCCAGCCTGATGTTGTAAACATGCGAAAAAAAACATTAATAAAAACAAGTTGTGGAGTGAATTGAAATCTAACCAACAACAATCATCGAATTCTATGTAAATTATGATGGAATCAGTAGGTTCACCCGCTCTTTTTATGGAAGAGGGTTGTCTAGTGTATACAAGACCTTTTCTACATTTGGACTACAGGGAGAGCCAAACCAAAGTGGTGGTGGTTTGAGTTGCATTAATGATTGCATTCACAGAGCATTGTCATAGTTAGACATGGACATGAATAGATGAAATAAAATGTATTGAAAAAATAACATGTTGTAATACTTACCTCTAATTGGGACATATCTCCCCCATGGGAGGGATCACTACTACCAAATTATTTCCCCTTTGCAGAGCCAGATAACAAGGTATGCAGGTTTACTGATTATAAATGTTAGCAAATCTATAAACGAGTACACTAAGAAAAAATAATTTGAATAATATTAAGTCAGTAACCATGTACTTACATTCCTGAAAAAATCATAGAAGCCCATTATGGGGAATTCGCTCATATCAATGTATCTCGCATCCTGTTGAGAATGCGGTGCCTGCAACTTAAAAAATTATAGATATTATACCATCTAAGAAATTAATCAACTAACATGTATTAACGAACTAACACGTATTAAGAAAATGACATGTTGAAAATATGACCTCGGTGTTGGTTGTTGCCTCCTCAGATACGACAACACCAAGTACACTACCACCCACTGTAGAGGCATCAAGATACTGCAAGATTAAAAATTGTATATATTAATAATCTCTTAATCTGTACAATATGGAAAAAAATAATTTGAACAATAAAATAATGTTTTAACTATGTCCTTAGCTAACTAGAAGTCATTATAAAGGTGTCATGTGTTGGTCCATGACCATAGAAGGTTTGGCCACACACCATGCACATGTGTGGCTCATGCGATGTCTGTCTATCCCCACTAGTGGATGGTCCTCTTCCGTCAGAAGCTAATGGATGTACCCCATCATAGAAAGAGGTCCCTGCCTAGTCAATAGTTGCACTGTGGCGTACAATGACCTAATATAGCATTAGAAAAGCCTCATGTGTCTAGAGTATCATCGTATGTGCAGGAGGGACGTATGGCCTTAGTATCCTGCTATGAGGTGGAGGTGTCAGTCGATTGGAATCTATGTGCCTAACATTGGTATGGTTTTGGGGAATCCCCATACTAGCACCCTTGAACCCCAACATATCAAAATAGTTGACATGTTTACCCATCACAAACTCAGCATAAAATTTTCGAATGAAGTATAATGGTACTTCCCTGTTGCTATGTGGGGGAATGTCAAATACCATGTTTACCCATCACTCATTTGAAATATGTGCTCTAGTATTCTCTGGAATGGTATTTGTCTGAGGCACTCTAAAAAGTGAATATATTTTCTCTTTAGTTATTTTTAGTTTCTTCACCTCATTATAACTCAATCCATTGGCATATTCTTGCAGTTTTATTTCTCTGTACGATGCTATGTTGTACAATGCATCGTTTGAGAGACTGATAGTATCCACAATAGCATCTAGTGATGTTCCCAATGAGCGATGGAGTTCATGTCCACCCCTCCAAGATGTACCAATCTCTCTCAATATATTTGCATTTTGATCCATAATAGCCACTGCAATCATAAATAAATAAAAAATCATTAGAAAAATACATATGGTATAATGACATCTCTAAGCAATGGAAAATGTAAAAGGGTGAAAACATGAAGTTGGGAAACAATTTTGGCTTGTTTTTTACAAACAAAACTGCTAGATTTTATGTTTTTCAACTTCGACCTCTTCAAACCCATATCTCCCTTAGGAATTTCAAATTGAAGTAAACACAAAGGTTTTAGAGAACTGAATTAGCTTTCTACTCGTATTTTTTTTTAATTTTTTTTATGGACATATAGTGGGACAAATTTGTTGTCAAGCAACGGCATGTACTTGAAACTTTTAGGTATGGATAATGAGTGACCTGTGTTGACAATGGGTTTTTGATAGATGGTTATTCATTTTAGGGGAAAATATTGTAGGATTATAATATACACACACTACACTTGATCTTGGACTATAGTTTGAGTTTTTTAGGACTTGGGAACTATTTTTTATTATTTATCGAAACAACGTATGTTCAGAAAATGATGCATTATCAACACACGTTTTTGTCTTCACATTTTCTTTCAAATGTCACTCTTATTGGAAAAAACTCTTATTGGAAAAAATAAAAGTGCCATTTTGAAGAGGACGAGCCAATTATGATCTCTATGAAATTTCAATTTTTTTGGTGTTGTCTTTGTCATGATATTGAATTTTCATTTCGGGTGATTTTTAGAGTAATAAAATTTTTAAGGGATAAGGTTTAGAAAACATTTATTAATAAATAGTAATTCAAATCGAAATGAAACAATTATTATATCATTGGAAACTAGATTCAGAGATGAATCCATTGCTACCAAGTATGACAAATAATACTTGGTATTTGGAGGGGTTTGGGCTTGCTGAAGTTGCAGGTTCCACAAAGATGCCTGATATTTTCGCAGGTTTTGTTGACCATAAACTCTCGGCTGAAAAATACCTTCCAAACTCTCCACTGAGAGTTTAGTTCAAACTCTCGTCTGAGATTTTTTTTGAAAATACAGTGCGGCGATTGGTTCAAACTCTCGGCCTACAGTTTTTTTAAACTCTCGGCCTAGAGTTTGAACTCTCAAAACTCTTGACCTAGAGTTTTTTAAACTGTCGGCTGAGAGTTTGAGGTTGACTTTTTTTCCCCTGTTCATCCGCGCGCCCTCTTTTTGTTTTCACTCCGTTGTCATGGAATTGTTTCCTAGCTTCATGCTTTCACCCAAAACTAGTGTACAACAAGTAACAACATGAACTAATAATAATTTGAAATTCAAAATTGAACAAATTATACACTAAAGACTAAACATTTAACATTTTTCCATCTTAAATTCATGTCATATTTGTGAATGAATTTCAATTTCCATATACATACATTAAATTTCCTAAGTGTATATGTTGATTGGGAATCTTGTCTACCTTAATTTTAGGATTGGATTATGAAGTTTCATCAAAACTATACGGTGTTGATTAATTCCCTTGGAGGACCAGCTCGAGATTCCATGTAGAGGAAAGGTCTAGAACCTAGAGCAGGGGGCACATGGTGTTGTTGATGAATAAAATCCCAATATATGCAAGGATTTTGATATATGTAATTTGTTTTGTGGTGTGAAGTTTTTTGGACTGTATAGACCATTTAGCATATTTGTTTATATGTAATTTGTGGCATACATGGATTTCACCTAATGTTATTTTAGTTGTATGCACTCTTTCTATATACACATGAGAAACTTTGCATATTTGTTTATAGTGGTTTGGGATCTAGAATTCAACATAATTAACAGTTTTCAATCTTGTAGGATTTCACATTTTCCACTAGATTCTATCATGTATGATATTATGGGATTGCCATGTAATCAAACACATCAACCTCCCTATGATTCTTGATGTTGGTAGAGCCTACTATTTAACTCCTTTGTCTTGACCCTAACCGAAATGTACCCTCCACTCAAGTGAAAACATTTATTAAGCATGGGAAGCTTCTCCACCCTATCTTAAAACTTGGATTAGGAAGTTTCATAAAAACTATAAGGTCTTGACTAATGTCCTTGGAGGACCAACTTTAATATTCTAGGTAGATTCAAGGGCTAGTTCCTAGAGGAGAGGTAAACTATGTTATTGATGAATAAAATCCCACTATTGGCAAGGATTTTGATATGTATTATTTGTTGTGGCATGAAGTTTTTTGGACTCTATAGGCCATTTAACGTCTTTGTTTATGTATTTTGGGGAAGATATCAATTGTACTTGAATTTATTTTTAGTTGTAAGAAACCTTGCTATATACATGAGAATCTTTGGATATTTGTTGATATTGGTTTGGATTCACAACGATGCTTGAATGTATATATATGTATCTATTGAAATTGATTTGATTTTTACGAGTTAATTGAGGTTTTAATTTGTTTTGGGCATACAAATGTTTGGATTTATTGTCTAAATTTATTTTAGGGCATACAAATTTAAAAATTTATGGATTCAATTCATTTTAGGGCATACAAAAACAAAAAATATAGAGATTAGAAAGGTGGAATTTGGTTTAAATATCTGAGGTTGAAGAAATTGGTGCCCAAGACCACCGTATACTTCAAAATGCATTCACCACTACTCATTTCGTCGTCATCATTGCCTAGTCGCTGTCATGGAGGAAATGACGGGCTCGGCTCATTTCGGGCATAAAAAATGTTTTAAAAAATGCATTTATGTTTATCATATCATAATGTGTATGAGTTTATTAGCTCAAAACGTGTACACATTTTATAACTACATAAAACGTAGGCATTCTCTTTAACTATCCTACTTGGACTTCAATGTGGCAGGCTCCGTACTAGGTTTCGCAGGGTCGGGATTGCTTGGGATCAATTATACTTTGTGGAACTTGGATGGGTTTCTTGAATCTACCATTGCATATAACAGGTCCCTCAACTTTGTGCACTCACCCAGTTATGATAAACATATTCCTTCAACCTTTTTAATGAAAAAGGATAACAAGATTAAACCATGTAGCCTTTAAGGAATTATGACTTTTGGTACATGAGAAGGATATAAATTATATATTATATAGAATGAGATGATAGGTGGATTGGGGAAAATAGGTATTGAATAATCATCTTATTGTGCTCGCTTGTGTAAGATGAAATAAATTATATTGCTCTTTCAAAATATCATCACTTATATTCTATATTAACATTAGAAAGAATCATTGTTTTAGTTGGAGTTGTAAATTCATATTTAATAATTAGCTCCTTCATGAGTTATAAAAATAAAAAATAAAAAATAAATTTTCATGGTCAAAATTTACGATGTTCAGATTGTTACATTGCCTCAGCCACTCAGTAGTAGCCATAAAAGAAAAATAATTTTTTGAATAAGTTTTTGTATTTTTAGTAGTAAAGTTACTGTTCATTTCCATGTTCTCTTCGGGATGAATAAACATTTTTTTGGTGGGGGAGATGTTGGAGGAGCCTAGTCGATTGACCAAATAGGTCCTTCATTGACTACGATCGATTAAGTGCGGCTGGTTGGTTGGCCGACCGACCAGGAAGTTGCAACTGAATAACTAATTGTAGGCAATATATATATATATATATATATATATATATATATATGCTTGAGACTCAATAGCACAATAACATCTATGCAATGATATTGTACTATATTTTGGTCATGTTAATACAAAAGCTTGTTGCTTCAATCCCACTTACTCCCTTGCTCATGATTATATAATGTGTGTGTGACTCTTTCTTCATGCCGATACAATGTACTACTAGTAATTGATGCAATTCCCTAGACTACAACATTAATCATTAAACATTTTTTTATCAAAAATATATTTTATATATTGTTAATTATATTATAACAATATCCATTATTATGTTTTAATCATTTCAATAATTAATATTAATTATCAAAATTTCATATTATTAATTATATTAAATACTCATAACCATTTTATTATTATTAATATTTGTATTTAAATATTATTATATATATATATATATATTTTGTAAGCAAGAAAAATTATATTAAAAAGGAACCTTCAGTACAAATTTTTTTAGGACTCATAGGGCCTTTAATGCCCAAATATTCTGTAACAAATCCCCACTACTAGAGTTATCAGTTCAGCTATCCCTTCTACACAGAAACTATCTACTGCCTTAACCATTTTACAATAACCCGTATCAAAATTCTGTCTCAAAAGACCTTCAAACATAGTTCGAATAACTATGGAAATGGACACTACAGGCGAAGCGGCACTGACTACATAGGTGTATACTGCAGGTAAAGTCCATAAGAACCATAAAGACTACCCGAACAAACAGATACATAATCATCAAAACAAAACCTGTAATCAAATTAAACCAACCCGTAACACATCATTTAGGATCCTGGGTGACGTTACGATGGATCAGATTCCCAGAGCGAAGGCCGCCAAGCTTGCGGTCATCTGCAGACGAGGACTGGCCATACTAACCGTGAATGGGGAACGTCCCTAGAGGGAATGCAACAGAAGGACCAACAGCAGTACCCGAGGCTTTCGGTGACATGCTGAGTTTAAGAGAAATGCGGTCGATAGTCCTGCGCATCAAGTGGTTGTCTTCCAGATGCTTCTTCCAAGATTGCGTTGGTTCAGCCTCACCTAACTCTTTGTTTTCCCTATCCATCATCATGTGGGCTAGGAGCTCCTTGGTCACCCAATAGGTCGTGACAATGCTATCATAGGTGGAGAGACACCCAGCCGTAGTCCCGGGATCACATTTCCAATCTTCCACCTCCGCCTTGATAATATCGACATCGAGGGCTTTGACCAGTTCCCACAGTTCTTGCTCAACCCATTCAATTTCATCCCTGGTAATAGGTGGAATGTACTTACGGAATAAATGGGTGGTCCACCCTGCTTTTCGCAGCTCTCGGGTTGGTTTCCTCCTTTCCTTGGCCTTTTTAACCTTACACACTTGCCACTTGGGAGCCATTGCACCAGTTTCTCGGTACAACAAGTAACACCACACTTGCTCTTGATAGAATACTGAAAAGCTCCATAGAACATACAGAGACAGAATGCAAAGAGGATGTGAGTGCTTCCAATAAATAGCTAAGAGGCTTAAACCAAATCCGGAAACCATACTAATTCCTCTCAACATGATATTGAGTTGCACGAGAATCACGTACATCTCTCGGTTGATATGCTTGGTTCACCATACCCTGCCTTTCAATGGAACGAGGTGGCTACAAGATTTCCCCATTATTAAAAATTGGAGTGAGATCATGGGCAGACATTTCCTGGTTTAATACTGAAGAACCCGCTTCGCATAATGATTACAGATGGGATGACATCTAGGTGTTGAGTGGGCTTGACAAATGTGCTCTCATCATAGAAACCGAGGCTAGACTCGTGTGCCTCATCAAATCCTGGTATAGCCTGATGTCATGGGCTACTAGGTGGCTGCACTGGATCTGCTATTCATTACCTCCCTCATCCGGCAGTTGTCCTTCATCCTCCCTAGCTCCGTTTCGCTCCCCGATGTTTACCAACAGGTTGGCCACCTTATTGCCGCCATGTTTAACGTGGGTAAAGGACCAAGCGTGGCGGCCACAAATTAGGTTAGCAATCCTTTTGACCCAGTAAATCATTCTCCATCTTTTCATGACTTTGGAAACCGTTTGTCAACCTTCTATCTTTTTATCCATTTGGATGATGACGTGTGAATCCCCTTACAATGACCATGGGTTCCCAACCATTGCGAAGTGTGATTCTAATTCCATGAAGAAAACTATCTAATTCTGCCGCATTTTTGGTGTCGTGTCTGATATTCCCATCAAAGTATCGAAGGATAACACCCACGCTATTTCTGATAACTCTGCCAAATCCGGCCAAACCGGGGTTCCATTTGGAGGCCCCGTCGAAATTTAGCTTGAAATGGCCACAAGGAGGAAGGTGCCATAGACAAGGACTTGAAGGAGCCGCCTTCTGGGCATTAAACATTCTCCAACCTTGCGTATAATAGTTTATTCGCCATCCCGCCAGAATCCATTTCTCATGATCATCCATTTCCCAGTCTCTCTCGGTCCAAGGGGTTATTTTCATGCTCTCATGAATATGCTTACTGACTTGGTTCCAGACAGTCTGCGGAGAATTTTTCTTTCCTTCAAATATCCTCCCATTTATTTCTTTTCAAATGGCCCACATCAAAGATCTCGGAAATATGAGCCATATTTTAAGGATGATAGGATTTTTTAATGCCTCTTTATCCCAACCTTTAATTGTCTTGTGTGGTTTCCCTTTGACCCGATCCGTCCTTTTGAAAATTTCCACACCACAGTCCCACAGAGAGGAAGCCATGGGACAAGAGTCCCAAATATGGTTCATTGAATCATCCTCACCTTCAAAGAATGCACCAAAACGGACCATGCATGCCTATTCTTATGAGGTTCTCTCCTATCATGATACACTTGTAAGATACCAGCCATATGAAGGTAGCTATTTTGAGCCATGGGTTAAAGTCCCAGACCACCTTCCAATCCATCCTATGTGGTATATCCTCTTGGTTAAATCTCAGGTCATAGGATTGTTTAGTGGTATAAATTCCTTTGGTTTGGTACCCCCATCTTAGTTTATCCAGTTGGTTTTGGATTTGAATGCATCGATCCTGCAAGGCCTTCATGATCTTGGGTACTCTTCCATGGGGAATCTTTGGTTCCACCAATTATGAGGTTTCCATTCATGAAATTCTTCATTAGCCTGTTCTTCTCTTCATAATTGACAAAATTTTATCAGGCCCAGGCCTTTGGCACAGGACTAGCTATTGTGCACTTCTTGTTGGGAAATGATACTTGGAAGATGTTGCCAAGAGTCACTCCAGAAATTGGCATTCTTTCCATCCCTTATTTCCTAGAAACTATGATTTTGGAAAATCCTTCGGTTGCATGGGCGTAATTCCATATATGGGATCCTTGTAAATTTTCATTGAATCTGATAAGGTCTTGTTTGGGTTTCCCCTAAGCGTACTTACTATGACAAAGCTTGGCCCAAGGTTCCTCTTTGTGCGACACCAAGTGCCACCAGATATTTGCACCTATAAATTCACTTTTCTTCTTCGGGACTCTCAGCTCAAGACCCCCATGATCCTTTGGTTTGCAAACAGTGTCCCATCCAACCAAAGCCAATGGGTGTTTATCTTGATTACCTCCCCACAAGAACTGTCATTGGATTGAACTTATTTTCTTTAGAACCAATTAAGGGGCTGCTAAACTAGGAAAAATATAGATAGGCATGGCTTGGAGAAAAGCTTTCACTAGCACGGTCCTGTTGGCAAGGTTGAGAGTCCTATAAGCCCAATTACCCAATTTCCTTCTTAATCTCTCCAGGAGGTCCTCCAAGGAGACTTTCCTAATCACCCCATCAGCAAGAGGAGCACTGAGATATTTGGATGGAAGGGAGCTCCCTTGGAATCCCAAGATATGAAGAATATTGTTACAACGTAATTTTCCACCTTATGAGCATCAGCATTCTTTGGCCTTCAGGATCCATTTCACTCACTCAGTTTCACTTTATGTCCTCTAGAATACACTTTCTCTCTATTTTTCTTCCTATACGCTTGTTGTCCCATTATAGCCAGCGTACATGCGAGCTATTCCACTATAGCCCGCGGGTACCAAGTAAAATGGTAAAAATCATTAGAGAATTACTTTTTACTCCCAAAAAGTGGTCTTAGGGTGACCTTTGGCCCTCCATTTTCCCCAAAAAACCTCAATGTGTCCTCTCACATATGTTTGGAAGGCTATATATTGAGCTCTTATGGCATATGGACGGGAGGAGAAAGAGAGAGCAAGATAACTCTAGTGGATTTTTCCCGTGACTTCAGTCTACACTCATTGATCCTAGTTGTTGTGAATTCCTTATATTCACCTTCCAAACTCCTTTCATAGTTTTAGTTTGCCATTACATGGAGGATTGAAGTGGTGGAGGCACAAGTAGAGAGACCCAGTTATTGGTTCAGATTGGTTGACGGCAAGAGGTTGTATATTGTACTTCTTGTTATTCATTAATGGAAATACTCATTTTCTTGTCCAGTTGATGTTGTGAATATTATTAAATTACATTGGGTTATATTTGCTTATAATATCATGGATCATGCTATTGATTATGCTAATGTCTTTCACATATTATATGCACTTGCTTGTACTTGTTGTTGAGACTAATCTGCAGGTCCAAGTGTAGAAGTTGAAAGCTCAACAGGGATCTACATCAAACATCCAGTTGAAGGTTGGTCTTTTCTCCATTATCTTAGCATTGTGATTTATATGGCATTGTATTGGGAATTGAGTTATTCTTTGGTAGCCAGTTGTCTGTTGTGGTCTTCCCCAAACCATAGGAATTTTTCTCCATGATAGAAATGGTGACTCCACTGGGGAGAACCTCCATTTTTGGTGTTTTTTAGGCATTTGTCCTTATTTAGAGTTACTGTGTGTTGAGCTTCTATGTCATTGATTGACCGTTGGGATATACTATATAAAACAAGCTTTTTCTAGGCGATTGGACTCTGTGTTTGCTCATTTTCCTTTCCCTATACGCAGGTCAGCTTAGTTTTTCCCATGTCTACCCGCATCTGTCTGCATTATAGCTCACGTCTACCTGTAGTTTTTCCTTCGACAGTAGCGTACAACTTTGGGTTTGATTGATTTATGGCCTTGGATTGTTGTTGGGTTGGTTTTGAGTGTTCCCGAGTCTTAATTGGCCTAATTCCTGACTATTCCATGCCTTATTTGTGATAAAAAACTCTTCTTTCTCTTTGTTTTGAGCCTTGTTAGTTTACCACCATTTTTTATTTTCTAGCTCATTACATTGGCTGAGTCTCACTACTTTGGATTTGTTGGGTTGTCTTAGCGATCTGCTTTGCATTTCTTTAACCAAATAGTTAGATTTCGCTTGTATTTTTTCATTTCATCATATTGAAAAAATACAAAAACATAGTTTTGCATTTTACTTTCCATTACAAGAGAAAATACAAAAAAAAATTGCTTTCCGTACTGCATTTTTCATCTGCTGCTTGTGCTTTCATTTAGGATCTGCTTGTGCATTGGAAATTTAAAAGAATTGCATTTTATTTCGAACCGTTGGATTGATTATCATTTTAGTGGCATTGTTTTTATTGGATAGATGAGTCTAGAGTTTGTTGGTTGTGCATACTATTGAGTCCTACACATCATCAGTTTCACGACCATATCCCTTGAGTAATTATAGCTATTTAAAATCAATGCTTAATCTTAAAATTGATTAGAAATATTTTTATTTTATAGGGTGCACCAACTAGTATAGGTTTAGAGTCTTGGAATAGATCATTGTGAGTTAACAATCCAAGACTACTAGACGAAACATTATGTGTCTGACCAGGGAGTGGTGTATTCCATTATATACATCAGTGTTCTCAGGAAGCTCTACTCAAACCAGAGTTAAGCACGAGGTCACGGGAAATTGGTTGCGGAGATATCCCTCCAATACTGGCCAAACGTGGGAGATATTTCCAGGATTTGTTCGTGTACGGGGGCTCTTGAGGGATCTGTACCTCTTGAGTTTCAGTCTTAGCTACCTTGCCCATACAATAGATCCCACCTGCGATTGTCCACCTGAGAATTGGTTATATTGTGGTGACCTTAGTTTCCTTACCTAGGTATCACATAGGGTGCTTGCAGTGGTTATACTGTACGTATCCTGAGTTAGATAGGGGTTGGATAGCACAGTTTCCTATTGTATAGGGATTTGACCCTATGCACAGAGTGAAGTCTAGGAACTCTTATAACTGATTCTATTACCTCTGGTTATAATTTGGGATTCTCAAGCCTCTCACAGGAGAGACATACCGGCTATAGTGTTGGGAGGTCCCTTGAGCCAGTCTTGTTTGTGTGCATTTGGATGTAGTTTCTTAGGTGTGTGCTCTTTGTTCTTTGATCGTTGGTTTGGCTGTTAGGGGACGCTTTGATTTATTGACCTTTCAGAGGTATTGTGGCGCGAGGTCCTACTCTCCGCTGGTCTCATCGGTTGGTTGGTTTACCGGCCGCCGAAGTTACACGTTGTGTTTAGAGGGGATGTCGGAAGGCACTATCTGATTCTTCTGATTATTTTGAAACTCTTCGCACTGACATTGCCGCTGGTTTTTGTTGATGTATATATAACTTCGGAATGTATTTTACATATGTATGGGTGAAAACATGAAGTTGGGAAACAACTTTGGCTTGTTTTTGACAAAAAAAACTGCTAATTTTTATGTTTGTGAACTTCGACCTCTTCAAACCCATATCTCCCTTAGGAATTTCAACTTGAAGTAAACATAAAGGTTTTATAGAATTGAATTAGCTTTCTATTCGTATTTTTTTTGAGTTTTT
This sequence comes from Larix kaempferi, assembly GCA_027924585.1. NCBI lineage: Eukaryota > Viridiplantae > Streptophyta > Pinopsida > Pinales > Pinaceae > Larix > Larix kaempferi. The sequence goes on along the minus strand of BSBM01000043.1, from coordinate 5,021,666 downwards.
TTATGGACATATCCTGGGACAAATTTGTGGTCAACCAACGGCATATACTTGAAAATTTTAGGTATGGATAATGAGTGACCTGTGTTGACAACGGTTGTTTGATAGATGGTTATTCATTTTAGGGAAAAAAAATTGTATGCTCATAATCTACACACACTAAACTTGATCCTGGACTATATTTCGAGTTTTTTAAGACTTGAGAACTATTTTTTATTATTTATCGAAACAGCGTATGTTCAGAAAATGGTGCATTATTGACACATTTTTTTGTCTTCACATTTTCTTTCAAATGTTACTCTTATCAAACAAACTAAAACCAACCCATTGAAGAGGACACTTCAAGGAACATCCTTGTTTTTTTTTTTTTAAATTTGGCTTCGTCATTGTGATGATATTGAATTTTCATTGTGACTGATTTTTCAGTCACTTAATTTTTTAATGATAAAGTTTAGTAAAAAAATAGTAATCCTAAATAAAATTGAAAAAAACTTATATTACTAGAAAGTAGATTGAATGGTGAATCTACTAGTATAAACTCCGACATGTAATTATCATGTTTTGCAGTGGTCCGACCTTGTTAAAGTGACACATTTCTGAATTCTGTAGAAATGGTGCTGGAACTGTTGACCAGAAACTCTCAGGCGAGAAAATGTCTTCCAAACTCTTGGCCCAGAGTTTAGTTCAAACTCTCATCCGAGAGTTTTTTTTAAATACAGCATGGTGATTGGTTCCAACTCTCGGCCTAGAGTTTTTTTAAACTCTCAGCCCAGATTTTGAACTCTCAAAACTCTCGACCTAGAGTTTTTTAAACTCTCGGCCTAGAGTTTGAGTTTGACTTTTTTCACATGATCATCCGCCCGCGCTCCATTTTTTTCACTTTGTTTGTCACCAAAGTGTTTCCTAGGTTAGCGATTTCACCCGTATATTGTATTCCTATAGAGATGTTATTATTCCTCTATACAGAAGTGTCGTCATTTATATTGTAAGTGTTGTAACTTATACTTGATGGGTTATTAGACCACATTCATGGGGTCGACCCTGTATAAGTCATGTGGGTCAAAGGGTTATTAGACCACCCTATTGGGGGTCGGCCCTGTCAGCATTATGTTATGTGTTTAAGTTGAGGCCGACCTTGTAAGGTTATTAGGCAAGTCAAGTCAAGTATAAATAAAGTGCGGGAGGAACTCTATTTGATCATTCACTTTCTCACTCATACACTCATTGGAGAGTGGCGCACTAGTGGAGGAGGAGAAGCTGCTACTAGGAGAAAATCTCTTATGCTTGGGTTTTGTATCATTGCTCTATCTATCTCTGAGGAAGTTATTGGGGCTTTTCACCTTTATGGTTTTCCCCAAGGAAGCTCTGTGTGTCTATTGTCTCATGTGATTTCTTGTTGTGATTGATATGCTTGATATGTTGTACATGTTATTCTCTCAGTAAAGATCCTAGAGTATGTTGAATTAATGCTCAAAAATTAACATGGTATCAAAGCTAACCTAAGAAGAAGACACTCTGTAGTTGCGGAAGCTAGGGCTTCTTGTTTTTGGGTTTCAAAGGAAGTAGTGCATATTGACTCTCCTCATCAAGGTGCATCTTTCTGTCCAATCAGAATTCAATTCTGGGCACTTTCATTTTTGGCCCTAAAAATTAGGGTTTCCACAAAGATAGGAATTTCTGAAATATGAGACCATGGCTAGAAGCTCATTGAAAAAATCAAAGTTTAGAGCTTTGGATCGAACTTTTTGGTTGGGTGAAGATCCTGGAAAATCAAACCCTAGTCTGGGGTCCTGTCTAGTGAAGTCGGAAATTAGGTTTTCTACAAAAGTTGGAATTTCTGAAATATGAGACCATGGCTGGAAGCTCCATTGCAAAATCGAAGTTTAGAGACCAAGATCGAAATTTTTGGATGGGTGAAGCTATGGGAAAATCAAACCCTAATTCAGGGTCCTCCTGAGTGAATCCGGAAGTTTTAAAAGCAAATTTGAGGGGTGAAACTTTGCAGTTTTCAAATTCTGAGTATACCAGCTTGATCATCTCATCAAGGCACATCTTTCTATCTGTTTCAAAGTTTGAATTTTTAGGGTTTCTCTGACAAACCCTAATCCAAATCGAGATCTAGATTTCTACAAATCAAGTGGATTGAATTAATTCTAGAAGAGAGTGAGTTGGACACCTACATAAGTGAAGGGGTTCCTGTCCCAGAGGGAGAAGAGACTAAAGCCTTACACATGAGGAACTTGGTCAGGGCAAAGACGATCATTTTTTATTCTATCAAAGACCATCTCATGCCACATGTGTCATCTCTGTAGAAACCTAAGGAGATGTTTGATTCCTTGACCAAGCAATTTGAAGGGAAGAATATAAATCGAAAGATGACCTTGAGGAATCAATTGAAGAATATCTAGATCCAGAATGCGGAGACCATGTAGTCTTATTTCTCAAAGGTCTCCGAGATAAAAGAACAACTTGAAGCTATGAGAAGAATGCTCACAGGAAGAAGCTTGGATTATATCTCGAGAAGAAAACATGGGGAATGAAGATCAAGCTCTCACAACACGTACCAAGGAGAGGACACTTTTCCTCAGATTGTCCTAAGAACAAAAGGAACAACAACAACCACTACTACAAGCAATCTGACAGGTATGACTTGTAGGTATGTTTTAAATCTATTCATGATTAAGTTTATAATATGATTGTCTTCATGTTATTGAGTTTAGTAACAATCTTGTTTAATTTTAGACTTGTCTTATCACCCTAGTAAAAGTATGAATGCATGATAGAAGACATTCATTGATTAGGGCTATGACACTTATGATTGTATTATGACTGTACTAATGCACTGTGGTGTTGTATGAGGAGAATGTTATCCTCTAACATGAAGGTACAAATCAAGTTCTAGATCAAAACCATGAGGACATGAAGACAAAGACTCATCCATAGTCATGGATCACATAGAGGTATGTATAGTTTAGTTCTACAATGGTTAACTTATGAGTTATGCAGGTCATTGAAGAGAACAAGAAAACATTGCTAGACATAACTAGCAAATGTGATGACTAGGTATGTTTTTCCTATATCAAGTTAGAATCCTACCATATGTAAGGATCTTATACTTGTGTATGATTGTTAATGATTACTCATGAAGTTACATATTTGAGTAATCTAGGGTTTATGCATATTATGTTCCTTACTTTGGTTATTGATATGTCTAACCGGAAAAGTCCTATATAAACCTTGAATACTAATGGTTATTATCTGTGTTTGAAATGATCATGACTATACATGCTTAATATTATTGTGTTTTGATAGTATTAAGATTGTATTAATAAATGTATGATTATGTATGAGATCTTGAGGATAAAACAATGATGATACTAGTAAGCATGCATAGTGATTGAGGATGGATATAAGTTCAAGGATAGGTAATCTAGGAAGCAAAGATCAAGAGGGAGCACACTCCAGTAGTTCCTACAAGGAAACAAAGCTTGAGAGGGAGTCCACCCATCAAACAAACAAAGATAAGTATTTGAATTGTCATTTCTTGTATATTTGATTGTTTAAATAATACTGTTCAAAGATGTATATACTTATCTTCCTAGACTTAAGTTGTGTATTATGCATATTAGAATAATTGCATTAATAAACAGTATACTACTAATATGCATGTAATGGGTAAGTGGCCTATGGCACTGTACAACATTCCATTGCTACCTATCTAGAATGAAACCTCTTTGCTGACATGTTGGGAGTTGTGCACACTCTTAACAATGTTCTAGTAGAGATTGGAAGGCATCTAGAAAGTTACGGGATATGGATAAATGTTGTATTAAAGCATTGGTTAAATTAAATGCATGATTGTATGACATATTTCTTTATGTGTAAGAATTTGTTCTAAAAATTATGAGATGTTTTTTAATCATGCAATTTAACTTGTCTTGTAGGAAAGATCGTATACCATCACCTAAAAAAGAAGGACTACAACATTTGTTCCAGCAACAAAGCTATCTATTGAAGATATTGAAGAATCTGAAGTTCCTAGGATTCAGGAAGAATGCCATGATCAAGGAATACCAGTCGATCATGAAGAATGATGTTTGCGATGTGGTCCCAGTACCTGAAGGGAAGTTTGTTGTAACTTCCAAGTGGATCTATAAGATCAAGCATGTTGCAGATGGTATCATGGAGAAATACAAAGCGAGGTTTGTAGCTCGTGGCTTCTCCCAGAAAGAAGGACTCATGTGTGCAAACTCAAGAAAGACTTTTATGGCTTGAAGCAAGCTCCTAGGACTTGGTGAGTATATATTGATTGCCGACATGAAGAGGAAGCTTGCTTCCGAGTTCGAGATGAAGGACTTGGGGATGATGCACTATTTTCTAGGAATGGAGATGTGGCAGAGTGCGGATGGGATCTTCCTTGGACAAGGGAAGTATGCAGTAGATATCCTGAAGAGGTTCGGGATGATGAACTGCAAGGCCATGGCCACACCTATGGCATCGAACTTGGAACTTCTGTGTGATGGTTCATCTGAGCCGGCTGATGTCAATGTCTATCGTCAGATGATTGGGTCCTTGATGTACCTGACGAACATGAGATCAGATATTTGCTTTGTGGTAAACACATTGAGCCAGTTCCTGACGGATCCAAGAGGATTTCACCTAGTTGCTGTAAAGCATATTCTGAGGTACTTGAAGGTTACAATTAATTATGGGCTCAAGTATGGTGCGAATCAAAAGTTTAACCTAGAAGGTTATGTTGATTCAGATTGGGCAGGCAGTGCTGCAGATAGGAAGAGCACTCCGGGGTGCTACTTCAGTATGGGATCAGGAGTGATCTCTTGGTTTAGCAGGAAGTAGTCCTACGTATCACTAAGTACAGCCGAAGCAGAGTATGTTGCAGCTTTTTCAGCTAGTTATGAGGCAGTATGGTTGAGGAAGCTACTATCTAAGTTATTTGATCTCCCCGTTGGATGCTACTAGTATCTTTTGTGATAACCAGAGTTATGTGAAGCTGTCTGAGAACCCAGTATTCCACGATAGGTTGAAGCACATTGAGATCAAATATCACTATATCAGGGATATGGTGCAGAGAGGAGCAGTGAAGCTCCTGTATGTTGCGATGGATGAGCAAGTTGCAGATGTGTTGACGAAACCACTAGCCAGAGTGAAGTTTGAATACTTCAGAGAGAGGCTTGGTGTTCTTCAGATTGACACTTCTTCGATGAAGAAGTTATGGACACATTTGCAGGAGCCATTCCAAGCATGGTGAGAGGAGGATCCTTCCCATGGTTGTGGATGTAAGCGCTATATGATAAGTATCAGGTCGATGCTCCAGTCACTTCTCTGTATATGCATCATGTTGGATGTTTGTTATGATCAGTTTGATCATGTATCTGTATATGCATCATGTTGGATGCTTGTTATGATCAGTTGGATCATATGTATATTCATAATGTTGGATGCTTGTTATGATCAGTTGGATCATGTATTTGTATATGTATTAGGTGAATACATTGTATGATCGGGTGGATCATGTATGTTGATATGTATCAGGTGGATACATGATATGATCAGGTGGATCATTTATTTGTTTATGTATTAGGTGGATACATTGTATTATCAGGTAGATGATGTATGATGATATGTATCAGCTAGATACTATGTATGCATCAGGTGGATGCATTGTATGATCAGGATGATCATGGATGATGAGCTTTAGGATTTTGCTCTAGATTATATGCATCAGGATGATGCTATGATGATGATTAGGATGATCATATGTGATGATATGTATCAGGTGGATACATTAGATAATCAATTGGATTATGTGTGATGAGTTCCGAAGACACAGATGCACATGGGCCATTCGAGCATGGTTGAAGTATGTCTTCCCATGGCTACGATATAAGTGCTGGGGCCATTCGAGCATGGTTGAAGTGTGTCTTCCCATGGCTGTGATATAAGTATTGGGGCCATTCTGACATGGTTGAAGTGTGTCTTCCCATGGCTGCGATATAAGTGCCACGCCATTCCTAGCATGGTTGAAGTGTGTCTTCCCATGGCTATGGATATAAGTGCGATGCCATTCTTGTATGGTTGAATTGTGTCTTCCCATGGTGTAGATATAAGTGCTGAGCCTTTCATGGATGGTTGAAGTGTGTCTTCCCATGCCGGTGAATGTAAATGTTGTTTGATGTGCATCTGGGTTGTGCTTCGTGAACGATGTTATGATCAGTACGATCATGAGTATCAGGATGATACTGTGTGGCCATGGACAAGTCGTGCTTGGGAGGACATGTAAGACCTGGGAGATCCGATAGGTTGGGCTATGTGCCCGTAATAAGTCCTGGGATTCTCTTTCGAGGGTTTGTCCTATGGCATGTAATGTGACCTGGGAGATCCGATAGGTTGGGTTGTGTGCCTGTAATCAGTCCTGGGATGCTCTTTTGAGGTTGTTCCATGACCACATGTAAGACCTGGGAGATCCGATAGGTTGGACTGTGTGCCTGTAATAAGTCCTAGGATGCTCTTGCGAGGGTTTGTGATGCACATAATAAGTCCTGAGAATTCCACAGTATGGCCAGTGATGATGAAGAATTGCAGGTGGTGGGCTTACATCCAGTATGAAAAGGGATTGGCTTTGTAGAACTTCCTATGATGAGTAGATTGGATATTGATTGAGATAGCAGCAACAGTGATGATGATTCGATGAAGATGATCCAGTCACGATGATCCAGAGAAGAATACTTGTGCTAGCAGATCTGTGTCAAGAAATACCTTCCTAGTTAAGAGGGAGTGTTGATGTATATGTAACTTCGGAATGTATTTCACATATGTATATTGTATTCCTATAGAGATGTTATTATTCCTCTATATGGAAGTGTCGTCATTTATATTGTAAGTGTTGTAACTTATACATGATGGGTTATTAGACCACCTTGATGGGGTCGAACCTGTATAAGTCATGTGGGTCAAAGGGTTATTAGACCACCCTATTGGGGGTCGGCCCTGTCAGCATTATGTTATGTGTTTAAGTTGAGGCCGACCTTGTAAGGTTATTAGGCAATTCAAGTCAAGTATAAATAGAGTACGGGAGGAACTCTATTTGATCATTAACTTGATCACTCATACACTCATTGGAGAGTGGCGCACTAGTGGAGGAGGAGAAGTTGCTACTAGGAGACTATCTCTTATGCTTGGCTTTTCTATCATTGCTTTGTCTATCTCTGAGGAAGTTATTGGGGTTTTTCACCTTTATGGTTTTCCCCAAGGAAACTCTGTGTGTCTACTATCTCATGTGATTGCTTGTTGTGATTGATATGCTTGATATGTTGTACATGTTATTCTCGTAGTAAAGATCCTAGAGTATGTTGAATTAATGCTAAAAAATTAACAGTTTTGGCATGGGAGAAATCCCTATGACTCCATCGGGTATAGTTAAAGATGCTTCTGCTCCTGCTACTCCTAGAGAGGAATGGAAGGGTGATCCACAACCCGAGACCCAACCTAGTTTGTTTGGGATGGATCCACTCGAGGATGACCCGTTGGATCCATTGGATCCATGTAATTCCCTATATGGGATGCTAGAGTCATATGTTAATACAGATCCTACGACCAACACTACCCCGTTCTCTCATGGTATGCCTAACTACAACACAGTTGATCCATCCACTATGTTTGGTAGTCATGCTAGCACTAGTCATGGTGTTTGCAACACTACACCCACTAGGGGAAATACCCTCGCTGGGAACACTACACCTTCTACTCACACACGTCAGTATGGGACGAGCTACATTCCTCCAAGCATTCCAAATCTTGGAGGAAGGCCTCCTCCTAGGACTACCCTTCCTAGTAGGAACACTGTTCGCAATATGGCTCACATTCCACAGCATAATACACATGCCTCTACACGTCAATCCAAGACCACGTTCGCCAACGTTAACAATCTTCCTAATACCGGGAGTGAACACATACCGTATACTTTTACGACTGCTCCTGCTACTAGTAATGCTAATGTAGGGGGTGGGAATATACCTTATACTTATGGTCACAACACCACTGCTCCTGCTACTAGTAATGCCAATGTACGGTGTGGGAATATCCCTTATACTCATGGTCACTACTATTGCTAATAGTAATGCTTATGCAGGGGAAAGAATATACCTTGTAATTATACAACCACTCCTGCTACCAATAGTACTTATGTAGGGGGTGGGAAGATACCTCACAACTATGGTCATTACAACAAGGTTCCCGCTACGAGTAATACTTATATGCCCCATCATTCTGGTGGTAACCCTTACTATAATACAGTGGGTGCTGGCCATCACTATAACCCACCTCATTACGGTGATCATAATACATATATAACTGCATACCCTCACGTGGGTCAGGTTGGAGGAGGTTATCAGCCTTATGGCCAGGGTCATGGTTATGGTCTATCTTATCCTTCGGGACTGTATAATCAGCCTTTTATGGGAGCTTATAATCAATCTTTTCAGCCGCAGCTTCCGTTCCTTGCTCGATTGAATCTTTTGGATCTTTTGAAGCTCACGAATGATCTGGTGTGTAAAGATCCTAATTGGCCTCCAGTCCCTACAAAACTCCCTTCGGACATTCCCAAGTTTGAGGGTAAGGGTGGTGAGGATCCAGGTGATCACATCACAACTTTTCACCTTTGGTGCTCATCAAACTCGTTAAATCACGATTCCGTTCATTTGAGACTATTTCAACGCACCCTCACGGGGGCATCCACGAAGTGGTACGTTCAGTTTCCTGGGGGCACATATAGGGGTTTCAATGAGATAGCCTTGGTTTTCCTAGATCATTTCCAGCTGCCGATTTGCTATGACACTAGAATTGAACTCTTTTCTATGTTCCGCCAGAATAAGGCCACACACATATTTGACCACGTTCAAGAGTGGCGTCGACGGAAGAGGTTAGTGAAACCAACATTCCTCTAGAGTTCCTATTGGAATGGTTTCTCAAGTCTTTGCTTCCATACATTTCTAAGGATGTTTCGATGTTTGGCATAATGGCTAAGGAACAAGCTATACTAAAAGTCTAGCAATTAGATTTGCTTTATGCTCAATCTAGCATTTTGTATGAAATTATTCCTGACGCACCACAATCACGACATGAGCCCAAGCAAGTTCCTGGACCACATGCCGATGGCATTGTTGGATCTGCAAGTACTCAACCTGTAGATTTGGTTTCTAATCAAATGCAAAATTTGTCACTTAACCAATCTACTCCGGGACAGGCTCACACCTTGTCCATTTCCACCCCATCGTTCGATATACACGCTATGCAATCGGCGAACCCATCCAGTAACCAACAGCCTAGTGGTAAGAAGAAGGGGAGAAACAACTGTAAGGGTGGAAATAATGGGAACAATGGTAGTAATCATAATACTCCTCAGAAAGAAAATTCCAACCCTCCTCGGGAAGTTGGAAATGCTGGTGGGGACCGTAAACCTAGGCTTAAAGTGAAATCCCCTTGCAAGATTTGTGGGGAAGATCATCTTACTCACTTGTGTCCTCGGATTGATGAAGCATCGAAGCATCTTGTACAGAGCCCAACTGTGTTAAAAGATACCCTTCCACATCATCAAAATATGGCTTCGAATGCTCCCGCTACTTATTATGGGACCCATGAAAATTCCATGTGCGCTTCCCATCCCAGTGGCTTTGGATGCGTGAATATGGTTAAATTAGAGGTTAGTGTTGCTACTCGCCAATGTGATTATGATGCACTGCAACCGAATATGGAGAATGAGCCTCCCCCTCCTCCTAATACATCTTTGCATATTGAGAAGCCCACTACTATGCCACAGATACCGAAAGGTGTTCTCAAGTGCTCTACGCATAATCCCAATGCTCGAGCCGCCCATAACTACTCTATTGTAGAAGACTTGGGTCAAACTCTGTGTGCCATGTCGGATCTTGAGGTTTTACAGGCGTGTCCTTCTCAAAGGCATGCCCTTTTATGTGCTTTAGGAGTTTAGGATGGGGGAATTCCTAATGTTATCAAGTTTGAGACTACTAACATCCAACCTCACTTACCTTATCATGTGGCTTTTCAAGTCCATCTGGAGTGCCTGTAGAATATCGTCAAAAGAATGCTGGTTGATGAAGGTGCTTCTACATCAGTGATTTCTTTAACTGATTGGAAAGCTCTTGGCTCTCCTCCCTTATCCAAGTCTATGACCATGCTCACTGCATTCAATGCCCGATCGTTTAAGCCGCATGGGATTATCCCTTCCCTTTTTGTCTGCTTGGGTGGGAAACCCATGCCTATTGAAGTTGAGGTGGTTGATGCACCCATCGACTACAACCTTCTCCTGGGTAGGAATTGGATGTACGCTATGAAAGCAGTCGCGTCTACTGTATTCAAAATTATTTGTTTTCCACACGAAGGAAAGATTGTGACAGTCGACCAGCTAGATTTCGTTAGTCCTTATTCCATAGCATCCACGGGATCAGTGGTCCCCCAAGTTATAGATTCTCAGCCGGAAACTAGGAACATGGGTGTCGGATTGTACCCCTCATTGTTGGGATCTTTTGAATTCCCTGCACCTATTGCTTTTATTGTAACCATTTCTGATAATGCGCCTCCTCTGTTGAATAATGTACCATTCTGGACTTCATATTTTGATGATCCATGGACCTTACCGTCCACAAGTTCCATGTCTGGAGACATTGAGTATGTTGGAATGGCTATGCCACTGTCTGCTGCTGAGCTTGCATATCAAGATATTCAACAAGCCCTTGCAGAGATGGATCTTTCCTCTTCCCAAACAGAGGAGGAAGATCTCGTTATGCTGCCGGAATGGGCAGTCGACTCATCTTGTTCGCACGATTGTCTTGATATCACTTTACCTTCAGATGAATCTATTGTTGAGGCCATGTGTGGTAGTGAGAGACCTTGGGAAGACATGCATCACCGCTCTCATTTTCTTCCCAACCTTGATCTCATCAAGCAAGAAGAGTTTACGATGACTCTTGCCGAGAAAGTTGGTCACCCTGTGGTTCCTTGGGATTCACATGGAATTTATGCAAATGGGAACATGGCTAATATTTCTCTTACCATACTAATAAACATTTCTCGTACCCCCAGAAAGGTTGAGAACATTTACATCGCTGTTGATTGCTCTCCTAAAGAGGTTCGCATTTACAGCGAATTGTTTAAGGAACTCTGGGAAGATTTTGCCTTGTCATGTGAGGAGATGCTAGGAATAGACCCCAGCATTGTCGAACACGAGATTAGAACATATCCTAATGCTAAGCCAGTTTGACAATGCCTTCATGCTGTGAATCCTCGAAAGGAAGCCGCAATCAAGGCAGAGGTGGAGAAACTGCTTAAGGCTGGTTTTATCTACCAAGTTACCCTTACCGAATGGGTGTTGAATCCCTTTCCTGTGGATAAGAAGTAGGGAACTATCCATGTATGCACTGATTTTAGAGACCTGAACCATGCATGTCTGAAAGACAATTTCCCCACCCCGTTCATAGATCAGATTTTGGATGCTTGTGTGGGAAGCGAAGTTTTTTCGTTTATGGACGACTTTTCAGGATATAACCAGATAAAGATCAAACCCGAGGACCAACATAAGACAGGTTTTATTTGTCCTTGGGGTACGTTTGCATACCGGGAAATGCCCTTTGGCCTTAAAAATGTTAGAGCCACTTTTCAGCGTGCTATGACCTACGCCTTTCATGACCTTAAACGCATAGTCGAGGCATACTTGGATGATCTTGCTAGCCATTCTTGCAAGAGAGTGGACCAACCCAAGCACCTCCATTTAATTCTCGAAAGATGCATATGCTATAGGATTCGGTTAAATACGAATAAGTGCATCTTTGTTATGAAAACGGTCTCCTTCTAGGTTTCAATGTTTCGAAAGAGGGTACCAGACTCGATCCTCTTAAAGTTGAGGCAATACTTTGGTTGCCTCATCCGTGCAACTTGTTTCAACTTCAGAGCCTCCAAGGGAGAGCCACTTTTCTACGTTGCTTTGTAGTGAATTATGCTAATCTTACTAAAGGTTTTGCGTGCTTATTGAAGAAAGACACACTATTTATCTAGGATGAGTGAGCCTAGTAGTATTTCGATGCTCTTAAGAAAGCTTTGGTATCGGCCCCTTTGCTTAGTTCACCCGACTTCGCAAGAGATTTCATACTTTATGTGGCCGCATCTTAAGAGATGATTGGCATGGTCTTAGTTCAGGTTGATGATGTGCTTGTGGAGCATGTGATCTATTACCTTAGTCAAAATCTAGTAGACAATGAGCTGAGATACACTAATGTGGAGAAGTTGGCACTTGCGACTGTTCATGTAGTCCAACGGTTACGACATTACATCATGCTCAGGAAAAGCACAGTCATAGCACATATCAATCCATTTTAGTTCGTGATATCATGACGTCTTATAGGGGGGAAGTACAATAAATGGATTGTTATCCTTCAGGAGTTTGATCTTCATTTTGCTTCGGTGAAGTCGGTGAAATCCTTGGTCTTTGCTGAGCTCATGTCAGACCTTCCGCGACTTGATGAGGATATTGTTCATGAAGATTCCTTTGTGGATGAGCACTTATTTCTTATCTCGTCTGAGGACCCTTGGTATAGGGATATTATTGTATATCTTCAAATTTTGAAGTTTCCTTCGCACTATTCACGAGACGAACGATGACGTGTGAAACACCATGCTAAAGATTATACCATCGTCGGTGACACTTTGTATCGTCGAGGAAAGGATTCCCTCCTCTGTCATTGTTTGAATCAGAAAGAAGTGGAGCGTGTTCTGAATGATTGCCACGCTAGGGCATGTGGTGGTCACCTATCCGAGCTTGCAACAAGCCAACACATTATGCGAGGTGGCTTTTTTTGGCCTTCGATCTTCAAATATTGTATGAACGTCGTAAAGAGATGTCACCCTTTCCAGGTGTTTTCTCCGAATGTACACTCGCATCCAGTGCCCCTTCATCCGGTCGTCACCATCGGTCCCTTCACCAAGTGGGGGGTGGATTTCATGGATTACAAACCAGCCTCGGCTGGGAGGCATCACCATATCATAGTGGTCGTGGATTATTTTTCCAAATGGGATGAGGCCATGCCTACAGTAAAAGTCGATGGTGCTAGAGCAGCCCATTTCGTATTCAATTAGATTATTACTTGGTTCGGTATTCCAAGATAGATTGTCACTGACCATGGCAGTGACTTTCAGAACAAAATGATGGCAGATTTGTCACTCAAGCTTGGGTTTCATCAAGAACATTCATCCTCTTACTATCCCCAAGAGAATGGTCAGGTTGAGGCAGTCAATAAATCCTTAAAGACCATTCTCTAACGTACCATCCAATAGAGCAAGAACAACTAGCATATTATGTTATATCCTACTTTGTGGGCATATCGAACAACAGTTAAGACTACCACCGGGTTCTCACCATTCCAACTAGTACACGGTGTAGAATCTATTTTACTGATTGAATGGAAAATCCCTTCATTAAAAATAGCCGTAGAGCTCCTCCCTGATACATAGGGTATTGAGCAATGTTAGATCCACCTTGAGCAGCTTGATGAGCAGTGTCGAGATGTCGCCATGGCTATAGATATCAATAAGCGTTGTGTCAAGGTTTAGTATGATAGGTCTATCCATCTCCGGCAATATGCTGAAGGTGACCTAGTCCTCTTATATGACCAAGCTAAAGAACCCCTAGGGCAGGCAATTTTAACCCCATGTGGCACAGTCCTTACATTGTGAGGCGTGTCCTTGAAAAAGGAGCCTACGAATTGGAAGATTACGAAGGGAATGCCTTGAAGGAGCCTAGAAATGGGATTTATCTCAAGCGGTATTACGCTTGAAGTTCTAGTTCGAGCTAATACTTTTGTATACTATTGTATAGTTGCTTCTGTACATAGTTTAGATTTCTTTTGGTTTGTCGGTCTGCTGATTCGCTTTTGTTTGGTTGACAGATGTCAGTAGAGTCTTATGTGTTCTTACGGTTCGCGGATGGTGCTATCCGTCATATGCAGCAGCTCGCTTTTGCTGCTTGGGTTATTTATTCACCTAACCACCTAGTTGTGTCTTCGGGAGGTGTTTTTCTTGGTCCTACATCCAACAATGTGGCTGAGTACAGTGCCATGGTTGAGCTACTTCGGGATGCTATTTCACATGGTATCCATTGTTTAGAAGTCCTCTTGGATTCACAAGTGGTTGTGTTTCAATTGAATGGTCAGTACAGTGTGAGGGATCCTACTTTACTACAGAGATTCTTAAGGGTGAGACTCTTGGAATGTCATTTTGTTTCGATTACATACATTCATGTTCCGAGAAGTTTTAATCATGTATCTGATGCATATGCTAACTATTTCCTAGATTGGCATTTGTCACATTCATAATGAAGCGAACAAATAAACATACATTCATACATTTGTACATACACATATAGTAGAACGGTAGAACCATAGTTTTTTATAAATAACATGTCCAAAATGGTAGTGTCACAATACAAAACTGGAGCTGGTAGCTCTCAAAAATATACATATTGATCATTATGCATTGACTGCGGGTACCAGGCCCTACCCGCGACCCGTATATCTGTAGCCCGTGTATAGCGCTATGACCAAATAGGGCTTGGCCAATAAAAATTTTGAACCACTAAAAAATGAAATAAAAACTATTGAATGAAAGAGGAGGATGAGATAGCTAACCTCCTCTAGACAGCTCGACAAACGGATGCCCATAGCTCCCAGAATCAGCGACTGAAATTCAAGGTCAAAACTAACCCAAAAATCAAAATTGGGTAAAAAGTGAAAATGATTTGTAAATTGTAATTTTTTATTACTATTTATTGTTTTGGAAACCCACTTGTCTATAGTTTTCGCCGCTTTAATCTATTTTGGACTAATGTAATGTATTGGAGTAGCATTTTGAATAGATTTCTTCAACAAGAGGTGATTTTTGACCATTTCGCGCCTACGGCAGGTATATTTCACACCTAGCATATAGGTTAGATGTCATTTTCACATGCATTATGCATTTGACCTTTTGTTTGTTTTCATTAAACCTAGGTGTGACCCCGCTTCTTAATTGACACTGAACCTTCACACTGTTATAGAAGTGTCGTTATTTGGTGGTAGGGCCTATCCGACCATGGGTGCCCTAGTTAGAGCCCCTTTTTTCCTTTTGGAGCCCATGCTGTTGTCTCTCTTTAGGATCGGGAGTCCTTCGTAGTTACGACATGACTTTGTGATAAAGACTCATACTCTACTTTGTCTTATGCTGGCCATCTCCCATAAGGGCTCCCCCCATTTGTACCAAGTTGTGATTGCATTGCATCATCATGCTTGCTACTTGAGCCTTGTGTCAGTTCTTGCTTACTCAATTGTTAGCCTGTTGCCTCAACACTTTCCTTGTTGAGCCTTGCAGAGATTTCATTTTTTCTTCACAATTTGATGGCCTTTTGACCCTAAGGGAATACCCCCTGAGTGTCTACATCCCGCACATGCTTCCTTGCATTGATCATAGGTATGTTCCACTGCTTGGGACTAGTCTGCTCGCTATTTGACACCCATTCCCTTAATTGTTTTACTATAAGCAATTTTATTCTTTTTCAAGCTTTCCAAATATGAAAAAGGCCAAAAAAAATCAAATATTCCAAAAAGCCGAACGGAAAAATATTTATTTCTTATTGTTGGCATTTGTTGTGTCTCCTTTGAACAGAGCATTCATTCCACTCTATACATTATGAGTCGGGATTATAGTACGACCTTTGGAGCTGTACTCGTTTCTCAGTTTCACTCCACCAATTGGTTAAGATTCCAGTCACTATGTAACCCTTTTGTTGATGCCTCCTGCATCGCACAGTATTATATCGAGTTTATGCTACTGGAGTATATCCATCTGCTCATGCTCTTCTTCAAAGGAAGTCCTGCAACCAGAGTTGGCCATTCCTCAAATCTCTTGACTATTGCATGTCGGGCATCCTTATTTGAGTCAGCCCTTTTCATCTGAGTTCTTTCAAATATTTCAGTGTAGCTGTTACCTTGTGCTGGTTGATGGGGGATGTCGTAATGCCCTCCTTCTAGCAAGTTTCATTCCGTTGACTTCAACTCATTTATTCCAGAATTTGAGACTTACAGTTCGGTTGAGTACCTTGAGGCTTGCAGTAATTAGTGGTAGGTTCTCTCGCCATCAATAGTTTTGGGAATACATCAATGTCCCCTGATCGATGGATTCATCTAAGTGTTTGAATTCAACACATTTATTTTGTTGATGTATATGTAACTTCGGAATGTATTTCATCTATGTACTTCATATATATTTATTGTACCCTTATAAGAGATGTGCTATTCATCTATAAGGAAGTGTCGTCATGTGTATTGACAAGTGTCACAAGTGTGTGTACTTGCCAATGGGTTATTAAATCACCATGTGTGGGGTCAGCCCTGAAATATATATTATATTGTGGATGTACCTAGCTAGACAAGTTGGCCCCATAGTGTAACTGGGCAAACAGGTTAAGTATAAATAGAGATCGGGAGATATCTATTTGATCACTCGGAAACTCATACTTCTCTCACTTAGAAAGTGGCACACTAGTGAGGAGGAGGATCATCTGCTACTAGGAGACTATCTCAGTGTATTTTGGTTGTACTTTGGTTGAGCCATTGCTCTCTCTATCTCTGAGGAAGTTTTGGGGTTTTTCACCTTAGGGTTTTCCCCATGGAAACTCTGTGTCTCTTGTCTCTCATGCTTTTGATTCTTATGATGCTTGTCATGCTTATTATGATTGTTATGCATTGATATACTGTACATGTTATTCTCTCAGTAAAGATCCTAGAGTATTGTGAATTAATGCTCAAAATTTAACATATTTGCACTTTGATAATTGTACTCTGTGCCTTAATGCCCATTTTCATTATTGGTGGGTTATCTTGCATTTGTTAATGGTATGCATCATTGATCGGTAATCAGACGATGTCAGATCAGGTTCGACCTCAACACCTTTATTCACTTGATGGGACTTGCACCATAGACGATTTGTGTAGAAGGCCCGAGATGATAGTGGCATTTAGTATGCTAATTATGATCGTGACTTTACATTTGAGATATCATCTCTCACACATCAGCAGTTTGTACCTCCAGTTTGCACCAGTTGTTTCCTTTCAGCAAGAGACCATCTCTTACTGTAGATGGTTATGGCTATGATCACCTATGCTATGTGTTCATTATGTACTGCCTATTCATGGCCATTGTATCAGATTGTTGTACTATACCGACATGTATTCAGAGATATTATTGTATTATGACGAGTGAGTTGTTCCTTCCAGTTGTGTCTCCATCACTCCACTTCTGAGATTCATAATGTATTTCAGCCATCGTAGCACCATTCTCTGACCTCACACATTAGGGGGCATCTGCTACAACATAATTTTCAACCTTGTGAGCATCAACATTCTTTGGCCTTCAGGATCCATTTAACTGACTCAGTTTCACTTTATGTCCTCCAGAATACACTTTTTCCCTATTTTTCTTCCTGTACGCTTGTTGTCCCATTATAGCCAGCGTACACGCGAGCTGTTCCACTATACCCCGCGGGTTACCAAGTAAAATGATAACAATCATTAGAAAATTACTTTTTACTCCCAAAGAGTGGTCTTAGGGTGACCTTTGGCCCTCCATTTGCCTTGAAAATCCTCGATGTGTCCTTTCACTTACCTTTGGAAGGCTATATATTGAGCTCTTATGGCATATGGAAGGGAGGAGAAAGAGAGAGCAAGATAACTCTAGTGGATTTTTGCCGTGACTTGAGTCTACACTCATTGATCCTAGTTGTTGTGAATTCCTTATATTCACCTTCCAAACTCCTTTCATAGTTTGTGTTTTCCATTACATGAAGGATTGAGGTGGTGGAGGCACAAGTGGAGAGACCCAGTTCTTGGTTTAGATTGGTTGCCGGCAAGAGGTTGTATATTGTACCTCTTGTTATTCATTGATGGAAATACTCATTTTCTCATCCAATTGATGTTGTGAATATTATTAAATTAAATTGGGTTATATTTGCTTATAATATCATGGATCATGCTAATGTCTTTCACATATTATCTGCACTTGCTTGTACTTGTTGTTGAGACTAATCTGCAGGTCCGAGTGTATAAATTGAAAGCTCAATGGGGATCTACATCGAACATCCGGTTGAAGGTTGGTATTTTCTCCATTATCTTAGCATTATCATTTATATAGTTGTATTGGGAATTGCGTTATTTTTTGGTAATCAGTTGTCTGTTGTGGTCTGCCCCAAGCCATAGGAAGTTTTACCCATAACAGAAAACTTCTCTGTAACAAATATTCCTATGGTAAATCCTAGGAGTATTGAAAAAGAAGACATGGGACTTAGTGTTATTCACTTCCATCCCAGAAGCTTTGGAAAAAGAATTCAAACATTTCTTTAGGGCTCTTACTTCTTGAACAGATGAGTGTCCCATCAGCATGGTGTCATCCACAAATTATTGGTGTGAAATAGTCTCAGATCCATTATGAAGGTTCAAACCTTTAAGCTCCGTACTTTCAACTTGTATTTGATAACCTTGCGCAGCCCTTCTGCCATAAGGATGAACAAGAAAGGGGACAGAGGATCTACCTGTCGGATACCCCGCGAAGGTTTGGAATTTATGGTTGGGGAGTCATTCAAGAGGATAGAGAAAAAGGATGTAGAAGTAATATTCATTATCCAATTGACCTAATCCTAGTGGAAACCATAGGCCGCAAGCATCTCTTTCATAAATTGCCAATTTAATTTATCATAGGATTTTGAAATATCAAGCTTTAACAGCATACCAAGTTTTTTAGTGACTTTCAGAGAGTGGATGACTTCATGGACCAAAATGATACCATCCAAAATTTGACGCCCTTCCACAAACCCATACTATTCCTGGGCCACCAGGTCAGGAAGGAGAGGCTTAATACTATTAGCTAACACTTTTGTTATAATATTGTAAATGACATTATAGAGTGCCATAGGTCGGAATTTCCCAGGAGATTCATCCCCATCCTCTTTTGGGATAAGAGTGAGAAAGCTTGAATTGAAATCTCTTAGGAATCCTTTATCCTTACGAGAGTCCTCCACAATTATCTAGACATCAGCTTTGATCAAATCCCAGAATTGATGGAAGAAATTTGTGGTAAACCCATTAGGCCCTGGAGCGTTCCCATCTTTCATTTCATTAACAACATCATCCACTTCCTAGAATTCCACAGCCTTCATCAGGCTTTCATTATGTGTTGCCATCACCTGCCTAGGGATGTGTCTAGTGATCTTCCTTATGTGTGCAGATCTATCCTTCCTGTCTTCCTTCATGATGGTTTCGAAGTACTGAACAATCTCATCCTCCATAGCTTCCCTTGTTTCTATATACTGCCCATAATCTTTTTTTAACCTTGTTATCTTATCCCACTGGCGATTCTAAATCACTGAGTGGTGGAAGAATTTTGTGTTTCGTTCTCCTTCTTGCAGCCATTGATTCCTGGACTTTTGTTTCCACAAGATATCCTCTTTCCTTTCTCTTGCATTAAGTTGCTCCAAGGTGACCTCTTCGCGTTGTTTCAGATCCTCAGTGTACCCAAAATTCATGCCTTCTCATTGGATATCGTCTAGCTTTTCAGTTAGAGACTTCTTATCTTGGAATATGTTCTCAAATTCCTCCTTATTCCAAATATGGATTTTTGCCTTTAATTTTTTTAGTTTTTGCTAGAATTGGTACATCAGAGTGCCCCTGATAGGCTCCAACTCCGACCACCATTTACCGACAAGTTCCTTGAAGTGCTCATGTTCATACCAAAATTGTTCAAACCAAAAAGGTCTCCTGATGGGAGGACCAGCATCATCCCAAACCAAACTTACTAGCCAATGATCAGAGCTTGCCGAGGGTAGGACCAGCGCAGTCGCTTCCATGTCCCTAGTAATCATTGCCTCAGGTAGAAGGAATCTTTCTAGACAAGAGGTGACATGATGCTCTCCACCTCTCCTGTTATTCCATGTATACCATCCATTCCCTGTTTCTATGTCAACTAATCCATTCTCCTATATGAAATTTTTGAAAGATATATTGGTCACTTCCATACTATGCCTTCCTCCTTTCTTTTCTTCTAGGGAAGTGATCATATTGAAATTACCACCCATAACCCAGAGATAGCCATCATTCTCTTGCGCTTATTTAGTTAGGAATGATAAGAAAGCAGGTTTTTGGGCCATAACACTTAGGCCATAGACATTGGTTAGAGTAGCTCTTACCTCAGAATTATAAAGCTTAAAGTCGACACTGATGGAGAACCTAGTTGCTTGGAAGCTAATAAGGGATATTTTCGCAGGGTTCCATAAGATAGTAATTCGACTAGCCACACCCAGAGCATCAATAGCTGTCACCTGACTGCCTCGCCAAAAATTTTTGTAATACCCCAATTTTGACCCTTATGAAATATTGGCTTCTAATGTAAATACTGTATACATGCATTGTATGTTTCCCTAACGTGGAGCTCAAGGCCAAGGCCCCGCTAGTGTATGTTCGTATTTTATTTAAAACAAGCAGGTATTTGATATTTTGATACCCATGTGCTATTAAGCCATCGAATATTGTAAATTGATGTAAATATTTAATATTGCAATAAAATACCAAAAACTAGCTATGGGAGCAACGAATGAGAAGGGGCCATGTGTATCCACTAGGGAGTGGTGAGGGGGCTATGGGGATGAACCATATGCTGCCAAACGTCATTGTGAGAACCCATTTTCCTTTTCTTGATGACATTTATTTCTGTTGTAAGGAAGTAGTTGAAGATTTCATTCCATGGCTTCAATGGAGCATGGGCAGCCCAGAAATTCGTATTTGCTGGTATGGGCTCTGTTTTCTTGTACCACAAGTCACTCTACCTCATGGCAGTTGCTCCTTCCTCAACCCCATTCCATGGTGGAAGGAACCAGCATCAATTTTTTTCCAAAAATGAATTACCACCAGGGAGAAAAACCAAAAATCGCAACTTTGAAAGAACCCTCGTTTTGAAGAGCAAAAAATGCCCATATTTAGTATTTGACGGTGAAATCCAATGGGGAATCCATAGATATGAACCTTGGGGTGAATTCGAGAGTATTAGATACCCCGAAATCCATTGGAAAACCCAGTTTTTATAGCCCAGAAAACCAATGATGGGATTGAGTTATTTGATGAACAGAATTGTGAGAAATCCAATTGTGAATGACTGAGTAGAGGTTGGGTTTGCGTGATAAACCCAGTGAAGGCTAGAATCTCAAGGATTAGCAGCTGGACCTTTCTATGCCCACCCCGAAGAGCACTGGAGGGAAGGGACGCCTGAGGGACTATGCAGCAGAGAAGGGGACCTTCCTTGTGTTGGGTGTGGTAGGTAATGTGGGTGCCTTGACTGTTGAATTCATATGGGATTCCAGTAGCTCCGTGGATGAGCTCAATGGCTTAGCATTTCCCTCCTTTGTCTATTGTTTCCCTCCTTTGTCTTTCATATGCTTGACAAACCCAACTATGTTTTGGCTTAGCATAGTTGTTGAGTGAAACCATGGATGTGAGTGAACCCAGCTAATTCCTCCTTAGTGGATACACAACCCAGCTCGGGGGTGATCTCTCAGATGAAAGAATACAAGCTGGACAGAGATCTATGGTTGGGTGGAACGTTGCTCTCATATAGCCAGTTGTTTGGACAACTTCATCTTCAAGATAAGTGTTCTCTGCGGTTTAATTTATATGCATTATGTGTTTTACAATGTATTAATTCTGAATGACAAATATTCATGTTAATTAAATTGATATGAAGCTTGTGCATAGCATGAGAATGGGGTGGATTCTCTGCCTATTGATGCATCATTTGCTTGAGATAAATATGCTGATGTATGTCTGTTGTGTGTGTGCAATTATGTATATTAATTCTGTTGTGTAATTTAATTGTGCATTTTATTTAAATGGCAAAATTTTTACCATTATGGCTTTGGGGAAGAATTAGACACCCCATGTTACAGTCAAGTTCCCTCCCTTGCATTGGATTGATGGAAGGGGACGTGACATTTTTCCGCCTAACACCATAATATCTGATCTACATTTGGTTTCTTGCAGAAATAATACATCTGGCTTTTCCTTCCTTAACTTCATCTTTAGGGTATTCATTTTTCTTAGATTGTTAACCCTGCGGATATTCCAGGTTATAATCGTCATTAGATACTCTTATCAAATTATGAGAAGGCTGCCCTTATCATTGGGTAATGACCTGATTCAAATTGCCTGGTCCCAATCTCTGCAATTTTCTGTCGATTCGTCTTCCGCCCCCATTTTTTCCCTTCCTCGGGTTGTTTTCTTTTACTTCCTTGCATTGAATCTTTATCAATACCCAGGTGTGGGGAGGATTTGGTTTTAAGGATAGCCTGCTGTAGAAGTTCCAGCTGCCTCCTAGATACATATCCTTGCCCTTTTCTACTACATTCCTTCTCTATCTCATCCAGATCCAGATCATCCAGGTCCTTGTCCTCGGTCTCCTCCATTGTTTCTTCCTCCATGGTTTCCACTACCTCCTCCATCGGACGGATTGTGGACTAATTTACTTCGTTGTAAATATTTTTATCCATTCTAGGACCTTCCTCCTTGATCTCGATGTTACTCAGGATCGCAAACATGTTCCCGGTCTGATTCCACTTGTCTGTGTTCGATTTTGCTTGAGGTGGATGGGGTATCTTTTTGTTTTGTTTCTTTCGGTTTTTAACCTGAGTGAATCCCTCACTATCCTTTTCCCTTTATTTTTTCTCTAGGGTTAGGGTTGCAGTGGATTTAAGGGTCGAACAGTCTCTACTCAAATGCCCATATTCATGGCATTGTCGGCAATGGAATGGGAGTTGTTCATAGTCAAGAGGTTGGACCCAATCCTCATATTCCCGAGTCAAATTGATTGCCTCTGGGAGATCTTTGGAGAGGTTCATGTAGACTCAAATTCAAGCATAGGTGGTGTATCGTTGAAGCCATGTCTGATCTAAAAATTTCACAACCTTCCGAAGGGTATTCCCCATGGCTTCCAGAATTTCAGGTTCCCAGTACTCGCATGAGAGTGAGTAAAACCGGATCCAGACCAAAGTAATACTCAGATCCTCTGTATCGAGGTTAAACCTCTCTTTCCAAGGGAGAAGGAATAAACTTGTAGAGTAAAAAGAGTATGGCTCCCCCATTAGAACACAATCACGATATTCCTGGTCGAGAAAGATAATAGTGAAAAACCCTTTTGCTCCCAGGTGCAGATCATAATCTCCTTTGGGGTTCCAGGTGGTCTTGATCCACCGAATCAGATCTTTCTCCTTTGGCCATATTCCAATAAATTTCCCGATGAGGGCTTTCTCCTTCCATTGCTCAAATCTGTCTCGCAGCTTGTCAAGTGTGATATGCAAAGATGGATTTTCAGCAGATCTCGGTAAACAACCACCGCGAGTCTTTTTTCTATCCGTCTCCATTGTTTTCTCAACTACAATACCCTGATTTGGTTGATGCACAGTAGGTATCTATGAAATTCCTAGGTGATCCAAAGAGGTGAATGGGGCTTCTCTCCCTTTGGGCGGTGCCATACGAGACCCTTGGTCCACGATTGCAGAACCACCAAGTGAAATCGTGAACCTGGGAAACACTTTGGTGAGAAACGGAGTGAAACAAATAAAGCACAAGTGGATGATCATGAGAAAAAAAGTCAAACTCAAACTCTAGGCCGAGAGTTTGAACCAATTGCCGCGCTGTATTTTAAAAAAAAATCTGGGACGAGAGTTTGAACTAAACACTGGGCCGAGAGTTTGGAAGGCATTTTCTCACCCGAGAGTTTCTGGTCAACAATTCCAACACCATTTCTGCAAAATTCAGAAATGTGTCACTTTAACAAGGTCGAACCACTGCAAAACATGATAATTACATGTTGGAGTTTATACCAGTAGATTCACCATTCAATCTACTTTCTAGTAATATAAGTTTTTTTCAATTACATTTAGAATTACTATTTTTTTCTACTTTTTTACTAAACTTTATCATTAAAAAAATTAAGTGACTGAAAAATCAGTCACAATGAAAATTCAATATCATCAAAATGATGAAGCCAAAAAAATTTAAAAAAATACAAAGATGTTCCTTGAAGTGTCCTCTTCAATGGGTTGGATTTAGTTTGTTTGATACGAGTAACATTTGAAAGAAAATGTGAAGAAAAAAACATGTGTTGATAATGCACCATTTTCTGAACATACATTGTTTCGATAAATAATAAAAAATAGTTTCCAAGTCTTAAAAAACTCAAAATATAGTCTAGGATCAAGTTTAGTGTATTTAGATTATGAGCATACAATGTTTTTCCCTAAAATGAATAACCATCTATCAAAAAATCGTCGTCAACACAGGTCACTCATTATCCATACCTAAAAGTTTCAAGTATATGCCGTTGGTTGACAACAAATTTGTCCCACGATATGTCCATAAAAAAAATTAAAAAAAATATGAGTAGAAAGCTAATTCAATTTTATAAAACCTTTGTGTTTACTTCAAGTTGAAATTCCTAAGGGAGATATGGGTTTGAAGAGGTCGAAGTTGAAAAACATAAAAATTAGCAGTTGTTTTTGTCAAAAACAAGCCAAAATTGTTTCCCAACTTCATGTTTTCACCCCACCCTCAAAGGCCGATAAGCAACCTCCTTAGCCAACAGTCGAGCCTAGCCCTAACGCGAGCGTAGGGTTTTTCTCATGAACTAAAATCAATGGTATTCAACAAGTGCAGAGGTAACCTCTATCACATGGTCCAGATTTCGAATTCGCATCTCCCATACCACAGAGCTGCAAAAACTCTTTCCCGATTTCCCTATTCGCGGAGATAAGCCCAAGAAGTCTGTAGACTTCTCACTACTTTCCATAAATTATAATAATTTTTTAAAATAAATAAAAATATTCTTTAAATTTAATATAATTGCACGAGAGTAGTGAATACAAGGGAGATGTGGTAAAAGTTATGTAACATGTTCCTATAAAAAAAAGAAATAAAAATGCAAATGATGATGACTTAAACACACAAAAAAAATTATATTGATTTCATCTTAAACCTATAACTCTTTTTTCAAGCAGAATAAAATAAAATAAAATAAACGCACTTTTGTTATTCATAGAATAAAAAATTACATGTGAAATGTTGTTATGGAACATATGACATATGATGTAAAAAATAACCTTCTGTCTCCCAACAAAATGCGAGAGAGATATCATATAGGCAGGTCCAAATAAATTATACTCGTTTGACCTTAAACATATAAGGTTATGAAACATGCCACCTAGAAGGTTATGTAACATGCCATTCTATAGAAAAAGAATATAATACGTTGTTCCTATAGAAAAGAAATAAAAATACAAATAATGTTTCTTTAGAAAAAAAAATAAAAAATTAGATCCATAAGGGTGCTTCATATATGTGGGTTTAGGATGGATCTAGAGTATAAGATTCCTTTCCGAACTTAAATAATACCTCACATTCACCTATATAAAATAATAATTATTTTAGAATTAGTTATATACTTTTAATTTATTATTATATAATATAAACTAATATAACCATTTTATTGATTGACATAAGCAACTACTATTTCTTTCCCAACTTAAATAATGCCTGAGATCCACCCATATCAACCATATTATTATTAATATATGCCTCACCTGTATCAACCATATTATTATTAATATGCCTCAAATCCACCTATGTTAACCATGTTATTATTAATATAATTATGCACTATACTTTACCTAAGAAACACCCACCTACGTTAACCATATTATATATTAATAATATAGTTATGCACTATACTTTACCTAAGAAACACCCACCTATATGTTAACCATATTATTATTAATATAGTTATGCACTGTACTTTACCTAAGAAACACCCGTGACTGTCAGATATAATTGCAACCGAATTCTCAGAGATCTTGCTGGAGGCAACCACTCATGGCTATTGCAATCCCAAAGTCTCTGGAGTCTTGCCCTGCTGCTGCAGCAACTACTGATCATGATGATATCGATATAGATATTCCTGTCTTCGATCTCTTTCATATCCAGTCGCAGGGACTAGTGGGCCAAGACTCTACAGAAAACTATGTCCTCTCTGAATTCAGAAGATGCTTTGAAAATTGGGGGTGTTTTCGGCTTATCAATCATGGAATCCCAGATACAATTCTCGGGAAAGTAGAAACCCTCTGCAGGGACGTGTTTAAGCTCCCCACAGAGACCAAACAGAAAAACGTAAACTCGCTTAACTATGGCGGTTACAGAATAGGACCACCTACGGAGTTTTACGAGAGCCTTCAAATACTGACCGAATTTGAAGCCATACAAGAGTTCAGCGATCTCATGTGGCCTCACGGAAACCAAAATTTCTGGTAGGACCTTTGCCTTGGATTCAGGGTTTAATTTTTAAGGTTCTTAATCTAAAATTAAGTGTTTAAATTTGTCTTTTTAATAGGATTTAAGGGTTCTTGCTGTAAAACTAACTGGACATCACTGATCAATTTCTATGTGTGTTAATCATGGCAGCCAAGTCATGCCAGAGTATTTTGAGAGGATGAAGGAGCTGTCTGACAGAATCCAGAAGATTATTCTAGCCAGTTTGGGACTGAGCAATTACTACACTCCTTATTTCGAGGACTGTTTTCATCGATTCCGCATGAATGCATACGAGGTACCAAGTGATGAAGCCGCTGGGTCGGTCACACTGGGCGCTCATAAGGATGTAAATGTCATTACGATATTGTACGAAGATCAGGTTGGCGGTCTTCAAGTCTTAAGTAAGGCTGGAAACTGGGTGGAAGTGAAGCCCGTGCCCAATTCGCTCATCATCTTCGCAGGAGATACTTTACAGGTTATATTCATCCACTCTTTAGTCTTTCTGATATCTATTCGCTATTATTCTCTCTAGTGTTTTGTCAAATGGAATTAAAAACCCCTGCATCTCGCACTCTCAAATTAATTAGTCGAACTGTGTGCCTTACAGAGCTACCTTTCCAATGAAAGCTGTAACAGGTTTTCCTCATTTTCTCTCAGAAATCCCACTATCTGGTTATATAGGCAAACCAATGTTCTGTGATAGTTTTGCATTAGACTGTGGAAATTATCTTATGACCTAATTTAGCGGATTCTTGGCATTAAAGGCATCCATACTCTCTCATAACATACCCATATTCCATCATCTTTATAGAACATCTATGCTGCATCTTGGTCGTTAGATTGATTGAGTCGAGAGGCACTCTACAGCCCAGTATGAGGGAGATCTTCTAACGTGTGTCCATGTAACATTACAAACGAGTATGAGGGAGATGTTGTAACGCCTAAGATTTGGATCTAAGCTAGTCATATACAGATGGAGTAACTTCTTGTGATTAAATTCTAGGCATGAAAGTAGCTGTCCTTTTTATATGTAGAGGATGATTATCTCCTTAGCATTGTATTGTCTTTTATATCTATAACATGATTATTTCCATAGCATTAAGTATTTTTACTTTAATGGTAGAACCAAGTTTTTAGATCCATAGCATTAAGTATTTTTACTTTAATGGTAGAACCAAGTTTTTAGATGGATCAAATTGAGTTGTAAACCTTTTTTTTTTAATATAAACCTCTTTTAGAATATAGAAAATATTTACAACTCAAAAATTAAAAATTCTATTTATATTATTTATATGACTATTTAGACTACATTTATTTTGATGTGAATTATCCATTACCAAAAATTGTTCACATTATTGTAATCTAACAATAAATACAGTTAAATATAATTGAACTTGTAATTTAATAATTTATTTTGTTAAAATGTTACTCAACATTATTGAATGCATGTTAATATTGTTAGAATGTTACTAATAAATTGTTAATATTGTTTGAATGTTATCTAAAGTTTATTTAAGTTTTACATATCACCATCACAAATCTTGAGTTCTTATTTGCAAATTTTTACTAAATGACATATCTATTTGGCAATGGAATTTCACATTAACGATTCTCTTAAAACACTCTTTTAGAAGGAAAATCTCAATTGATCTATATAAATATCAAAATTTAAGTTATATAATGTTTTAAATTAGTCTAAATTAAATTCCTTTGTAGGTGGTTATCTAAATGTATAGCTCAAACACCAACTTGGAAAATTAGTACAAATAGAATCACCTCCAACAATTTTAATAAGATGATTTTGTTTGTATATGTGCATGTAGGCATGGAGTAACAAGAGGATTCCTAGCGCCATACACCGCGTGATTGTTAAAGGAAAACAATCTCGTATTTCCTTGGTTTTTCTCAGACAATTTTCATATGAGATGGAGATAGAAGCACCCCCAGAGTTAGTGGACAATGAACATCCACGACATTATAGAGCTTTCAAATCTTCAAGATACATAGAATATAGACTCCTGGAAAAAACATTGAAGATGAAGAACCATCTTGACACCTATGTTGGCAACGAGGAGCCACAGTATGAATCTTCTTAAGCTCGGTGTCACGATTCCAAATAAAGCATGTTGTGTGTTGGACTGAATTTCAAATAAAGCATGTTGCGTCATTGTGGCAATTATGTCCCTATGCTTTATGTATTATGGTAAAACATATGTTTAATAGTATTAAAAGTGGTCAATGTTTCTATATTAAAATAGATTTACATTGTTAAGTGTCAATTGTGTCTCTATGTTCTATGTTCTATGGTAAAAATTGTGTTTTTATGTTCTATGTATTATGGTAAAAAAATAATAATAATATTAAAAGTTTTCATATAAAAATGAATTATATTTTTAAAAATAATCAAATATATAGTAATATATAGTATTAGTGAGGTCAATAACATGAATCACTTTGGTTGCGAGCTCATTTATATAACTTCAACTTCACACAAATTATTAAAACTTTATCCCATTTATAGAGTCAAGAAAGCGTTAGATATTTTATATATAATAATTACTTTTGGTAGGTGGAAAATTGAATATGATGAATTATATTGTATCATTATAATTGAGTATATGAAAACAATAAATCAAATTTTTTGAATAATTTATTATTATTTTTTATCTTGTTTTCTCAATTGTTGTGAGAAGGAAAACCATTTTGGGGTTAGAATCTTTGCTTTTTGTTATATTATTTGGATTCAAAGGATCAACCACAAAATTACAAATATCTGCATATTTATCTAGTTTCCCACATGAATATTAAATCTACAAATGTATTACCCCCATTTTGACCTTTATGATATATTGGTTTTGATGTAAATATCGTATACATGCGATGTATGTTTCCCTAGCATGGAGCTCAAGGCCAAGGCCCCGCTAGTGTATGCCCGGATTTTATTTAAAGGCAAGTATTTGATATTATGGTATCCATGTGCTATTAAGCCATGAAATATTGTAAATTCATGTAAATATTTAATATTGCAATAAAATACAAAAATTGGCTATGGAAGTAACTAATGAGAATGGGCCATGTGTATTCCACTAGGGAGTGGTGATGGGGTTGTGGGGTTGAACCATAAGCTACCAAATGTCATCTCAAGAACCCATTTGACTTTCCTTGCTGAAATTTTATTCAGTTGTAACAAATTTGTTGAGAAATTAGTCCATGGCTTCAATGGAGCATGGGCAGCCCAAAAATTCGTATGGCAGGTATGGGCTTCGTTTCCTTGACCCACAAGTCACTCTACCTCATGGCAATTCATTTTTCCTCATCCGCATTCCATTGTGGAAGATCTCAGCTTCAGCTCTCATCCATTACTCATGCCCAGTAGTGAGAAAAACCAAAAATCGCAACTGTGAATGAATCCACGTTTTGAAGTGCCATAAATGCCCAAAATTTCGTATTGACAGTGAAATCCAATGGGGGATCCATAGACATGAACCTTGGGGCGAAATTGAGAGTATTAGATACCCCGAAATCTATTAGAAAGACCATTTTTTATATCCCGAAAATCCAATTATGGGATGGAGTTATTTGGTCACTAAATTGTGAAAATCCAAGCATGAATGATAGAATAGAGGTTGGCATTTCTTGATAAACCCATTGAAGACTATAATCTCAAGGAATTAGTAGCTTGGACCTTTCTATGCCCACCTTGAAGAGCACTAGAGGGAAGGGACACCCAAGAGACTGTGCAGCAGAGAAGGTGACCTTCCTTGTGTTGGGTGTGGTAGGTATTGTGGGTGCCATGGTTGTTTGATTTTAGTTGAGATGTTTGTAGCCTTGTGGTTGAGCTCACTAGCTTAGCATCCTCCTTCTTTGTATCTTGCATGCTCGATAAACCCAACCGTGTGTTGGATTAGCATGATTGTTTGTGTGAGATCATGGATGTGAGTGAGTCTGTCTAGTTCCTCCTTAGTGCATACACATCCCAACTCAGGGGGGGTCTCTTAGCTGAAAGAATATAGGTTGGACATAGACCTATGGTTGGGTGGAACGTTGCTCTCACATAGCCAGTTGTTGGGCAGTTTCATCTTAAAGATAAGTATTCTCTGTGGTTTCAATTATGTTAATTTTGTGTTATGCCATGTTTTTAATTGACGACTGTATTAGAAATGTTGGATGCATGATACAATTGTGCGCAGATAGTGTTTAATTTCACTGTGTTTATTGAAGTATGAATCTGCACACATAAGTTTTTAATTATTGTGAATTATGTTAGTAATGAATGGAGCTGAGTTAAATCCAAATAATCCATGGAATGTTAATCATGTTCCCTTCCTTGCATCGGATTGATGGGAGGGGGCGTGACAACAAACCTCTAGGTGTCCAGATGCATGTCAAATAGAAAAACAAAAGTGCTCCATACTATTGATGTTGGAAATGATATAGTCCATATCAAATATTTCAAACCTCACAATGAGCTAAATTGTGAAGACTAGGAATGAACTCCCTAATTTTAAGGCCTTTCTAAAATATACAATTCTCCACTTTCATGTGAAACTGAGGCAACCAGATACAAGTCTCCACCTTCATTTGAAACTCAGGGGACGAGATACAAGTCTCCACCTTCATGTGAAACTCAGGGGACCAGATACAAGTCTCCACCTTCATGTGAAACTTAGGGGAGTAGTAATATGCATATTTTTTAATAAATGAATAAAAAAGGAAAAGCTTGTACGAACAATTTATAGAAATAATAAAACAATTCATGGGTATATATTGATTTATACAACTTAAAAGGAAAAACAAAATAATACCTATACAACTCTAAACAAGTTTAGGAATAGAAAAGAAAATATGGCACCCAAGTGATCTTTATATTAATGGCTACTTCAAAATTGCACTTAAGGGATTATCTTTATCTCTGGACCAAGACTTGTATTTTCACAACTGATGAGTGTTTTCAAACTGCTTAATCAATTTTTAGTGATAAATAAAACATAAAATGAAAACCAATAAAGTTGTCGGGCATAATCAATCAAAATGACCAAAGTTGGAATGCTTCACTTTTACAACACTTATCAGTTCTAAATATCCAATTTATCACTTAGAAAATACTCAATAACATAAGGATCATTAGCCTACTTCCTTCAACAGTGAATCTCTTTATCCCCTCCTCCTAAAAAATAGTTAAGTAATTGATTCTTTAAGAAAAATTTCAAAAATTACTTTGGAAAATCATGAATGAGACATGTGGAATGAGAATTTAAACCTAATTGTAACCATCGAAAGGAAGGAAAACCTAAGCTAGATTTAGAATTCATATATTCTAAAGAGTATAACAACATTTAGGAATAGTCACTCAAAAGGGGGGGTCCACTATTGATCCAAAGTCAC
This sequence comes from Larix kaempferi, assembly GCA_027924585.1. Classification (NCBI taxonomy): domain Eukaryota; kingdom Viridiplantae; phylum Streptophyta; class Pinopsida; order Pinales; family Pinaceae; genus Larix; species Larix kaempferi. Next base: position 4,989,831 of record BSBM01000043.1, on the reverse strand, counting down.
ACATATATAAACACTCCTTGTGCCTTGCAAAACCTGTGTATAATTTAAAACATAACATCTTTGTAATGTACTTTAAATCAACCAGCACAAACGTGCCACCTGTAACATCATAACTTGGGATGTCTTCATATAACCTATTTTTTTTAAATAAAAATATGTTCAAAGAGATTCCATCCCTATAGTGTTCAAAACTTTGACAAAAAATGTGTTGTGTAGCATGTTCATCAAAATTGCACTAGTTCACCAAGATTAATACATCAAAATCATAACCACTATGCCAACACAATTATCACCCTTTTTCCAAATAATTTAGAGATAAAATGCATGAACGGAAGGCGAAACCCTTTAAAGATTGGATTTGGTGATGTAGTTAGGTAATATCCCAAGACTAGACTAGTTTTTGTGTCGAGAATAAGCTCTGGCTCACATGGACTACTTTTATTTTGTGTTGATCGTAAGCTCTGGATCACATGGACTACTTGTATTTTTTGTTGAGCGTAAGGTCTAGATCACATGCACTAATTTTATTATGTGTTGGGCATAAACTATGGATCACATGGAGTACTTTTATTTGGTGTTGAGCAGAAGTTGTGGATCACCTAGACTTTGAGCATTTTCTCTAGGTGTGGCTTTGAGGACACCTATATTACTGTTGAGCATAAGCTCTGGGAGAGCACTGGAATTATTCTAAATTAGTGTTGAGAATAAGCTCTGGAAGAGCAGTGGAATTATTGATTGAGTGAGTGTTGAGAAACAAAGATCTGGAAGCACTTACACTCATTGTCTTAATTGATGTTGAACTGGAGGCTCTGGATCATCACTAATTGGTTTTACTATTGTTAAACTAAAATATGAATTATCTTCTTTTATTCTTTCTAAAATCACTGGGACTCCCACTCAAACAGGGATTGAGCATGCAAGAGATTATAATGATCGAGTAGTTGATAACTAAAGATCAACTAGATGTTAGGATAAGTAAAAGAAATATTATAATATTTAAATAAACTATGAGAGTTTAAATATAAATTATGTTCTTTAATTTAAAGATAAAATAAACTATGAGAGTTTAAAAATAGATTAATTTATTAGTAAAAGATAAAATAAAATGTGAGAGTTTAAAAATAAAGAAAATGGTTAAATAAAGATAAAAACAAATAGTTTGTCTATCTAGTAACTGAAGTGAGTGATTTAAAGCTAAAACCCTGGGAATGTTCTCCACAAAGAAACTTATAAGTAAGAGGACATAGCAAGCAGAAATGGTCCAAAGATCATTGGAGGATCTAATTCATAAATCTTTAGCACTGATATTTCTCTAGATTGAGTTTTTGGGATTAGTAAGAAAGATAGCAGTTTTTCACTTAGGCCTTTTAGTCTCTTGGCATGCTCGATTAAGCTCGAGGGTGATTTTTTGAATAAACCTAGAATGGTTCGAGGTCTACGGTTGGGAGGAACGTGGTAGTTTGCAAGTCAGTCGGAAAGTGTAAAGGATTCATATGTATTTTTATATTATTGTTATTTTTCAAATACTTATTGTATGGATTTAATGAAAGGATCTTATGTAACTATTAGACTCTGAACCTCTCCATGACCAGAGATTTTATTGACTATAATATTTGATGGTTTCTCATGAATACAATAATTTTATTTATTCAAATAAAGCCTTTATTGTAAGTATTTTAATTTGTATAACATAGGATTTTAATTTGAATAACATAGGATGTTCCGTTCATTAAATTATGAATTTCATAGATTGATTTTATAAATTGTAATTATTGTTTTACGTTTAAATTGTATTTTATAGAAGAACTACTTTTTAGTTCATCACATTTAAATTTGTATGATTTACATGCTTGAATATGCATCATTTATATTATTAAAAGGACAACTGAAAGGTTTCCATTTAAAATAGAAAGCATTTATAAAACTAATATCATAGGCTTTCTAGCCTAGAGAGAAAACTCTCGTTAATCCTAAATAGGGAAAGGATCCCAAACAAGTATCCCGATACAAGTCCCTTAACCCTAAGTAGGTTAATTATTATTTATATAATTATATATAGACATGTATATGTATAAAACATAAAATAGAAATCATAAACTAAACATTTAAACCAAAAGGACTTTACATCAAAATACAACCAAGACTCAACATAGCATATTCTATATACTGTTTCATTTACTTTTAAAACATTGTGAAATATATCATACGTTGGACTCGTTTCCAACTCATCTATAATATTCATGCAAAATGAAAAGAAAACACAGGTCCATTACACTTTCATGAGTTGGTTGTTCATCACCACTATGCACACAATCTACATAATGCGCTTCTCATGAGCAACACAAGACACGACTGGTCAAACTAAGTGTTAAACATAGATTTTCCACTATGTTTACGTAACCATCATTCGTATGCATATCCTCAACCATATATAATTTACAATCATATAGAAATAAAATCACATACACAAATAATGTGATAATAGATAAAAGTCGTCACCACATAGTCAACGATGAATTTGTTAAACTATTAATCAATGCCAAATCATCTCAATCCAAACAGAGGACATGTAGCTACAGATAAATGCCACGATTTCAAGGTCTAAGCCAGAGGGATAAGCCTCACGCTTTCCCCATGCTCTAAAACTGAGTTATCTCTACAAGGCAGGGATCAAATCCCGTAAACAACATTTTTAATTTAAAGCATGTACATGTCTTTAACCATTAGAATACAATTATAAACAGAGGATTAAACCATGATAGGGTCTGAGCAATGAAGAAAGACATAAATCGAATTATTTGAAGACCTAAGCGACAAATAGTAAAAAGACTAAGTAAATACATGTCAACATAATTACAAGGCCGATAGCTAAACCATCATATCAACATATATAAATATACATAGGTTTTTAAATAAGTCAAAAGCAGAGAACGTTAATGCCCTATGGGAATGCCAGAGAATCGCTCTTCATCCAAGGGTTAAATAAACCTAGAATTTACACATACTCAAGATTCATGAAAGTTAAAAATGAAAACCAAAAACACAACATCTCTTTTAAAAACACCTTCAAAGATTAGAAAGAACTTTACACACAACAATCAAAAGAACGATATGATTTGTCCATTGATTCCAACAAAACATAATATAAATATGAATATCAATTAATTCTAGAACAACCAGAAAGACCCCCAAGGGTTTTACATATCACAATAAAAACAAACAAGGTAAAATCCTCTTGCCATGGATTTCAATCCATAAGAAATTTCATAAAACCCTTGTCTCTCTATTGTAAACTAAAGCAATCCTAGTCTAGGCATTCCTAAGAAACCAGAGAGAAGAGTCATAAAAAAATTCATTCCTCTATTCTCCATCAAGTCAAACAAATTTGTAATCATCTCTTCATAGGAGAAGTCGGTCCAAGAGGGGCAAAGAGCTGACCAATCAACACAATAGAAGGTTTGGGAATTAACGATGTTGTATCCAATGCCCAAGAATTCACCTACACATATTTAAACCAACCACCTCTCGGTCCTCAAAACAAGAAGAAAAAATGTATGGGTTAAAGAGAATAGCATACAAAGCCAAAATTTAAACAAACCAAACCTAGAAACAATTCATGGTGGTTACCACTCAGACAACAATTTGCTTACATCGCTTTAAACGAGTGTTTAAAAAATGATAGCAGAGTGTAGCTCTGACTGTCTGGAAAGGACTCACAAGCTGAGAGAATGGAAGAGGGAAACCCTCTTTCCCATTATGAAATGAGGTAAACCAAATGGAATTTCCTGAAACAAAATCTTGGAAGAACTACCACAAACCCCAAATGTTAATACAAGTGATGGCATGATAGCCTACAATTTTCCCTTTCAACTACCCATCACATGGGTTGCATTCAATGCCCAAAAATTTCCAACTAATGTGATTTTTTGGTTTCCTTGTCCTAGGTTTTAATGGAAACAAATAAGGGACCTATAATACAAACGTTGAGCTAAGAATTAAATTCTTTAGTTTTAAGGCTTGTGAAGAACCTGCAACAATTAATTAATGAAAATACAGGAGATAGCAGTAATAACAGAACTCAAAATCACTTTATTGATCACAGGCCACTTCGAGGAGGAAACCTTGTTTGAGCAAGCTCAATAAAAATAACTTCACGGTGCCTTCATTAGCCTCAACACACACTTATATACTAAGTCTAGGTGCCAATACTATTGGTCAAAACCATGGTCCAATACAAACTATGGGTCAACAAATACTACGAGCGACTTACAAAGCATATGCACCCAAAAACAATAACACAAACTATGGATCAACAAATACTACGGGACGTCTTACAAAGCATATGCGTCCAAGAACAATATACTAACAAAGTAAATACATGGGTTCCTAACATCCCCTCTCCTTTAGAAAAAGCTTTGTCCTCAATGCTTTAGATGTGGAAATTGATGTTGAATCTGAAGGAGTGGTGTGATGTAGTAGCCTCTGGTTGAATGTCCTGCCACTGAATGAATACCTCTATGATAGAGCGAGAGATAAGAAGACTCCCTTTGAGTGTCACGGAGAATTGCTTGGAAGGCTGTAGACAAAGAAAAACCATATCAACTGCTTGAAAAGTGCGCTCAGAACGGTGTTGATTGGCTTGTTGTTTCATTTGAATTTTGGCCATGTGAAAAGTGTCCTGCAAAATGTGAAGAATCTGATCGCGGTTTCAAAGAACCGTGTCAATTTCCTGAATTGGTGAACTGTTGAGGATGTATGGAAGAAGAAATGGCGGTGCCTAACCATAGATTGCTTCATATGGAGTAATTTTAGATACAGTAGGGTACCACCATTCATCGAGAGGGAGCCAGTTCGCCCACAGAGGTTGTTGTTCGGAGGTGAAGCAACAAAAATATGTTTCCAAACATTTATTAGTAATGTCAGCCTTCCCTCCAGATTTAGGGAGCCCTTCAATGAATTCCAAAGACATATCTATCCAGATCCGTGGAAGGATGGGTACGGGTTTGAGCAATCCCGGAAGGATCTGGAAGGTATCATATTCAACCACCATCTGTTGAATTGTCCTTTTCATTCCCTGCCAAACGAAGGTATGTTGTGCCTGCTCATACGTTTGGAGGAACCCGGAGTACCTGGCCATTGGAGATGCATGGAGTTTAGAGAAGACATAGCCCTATTGATCAGATTGCAATCAATTTGGAACAAGCAGAGAAAGAGCTAAAGAGAAACTGGGGCATCAATTATGCAAGAAGGAGCATCTGCCACCAAATTGTCGTGACCCTTCATGTAAGTGATCTCATTGGCATAACCCAGGAGTTGGAGAATCCATTTCAGTTGTGCGGGTGAGGATACCCATTGTTCCAGGAAATATTTCAGACTCTGGTGAGCAGTCTTGATGCAAAAGGAATTCCCTAATAGGTATGCCTGCCACAACTGTACTGCATGCAAAATAGCCATCATTTCCTTTGCAGATGTAAAGGCGGCTAAATTCTTACCGGAAAGGTCTTGTGAAAGCGGCAATCCCACTGGTTCAGCAAAGGCACCAGCATATCTATCCAAAATTGGTTGGAGATCCAAGGGAGTAGTGGAGACCGTTGATGGGTGCATCTAAATGGAATGGAGCTGAGCGATGACACCATGTGAATTCTTCTTAAGGAGGTTTTCCAGGCGATGTGAACTAATGATGCGGAGAGACCCTGGTTGTAAGCCTGTAAATTTGTGTTTTTTCCCATTGACTGAAAACTGCATACAAAGTTCAGCAAAATCCCATAAGATGGGTCTAAGTATGTGTAACCATTGAACACCCAAAAACACATCACATCCATCTAAGGCCAAGGAAAACATGTCATAATGCAAGTTATAATATTCCATAGAGATACACACATTGTGACACTTCCCCTTGCAAGGTAAGGTGCCCCCATTGGCAACCATGACTTCAAAGTTGGAGCAAGGATGGATAAAACAATCAGCATGCTTGGCGATTCGAGGGTCAATGAAGTTATGAGTGCTACCAGAATCAATGAGTATGGTAAGAGGGAGCTTCTTGAAATAACCCCTGACCCACATTGTTTGGGGGTTGGTGATTCTGGCTAAAGCATGGAGAGATATCTCTGGGTGGTATTCCTAAGACAGAGGGTTAATAGGCAACTCCTGAATGTCGACCTTATCATCCATTGTATCTGGAGATTATTCACCAATTTCATAGGCAGGCGGAGAATCCACATCCAAGAGATAGAGTTTTTGCTGAAAACATCTATGTTCCCGAGTGAATTTATCATCACAATTATAACAAAGCCATTTTTCTCTGCGTGCCTTCATCTCTGTTTCAGAAAAATGCTTGATAGGAGTTGGTCAAGGAGCTGGTGGGATGGGAGGTCATTGAGAACCCATATTTTGGAAGGGGATAAAAGTGGGTTTGTAGCACTGTTGGGATGCAATCTTTTCTTCTTCCAACTTAGCCAACCCCAGGGATTCCATCATTGTGTTGGGACATAACATTTTAACTTCTGAGCGGATTTCATCCTTAAGACCACTGATAGAACAACTCCTGTAGAATTCATCAGACAATCTGTCTATGTGGTTTTCTAGTTTCTCAAATTCTATCTGATACTCTCTCACAATGCCAATGTCACGAAGTTTAGTGAGGGCTCCTGTGAAGTCATCAAAAGCAATAGGACCAAATCGTTGCAAAAGGAGCTGGCAAGAATCTGGCCTTTTTGGCTCTTCACGAGCCTTGATGTACCAACGGTACCATTGAAGAGCTTCCTGTTCCAAATGAAAGGATGCAAGTGGAACTTTGGTGACATCAAAAGTATTATGTAGACTAAAATACCATTCTACATGATAGATCTAGCCAGTCAGATCAGTACCATTGAAACAAGGAAAATCAAGCTTCGGACCACGAAAATTGCTGGAAGAAGACAACCCATTGTATGATGAAGACTCAGACTGTCGTTTGTTGTTCATGGCTGAATGCTCAAGATGCAGGCCAAAAAAAAATTCATCCAAATCCTAGATTTTGGTTTGGATGGCTGCAAGTGCTTCCTCTATGGTTTTTTCTCTTGTGCGGGTGACAACCATAACCAGTAGTTTTTTCTTTTTTTTTTGAATGGGTAGAAAAACACAAACATAAGCCTTTTTAGTAAAGGGAAATTTGGATTTGGGAGAAACTCTGATGGGTAATTGGGGTTTGACTAGGTTTTGGACACTTTCGAATGGACAGGGAAGCAGGAAATGGGGATTTCAAAAGCAGGGTAAAAGAATGAGAGAAATTGTCAGAGAGGGACAAAGAAGCAGAAATAGGAAATGAACAAAGTGGCAAAATTTGAAGTCGATTAGGTGAAAATTAAAGAAGTTATGGAAAACCCTAAAAATAGACAAATGTGACATTTCTGGCTTTGGGAAGTGGAATTTGGGATAGGGTCCTCAGGAATGAAAGATGTATAATGGGAGCATAGGGGTGTCAGGGAAGTTTCAAGGGAAATAGAGTGAAAACAAGGGAGATATGGCGAAAAAACATAATATCTTTTTTTTTAATTTTTTTTCAGAATGGATCTGCTACGACGCAGAAGGGATCGGAAAGAGATGGATATGCAATGACGCCGAAGGGATCAGAAATAGATGGATCTGAAACGGTGCAGAAGGGATCGCCATCAGATGGATCTGAAACGACGCGGAAAGGATGAGCAATAGATAGATTTGAAATAGTGCGGAAGTGATTGGCAATAGATAGATCTGAAATGGTGTGGAAGTGATTAGCAATAGATAGATTTCAAACGAAGCGGAAGTGATCGGAAACAGTTCCGGATAGAGAAAATATGCCATTTATCAGCTAAAAATAGATATGGACCTTGTATGTTTGGCTTCTTAACGGTTCATGGGATTCACTCAACCACCAATGCTATCTGACGGCTTGCGTATTGGGGCAGTACCCCTCACTCCATGGCTCAGGTAAAACTGATAACTTCTTTTCCATAAACGACAACTCTTGGTTTACCTCATGGATGGGAACTAGTCAATCAGATAGAGGCCGTTTCCCTTTTCGCTAGCAGGTCCTCACAATGGTCCAGCTACTTTGGTGTTCCTGTGGTACTCCTCACAATGAGTTTTAGGGCTTATGCCCAAGTACTTCCCACAGTTAAGCGGATAGGGATTATTCCCAGATCTGAACCTGCAACAGATGCGAGAAAAAAAAATTGGCAGAAATTTCATCCAACGAGCTAAAGAAAGTGCTATAATACCAGACATGAAGAACCTGCAACAATTAATTAATGAAAATACACAAGATAGCAGTAATAACAAAACTGAGAATGACTTTATTGATCACAGGCCACTTCGAGGTGGCAACGTCCTTTGAGAAAGCTCAATATAAATAACTTCACGGTGCCTTCATTGGCCTCAACACACACTTATATACTAAGTCTAGGCACCAATACTATGGGTCAAAACCATGGGACAATACAAACTATGGGTCAACAAATACTACGGGCGACTTCCAAAGCATATGCGCCCAAGAACAATAACACAGACTATGGATCAATAAATACTATGGGAGGTCTTACAATGCATATGCATCCAACAACAATATACTAACAAAGTAAATACATGGGTTCCTAACAAGGCTTAGTACCATACATTTATCATAGAAATTGTTTTGAAAACAAGCATTAAGCTTAGTCCTTTTCACTTTCATAAAAATTTGGCTATTTAATATAAATACCATTGAGCTAGATTATAAGGATAGGTTGACCCATTTAGAACACCTACAATATTTAAACAAGAATGAAAAGTTATCTATTACACGAAGTAAGAATCAGGACACTTATGCGCCATAGCTTCACCTATGAAGTAGATGATTCACTTATGCGCCATAAAGACATAAATACAACTGATACAATAAATATGGTCAAAAGATGAGCGAATTCATAACTAGTAGAGCGAACAGTCTATAAGATGATATTGTTTATTGATCAAATCAATTAGATATAAATGACATGCATGGACCAATACTTAGGATAGGTCATCCATTATAAGCTTAAAAAAACTCATACATATATAGAAATGCAAGGATTTAAAAGAAACATATTTTTGCATGAAGACAAATCCAAGTAAAGTAAAAGATGACACTTCAATCTTCACAATGACTACATAAGAGTATGTAAATATTAAAGATGAAAACAAGTAACTTGTCATTAACCTATAGGTAATACTTCTGAGTGTTGAAGTTAATTTAATTAGACAAATGTTGCTACGACAATTTTAGAGGCCCTTATAAAAAAAATTTAGGGTCTAATTTGAGGGACATTACAGGCTATGTTCATTTCTTCTTCTATTGCAATGACTGTAGTTTCAGGTTCCTCTTATTTTTGTTGCTTTGGTGTAGGAATTGGAAGAATAAGGGGAGCATCATCAACTATGGGCTCCAAGTCTACATGTTGTTCAATGGGTTTTGGTAGATTTTCATGTATATGGAGGGATTTTGCATGGTGGCCAGAGGATGCTGAACTAGTAGCTGATGGTATGGGGTAATTAGGTTCAAGGTTTCTCCATACGGTAGATTTAGCTCAGAGAAGGAGGAAGTACATTCCAATGAGAATTATGGATAAACAAATTATGAGGTAATTTAGTATAATTGGGGAGAGGTAGAGGAGCTTGGGACACATCTGAAGGGATTGAATGATGTGAAGGTGGAGCATGTCTAGGTCCAAGGTAAATATGGTCGATTCTTTCCAATTGAGTGAATTCAATGGAATTGGAATCAAAATGCACAAGAAACCTTACTTTTTGTCTCCCCCTTGTTTCCACAAATATTGTCCTCTCGCACCTCTTCTTCTTACTGATCACCTAGAACATTTTCCATGGAAACTCATGGATTAATTAAACATAACAATACTAAGAAATCATTTTACATACATAATTTTTGAATGAACAAAACATATATACCACGTGAAAACAGCTACTTAGTTCTCTTTAATATCTATCCATGCAACATTGATATCATGTCATGCAAGTACTACAATAGCATATGAGCAGGTAAAGTATGAAACTGGGCTGTGAATGAGGGATTGAATGTTGTTATTATGAAGAATCTATTCTATAAGATTGAATATACATCCCACAACCATAGCCACATTCTTCTCTTCAGTCAATACTGTAGAAGATATCTAGCATCATAACCATTATTTAATTCTTGAAACAAAATAATATCGAACCACAACTTGTTCTCTTTGTAAATAAATAATCATTTCTTGATATAAATCTTGGAACTCCATGAAGTTTATTTGGTTCAACCAATAGAGTTATAATCCCGCATACATACATACATACATACATATATATATATATGTGTGTGTGTGTGTGTGTGTATTACAAATTCTAGTAATAATAAGTGAAAACGATAATCCATTTGCTTAGCAAGTCATAATTATATTCATTGAAACCATTTAATTCTCTACAAACTCTTTGCTCAGACTTATTTTCAGTTCATAGAGGATTATCATACTTCAACAAATATATAAGGAGAAATTCCAAATCGTGGGTAAAGTGATCTTCATAATATCCACGCAAAATACCCTTTAAAAAGGATTGGAAGGGAATTGATGTTGGATTGGTTTGAACAACTATCAAAGTTATATATATATATATATTAAAAAAGGATGTGGTAAAACAAGAAAGGTAATGTACTGTACATGAGGAAGGAATGCAATGGATGACTTTTAAAATGGGAAAGGGTGAAATGGAGACAAAAATGCATGAGTAACTGAGAAAGGAAATATTTTCGATGAAGACAACAGCTTATTCAGATGACTGTGATGTGAACTAACCGACCACTTGAATAATTAATCAAAATTATAATTTCCATGACTCTCATTCTTCAATGATAGCTCGGTTCTTGAACTCTTCATGGTTTAGATATACTCTATTAGAATCTCCCATAAAATCCATACTTTAAAACTGGGATGATGGCTACTCATACAACATTCAAATGGTCAACTGAAAGACTACAATTTGTAATCCAATTTCACCTTACATATTTACAACTTAGGGTTTTGGAGTGAAAATTAGTTCAGGCCCATCCAAAAGGAAGGATTCGAAAGTTATAATAAATTACATATCAAAGGTTCTAAACAACTGATAAACCTTAAGTATTCCTTTCATTTGATTAATTCCATACATATGCCTCCATGAAAAACCCTAATGCCACATCAATATTAACTGCAAAATATTTCTTATATCTCATTTCCACTTAACAACTTATCACTCCAAAAAGAGGGGGGTTCGTATTTTGTGGGTTCATGGTTCCAAAGAATTTAGGGCAACAAGATTAAAATCAAACATGACAAGTCCAACTTAAATGTGCCATATGCTAATTTTGAATGAAGACATTTGGATTTCGACAAGACAGAGATAGGGACACATAAAAGAGATGCAATGCAATTGACTATATCAAAATGCATAGTAGATAAACCAGGTCTCACTTTACATACCTGTCCCAAGGAGAAATTTACTATGATAATTTACCCAAGATAATCCATATGTCGGTTCCCAAATGTGTTGGTCTTTCCTTGCTCGAACAACTGTTAAGAAGAAAGGTAACAAAACACTGTTGTGGTAAAAAAAAAATTTAATATGTGAGCTTGAGATGACCATTCAGTGAGTTTAACACATTTACTTCAACTCACATCACAGTACATAGTATTGAATTCCATTGAAATCGGGTTAGTTTAGTGGGAAGCTCGAGAATTGGGCATGCAAATATCACCATGCATCAATTTTTTTTTATTCCAATCAATGGTAAGCAAGTGAATACAATAAATAAGTTGTTAATCCAATATACCACTATATCCACTATAATCGTGGTTGATAAATGTGCCTTGCTTCAGACGAATGAGTTGGAAAAAGTACATATGAGTGAAAATTGAATGTTTCGACTTCATATTAACCAAGATAAATGTTAATTTTTGAGCATTAATTCAAGATACTCTAGGATCTTTAATGAGAGAATAAAATGCACAGCATATCAATTATATCAAGCATGTATCAAGCATATCAAGCAATCACGTAAGACAATGGACACACAGAGTTTCACTGGCGAAAACCATAAAGGTGAAAAACCCCACAACTTCCTCAGAGATAGAAAGAGAAACGATACAACCAAAGTACAAGAGATAGTCTTCTCCTAGCAGCTGATCCTCCTTCTCACATGTGCGCCACTTTCCGAATGATGTAAGAGTGAGTAATGAGATGATCAAATAGAGATCTCCCGATCTATATTTATACTTGTCCTATCCTTCCCAATGAACTAGTGGGGCCGGCTTGTGTAACTTAGCCTAATAACCCATGGTTACATTAATCTAGGCCGACCCCTTACTAGGTGGTCTAATAACCCATCAGCAAGTTACAACACTTGTGACACTTGTCAATACAAATGACGACACTTCCGTATAGAAGAATAATACATCCCTATAGGAGTACAATAAATACATAGATGAAATACATTCCAAAGTTACATATACATCAACACCCCCTCTTAACTAGGAAGGTTTTTCTCGACACAGATCTGCTAGCACAAGTCTTCTTCTCTGGATCATCGTCACTAGATCATCGTCATCGAATCATCATCATAGAAACATCATCACTGATACTATCTCAATCAATTTCCAATCTACTCGTCATAGGAATTTCTACAGAGTCAGTCATTTTTCATATTGGATGTAGGCCCACTACCTGCAGGTCTTCATCACTGGCCATACTGTGGAATCCTCAGGACTGATTACGTGCATCAACAAAACCTTGAAAGAGCATCCCATGCATTTTACGACCATATAGCTCAACCTATCGGATCTCCCAGGATCTTTTACATGTAACTGTCACAAAACCTTAAAAGAGTGTCTTTCCCAGCAATATCTCTAAAGAGCATCTGAGGCATTTTACATGTCTAGCACAACCTGTCCAGATCTCCAGGACTTATTACATGTGAACCCTACCAAAAAACCTTAAAAGAGTGTCTTTCCAAGCAAGATCTCTAAAGAGCATCTGAGACCTTTTACGTGACTAGCACAACCTATACAGATCTCCAGGACTTATTACATGTGGTCCCCACAAAACCTTAAAAGATTGTCTTGCCAAGCAAGATCTCTAAAGAGCATCTGAGGCCTTTTACGTGACTAGCACAACCTGTCCAGATCTCCAGGACGTATTACATGTGGTCTAGCAAAACCTTAAAAGAGTGTCTTTACAGGCAAGATCTCTAAAGAGCATATCAGGCCTTTTACATGACTAGCACAACCTGTCCAGATCTCCATGACGTATTACATGATACCCTTGCACAACCTGTCAACGACCATGAAGTATCAACCTGATACTCACCATACATCGTCCTGATGTACATCATCACATGATCAACGTGACCATCATCATAGCATCATCCTGATGCATATCATCTGGAGCAACATCCTGAATCTCGACATCCATGATCATCCTGATCATACAATGCATCTACTTGATGCATATCTGATACATATCATCTGAAGCAACATCCTGAAGCTCATCAACCATGATCATCTTGATCATATAATGCATCCACCTGATGCATACCTAATACATATCATCATCCATGATCTACCTGATCATATAATGTATCCACCTGATACATATACAAATAAATGATCCAACTGATTATCACAAGCATCCAACATGATGCATATACAGAGCAGTAACTGGAGCATCGTCCTGATCCTCATCATCCAATGCTTACATCCACAGCCATGGAAGGATCCTCCTCTCACCATGCTCGGAATGGCTCCTGCAAATGTGTCCATCATTTCTTCCTCGAAGTGTCATCAATCTGAAGAACACCAAGCCTCTCTCTGAAGTACTCGAACTTCACTCTAGCTAGTGGCTTCGTCAACACATCTGCAACCTACTCATCCATCGCAACATATAGGAGCATCACTCCTCCTCTCCGCACCATATCCCTGATATAGTGATATTTGATCTCAATTTGTTTCGACCTATCATGGTTTACCAGGTTCGCAGATAGCTTCACACAGCTTTGGTTGTCACACAAGATACCAGTAGCCTCCAATGGGAGATCAAATAACTCAGACAGTAGCTTCCTCAGCCATACTGCCTCACAACTAGCTGAAGAAGCTGCAACATATTCTGCTTTGGTTGTACTCAGTGTTACGCAGGACTGCTTCCTGCTAAACCAAGAGATCACACCTGATCCCATACTGAAAAAGCACCCAGAAGTGCTCTTCCTATCTGCAGCATTGCCTTCCCAATCTGAATCAACATAACCCCGTAGGTTAAACTTTTGATTCGCATCATACATGAGCCCATAATCAACTATACCCTTCATGTACCTCAGAAGATTCTTTACAGCAACCAGGTGAACACTCCTCAGATCTGTTAGAAACTAGCTCAATGTGTTCACCGCAAAGCAAATATCTGGTCTTGTGTTTGTTAGGTACATCAAGGACCTAATCATCTGATGATACATAGTGACATCAACCGGCTCAAATGAAGCATCACACAGAAGCTTCAGGTTCGATGCCATATGTGTGGCCATGGCCTTGCAGTCCATCATCCTGAACCTCTTCAGGATCTCTACTGCATACTTCCCTTGTCCAAGGAAGATCCCATCTGCACTCTACAACACCTCCATGCCTAGAAAATAGTCCATCATCCCCAAGTCCTTCATCTCAAACTCGGCAACAAGTTTCCTCTTGGTATCAGCAATCAAACTATCTTCTCCTATAACAAATAGGTCATCCACATATGGAAGTAGTATCACTGGATTTCCTTCCTCAACCTTGTAGTAAAGGTTGGAATCTGCTTTACTCTTGGTAAAGCCCAAACTGGATAGAAAGTTGTCCATCCTACCATACCAAGTCCTAGGAGCTTGCTTCAAGCCATACAAGGCTTTCTTTAACCTACACACATATGACTCTCTATGATGTCTCTCAAAACCGAGTGGCTACTCCACATACACTTCCTCTTCGACTACACCATTTAAGAAAGTTGTCTTGAAATCCATCTGGTGTATCTTCCATTTCATCACTGCAGCCATAGAAAATACTGATCTGATGGAAGTGTACCTGGCTACAGGAGCAAAAGTTTCTTCATAATCAATCCCTTCTTTATGGGAGAAGCCACGAGCTACAAATCTTGGTTTGTATTTCTCTATGCTACCATCTGCAGCATGCTTGATCCTGTAGATCCACTTGGAAGTCAAAACTGACTTCCCTTCAGGTCTTGGGACTACATCCCAAACATCATTCTTCATGATCGAATGGCTTTCCTTGACCATGGCATTCTTTCATTACTGCATCCTGGATCCTGTGAACTTCAGATTCTTCAATATCTTCAATATCTTCAATAGATAGTTTTCTTTGAACAAATGTCGTAGTCCTTCTTTTGTAGGTGGTGGTATAAGATCTTTCCTACAAAGAAAGTTAAATTGCATGATTAGAAACATCTCATAGTTTTTAGAACAAATTCTTACACATAAAGAAATATGTCATACAGTCATGCAATTATTTTCGCCAATGCTTCAATACAACATTTATCCATATCCCGTAACTTTCTAGATGTAAAATTAGTCACAGCAGATCTAATGAACAAGTAAATCAATCACAACAGATGAACATAGAAAATATGGTGCAAAACTGTGCAAAACATGCAACAGTGCTCTCTATCCCAGAAAGGGTGAATGAATTACAATACAAACTGTCACAATGACTGAGCAATTCGAATTGCCTAAGGAGGTCATTCGAATCACAGAATGGAGTAGCTTGACTCTGTCTAGGAGTCCTCATAAATCATCGGTGGTGCTCATCAATCACAACAACCAGTCATCCAGGTGTCAAACTGAGTCTAACTGAGTGTAATAAATGTAACTGAAGTGTGTAGCACTGATATAGGATCTGGAGGCTCAGTGGGGGCGCATGGGAGGCTAACTGGAGTCAGAACAAGTCACCTAATCGAACTGGAGGTCAATTGGAGGTGAAACAGTCAGTCAGGAGTGAAACTAGCCTCAAATCAGGGAGAATCGGAGCTAACTGAATGTAACTGGAGTGAATCTGCAGTGGTAGGTGAACAAGTGCGCCCTTCTCTGGCAGTAGGTGAGAAGAGGGCGCCTTTCAGCTTAGGAGGGCTAAAACTCTGTGGTAAGTGGCTCCCGGGTGCTAGAAGAAGGTGGATAAGGTGCTGGAGGCATCAAACTGGTGACTGGGATGCATGCAAGTGCATGCAGCTGCATATCCTGAAATAGATCATGCAAGATCCTGAAGTAGATATGTATCCTGAAATAGATGATCCTGAAATAGATGATGTGGATATCCGAACACCCCCCCTCAAGCTAGACTATGATGTGCCAACTAAAATAATGTGGGGCCCTGGTAACTAAGACCAAAGGTCACCCCAATACAATAATCCAAAAAATGCTGAAAATAAACTAAGTGAGGAAAGAGGGAAAACCCAGTGGGAAGAAAGCCCCCCCTCAAGCTAAAGCATAATAATGAATCAATCTGTCTCCACCATGATGGAACTCACCCCCAACAGTGAACGGAGGTAAGAGAACTTCTTCTCAGTGAAGCTCTTGGTGAAGATGTCTGCAATTTGCTCATCAGTAGGGCAATATTGCAGAATGATGGTGCGGTCATGCACCAACTGTCGAATGTAATGCATATGAATCTCAATGTATTTGGTCCTCTGCCGCTGAACTGGATCTGTGGAGATCTTGATAGCACTTTGATTGTCACAAAATAGGACAGTCGAAGTAGTGCCACCAAAACCAAACTCGGAAAGAATACCCTGCAACCAAACTGCCTGAATGCAGGCATTGACTGCCCCTCGATACTCTGCCTCTGCTGAAGAAAGTGCAATGGCTGCTTGCTTTTTGCTGGACCAGAAAATAGCACCATGACCAATCATGAAAACATAACCGGAAGTGGACTTCCGATCAATGCTATCACCTGCCCAATCTGAATCAGTAAAACCAATGAAATCTAGCTCAGAATCTGCAGCATAATGTATGCCAAACTGTCTCGTACCTTGCACATACTGCAAGATCCGCTTGGCTGCTCGCCAATGAAGCTCATGTGGCTGCTGCATATATCTTGACACGGCACTCACGGCATATGAGATATCAGGCCGTGAATGTGTCAAATAAAGTAGTGAACCAATCAACTGTCGATACATACTGCAATCTGCAAGCGGTGTGGAATCTCCCTCCTCAAGACTGATTCCTGAGAGGAATGGGAACGGGGCTGCCTTACATTCAGCCATATTAAACTTCAATAACAGGTCGGAAGCATATTTTTGCTGAGATATAGTGATCCCATCAAAATTTTGAGCTATCTCCAAGCCCAAAAAGTGACTCAGCAAGCCCAAATCGCTCATGTCAAAAGCTAGATTTAAGGCAGATTTTAGCTTGTTTATTGAAGTAAGTGTGCTACCAGTAATAAGCAGATCATCAACATAAAGTACAATAACCAACAAATTACCTTTAACTCGCTGAAGATAGACATTCGGATCAGATTTGCATCTTTGGAAATTCTGAGAAAGAAGGAAGGAGTCCATCTTTGCGTACCAAGCTCTTGGGGCCTGTTTTAACCCGTACAAAGATTTCTTCAATATACAAACCAATGATGGATCTGATGTATAACCCTCTGGCTGCTGCATATAGACCTCTTCAGCAAGGTCTCCATGTAAAAATGCACTCTTCACATCCATATGATGCACTTCCCAGTGCTTGGATGCGGCAATAGCTAAAACAAGGCGGATGGAATCCATCTTTGCAACCGGTGCAAAGGTCTCTGTGTAGTCCACTCCTTGGACTTGGGAAAAACCTTTTGCCACCAACCTTGCTTTATATTTTCTGATAGTGCCATCAGCAGCAACTTTAGTATGGTAGACCCATTTACACTTCACTAATTTTCTTCCAGGTGGAAGAGAAACTAGCTCCCATGTATTGTTCTTTTGAAGAGAACTGTACTCTTCATCCATGGCACTTTTCCATCTCGGATCTCGATGGGATGAATAGTATGATTGGGGATCTGAACCATCCATCAAATAACAAATCTCAGGAAGAAATGGATCAGCAATAGAAAGAGCCATACCTGCCCTTTGAAAGTCTCCTCTTGTTCGTCTCGGATCAGCAGGATTTCCAAGACTAGAACCAGCAGATTGTAGAGTGTTTTGGGCCCACTTTGGTAACTGAGGGGGATCTGAATGGTCGGATTCCAAACCTGATATGTCATGATCATCATATGCTGCTACAATATCAGAAATATCAGAACTCATACCTTCATTATCGCTGCTCGAATTTTCTTCTGGTGAAGGCGGTGAATCGACAGTTTTCTCCTCAACTAGTTGCAATTCTTGAAGCGGTTCTTCAAACTGCACACTGCGCTCTATGAATATCTTTTTAGATCTGATATCCATGAGTTTATATGCCTTTGATTCTTCCCCATATCCTATCAATATGCACTCGATACTTTGTGGATCCAAAGCTCGTCTCTTCTCAGAAGGAATTCTAGCCCATGCAGTAGAGCCAAAAACTCTCAAATTTGACACATCCGGTTTGTGACCAAAGAATGCTTCGAAAGGAGTCATACCTTTCACGGATGAATGTGGAACACGGTTCTGTATATATGCAGCAACATTGATTGCTTCAGCCCAAAGATTTGCAGCCAAACCTTTCGATTCAATCATGCATGTAGCCATCTCTTTCAGTGACCGGTTTTTCCTTTCCGCTACACCGTTCTGCTGGGCTGTGTAGGGAACTGTATGTTGGATCTTGATTCCGCTTTGGGCACAAAGTTGCAGCAACTCGGACTTGATATATTCCCCACCATTATCAGATCTAAGAGCTTTGATCTTGCTCTCAGTGGTGGTCTCAACAGAAGCCTTAAAATCCTTGAATTTTCCAAGCACTTCTGACTTGTTTTTGAGAAAGAATACCCATGTAAAGCGGGAAAAATCGTCAATAAATGTCAAAACATACCTTGAACCATTTAATGACATATGGGGCAGCGGACCACTGATATCAGAATGGATCAATCCCAAAATAGTAGAGGCTCTGCTAGCCTTGCCTCGGTCGAATCTGTGCTCGGGGTGCTTCCCAATAATGCAACCGGTGCATATTCCCTTCGAGGAACGGAGTTGTGGAAGCCCATCTACCATGGATTTATTTGATAGCAGAAGCAAATACTTATAATTTAGATGTCCAAATCTTTCATGCCAAAGCCTACTAACCTCATTACCATGTGTGCGAAGAGCAGTGGGCTTTGCTAGCGGAATAAAGTGCGAAAACTCATAACATTTTGCAGTGTGGTTTGCCTTTCCAACCGCAACTAGTCTTCCACTTTTGATATCAGAAATTTCAACTGTATTAGGGCTGAATGTGACTTTCTTTGGATCACCAGTGTGTGTCATTTGATACACAGAAAGGAGATTCGAAGCTAAGGAAGGCACATAGAGAACATTCTGAAAGCATCCATGATCTACATGAATCGTACCTTTGCCCTTTGAAGAAATTTTTGAGTCATCTCCCAAATGGATGGGGATGGAGCTGTTTGGATCGAATGAGGAAAAAGAATCAATATTTGCAGCCATATGATTTGATGCACCCGAATCTATCAAGAGAGTGGGCTTCGAAACCGTTGTCATGAGTGCTTGTCCTCTTTCATGATCGTCATTCCGATCCTTCTTCCTTGCACCGTCAGGAAGCGTTATGTTGTTCTTTTCCAAAAGGAGGGCCATTTGATCTATAGTCTTCTTCATACATGAAATTTCGGGATGAAAGCCACGGTTACAATAAGTACATTTAGATTTTTGGTTACCTTCTTTGCCCTTTTGCTTGGATTTCGAACTGGATGGTGCATCCATTTGCTTGCCTTTGTCTTTTTGCTTGTGAGGCTCGAATTTGGGCTTCTCCTTCTTTAGCTTTCCTTTACCATTCGAGATCTTGGGTCCTTGAACAAATAGGGCTGAATCTTAGGAGCTTATGGACCCCATTTGAATCAACTTTTCATGCTCTTTCGTAACGGACTCAATGAAGGCATTCAAGGTAGGCATCTTCCAATTCGGGGTAGTTAGCCGACCGGAATTGAAAGTGGAGACAAATACCGAATAATATTTCCCAAGCTTGCTTAGAATGGAGAGGATCAACTGTTTATCCTCTTTGATAACACCACTGTTCTTCAATTGCAAGTTCAAGTTCTTGAATTTTGTGAAGAATTCATTGATGGTCTCGAAATTCTCAGGATTAAGGCCAATCAATTCATTCTCTAATTGAAAAGCCCTAAGCTCATCCTGCTTGCCGAATAGTGTTTCAAGTTGCTCCCATATGGCTTTTGGAGTCTTCAATCCGCTGAGATGGAAGTGAAGATCCTTGGAGATGGAGAGACAAAGAAGACCGTAAGCTTCATCAAGCTTGTTGTAGTGTTTGGTTCTTTCTGCTACATTGTTTGGCTCCAATTCAAGACCAAGAGTGACTCGGTAGTAACCTTTTGAACGTAATATGATCTCCATATCATCTTTCCAATCAAAATAATTGAATGGGGTGAGGATAGGCTTTGAAGAAGAGTATTCCATTGCAAGGATTGAGTCAACTGATGAAGAGGAAGCTTGCATGCAGACTATAGCGAATGCAATTGAAGGAGGAAACCTTGCATGCAGAAAATAGCGAGTGCACTTGAAGGAGACAATAAACCTGCAAATCACATCAAAACAACCACAATAAGGTCGAACAATCCACCCTTTGAGAGTTGCATCACACCTGGGATTGGATTTCAAGCAATGTTGAATGGGTCCAATGTATCAGATCCAGGAATTATGTGGTAACTCAAGCTTCTGGAGTGGTATTGGAATATTTTTCAAGCTTTGCATGCACAGGAGCGAATGCCCTTGAGATATCTCATGCCAAACTTTTTGCAATTTTTAGCAATTCAGTCAAATCTTATTGTATAAACACCTGTAGAAAAGAGATCTTGTCCCTGCAATGGCTCTGATACCATGTAAAATTAGTCACAGCAGATCTAATGAACAAGTAAATCAATCACAACAGATGAACATAGAAAATATGGTGCAAAACTGTGCAAAACATGCAGCAGTGCTCTCTATCCCAGAAAGGGTGAATGAATTACAATACAAACTGTCACAATGACTGAGCAATTCGAATTTCCTAAGGAGGTCATTCGAATCACAGAATGGAGTAGCTTGACTCTGTCTAGGAGTCCTCATAAATCATCGGTGGTGCTCATCAACCACAACAACCAGTCATCCAGGTGTCAAACTGAGTCTAACTGAGTGTAATAAATGTAACTGAAGTGTGTAGCACTGATATAGGATCTGGAGGCTCAGTGGGGGCGCATGGGAGGCTAACTGGAGTCAGAACAAGTCACCTAATCGAACTGGACGTCAATCGGAGGTGAAACAGTCAGTCAGGAGTGAAACTAGCCTCAAATCAGGGAGAATCGGAGCTAACTGAATGTAATTGGAGTGAATCTGCAGTGGTAGGTGAACAAGTGCGCCCTTCTCTGGAAGTAGGTGAGAAGAGGGCGCCTTTCAGCTTAGGAGGGCTAAAACTCTGTGGTAAGTGGCTCCCGGGTGCTAGAAGAAGGTGGATAAGGTGCTGGAGGCATCAAACTGGTGACTGGGATGCATGCAAGTGCATGCAGCTGCATATCCTGAAATAGATCATGCAAGATCCTGAAGTAGATATGTATCCTGAAATAGATGATCCTGAAATAGATATGTATCCTGAAATAGATGATGTGGATATCCGAACACTAGATGCCTTCCAATCTCTACCAGAACATTGTTAAGAGTGTACACAACTCCGAACATGTCAGCAAAGAGGTTTCATTCTAGATAAGTAGCAATGGTATGTTGTACAGTTCCATAAGCCACTTACCCATCACATGCATATTAGTAGTATACTATTCATTAATGCAATTATTCTAATATGCATTATACACAACCTAAGTCTAGGAACATAAGCATATAAATCACTAAATAACATTATTTAAACAACCAGAATATACAAGAAATGACAATTCAAATACTTATCTTTCTTTGTTTGTTGGGTGGACTCCCTCTGAATCTTTGCTTCCTTGCAGGAGCTGCTGGAGTCCTATTCTGAAGTAATTTCTTCTACTCCTTTCTTTTTTGAATTATAAGGAGTGGTGAACTCCCTCTTAATCCTTGAATCACAACATAGCACTTGAAGTCTGCCACTCAGAGAACTGGATGACATTGGTTCACATACATCAGAGTGGATAATCTCCAAAATTCCTTTTCCTTTACTTTCACTATTTGGAAATGCCTTCTTAATGTTATTTCCTTTTGCACATCCTTTGCAAACACCTTCCTGCTTTGACTTGATTTCACGAAGACCTTCTACAGCTTTGCTTGCAATTGGTAGTGCTCTGTAGTGCACATGTGCATGCCTTCTATGCCAAAGTTCACTTGGCTCCATGGATTCACGTACCATGGCATGTTCAGGTTGTCCCTTCAATTTTTACAATCCTCCCTCTTGCTCTCCAATCACTACTGCATCATCAATAGTTTTACCCTTTGGCCACATTAGAACTTGGCCATCTACAAATGCAACCCTCATGCCTTTTGCATCTAATGCAGATATGGAGAGTAGGTTTTTTTTGAGCCCACGTACAAATAACACATCTTTCATATTCAAGGACTTTCCAGAGTCCAGGTTGTAGGAGGCTTCCCCACTTCCTTTGATAGGGTATTGATAATCATCCCCAAGTTTCACCTTATGAAGTGATTCATGTTCAGATAAATTTACAAAAGATTCTTTAAACCCAGTCATGTGTTTAGAATCCCCACTGTCAATTAACCAATCATTACATCCAGGAGAGATAGTACCTGTGAGGGTGGATATTAGAACATATTCATCTTCACTTGATGAATCATCACTTTCTTCTCTAGCCTTCTTCTTGGGAGGTTCATCATCCTCAACAGCATGAGTATGATATCTCCTTTTGTTGTTCTTCTTCTACTTGTTGAAGTTGTTATTGTCCTTTTTGTTCTTGGGACAATTTATAGCAATGCGTCCCTTCTCATTGCAGGTGAAACATATTCTCCTTTCTCTGTGGTGGTGTGGAGATTTCTTGAAGTGAGATGGCTCTCTCTTGGGATTCCCTTTCTTGGTGTGAGCTGTGAGAGCTTGATCTTCACTTCCCATCTTTTCTTCTCGGGCTACAAGCCTAGCCTCTTCTTGTGAACATTCCTCCCATAGTATACTGAAGGATATCAACTTCCTTCTTGCACAAATTCCTTGAATAAAGGAATCCCATGACCTAGGTAGGCCATTCAGAGTGGTCATGACAATTTCACCATTCTCCACCACTTCATCCACAGCTTCAAGTTGTTCCTTGATCTAAGAGACCTTAGAGAAATAGGATTGAATGGTCTCTCCATTCTGAAGCTTTACCCCTTTCAATTGATTCCGCAGAGTCATCTTCTGATTTATGTTCTTCCCTTCAAATAGCTTGGTTAGGGAGTCAAACATCTCGTTGGGTTTCTTTAGAGATGACACATGTCGTATGAGATGGTCTTTGATAGAATAATCAATGATCCTTTTTTCCTTGACCAATTTCTTCCTCTGTAAGGCCTTAGCCTCTTCTTCCTCTCGGACAGGGACCTCGGAACTTATGTAAGTATCCAACTCATTTTCTTCCAGGATTAACCCAATCCTATAATTTCATGCTCAGAAGTTATCAGCCCCTTCAAGATTATCCTCAAGCTTGGTGTGGTGAGGGATCTTAAAGAGTACTTCAAATGGAAATAGAAAAGATTTAGGTCTTACCACTTGATTTGCATAAATTCGGATCTCGTGCCGGATTAGGGTTTGTCAGAGAAACCCTAAAATTGCAAAATGTGAATTTCAATTTTCTGAAAGGATAGAAAGATGTGCCTTGATGAGCTGATTAGCCTGGTATATTCAGAATTTGAAATCAGCAAAGTTTGACCCTTCGAAAATGCCTTTTAGTCTTCCTAGATTCACTAGGGAGGACCCTGAATTAGGGTTTGAGTTTCCTGGAGCTTCACCCAACCAAAAATCTCAATCGAAAGCTCTAAACTTTGATTTTTCCAAGGAGCTTCCAGCTATGTCCTCAGATTTCAGAAATTCGTATTTTTGTGGAAACCCTAATTTTTACGGCCAAAACTGAAAGTGTCCACAATTGAATTCTGATTGGATAGAAAGATTCTCCTTGATGAGTAGAGTCAATCTACTTTGCTGCCTTTCCAAAATCTGTGGAGAGAAACCCAATAAACAAGAAACCCTAGTTTCCACCATTGCACGTCAATGTCTTCTTCTTAGGTTAGCTCTGATACCATGTTAATTTTTTAGCATTAATTCAACATACTCTAGGATCTTGACTGAGAGAATAACATGTACATCATATCAAGTATAACAATGCATATCAATCACATGAGACAATAGACACACAAAGTTTCACTGGGGAAAACCATAAAGGTGAAAAACCCCACAACTTCCTCAGAGATAGAAAGAGAAATGATACAACCAAAGTACAAGAGATAGTCTTCTACTAGCAGCTACTCCTCCTCCTTAGCTAGTGCGCCACCTTTCGAGTGATGTAGGAGTGAATAATGAGATGATCAAAATAGAGATCTCCTGCTCTCTATTTATACATGACCTGTCCTACCCAATAACCTAGCAGGGCCGACTTGTCTAACTCAGTATAATAACCCATGGTTAAACTAATCAGGGCCGACCCCACACTCGGTGGTCTAATAACCCATCACAAAAAGTAACGGCACTTGTCAATATAAATGACGACACTTTCGTATAGAGGAATAATAACATCTCTATAGGAGTACAATATGCACAGGTGAAATACATTCCGAAGTTACATATACATCAACAGGTTCTACACATCCCACATCATCCAGGGAAGGTGCAAGGGTGAAAATGAGAAGATGGGTAACACTTTTTGGAGTGAGGCATGATAAAGGATTGTAAATTTCATTTTTTCAGCAAAAACCGTTAACCAATTTCTCGGCAAATTCTTTTATAATCTCTTGATTAAGAATTGTTTTGAGTTTAACCATAGGTAAAAGTTTTCAATGCCAATTTTTGTAAATTTTCTCGACCGAAATTTTATTTTATTGAATGAGAAACTTAGCTATATGGTAGATGGCATGCCCACATTTAGGACATATGTCTTTGTCCTTGTATTCTCCCATGTATAGAAGACAATCATTGTGACAAGCTTGATATGATATGTACTAAACACCGAACCTTTTCAACAATTGCTTTAACTCTTTGTAATTGTTTGAGAGGATGTTATTAGTTGGAAGTAATTTTTATTTGTTTAAGTTGCAATTAGTGGGAAATATAAATGTACATTTTCACAAAGCATGCAACAAATTTATTTTCATTGTTGATTTAATGGGGACTTGATGATTAGTTACCTCAGTAGTTCTAAGAAACATCTATCTGGGGTGCAACAATATATGGTATATATGTTGATCATCGTTGCAATCCTGGTTGCAAAAATAATCAACATTAAATCGTTGATATTAGTATAAAGAATGGATTTATCATGTCGAAACATTATACCAAACATTTTGTAATATCCCGAGACATGGACTACTTTATTTGTGTTAAGCATAAGCTCTGGATCACATGGACTACTTTATTTTTTGTTGATCATAAGATATGGATCACATATTTTGTGTTGAGCATAAGCTTTGTATCACATGGACTACTTTATGTTATGTTGAGCATAAGATTTGGATAATATGGACTACTTTATTTTGTGTTGATTATAAGCTAGATCACATGGACTATTCTATTTTGGTGTTGATCGTAAGCTTTGGATCACTTGGAATTTGATCATTGTCTCTAGGTGTTTATTTGGGGACACCTAGATTCATGTTGAGCATAAACTATGGGAGAGAATTAGAACTATTCTACATAAGTGCTCATCATAATCTCTAGAAGAGAACTGGAACTAATGATTGAGTGAGTATTGAGAAACAAAATATATGGAAGCACTTAGACTCACTGTGTTTACTGATGTTGATATGAAGGCTCTGGATAATCAATAGTTAGTTTTACTATTATTAAACTAAAATATGAATTATCTTCTTTTATTCTTTCTAAATTGTTTGGGACTTCCACTCAAAGAGGTATCGATCATGCAAGAGATTAGAATGACCAATTAGTTGATAAACTAAAGATCAACGAGATGTTAGGATAAATAAATCCTATATTATTTAATTAAAACTATGAGAGTTTAACTATATATACATTGTGATTATTTAATTTAAAAGAAACTGTGATGGCTTAAATATATATATTATGATTATTTAAATTAAAAATAAAATAAAATAAAATGTGGAGAGTTTTAAAATAAAACAAATGGTTAAATAAATATAAAAACAAACTTTTAGTCTATCTAGTATTTGAACTAAGTGATCTAAAACTAAAATCCTAGGAGCCTTATCCTCATTGAAAACTTATAAATAGGAGGGCATTGCAAGGTGAAATGGTCTGAAGATCATTGGAGGATCCAATTCATAAATCTTTGAGTACTAGATATTCCATATTGAGTTTTTGGATAAGTAAGAAAGATAACAATTTTCCCTATGCCTTTTAGTCCCTTGGCATGCTCGGTTCGGCTTGAGGATGATTTGTAAAATGAACCAAGAATGGTTCGAGATCTACGGTTGGGAGGAATGTGGAATTTCCTAAGTGAGTTGGAAAGCGTAAAAAGAATGGATAAGTATTTTATATTGTTCTTATTAATTCAAAGTTTATCTTTATGGATCTGATCTGATTCTTCTAAGATTCTAAAATTTTTCATGTAATCCTCTTATGGATAGGAAACCTACAGGCATTATTATTTTATGTTGATTCTATTTATTAAAAATCTGATTTAGAAACTAATGGATAGATATATTTTTATGTGGAATTAAATGCTGATAAAGTTTATATTTCCAAGTTCGAAATACAATCCTAGCTTATATGTTTCAATAATGGTTTTGAATATGGTCATTGACACAATTATTTAGTCATGAATCATGGGTTTTAAATTTTCTTATTTTCATCATTATTAATTAGCATTATTTTTATTTCCAAAATTATAAATTATTTATCATATTATAGGCTGATTTTCCTTGGAAGAAATCTTCCATCATCCCTAAATAGGGATAAGATCCTAGATATGGATCGCAGGACCAAGACCCTAAACCTTAGGTATATTATTTAATATATATCAAATAAACAAAGTATTAAATGTATTACAATTTATGATTATATAAAACAAATCCTATTATAAACCAAATCCATTATGAAAAACCATAGCACATCATATATAACAAGTAGAGAGAAAATGCTCCTATCACGCATGCAAAACAAAAGTAAATGTTAAACTTTCTAACAGTCAAACTCTATGCATAAAACGCTTTCACGAGGAAAGTTAATATAAACACAACAAGGGTCCACGATTTTCGTGACTGCCTAACCAACACAGTATGGACCTTTTAAAACTTAATACATGTTTTATATTTATATTTACCACGAATGAAGGACCGTAGACATCAACCAAGGGTCGATGCTCTTAGCATGAGATTTGGACATAATGAATTATGGGAGTCGTAGTCTAACCACCAGTTCACTTTTAATGCACTCAAATTCTGAATTTTACACGATCATATGATAAACATTGACAGATATCAAATCTGTCTAAACAAAATCAATGCATAGGGATAAGCGAATGATTTGTTGCCTAGCGTGGCTCTCTCTCTTTGACAAAAAATGAAAATACCAATAAGACATGAGAAAGGATCGAATCCCATAAACCACTAAAGACTTACAAAATATCAACTCCAATTTTCTCCTACAAATTCATTTACACATAGTTCATACACATACATAGAAATAGAGCCACATCAGGGTATAGTTTACACAATCCACGATTTATCCATTAATGTGAAATTTAAACAAATAACATAATTGAAACCACGACTAGGTATAAGATGAAGAAAAGAATGATTTTCTCCTTTAAATCAAATCAAACAATCATACAAATTACAACGACATCTTTACAAAATGCCTTGAAAGGATTAGAATCTTCATTTAAACTGCATACGTTGGTATGAACCGGTAGATATAATTTATACATTAGCATCTGAATTACAATCCCCAATGGGGAGAAACGTTTAGAAGACAAACGGAAACAAGGTAAACCCTATGAATAAAACTATGACTCGCAACTCCTTGTATCTCCACTAAATGCATAGTCAAGATAGTGGTGAAGACACCAATCCATCAACGATTCACAAAACAGAGACTGAGACATCTTCAAAGTTGTTTCTCCAATGGAGGAATTATTATCCCATAGGGAGCCATAACCTTCCCTGGAGAGCTGTAACATTTTCTAAATGCAACTGTGCCATCCCCCAAGTTAAACGTTACCTACACATAGACCTTTCAACACAACAATGAAAGTTAAATGTTAATATGGTCACATAAAAACATGAATACAGAGCTAGATTAAAGAATGAAAACTAGCTTGAAGCAAGTTAATACATGTGCATAAGCTTGACCTTCATTATCATAGTGATTCCTTTCCAACTTACCATGAGATCGATTCATGAGATGAGCTCTATGCAACATTTATGAAGTGACATAGAGAGGAATCCATTAGATTCCCTCTCCCACAAAGAAATCGAATACACAAATGGAACCCTCCCGAAGAAATTCAAATGATGAAACCCTACTCAGGACCGATGTAGGAGACCTATCCGGGTCCTTCAATTTAAAACTAAATACAACTAACTCCTATGTTGGTTTTGTTTATCTTTGTTCAGTGTGCAGGTAAAAAAAAAATACTAGTCTGTAAAATTTTGTAGGTATGAATAGATGTGCTATATTACCCTATTTACCATATACAAAACCACTTACAATGTATACATATTCGAATCATTTCATTAATTATTAGCTACAATAGGTGGAAAATAACAACTACCAAGTGGAAATGTATACCTCTAGATTAGGAAATTTGTCCCTTCAAGCTCCTCCTTGTCCCTGAAACTGCAGGCTCTTTCCCACTAGAAAACTCAACCATCCCAGATCAATCTTCCACCTTGCCAACTAGGAAAGTCTCGCTGACTTCCTAGCTCCAAGAACTAAGTTCTCGGACACCCGAGCCTAAAGCCTAAGTACAGTGAGTCCAACAAGTTCTAATACCTCCCTTCAAATAGAAAACAAGCCTCATTCTCTATGTTTCTCTAAGGTTTACCACAAATTCTCTTACTCCCCCCATCCCACTTATCTTCCTTCATTCATCCTATATCTCCCCCTTTTTCGACTCTCCAGACCCACCTTTACTACCTTATCACCCCCCTTAATGAGGTCCCAACCACCTTCTCATATACTATGTCAGGTTCAATGGAACAAATCCATAAATAATATTATTTTAATATTCACTACTCTTTACACGGTCAACTGACAACAGTTTTTACATAACCCTTTTAGTCCCAACCTGTAATGTCCCTAAAATCTGTAAAATAAAATAAATTTTTTTGAATGGGATATTATCGTCATTTGGATCTAATGTTTATACAAAATTAACTTCAGCACTGAATATTTATTATTATGAGAGATACAGGTATCTTGTTTAGAAAATTTTTTGTTTTATAACTAGTATGGAAAATCTTGTGATCTTACTCATGAGATTCCTATGGTTTAAAAGGTGCATGATAAGATTTGTAATGCTTATACTGAAGTTTATCATTTTGTTATGTTTTGATTAGTTTACATTTTTAATGGATCCATCATGGTCTTAGGAAGTATCGTTTTACTGATGATCTTATTACTCTATGATGTGCCAAAGTTTATATATTTTAAGTACTTGTTTTACTGGTTGTATGTATGCCTTGATACTAAACTATGTCGGTTTATTCCAACGCGTATATTTTCTTCTTAGATGTATCTTGTAATTTTTATGAGCTTGAAGGGTGAAGAAATGGTGGCGATGGACCTGGGCTTGCTTAGCTGAATACTAAAACATAATTCTACTTTGATTTGCAGGTGTCCGAAAATGATTATAAGCTAACCCTTAAAGTTTGTATTAAAACATAAAAGACCTTTGTCAAAAGGTAAAGTGAGGAGATAATCGTAAGTTATGGTCATTGTAATAGAATCGAAACTTGTAAACAATGTAACTCGTCCACTATAGAGAGTGGGTAAGAATTGCGATGGTCGTGGAGGTCGATGGCGTTTTAATGTGGCGCATGTGATGGCCACATTGTCACGATGCCAAGCTGGGATATTGGTAAAACCCTAGGTTCAAGCAACTAGTTTTTTTTCGTTTTTTGTGAAGGGAGAGCAGAGCTCTCGGTGGTCTCTATGGCCATGGGGAGCCTGCACTTGACCATGAGCGTTTCTTAGGGTCTGTGCTCACTCTAGTGAAGCAAATATTCCGGGGTTTGGAAGATTATAATGAAATCTTGTTTTAAAATAAAATAACTTAACACAGTGTTTTAACAGGATGAGGTCTAGCACGAGCTAGCTTTTCTAGCTCTGCTAGACTGAAAGCTATAAAAGAAGAAAGGTTTTGATGTTTAGAAAATAGTTTATGCATAATTTAATTTTTTAGCATTATGAAGTAGGTTAATTTTTAACCCAGAGAGTCAATGGGGAAGCCCTTGCTCCGGAATTTATAATGATAACCAGAATATTACGAAAGAGAAATTTACAATATCATAAATAATTTTACCATTGCTTATACACTCATCCTATAATAATAAAGAAACTTTGACATGAAAATGTAATCTCTTACCTGAACTATACTGACTGGATCTCCTATAACACCTGCACACTTAAAACATTAATTAATGGAAAATAATTATTCTCAGCTGACCTGTAGAATGATAACCAAATAAATTTGGAACTGCCACGTTCCTCCCAACCTTGACCAAGAATGGTTCCTGGTTCTAAATTGGATCCCCTCGAGTTGGTTCCAACATGCAAGAGAATCTAGAGAACCTAAGGCAGAAAGATGATTGTAATCAATCCTAGTATATTCCTCTTCCAGGTTTTTGGACAATTTCTCTCTTGCTACCATAAAGAATGATAATAAGATAGAGCCCTCTCTTTGGAATTTGTTCTTGTATTTATAGGAAATCTTTGGAATGGGAAGTTGAATTAATAATATTATTTTTAATATTAGCTTCAGTTCAACTCTTAGTTTGAATCATTAATATTTGGAACTTTTAAGTTGTTTCTTTTGAATTTATATTGGAAAATTTTAATTTTATTTATTTATTTTATAGAATAATATATGTATAGGTATAATCCATTTATGTGGATACATAGACTTTACTTTATATAACTTTATGTGTCTTTTATTACTCTCATATCTTTCTTTATCTATATATATATAATAAATTTATATATATATAAGTAGGTATACATAATACTTTTGTACATAAGTGAGGCTCCTTTATAATTAATCACTTTGATTAATCCATGTATTTACATAGCATTATATTTTTGATGCTTTATTAAATAAGGTAAACTTATTTGACAAGGACTTTGGTGGGTTTAGATGGTCAACTAGGTTAGGTAGCCCTAGATCCCTTTGCATGTTGGATTACCTCGTATTTCGTGGGAGTGTACTCAGTCCTTAATGAGAGATGAGTAGTGATTTAATTAGTCAAATTAAATAAGTATGATGACTGGTGGTGCTATTCAGATTCTTCCCAACTCAACACCTTTTAGGCAAAGTAACCCCTAGTGCTATTCAGAGCTTATGCTCAACTCAATTAAATGGGCATTACACTAGTGCAATTCCATAGCCTCTTCCTCAACACTAGTACTAGGATGCATTTGTACAATACACCTAGGGATACAATGGCAAAGATCCGATGCTCCAGAGATTATGCTCAACATCATGTTGGAGTGCTCCAGGGCTTATGCCCAACACATCATAAAAGTCAATCATGCATACCAGAACTTCTGCACAGTACACAACAAATATCATCTTAGTATAATAGGGTTTGTACCCAATCAAATAATAAATGTAAATCAAGTACATCGGGGCTTATGCCTAGTACATAAAATAATGAGTGTCCATCAAGGTGCATGCCCAATATATATATATATAACAAAAGTAAATCATGTGCATCGGGGCTTGTGCCCAACATATATAACAAAATTAAAACATCTGCATTGCGGCTTATTTCCAGTATATATATATATATATATATATATATGGGTGAAAACATGAAGTTGGGAAACAATTTTGGCTTGTTTTTGACAAAGAAAACTGCTAATTTTTATGTTTTTCAACTTCGACCTATTCAAACCCATATATCCATTAGGAATTTCAACTTGCAGTAAACACAAAGGTTTTACATAATTGAATTAGCTTTCTACTCATATTTCTTTTAATTTTTTTTATGGACATATCATGGGAAACATTTGTTGTCAACCAACGGCATATACTTGAAAATTTTAGGTATGGATAATGAGTGACCCATGTTGACCACGGTTTTTTGATATATGGTTATTCATTTTAGGGAAAAAAATTGTAGGCTCATATTCTACACACGTTAAACTTGATCCTGGACTATATTTTGAGTTTTTTAAGACTTGGGAACAATTTTTTATTATTTATCAAAATAGCATATGTTAAAAAAATGGTACATTATCGACACATGTTTCTGTCTTCTCATTTTGTTTCAAATGTGACTCTTATCAAACAAACTAAAACCAACCCATTGAAGAGGACAATTCAAGGAACATCCCTGTATTTTTTTAAATTTTTTTGGCTTCGGCATTGTGATGATATTGAATTTTCATTGTGACTGATTTTTAAGTCACTAAATTTTTTAATGATAAAGTTTAGTAAAAAAAATAGAAACAAATAGTAATCCTAAACGAAATTCGAAAAATTTTATATTATGAGAAAGTAGATTGAATAATGAATCTACTGGTATAAACTCAGACATGTAATTCTCATTTTTTGCAGTGGTTTGACCTTGTTAAAGTGACGCATGTTTGCATTCTGCAGAAATTCTACTGGAACTATTGACCAAAAACTCTCGGGCAAGAGCTTTAAAATTTCTCGGGCGAGAGTCATTCCCGCTCAAAAATTAACCCAGAGTTAACGAAAACTCTCGGATGAAAGTTGATTTAAACTCTCGTCACAGACGTTATAACATTTCTCGCCCGAGAGTTTTTTTACATAATCCAACAAGAATATTTTAGGCCTCGACACATTAAATATTAAATTTCCTTGATTTGTGGGCGGGATTCCACATTATTCAGACGGGATGCCCGTGATTCTCGGCCGATAATGGTATATATAATCTCTCGGCTGAGACACTCTTCCAAATTATTTCATTCGAGTATTTGTTTGCAGCGAATTGTTTTTTCAGCGAAGGGTTTGTTTTCAGCTGAGGTTTTTTCAGCCGAGGGTTTGTTTTTAGCAGATTGTTTCAGGTGAGCATTCTTTTCAGCCGAGAGTCTATTCATTCAATTTCAATTATGCCAAATGCTACACTTGCTCTCTTCTTGGTTGTTGAACCTTGAACTCATCTTATATATTTACAAAATACTAAATTTCACTTGAAAAGGGTTAAAAATCACCACTTCTATCAAGCAAGGTTTGGAGATTAAACTCATTGGTATTTAATGTAATTTTTTAGTGCTTTTAATGAAGAATATTTTTAGTTTGATAGGCAAAATCTTTTAGTACATTTCCATTGAGAAAGTTTTCATCACATTATTCTTTATTTTTTAGAATTAGTACTTGTGCGAATTGTATTGGTTGTTGCATAGTGA
Organism: Larix kaempferi; assembly: GCA_027924585.1. Lineage (NCBI taxonomy): Eukaryota > Viridiplantae > Streptophyta > Pinopsida > Pinales > Pinaceae > Larix > Larix kaempferi. The sequence goes on along the minus strand of BSBM01000043.1, from coordinate 4,955,975 downwards.
AATATTCCCTAAAAGAGGCCTCATTTGTTTGTATTCACTAAGTTTTCACTACTTTTTCTCTTGAATCACCCATAATGAGCATTTTGATTACAGTCGGAATTGTTTTAAGATTTTTAGTATCACATGTCTTTGATGAATATTTGAGATCTAAAGAATTGAGACTGAAGCACATAACAAGTCTTGCACTATTTTGAAATTGTTTTTTTATATGATCATGGTATTCTTGATATAAAGGTAAGGTTAGATCAATCAATGCTTTGTATTCATTTTACATGCATAAGAACTATTTCATGTTAAAGAGGTTTTTTGATACTATTTGGCGATAACAAGAACTATTTCATTTTGAATGAATAAGACTTATTGGGTCTATGTACTGTTCTCTTTTTTTTCAGCATATAACTCTCAATTCTCATATGTTTTCATGCATTGGATTTTAGGTCTTTATTTATTTCAACAAGGGAAACCGAAAGAAACGTGAAAGAAAATATGATCGCACCAGACTTGATGAAGAGGCAAGGAAAGAGAGATCTTGTATTTGTATGAGAAATTTAAGAGCAAAAAGAGCAATGGAAATAAACGTGGAGGCACATGGCAATGACGAAGAAATGCAAAATGTGAATGCACATGGCAGTGACGAAGAAATGCAAAATGGGAATGCACATGGAGGTGATGAAGGAATCCAAATAGTCAAAGAGCACGTTGATGAAAGAAATGAGGAACATGGAGGTGACAAGGAAATGAAAAATGTGGAGCAAACTATGGGTAGCGTTGATATTGAGACCATGAGTGGTGAGTAAATATTTTTTTATATGTTTATAATTTACTTTATAATACTTGAGTATATATATATACATATATATATATATATATATATATATATATATATATATATCTAATTTGAAAGTGAACAAAATCTTATAAATTTATATTTACTTTTATGCAGGGTTGACATCCAGCATACAACATCCTACCACAGTTAGCAATTTACAGAGATTAACCGGAAGCTACAACAATATCATCATTGATGATATTTTTTTGGAGAATTTGGATCCAAGTAAAATTGAAGAAATGGGACCGCAGATGCTTGATCGTACAACTCGTTATAGAGTAGATACGATAGTCAAAAAATATTTTGAAGGTATTTCTGTCATACAACAAGCTCAAATGTCGCATAAATTGTTAAAGCGAAAATGTCTAAAAGATGCAATTACATTATTGGGCATTCAAAGTGCCAAAGAAGCTATGTCAAATCATATTGTATCACAAAATATGACCTCGGTCCTTGCATCACTTGAAAAAAATGATCTCACAATTTCATGGTTGCTCGTAAAGCAATTCTAATAGGGGTTGTGGCAAAAAAACACTACAACCAGTCATTTGTTGTCTACGACTGCAAGAACGTTAAAAACATCAAGAAAAAGTTTATGGAAGCATAAAAAGCTTCAGGTTTAGTTAGATGAGGATAATGAAGTTGCATGTTGGGGTGTTATCTATAGGCAACCTTATCAAGATAGACTTCTGGATAATGTGAGGGACATGGTGAAAGAGTTTTGGGATGTAAACTTGCGTGTCTTACCAAATGAAAAGGATGTTGTTCGATGTCATATATCGAAAGGAAACTATGAAACTCATGCCAAACACATAACAGCGATCACTCAAGCGGAAATGTTCAAAACTTTCATGGAGAGTAATGTTGATGTGAAGATTGCCCTTAGCACATTTGTGAAGCTTAAACCATGGTATGTCAGGCCCATCGTTTTTCGTGACACATGTTGTTGTCGATACCATGTAGAATTCGAATTATATTATGAGACATTTCTAACTTTTGGCATGCAGTGTTGGCCAAATAACCCCCCTCCTTCGAGTCTTCGTGAATTTGTATCTAAAATATTATGTGCTCAAGAGAATCATCAAGTATTCTATAAGAAACAATGCATTGGAGGTAAAAAATGTGAGGAATGTTCTGATTTGGCCCTTTTTAATGCTAACTACCCCATTGATGCAAACGATCCTCAATTGTCAAATCGCATTGTCAAATGCAAGAGATATGTTTATGTTGACTGTTAAATTTTGAGCAATAATTCACAATACTCTAGGATCTTCACTAAGAGAATTACATATACAGTATATCAATGCATAACAATTACAATAAGCATCACAAGCATCACAAGAATCAAAAGCATGAGAGACAAGAGACACAGAGTTTCTGTGGGGAAAACCCTAACGTGAAAAAACCCACAACTTCCTCAGAGATAGAGAGAGAAATGGCTCAACCAAAGTACAACCAAAATACACTGAGATAGCCTCCTAGTAGCAAATGATCCTCCTCCTCACTAGTGCGCCACTTTTTGAGTGAGAGAAGTGTGAGTTTCTGAGTGATCAAAATAGAGATCTCCCGATCTCTATTTATACTAACCTGTTTGCCCAGTTACACTATGGGGCCAACTTGTCTAGCTAGGTCAATCCACAATATAATATATATTTTAGGGCCGACCCCACACATGGTGGTCTAATAACCTATCGCCAAGTACACACACTTGCGACACTTGTCAATACACATGACGACACTTCCTTTTAGAGGAATAACACATCTCTTATAATGGTACAATAAATATATATGAAATACATAGTTGAAATACAGTCAAAAGTTACATATACATCCAGACTCCCTCTTAACTAGGAAGGTATTTCTTAACACAGTTCTTGCTAGACAAGTCTTCTTCTCGGGATCATCGTCATCGATACATCGTCATCATCATCGTCACTTTTGCTACCATCTCAACCAATCTTTAACTCTACTCATCATAAGAAGTTCTACAGAGCCAGTCCTTTTTCATACTGGATGTAGGCCCACCACCTGCAGGTCTTCATCATCACTAGCCATACTATGGAATCCTCAGGACTAATTACGTGAGTCAACAAAACCTCGAAAGAGCATCCTAGGACTGATGATGAGCACACAGCTCAACCTATCAGATCTCCCAGGATCTTTTACAGGTTACTGCACAACCTGTCCACAACCACAGAGTATCACAAAGCACAACCCAGATGCACACACACAACACTTACACTCAACGGCATGGGAGGACCAACATACCACCATCTGTGAAGGGATCACAACACTTACATCAACGACCATGGGAGAACACATCTGCCACCATGTCGAAAAGGCCCTGCACTTACATCAACGCACATGGGAGAACACATCTACCACCATGTTGGAAAGGCTCTGCACTTACATCAACACACATGGGAGAATGCATCTACCACCATGTTGGAAAGGCACTGCACTTACATCAACGCACATGGGAGAACACATCTACAACCATGTCGAAAAGGCTCTGCACTTACATCAACTCACATGGGAGAACGCATCTACCACCATGTCGGAAAGGCTCTGCACTTATATCAACGCACATGGGAGAACACATCTACCACCATGTCGGAAAGGCACTATGCCTCTGTGTCTTCGGAACTCATCACACATAATCCAACTGATTATGTACTGTATCCACCTGATACATATGATCATCCTAATCATCTTCACTATACCGTCCTAGTACATATCATCTGGAGCAACATCTTGAAGCTTGTCATCATGATCATCCTAATCATACAATGCATCTACCTGATGCATACCAAGTATCTACCTGATACATATGATCATACATGATCCACCTGATACAAATACAAATACATGATACATATCACCATACATGATCAACCTGATCATACAATGTATCCACCTGATACATATACAAATACATGGTCCAAGCATCCAACATGATGCATATACAAAATACATACAAATGATCCAACTGATCATATCCAGCATCCAACATGATGCGTACATACTAATACATATAAATGATCCAATTGATCATATCCAGCATTGAACATGATGCGTACATACATATATAAATGATTCAATTGATCATACAAAGCAGAAACTAGAACATCATCCTGATGCTCATCATCGAGCACTTACATCCACAGCCATGTGAAGGATCCTCCTTCCAACATGCTTGGAATGGCTTCAGCAAATGTGTCCATCACTTCTTCTCGAAGTGTCATCAATCTGAAGAATTCCAAGCCTCTCCTTGAAGTACTTGAACTTCACCCTAGCTAGTGGCTTCGTCAGCACATCTGCAATTTGCTCGTCCGTCGCAACATACAGGAGCTTCATAGCTCCTCATTGCACCATATCCCTGATATAGTGATATTTGATCTCTATGTGTTTCGACCTGTCATGAAACACTGGGTTCTCAGACAGCTTCACAAAACTCTGGTTATCACAGAAGATACCAGTAGCATCCAATGGGAGATCAAATAAATCGGACAATAGCTTCCGCAGCCATACTGCCTCACAACTATCTGAACAGACTACAACATACTCTGCCTCAGCTATAATCAGTGCTATGGAGGACTGCTTCCTGCTAAACCAAGAGATCACACCTGATGCCATACTGAAGCAGCATCCAGATGTGCTCTTCCTATCTGTACCACTACCAGCCCGATCTGAATCAACATAACCCTGCAGGTTAAACTTTTGATTTGCTTCATACTTGAGCCCATAATCCACTGTACCCTTCAGGTACCTCAGAACATGCTTTACAGCAACCAGGTGAACACTACTCGGATCTGTCGGGAACTGACTCAATGTGTTCACAGCAAAGTAAATATTTGGTCTCGTGTTCGTCAGGTACATCAAGGACCCAATCCTCTAACGATACATAGAGACATCAATCGGCTTAGATGAAGCATCACATAGAAGCTTCAGGTTCGATTCCATGGGTGTGGCCATGGCCTTGCAATCCATCATCCCGAATCTCTTCAGGATATCTACTGTGTACTTTCTTTGACCAAGTAAGATCCCACCTGCATTCTGCCATACCTCCATACCTAGGAAATAATGCATCATTCCCAAATCTTTCATATCGAACTCAGCAGCAAGCTTCCTCTTAGTATCTTCAATCAATCTGTCATCTCCTGTTACAAATAAGTCATCCACGTACAGAAGTAGAATCATAGGATTTCCTTCCTCAACCTTATAGTAAAGGTTGGAATCCGCTTTGCTTTTGGTAAAGCCCAAACTAGAAAGGAAACTGTGCATCCCACCATACAAGGATTTCTTCAATCTGCACACATATGACTCCCTGTCATGTATTTCAAAACCGAGTGGCTGCTCCACATATACTTCCTCTTCAACTACACCATTCAAGAAAGCAGTCTTGACATCCATCTCGTGTATTTTCCATTTCATTACTGCAACCAGGGCAAGTATTGTTCTGATGGAACTATACCTGGCTACAGGTGCAAAAGTTTCTTCATAATCTATTCCCTCTTTCTGAGAGAAGCCAAAAGCTACGAAGCTTGCCTTGTATTTCTCTACACTACCATCTGCAGCATGCTTGATTTTGTAGATCCATTTGGAAGTCACAACAGACTTCCCTTTAGGTCTTGGGACAACATCCCGAACATCATTCTTCATTATTGATTGGTATTCCTCAACCATGGCATCCTTCCATTCTTTCTTTTCCACTGCTTCTTCATAACTGGAAGGTTCTTTGTTCATAATTTTATAGAGTAAAGCAACATAGCTGGTATGTGATCTGGTTCTCTTCTTTGCTCTGTGTTCTTCTTCTGGAATGCAAAATCTTTCTGCATCTTGAATGAGCTCTCTAGCCCATGCAGGTTTCCTCTTGTGAGAGTTATCCTCACGGGGTGGATCTACAGGTTCTTGCGGATCTTCAAACTCACAAACAACTTCTTGAATTGCTTCAGTCGTGGTAGTGTCTTGAAATCTAGTTTCCTTAGGTTCTTCATAAACTTCGATAGGTGCCTTCCTTGATTTGATGAATGCTGAGTTTTCATCATATGTTACATCCCTGCTGACATCAATCTTCTTGAACACTGGAAAGTATATTCTGTAAGCCTTCGAGCTTTCACTGTAACCCACAAAGATACCCTTCTTTCCTGAAGGATCTAGTTTAGTCCTCTTTTCACTTGGGACATGAGTGTATACTGGACAACCAAATATTATGAGATGGTTGACTTGAATTTTCATACCAGAAAAGACCTCTTCTGGTGTCTTGTTGTCCAATATCTTGTGGGGTGTTCTGTTCTGCACATATACAGTTGTTCTAGTTGCTTCTGCCCGTAGATGCATAGGTAGATCCTGGTCATGCAGCATTGCCCTTGCTTCTTCCACGATTGTTCTGTTCTTCCTTTCTACAACTCCATTCTGTTGAGGATTATAAGAAGCAGTCAACTCCCTCTTAATTCCTGAATCACTGCAAAGATTCTTGAAGTCACCTGAGGTGAATTCTCCACCATTGTCGGATCTAAATGTTTTGATCTTCTTGTCAGTTTGATTCTCCATCAAGGTTTTCAATTCCTTGAACTTATCAAACACCTCATCTTTGTTCTTCAAGAAGTATACCCAAGTCTTCCTAGAGAAGTCATCAATAAATGAGACATAGTAAACATACCCACTTAGAGAACTAGATGACATAGGACCACATACATCTGAGTGGATGATTGCCAGGATATCCTTTACCTTGCTTTCACTGCGTGGGAAATCCTTCTTAATGTTCTTACCATTTGCACATCCTTTGCAAACACCTTCATGTTTGGTCTTGATTTCAGGAAGACCCTCTACAGCCTTGCTTGCAATTGGAAGTGCCCTATAGTGCATATGAGCAAGTCTTCTATGCCAAAGTTCACTTGGCTCCATGGATTCATGCATCATGGCATGTTCAGGTTGTCCCTTCAATTTATACAAACCTCCCTCTTGCTCTCCAATCACTACTGCATCATCTATGGTCTTTCCCTTTGGCCACATTAGGACTTGGACATCCACAAATGCAACCCTCATACCTTTTGCATCCAATGCAGAGATGGAGAGTAAGTTCTTCTTGAGCCCGGGTACATAAAGGACTTCTTTCATCTTCAAATATTTTCTAGAATCTAGGTTGTAGAAGGCTTCACCACTTCCTTTTATTGGGTATTGATAATCATCCCTAAGGTTCACCTTATCGAGTGATTCATGTTCAAATAGATTCACAAAAGATTCCTTAAACCCAGTCATGTGTTTGGAAGCCCCACTATCAATTAACCAATCATTACAGCCATGGGAGATAGTACCTGTGAGAGCAGAGATTAGAACATATTCTTCTTCACTTGATGAGTCATCATCACTATCATCACTTTCTGCCCTAGCCTTATTCTTGGGTGGTTCATCGTCTTCATGAGCATGAGCATGATATCTTTTCCTACTGCCCTTCTTCTTGTTGGTGTTGTTGTTCCTTTTGTTCTTGGGACATTCTGAAGTAAAATGACCTTTCTCATTACATGTGAAGCATCTGAGTTCTTTCTTATCTTTATGTTGATGATAGTGTGAAGATTTCTTGGTATGAGAGTGCTCTCTCTTTGACCTTCCTTTCTTGGTGTGTACTGTGAGAACTTGATCTTCACCTCCCATCTTTTCTTCTTGGGCCACGAGCCTTGCTTCTTCTTGAGAACATTCTTCCCACAATCTGTTGAAGGAGATCAACTTCTTCCTTGCACAAATTCCTTGAATAAAGGAATCCCATGACCTAGGTAGGCCATTTAGAGTGGTCATGGCAACTTCACCATTCTCCACCATTTCATCTACTGCTTCCAATTGTTCCTTAATCTAGGAGACCCTAGAAAAATAAGATTGAATGGTTTCTCCATTCTGAAACTTTACTCCTTTCAATTGGTTCTGCAGGGTAATCTTCCGATTTATGTTCTTCCCTTCAAATAGCTTGGTCAAAGAGTCAAACATCTCATTGGGTGTCTTTAGAGAAGACACATGGGGTATGAGATGGTCTTTGATAGAATCAGCAATGATCCTTTTTGCCTTGACCAAGTTCTTCTTATGCAATACTTTAGCCTCTTCATCCTCTGGGATAGGGATGTCTTCTTTTATATATGAGTCGAACTCATTCTCTTCGAGGATTAACTCAATCCTATACTTCCAAGCTAGGAAGTTATCATCCCCTTCAAGCTTATCCTCAAGCTTGGTGTGGTGAGACATCTTAAAGAGTACTTCAAATAGAAATAGAAAAGATTTAGGTCTTACCACTTGAAATGTTGAAAACTGGATCTGGTCCCAGATTAGGGTTTGTCGAAAAAACCCTAAAAATTCAAAATGTTAATTTCAACTTTCTGAAAGGATAGAAAGATGTGCCTTGATGAGTTGATCAGCTTGGTGTATTCAGAATCTGAGATCAGCAAAGCTTTACCCTTCAGATTTGCCTTTTTGTCCTCCCGGGTTCACTAGGGAGAGCCCTGAATTAGGGTTTGAGTTTCCCAGAGATCTACCCAGCCCAAAATCTCGATCCAAAGCTCTAAACTTCCCTTTTTGCAAGGAGCTTCCTGCTATGTCTTTAGATTTCAAAAATTCCTATTTTTGTGGAAACCCTAATTTTTAGGGCCAAATTTGAAAATGCTCAGAATTGAATTCTGATTGGACAGATAGATTCTCCTTGATGAGTAGAGTCAATCTACTATACTTCTTTCCCAAAACCTTTGGAGAGAAACCCAATAAACAAGAAACTCAAGTTTCCGCAGTAAAAAAATGTCTTCTTCTCAGGTTAGCTCTGACACCATGTTAAATTTTGAGCATTAATTCACAATACTCTAGGATCTTCACTGAGAGAATAACATATACAGTATATCAATGCATAAAAATCACAATAATCATGACAAGCATCACAAGAATCAAAATCATGAGAGACAAGAGACACAGAGTTTCCGTGGGGAAAACCCTAAGGTGAAAAACCCCACAACTTCCTCAGAGATAGAGAGAGCAATGGCTCAACCAAAGTACAACCAAAATACACTGAGATAGTCTCCTAGTAGCAGATGATCCTCCTCCTCACTAGTGCGCCACTTTCTGAGTGAGAGAAGTGTGAGTTTTTGAGTGATCAAAATAGAGATCTCCCAATATCTATTTATACTAACATGTTTGCCCAGTTACACTATGGGGCTTACTTGTCTAGCTAGGTACATCCACAATATAATATATATTTCAGGGTGGACCCCACACATGGTGGTCTAATAACCCGTCACCAAGTACACACACTTGCGACACTTGTCAATACACATGACGACACTTCCTTATAGAGGAATAACACATCTCTTATAAGGGTACAATAAATATAGATGAAATACATTCCGAAGTTATATATACATCAACATTGACTATACTGCAATTACAGATTCAACGGAAACATCAAGAAAGCTTAATTTGGTTGAAAGTGATATCTCTTTGACAGATTTTATGAATTTGTTCAGGGATCAAATATATAAATATATCAAGCACTCTCATTCAGCATGATGGCAGGACTTACAATTCAAGCAATCACGAGATGTATTTCCAAAAGGGACAATATTATCCATTGTTTATTTTGCAGAAAATTACACTTTCACTCCGCAAAAGGAGATACAAAGTGAGTATTATCATTCAGATCAGGTATCTATACTTGTGCATATTACCTATAGACATGCAAAGCTTGATGTCGATGGTTTTGATAGCAATGAAAATAATCGTGAAGTGATTAAGGAGTATCATTTATACATCAGTGATGATCGTACACATGATACATGTTTTGTCCAACATTGTTTTGGTATGCTTTTTCAAGAATTAAAAAGAAGAAGGGTCACTTTTAAAGAACATTGGGTGTGGTCAGATGGTTGTGCTAGTCAGTTTAAATTGACACGATCATTCTTATGGTTGTCTCGCCTTCATAGAATCGCAGATGTTCACCACACATGGAGCTTTTTTGAAACGGGACATGGAAAAGGAGAACATGATGGTGTTGGGGCCTACGTGAAACATGCACTAAGGAGATATCAAATGAATCATTCTGTAGCTCGCCTTGCAAATTCAAATGATGTTGTTAATTGGTGCAAACAAAATTTGAGCCATGAATTCAATGAAAGGATGGGTAATGTGAGAATTTTTTTCTGGAATACTGCAATGGGCAATGTTGACAGATCAATGCCACGTAATTGTATTGCTATCCCGAAAACAAGGGACTTACACTCCATTAGGAGTAAGAAAATGGAAAATATACAGGAAATCAAGAAACAGAAGTACTCTTGCTTCTGTCTTGCATGTATTGATGATGTAGAGTCTTTGGATGAGTGTCAAAACCAAACTAACATATTTGTGAGACCACAGAGACATCAAAAATTGACACCATTGCCCCCATTTGGAAATATCAACGATGTAGAGCGCGACAATGAAGCGGTTGTGATTGACAAAGATTATGATCATGTTTCTGATTTGGTTAGAGAAGGCGATGTATTTGCAGTCATTGCACCAGCAAATAATCCATAAAATGTGCATTATTATTTATTGAGATGCACTAGGTCGAAAAACACGTTGATGCAAGAATTTAAAGACCCGTCAAATTATACGTATGCAATGGGCCAATGGTTTTAATGGGACATTTCTTTGCAGAAGTAAGGAAATGTAAAGACCAAATTATTTTTCAAGACTACGAATCAGATGTTATATGTGCTCAATGCAGTCATTTGGTCATAGCAGCCCGATTGCAGTTGAAGGCATTGAAGAGTAGGAAAAATTCCAAGCATCGACAATGGAAATTGTCGATAGAAGATCATAATGCCATTCTTGAAAATATGCCACTCGCACATTTCATATGATTCAAGAACACATCAAGGTTGATGAATGTTTTCATTGATTCTAGGGTGGGTGGGTGGGTGGGGCCAAATGAGCTTCCACCTTCATGTGGTTGGCCTCGTCAGTAGATAATATATATAATTCTTGAAACTAAGAGAAGCTCTTTTCAACAACATATCCAATGATAACTCAAGGCTCATAGATGTTCATGGGAACAAGAGAGATGGCTCCACCCTTTGGGACACCTACCATTGAATGTCTTTGGTTATTTATAAAGTATAAGGGTTCTATATATTTTTTGTGTTCAATTTCTAGGTTAGGATCACTACAACTTCCTCCAAATTGTTTTCCTCCTTAACATTCATAGTCCAAACCTAGAGTGTCCCACCTTGAGTGTTAATAGGGGGAGTGGAAGCATATGGAAATCCCTTCAGGGACATGCATGGAAAATTTGCTATATGATCAACCCTATAAGAAAATGAGCCCATTTTTCTTTATAGTTCCAATTATAGAGACTTTTGTGCTTTCATGTGGACTCTGATGCTTTGTTCATCTCCTTCAAAGCTTACATTTATACCGCAGCATATACCATATGTCTATTATGTTCCTGCACCTCCACAAAAATATTTTCCTCCTGCATTTCATGCCATTTGTTCCATTGCAATACCTATCTTGTCACCTCTTGACATTTATCTCTGATTCCCTGCTCATAATTTCTCATGTTCCACCTAGTATCTACCAATTCACACATAACATGTCTCCTATTCTTGCAATGTGCCTGCCACCCACATACTACACCACCAATCTATTGTCCCATGCCACAAAGCAAAAGGTCATGATCATTTCTAAAACTTATGACTCTTATGAAACATGCAACCTCCAACATAGGGATGATGAGAAGAAGGGTTGTGATGAATCCAAAGATAATGGTGAAGACAAGGGTGAATAGATCTCTTGATAAATTGAAGGATGAATCACCTTGTCTTTGTCATGAAAAAGGTGAACAATAATGAGCATCCTCAATTTGCATGTAAAAATGTGGAATATTATGAATAAAATATATTTCTCACATCAATATGTCTCCAATTTCAAACCTTAGAATTTTATTTTTACTCCAATATAAATGGTCTCCAAGGTTACATAGTCCAATTATACTCAAATAAAGAAAACTTATAGTAATAGGTCTATATATCTCTTTCATTGTAACAAGTTTGCAACCACCTACTTAAATTTTCTGAAGTAGTACATGTTAGCAATGCCAATTAATCTCTAGGCATGAGAGAGGGTGAATGTATAGAGCCATTCCTATTTGTTTGATAAGGATTTGGTAACTAAGGAAATATTATTAAAAACATTTTTAAACATAAATATCATATTAGAAGAATAACCCAAAATATGGCTATTTTATTTTTTATTTATTTTAAACATTGTAATCACTTGCTTAAATTCATTTTACTTGGAAACATTCTTAGAACACTTAAATTCATTTTATGATAGTTTTTCTAGTTCGCATTTCATGATATGTATTAGTCATAACTTGTAACATTTTATGTTGATGATCAATCATATATTAGTACTTGACCTATTAAACATTAACATGGTTAATCTTCTATATGGTTCATCGGTCACTGTATCTTCAATTAGACGAGATTAGCCCATAAATATCATCCTCCATTTTTAATGTACATTCATTCTAAAAAACTTGAGTTCCTTAATTCTTTTATGATCTCAGTATCATTCCCTTAATATTGTCAGAAATTCTTGTCATGCCTACATTCATCCATACATATTTTGGAACCTTGGGGAAACAAGAAAAATTCCTACTTAAATATGTTTAGATACTTCCCATATATATATTCCATGTTGCCAAGCTACCACTCTCCAGCCCATAGGGAAGAATGAGAGGATAACAACTCTCTATCACTCAAACTAAGAAAGGTTTATTTATAATTAACACTTGGTTTGGAAGACTTAGGAAAAGTAGGATGATTAATGAACTCCTAGTCTTCCTAATGGCTAGGGGAATAATTTCAGTTATTTCCCTGGCCTATTTTAATTCTAGGTGATTGAGTGAAGATTTATATTCTTGCTTGGTTTACACGAATTCAATAGTTCATAATCGTGTGTGAGTTAAACTTTGTTAAAGCATAAGGTGAAAGATAACTCAATAACCCAACAATAAATTAATTGAACCAACCAAATACTTAAACCATTAGATTCCACATTAAATTAAAAATACTAGATAGCATCAACAAAATAATAAATAGGATAAAGTGCAAGTGGCAAGAACTATTCCACCAAGCTCATGCAAATTATTAAGCACAATAAAGCATAAATTATAGATTTTAACCCAAGCGAATGCTCAATATGGCCATGTAATGAGGTCTTGTGTGATTAGATGTATGCCTTGCCAAATTATGATTTGTTTAATTGAAGGGTGCGTTTTTATAGCTATAGGTAGAGACCAAATGTCTTCAATAGAACCAATTTACAAATACTTCCCATATATGCCAGAAATAACAAATATTTGATGACATTTTGAATGGTCAAGATTTTCCTAATCTTTTTATTGTTTATCCTATGCTCAAAATGAGATATCATTTACAATAAAAAATGATAGAAATTAGATGAGATCAACAGGTTTCTATCAAATTTGACCATCTCCAAAAGCACTGAATCTTTTTTATCATATCTAAAAGAGAATTATTTTGCAACTGTTTTAACATGACTTGCACTATAACCTTCTGCTACTTGGATCAAGAATTTATCCAAATGGAAAAGGAGAAATCATATCTTCACTCTTTATGTACATCTTTATCTAGACTAGATAGGAGCTCAGTATACTAAAAAAAGAATGTTGATTGCCACGAAGCATTTGGAGGGCCACTGAATTCATGGGCAGCATTATTGGTCTTGAGTTGTCCACAAGTTTCTCATCAACAAGGCTGAATAGATAAATTGACAACATTGGCCTCGAATCCATTAATTTTCCAAACTCCATTATGTTAAATTTTGAGCATTGATTCACAATACTCTAGGATCTTCACTGAGAGAATAACATATACAGTATATCAATGCATAACAATCACAATAAGCATCACAAGCATCACAAGAATCAAAAGCATGAGAGACAAGAGACACAGAGTTTTTGTGGGGAAAACCCTAAGGTGAAAAACCCCACAACTTCCTCAGAGATAGAGAGAGCAATGGCTCAACCAAAGTAAAACCAAAATACACTGAGATAGTCTCCTAGTAGCAGATGATCCTCCTCCTCACTAGTGCGCCACTTTATGAGTGAGAGAAGTGTGAGTTTCCGAGTGATCAAAATAGAGATCTCCCAATCTCTATTTATACTAACCTGTTTGCCCAGTTACACTATGGGGCCGACTTGTTTAGCTAGGTACATCCACAATATAATATATATTCCAGGGCTGACCCCACACATGGTGGTCTAATAACTCGTCGCCAAGTACACACACTTGCGACACTTGTCAATACACATGACGACACTTCCCTATAGAGGAATAACACATCTCTTATAAGCATACAATAAATATATATGAATTACATAGATGAAATACATTCCGAAGTTACATATACATCAACACTCCCTCTTAACTAGGAAGGTATTTCTCGACACAGTTCTGCTAGCCAAGTCTTCTTCTCGGGATCATCGTCATCATCATCGTCACTATTGCTGCTATCTCAACCAATCTCTAACTCTACTCGTCATAGGAAGTTCTATAGAGACAGTCCTTTTTCATACTGGATGTAGTCCCACCACCTGCAGGTCTTCATGATCCCTATCCATACTGTGGAATCCTTAGGACTAATTACGTGAGTCAACAAAACCTCGAAAGAGCATCCCAGGACTGATTACGAGCACACAGCTAAACCTATCGGATCTAGTAGGATCTTTTACATGTTACTGCACAACCTGTCAATGGCCACAGAGTATCACAAAGCACAACCCAGATGCACACACATAGCACTTACACTCAACGGCATGGGAGGACCAACCTACCACCATCCGTGAAGGGCTCACAGCACTTACATCAATGACCATGGGAGAACACATCTGCCACCATGTCGGAAAGGCCCTGCACTTACATCAACGCACATGGGAGAATGCATCTACCACCATGTCGGAAAGGCTCTGCACTTACATCAACTCACATGGGAGAACGCATATACCACCATGTCAGAAAGGCTCTGCACTTACATCAACGCACATGGGAGAATGCATCTACCACCATGTAGGAAACGCATTGTGCATCTGTGTCTTCGGAACTCATCACAGATAATCCAACTGATTATGTATTGTATCCACCTGATACATATGATCATCCTGATCATCATCACTGTACCGTCCTGGTACATATCATCCAGAGAAACATCCTGAAGCTCGTTATCATAATCATCCTGATCATACAATGCATCTACCTGATGCATACCAAGTATCTACCTGATACACATCATCATATATGATCCACCTAATCATACAGTGTATCCACCTGATACAAATACAAATACATGATACATATAACCATACATGATCCACCTGATACAAATACAAATATATGATACATATAACCATACATGATCCACCTGATACATATATAGATACATGGTCCAAGCATCCAACATGATGCATATACAAAAATACATACAAATGATCCAACTGATCATATCCAGCATCCAACATGATGCGTACATACATATACATATAAAAGATCCAACTGATCATATCCAACATCCAACATGATGCATACATACATATATAAATGATCCAACTGACCATACAAAGCAGAAACCAGAACATCATCATGATGCTCATCATCTAGCACTTACATCCACAACCATGTGAAGGATCCTCCTTCCAACATGCTTGGAATGGCTTCAGCAAATGTGTCCATCACTTCTTCCTCGAAGTGTCTTCGATCTGAAGAATGCCCAGCCTCTCCCTGAAGTACTCGAACTTCACCCTGGCTAGTGGCTTCGTCAAGACATCTGCAATCTACTCGTCCGTCACAACATACAGGAGCTTCACAGCTCCTCTCTACACCATATCCCTGATATAGTGATATTTGATCTTTATGTGTTTCGACCAGTCATGAAACACTGGGTTCTTAGACAGCTTCACACAACTCTGGTTATCGCAGAAGATACCAGTAGCGTCCAACGGGAGATCAAATAACTCAGACTGTAGGTTCTGTAGCCATGCTACCTCACAACTAACTGAACAGGGTGCAACATACTCTGCCTCAGCTATACTCAGTGCTACGCAAGACTGCTTCCTGCTAAACCAAGAGATCACACCTGATCCCATACTGAAGCAGCACCCATATGTGCTCTTCCTATCTGCAGCACTGCCTGCCCAATCTGAATCAACATAACCCTGTAGGTTAAACTTTTGATTCGCTTCATACTTGAGCCCATAATCCACTGTACCCTTCAGGTACATTAGAAAATGCTTTACAGCAACTAGGTGAACACTCCTCGAATCTATCAAGAACTGACTCAATGTGTTCACAGCAAAGCAAATATCTGGTCTCATGTTTGTCAGGTACATCAAGGACCCAATCAACTGACGATACATAGAGATATCAACTGGCTCAGATGAAGTATCACATAGAAGCTTCAGGTTCGATGCCATGGGTGTGGCCATGGCCTTGCAATCCATCATCCTGAATCTCTTTAGGATATCTACTGTGTACTTCCCTTGACCAAGGAAGATCCCACCTGCATTCTACCACACCTCCATACCTAGGAAATAATGCATCATTCCCAAATCTTTCATATCGAACTCAGCAGCAAGCTTCCCCTTAGTATCTACAATCAATATGTCATCTCCTGTTACAAATAAATCATCCATGTGCAGAAGTAGAATCACAGGATTTCCTTCCTCAACCTTGTAGTAAAGGTTGGAATCCACTTTACTCTTGGTAAATCCCAAGCTAGATAGGAAACTATCCATCCTACCATACCAAGTTCTGGGAGCTTGCTTCAAGCCATACAAGGCTTTCTTCAATCTGCACACATATGACTCCCTGTCATGTATTTCAAAACCGAGTGGCTGCTCCACATATACTTCCTCTTCAACTATACCATTCAAGAAAGCAATCTTGACATCTATCTGGTGTATTTTCCATTTCATTGCTGCAGCCAGGGCAAATACTGTTCTGATGGAAGTATACCTGGCTACAAGTTCAAAAGTTTCTTCATAATCTACTCCCTCTTTCTAAGAGAAGCCACGAGCTACAAATATTGCCTTGTATTTCTCTACACTGCCATCTGCAGCATGCTTGATTTTGTAGATCCATTTGGAAGTCACAACAAACTTCTCTTTAGGTCTTGGGACAACATCCCAAACATCATTCTTTATTATTGATTGGTATTCCTCAATCATGGCATCCTTCCATTCTGTCTTTTCCACTACTTCTTCATAACTGGAAGGTTCTTTGTTCATAATGTCACAGAGTAAAGCAACATAGCTGGTATGCGATCTGGTTCTCTTCTTTGCTCTGTGTTCTTCTTCTAGAATGCCAAATATTTTTGCATCTTGAATGAGCTCTCTATCCCATGCAGGTTTCCTCTTGTGAGAGTTATCCTCAAGGGGTGGATCTATAGGTTCTTGCGGATCTTCAAACTCACGAACAACTTCTTGAATTGCTTTAGTCATGGTGGTGTCTTGAAATCTAGTTTCCTTAGGTTCTTCATAAACTTCGATAGCTGCCTTCCTTGATTTGATGAATGCTGAGTTTTCATCAAATGTTACATCCCTGCTGGCATCAATCTTCTTCAACCCTGGAAAGTATATTCTATAAGCCTTCTCTCTTTCACTGTAGTCCACAAAGATACCCTTCTTTCCTGAAGGATCTAGTTTAGTCCCCTTTTCCTTTGGGACATGAGTGTATACTGGACAACCAAATATTCTGAGATGGATGACTTCAGGTTTCTTACCAGAAAAGACCTCTTCTGGTGTCTTCTTGTCCAATATATTGTGGGGTGTTCTGTTCTACACATATATAGCTGTTCTAGCTGCTTCTGCCCATAGATGCATAGGTAAATCCTGGTCATGCAGCATTGCCCTTGCTGCTTCCATGATTGTTCTGTTCTTCCTTTCTGCAACTCCATTCTGTTGAGGATTATAAGGAGCAGTCAACTCCCTCTTAATCCCTGAATCACTGCAAAGCTTCTTGAAGTCACTTGAGGTGAATTCTCCACCATTGTCGGATCTGAATGTTTTGATCTTCTTGTCAGTTTGATTCTCCATCAAGTTTTTCAATTCCTTGAACTTATCAAACACCTCATCTTTGTTCTTCAAGAAGTATACCCAAGTCTTCCTAGAGAAGTCATCAATAAATGAGACATAGTAAACATTCCTACTTAGAGAACTGGATGACATTGGACCACATACATCTGAGTGGATGATTTCCAGGATATCCTTTGCCTTGCTTTCACTGCTTGGGAAAGCCTTCGTAATGTTCTTACCTTTTTGCACATCCTTTGCAAACACCTTCATGTTTGGTCTAGATTTCAAGAAGACCCTCTACAGCCTTGCTTGCAATTGGAAGTGCCCTATAGTGCATATGAGCAAGTCTTCTATGCCAAAGTTCACTTGGCTCCATGGATTCATGCATCATGGCATGTTCAGGTTGTCCCTTCAATTTATACAAACCTCCCTCTTGCTCTCTAATCACTACTGCATCATCTATGGTCTTTCCCTTTGGCCACATTAGTACTTGGCCATCCACAAATGCAACCCTCATACCTTTTGCATCCAATGCAGAGATGGAGAGTAAGTTCTTCTTGAGCCCAGGTACATAAAGGACTTCTTTCATCTTCAAAGATTTTCCAGAATCTAGGCTGTAGGAGGCTTCACCACTTCCTTTGATTGGGTATTGATAATCATCCCCAAGTTTCACCTTATGGGGTGATTCATGTTCAGATAGATTCACAAAAGATTCCTTAAACCCAGTCATGTGTTTGGAAGCCCCACTATCAATTAACCAATCATTACAACCATGGGAGATAGTACCTGTGAGAGCAGAGATTAGAACATATTCTTCTTCACTTGATGAGTCGTCATCACTATCATCACTTTCTGCCCTAGCCTTCTTCTTGGGTGGTTCATCGTCTTCATGAGCATGAGCATGATATCTTTTCCTATTGCCCTTCTTCTTCTTAGTGTTGTTTTTCCTTTTGTTCTTGGGACATTCTGAAGCAAAATGACCTTTCTCATTACATGTGAAGCATCTGAGTTCTTTCTTATCTTTATGTTGATGATAGTGTGAAGATTTCTTGGTATGAGAGTGCTCTCTCTTTGACCTTCCTTTCTTGGTGTGTATTGTGAGAGCTTGATCTTCACTTCCCATCTTTTCTTCTCAGGCCACAAGCCTTGCTTCTTCTTGAGAACATTCTTCCTGCAATTTGTTGAAGGAGATCAACTTCTTCCTTGCACAAATTCCTTGAATAAAGGAATCCCATGACCTCAGTAGGCCATTTAGAGTGGTCATGACAACTTCACCATCCTCCACCATTTCATCAACTACTTCCAGTTGTTCCTTAATCTTGGATACCCGAGAAAAATAAGATTGAATGATTTCTCCATTCTGAAACTTTACTCCTTCCAATTGGTTATGCAAGGTCATCTTCCGATTTATGTTCTTCCCTTCAAATAGCTTGGTCAAAGAGTCAAACATATCCTTGGGTGTCTTTAGAGAAGACACATGGGGTATGAGATGGTCTTTGATAGAATTAGCAATGATTCTCTTTGCCTTGACCAAATTCTTCTTATGCAATACTTTAGCCTCTTCATCCTCTATGATAGGGATGTCTTCTTTTAAATATGAGTCCAATTCATTCTCTTCTAGGATTACCCCAATCCTATACTTCCAAGCTCGAAAGTTATCATCCCCTTCAAGCTTATCCTCAAGCTTGGTGTGGTGAGACATCTTAAAGAGTACTTCAAATGGAAATAGAAAATATTTAGGTCTTACCACTTGAAATGCTGAAAAATGGGTCTCGTCCTGGATTAGGGTTTGTCGAAAAAACCCTAAAAATTAAAAATATGAATTTCAACTTTCTGAAAGGATACAAAGATGCGCCTTGATGAGTGAATCAACCTGGTGTATTCAGAATTTGAGATCAGCAAAGCTTTACCCTTTAGATTTGCCTTTTTGTCCTCTGAGGTTCACTAGGGAGAGCCCTGAATTAGGGTTTGAGTTTCTCGGAGATATACCCAGCCAAAAATCTCGATCCAAAGCTCTAAACTTTGATTTTTGCAAGGAGCTTCCAGCTATGTCTTCAGATTTCAAAAATTCCTATTTTTGTGGAAACCCTAATTTTTAGGGCCAAATCTGAAAATTCGCAGAATTGAATTCTGATTGGACAGATATATTCTCATTGATGAGTAGAGTCAATCTACTATACTGCGTTTCCAAAAACTATGGAGATAAACCCAATAAACAAGAAACTCAAGTTTTCGTCACTGCAAAATCTCTTCTTCTCAGGTTAGCTCTGATACCATGTTAAATTTTGAGCATTGATTCACAATACTCTAGGATCTTCATTGAGAGAATAACATATATAGTATATCAATGCATACCAATCACAATAAGCATGACAAGCATCATAGGAATCAAAATCATGAGAGACAAGAGACACAGAGTTTCCGTGGGGAAAACCCTAAGGTGAAAAACCCACAACTTCCTCAGAGATAGAGAGAGCAATGGCTCAACCAAAGTAAAACCAAAATACACTAAGATAGTCTCCTAGTAGAAGATGATCCTCCTCCTCACTAGTGCGCCACTTTCTGAGTGAGAGAAGTGTGAGTTTCTGAGTGATCAAAATAGAGATCTCCTGATCTCTATTTATACTAACCTGTTTCCCCAGTTACACTATGGGGCCAACTTGTCTAGCTAGGTACATCCACAATATAATATATATTTTAGGGCTGACCCCACACATGGTGGTCTAATAACCCATCGCCAAGTACACACACTTGCGACACTTGTCAATACACATGACGACACTTCCTTATAGAGAAATAACACATCTCTTATAAGGGTACAATAAATATATATGAAATACATAGATGAAATATATTTCGAAGTTACATATACATCAACACATTTTTCTTGAATTTGTCGTTCCTGATGATGGTGCTGATGGTGTAGGGCCACTAGTCATGATAACTTTCCTGGCATATTCCATTGTTACATTGACCTGCAAAATGTGTACAAATGGTAAATTTTAATCCCTCTACACAGATTGTACTGGAAAATTTAGAATTATATTTTGCAAACAGAGGATAGATACAGCTGTTACACAGTTGAGCATGCCTCTTTGCCAATGAGTATGCTACGTAAATACTCCTTTTCTTCTCGAGCATATGGAGTCGTTTTTTCATCTCTTCTTGGATTCCCGATTTTTGGAGCTCTAATACTTGACAAATTCACTCGACGTTCAGCCAAAGGACTCCCATAAGGAGCAGAATCATCAGCAACAACCACAGAGTCTCCACTAACAACCTCCACAACCTGCAAATATACAGGCCTTCAGTACATAAAAATAAGTAGCTGTGCTTTGCTTCACATCAAGAGATTTAGGATTAAAAATTAAACACAGTTTAAGTAAAATGTCTTGATTCTTCTCCGTGTTATCAACAGAGAGTACTCAGTCACTGCAAATGAAGACAAACCTTTCCACTAAACTTGTCATCGTGAATTGCTTTTAAGTTAGAAAGAGGTGGAACATAATTGATCCATATCTTCAAGCGATCTTTTTTTGCCTGAAGCTCAGCATTATTTAGGCGCCTTTTGGCATCCTCCTCCATGATACTAGCACTCCATTCAACAAATTTAGCTAAACCCTAAAGTGAAATAGAAACATATAGATGAAGCACTCGTCAATAAATATGTTAAAACACCAATCCATAAACTAAGAGAGTGAATAATAGCTCAGAATAATTGCAGTGCTAGATTGCAAATCAGATCAGAATTACAACAGGCCCCTGATACAACATGGTACACAAATATTTGTAGTACAAATAATGACCACTTGAATCAACACAAACAGAGGTAAAAAAACCAACCAAATGCTCAAGCATCTAAACTCATCCAAACCAAACAATTATTGAGTTTAGGTCACCCTTGATGTAGAAACAAGAACAAATTTTTCTTTCTATAATACCATTCTTCATGTGAGGAGAGAGACCATTTTCATAAGGAACAATGCTCAGTGGTGAAAGCTTTGCACCTTCAACAACAACTTTGATATCTGACATATCTCGACCTCCTATAGCTGGCATAGCTGACATATCTTGTATGGTTGGTCGATTTGGTTGGTCACAACATACATTTCACATACATATACCAAAACAAATTGATCACAACATCATACCAACATTGCATTGATCTCGAGCATTGAATATCAATAAATGATTCAGATCTTATTGAAACATTATAACAGTTTTGTAGATGACCCCTTTTAATACACAAATGCCACTCCTGTAGATCTCCTCTTACAAAATATATCATCTAGGTCTGCTATGGGAATATCTTTGGTCACATCTTTTATCAAAGGCCCCACTGTTATACTGTTGTAGACTTCTACTTGCAACAGAGGTATAGAAAGTGCACTGCTCTGATAAGTCTGAGGGTGATATTTTGACAAACACTTGGTGTGTTATCTGCTGTAGGTCTCCTGTAGATTTCTTAGTTTCTATAACCTGAATTACTCTTTTGAGGAGTGTGTGATTCAAGAGCTCACAACATACATTTCACATACATATACCAAAACAAATTGATCACATCATCATACCAACATTGCATTGATCTCGAGCATTGAATATCAATAAATGATTCAGATCTGATTGAAACATTATAACAGTCCTGTAGATGACCCCTTTTAATACACAAATTCCCACAGTGGCAAGATACATGGACTATATCAACATAGGAAATTTATTACCAAGTGTACCTTTGATCTCATGGAGTTGTAGGTGACAGTTAGATGATTTATTTGAGGTGGCATTGAGTGGTTCTCAGAAATAAGACTTCTAAATGCATGCTTCAGCAATGAATCTTTCCCAAATCGACCAATAGTGATGGAAGTTGAATAATCCAATGATACAGCTCTCCACAAGAGGATCATGATCTTCCTTATGCAAACCCAGTACATAAATAAAAAGTGTAGGTTGTTGTCAATAATTTTCCCTTTAGACCTATTGTGGTGCTACAGGAACCTGCTCCACCACACCACAATAATGTCTTCACACCTAAGATTAATCCACTGGAGAAGCAAAGCCCAGAATAGTAGTAAACTTGTCTTCTTCTTAGCAAATGAAAGAAGATCTAAGGAAATATATAGTTGTCCATACAGCAGTGCACCCTTCTTCAGATGGCAGTCACCATTCACTCTAATGAAGTCGCCCTCAACCGTACTTAGCAGTAGCAATAAGATCAATCTCTACCCCCACGATTTTGCCCCAGTTGTGATGAAATATGCATTTGCTAACTCAACCTTGGAGGATATCTACAGATGGTGTTCTCGTCGGCTGTTTTCCACATGATTTATTTACATGGAATGGACTTTACAAATTTGATATATGTTAGTAATAGCATCTAATCCTTTAATAGATTCTAAAAAATATTTAGGTCTACTGATACTCAACCTTTTGATTACATGCACCTCAAATCCATCCTTAAAACTTTCTATCATTAATTTACTCTGGGATTTCCCCTAGTGCTACTGGCTTCTATTAAACTAAACCTGTTGTTTCTTGATTATCTCCAATTCAATCCCAACTTTCTTTCGTGACAAATGGTAACCAACTGGGTTGATTTTCCATAAATTGCCCCATATTCTCATTTTCCTTCATATCAATCATAAGTACACAAAAATTTAAGAAATGTGTTATCTAGCAGGCTTGATTTTATTTATTTTCAAACCATTCATAACTTTGGTCTCAGGCTCCAAACTAGGAGCTTCTAAATATTAATACAAAGCAATATACACCAAATGCCTCACCTAGATCCCTGCCATGAAAACTTGCACAAACTGAAATGTAGGGAGTAAATAAACCCGTATTGTACTTCCATCTCGAACTTGCTCCACAAGAGATTCCATAGGTTTTCCTTTATTAGCAGATAAGAGGGAGATTGCATCTAAGTTGCTTGGATCTCCTATAGCTGATGGAGGCAAGTCCCGAATAGATGCCTCTGAAGCACCAGGTGTCTATCACAAACACATTTCATACTTCAGAGCATGCTCACTTGGTTATGAGTATGATCTAACCAAAAGCTACTTTAGTATTGCCATAATGGCTAAAGTATGAAGTTACCTTTTTCCACTGGCCACGACTTTGTGTCTTGGCTTGCTCTTCAAGCCGTGTAACTCTGTTAAATAATGGATAAGTATGAAACTGCGATAAGTACCATAATGCTTCAAAAGGTAACAATGTTAATAGATGAAGGAAAAAATAATACATGTTACAATAGATGAATTGTCCCCGAGATCTTTAGTCTTATGCAGCAAAAATGTGCCAGAAAGGATTGTAGCAAAACCACACATCTTAGTGACGATTTGAGATGGATCTTGCTTGTCCTAGTCCTAAAACAACCAAGTAAAATTCTAATCAATTGTTGTGCTTTAGCATTGATAAACAAGTAAAACATAAAAGCATTATGAAAGCAAAACACAAAAGCATTATGAAAGCTGATCAACCTCATCTGTTGCCGCAGTAAGATGATATTGACACATGGAAAAGCAGATCAAAACTGACATTGATAATCATCCAGGGTGAAAAATAGCATAATAGCTGCCACAAGACCATAAAACGGCCGCAAAACTTGAAATAGGACAAATGACAAGGATTCACTCGAGATGCTGCAAGAGGAAGGAATAAGATGATCAGATATGCGAGTAACCACACAGTTTCTAACCATACTTGACAAAAACAAAAGTGATATTCCAATACCTGCCGTAACCAAATAATTTGATCACCAATAGCTCAGTCACAAGGAATCTATGTTCAAGTAAACAAAAATGATCGTTCAAGTAACCAAAAATGATCATCATGCCCTTGGTCATTTCTTACTATCGCAAAAAATGGTGACAATTGATTTACAAGTAGATTAGATCGATCTCAACCTTCGGACCGGAACACCAATGGCTCCTGGGTTTTTGTGGGCTGCAAAGTCAAAAGGATGAAAGAAGAATAGTTACTTCTTACTACCCTAATATGGATTTACAAAATAGTTCAATGCTAAAACAATAAGATTAATATTTAGCTCGTGTTTTCTCTCAATAGTGTTTTGAAATACAAAAACATTTTCTCAACTGTCTTTCAAGAAACAACTGCAGATTGCTTAGTGAAGTGCTTTTATGCTGAAAACGTGAGTCCAAAATTGTAGTAAAATTCAATAAACATGCAAGGAAAGAAGATGTTATATTTGACAAAAGCACTACATGTAGTCTAGAACAAAACAAGATGCTTCATCCACAAAGAAATCAGGGGATTTCCTCTCCAAATTGAGAACCAAAATAAAGAATAGGACATGGAAAAAAGTGAACCAGTGAAAAGAGTAATCAAAGAAAGGTACAACATGAAGAGCTTAAAATATTCAAATTCATAAACTTGAGGACATGACTTGAAAGTAAACTTTCATCTTTCTCTCTCTTAAATCCATATTTTCAACACTCTATATAAAGAAATTAGGGACCATAAATTTGATCTCAATGCCTAAGAGTAAGCACATAAGACCGATAAGCCTCAAATTGGGTGAGACTTATGCTAAAAGAATTAAAAAATTCTAGGATATCTACGTCAAAAGAGTGGACTTGGTGGGATTCTATGTTCTTGATCTAAAGGAAATCCTCCTCAAAATTGAGTGGAGATACTTCAAATACAATCAGACCAAAGGTTCTGATTTCAAGTATGGTTAAATGTCAGCAATGGCATCCCAGTTTCCAATTGATGAGATGGGATGGGTTATCATCTTCCTCTTTGTAATCATATTTTCTACCCTACATACAATATAATACCTTAACAAGAGAAGAGGCATATCTTCACAATCCTGGATGTTCACATAGTCAATAGATTTTCATTTTGGAGAAGCCACCCAATGATGTATATAATATGTGGGAGCCTATAACATCAATTTGATCCATTCACAAAGCAAATTCTATAAAAGGAATGGAGACCAAACTGAATGAGCTGAGGGGTAGGCTAAAGTTTTGGCATTTTTCAACGAGGATATTTTGGCCCAGTTGCTGCTCAAAATTCCACAACATTAACAAGAATGTTCATCCAAGAAGTGACGACATGCTAGAGGGAAAATTCTTTCCTAGTTATAGAGGAGTTGACCCTTGTGAAGCCATCTGATCCAAACCATCTGATAGTCACTCCTAATCCTTATGGACTAGGCTTGTATTTTTACAGTAGATCAACATTTCTTTACCAATAGTTCATATCCTTGAAAACCCTTTGGCCAATAGTGGCCAACACATCTCTTCCAAAGAATGAACATAGAAGGGTATGCTTACAGTTCCTAATACCCATGAAAGAAGAACATACCAAATAGTTGGAATCCCCAAGAAGAGTTGCATGCAAATGTACCTTCCTCTGTAAAAGAACTGAATACGAAGTCTAAACGTAATTCCAACAATTCCTAGTAAATTGACAATCCAAAAACATGTGCTTCACCATTTGAGAATGGCTGCAGATAGGGAAGAGACCATCAAACTGACCATTTCTCCCCAACTAGGCCTTCAAGGGGAGCCCCTAATAGAAAAAAAGCCAAACGAAAACACATAGCTTGTATGACAATTGCTTGATTTGATGCAATCTGGAGGCCATCCAACAAGCATTGATAATATGGGCTAGTTCTTGGCATTGATGCAAAAGGATGTATAACTTCTAACAATCATAATACTAGAGAGCGGGGGACCAAATATCCATGCCCAATCCCTCCAAAAAGGACCCAGTATGGCAATATTCATTTTGAACATATTTTCCTAAAGGATGAGCCCTGTTAACCCCATTTTGTATGGGTGCCCACTTTCATCACAATCTCATTAGGGGGTTATGTGTGATAGAGATTGGATGGCCTGTGTTCTTGATTCTAGACATCAAATAGAAGCATATGATGCATTTCCATATCTATGTGCAGAGGAATTTGTGTTTGTAGCAGGGAATATTTACTAATGGCATTTTGGATAGAGCATAGGAGGAAGCATTCCCTATTTAATATGACCCGAAATATCATATAAAATGGAATTTATTTCATCCTTTCTGGTGGAAGAGTTGGATTGTTAAGTTAATGGAATCCCTAGTGTCATCATATTTCATAGGTTTTTGAGGATTCTTGTAGCAATGTTAGAACATGATCAATGGCAGCCAATGGTAGGTACATATTATGGATAATTTTACTTTCAAACGGGAGAAAATCTAGTCATGCATGTGAACTAAAGCAACAAAAAACAACACTTAGACCTAGAACCTAAGTTGAAGGAAGTCCCCTATTTGCAGTGCAACCTCTCTGGTCCTTCCTTCTTGTGGTGTAGTTTTTCTAGGCATATTCTTTGAAGACATATATGGGTTCAATATACTAAGATCCATAGAAGAATATGGAGTGGGGTTCGAATCGAGCATCAGGAAGATGAGATTGCTCATAGATTTTATCAGCACACCTTTCACCAAGATTGTATGATCACTCTGTCATTGCCAAGAATGTGTGTGCCTAATAAGCTTAGTGTCAAATTTGGTAGCATAAAATTAAAGAGAGTTGCTACATGTTGACCAACATCTAAAATGCAAAATGTGACAGTGAAACAAATCATGTTTCTCTGAGGTAACAAAGTAATAAAGAAAGCTAGCAAGTAAACATCTACTCAAATTGGTTACAACAATGCATGATTTCCTACCTTGCAATTTCTTAAATGTGCTAGTAACTTGAAAGCAAATTTACATATGAAAATCCAACAAGCAATGTAAATGTAAATATGAAAATCCAACAAGTGTGCGGTGTCATTAAAGCTAATTCAAGTTGCAAGTGTAAGTTGCTACTTCAAGTTGCAAGTGTGAGTTGTGTACATTGGGAGCTATTTTGGCTAGTCTTCTAGGCATGAAAAAACGCCAATCTCATAATCTGGGCACGAACAACCATTTTTAACAGTAAAAAATGCGCAGAATACCCAGAATACCATGAATATAAATTCAGTATTATGTATATAACACATAATACCCATAAAAATAGGAGGTGACGTTTTAAGCTAAAGCTAAGACCAATGATTAGAAGACATGAAACAGGAATATCCATACCTGTGTCCCTTGTGGAAATTGAGAAACTACAATTTCCTCAACATGCGTATTCGTGCCACTAGCCTCTGTTTCTGACTGGTCAATAAAATCTGTATCATCAAAGTTGTCATCATTCATGAATCTGGTATACTGCATAAATTCCATATAATTTATAGACATTAGATTTGGAGAATAAAAAAATTGGATTTCATATAATAAAGTGAAAAATATTATTGCATAATTATGTACCTTGCCTTTGTTTTGATTTTGTCCAACGATGACTCGCTTATAATTATCTCTACAGTATGTTGCATACTGTTGAATCTCTAATCAAGTCATGCTACTCAAGCGATCATCAGAATAATCATCAAATGGGATTTCATCCATACTGGTTGAAGATGACAAAGTATTTATGCCGATTTCCACCCCTGCCAATGCAGCCCCAACATGCTCTCTTATCTCCTCCCTCACCCCTCTTGCTATTTGGGATGTCATTTCCAACTCCTCTGGAAAAGCAACAACTCTAGGATGTGGTTGTACTAACCGAGGAATCGGACGCCTATACTGAACATTTTGTCGTGAATCAGGTCGTTCATATGTACGACCTTTGCCAGCACCATAAAAACTGGATCTCGTATCTGTATAGTTGGGGTGCATGTGAAACCGGAACTCTGCAATCAACATCTTAACAAAATACTGACGAACCTCGTCATTATTAGGGAACTTCCCATATGCACACAAGAACCTAGAATAAATATGGGGTGCAATCAGTGGATCATTGAATCTTGCGATCTTTAGACGTCTTCAGGTCGGAAGTCAAAACATGAAAAGACCATTTCTTTTGTGACAAGTTTTTTTATTTCTTCAAACTTGTGGTGACCCATCACTGACAACCGCCTCCTACGCATCATGTCATGAAAAATATGGGTTGATGGTCCAACCCCAAGATATGTCTCGATCAAACTGTTCAGATTGTGGAAAACAATCTGGAGACACTGTTGAGAACCAAAAGAGATATTTGAAGTGTCAAGTTTTTCCTGCAATCTCGATGAATGCTCCTTCATCTCTTCCACAGTCAACATAGCGATGTTGTCTTCCCAAGGAGTCTCCTCGAGAACATATCTAGGATGACTGTAAAGAGGATCATATCTTTCATTGCGAGCATATTGCTGCACCCAACGACCTCTCTTTGTCTGGGGAGGTGGATTAGGATCAACAGCAGCAAACCCTGTAAGAAGTAAAATGCATGTGCAAGTATTAAAAACTATATATATAATTTGTCAATCAAATTATAAACATTTAAATAAAATGTGTTCATTTTAAATACCTGATGGAACCTCTGCATTATCATGAACATGGTGAGAAATAGAAATAAAGTCTTCTGAACCATCATTATTATTAGAATGTCCAGAAGCCCCTGTACGAAACCAAATATTGGCAATCACATGTAAGTTTATAGGAAAAATCATGTAATTTTTCACAAATAAAACAGTCATGTCAAACAAAAATTCTAGTCAAAATGTATGTAAACAATCTCTACCTACCGATGGCGTATCTGAAGAATAAGACACTAAGGGTGCCATCTGTGGTTGTCCAATGGCCCCTGTAGACCCACCCTCAGACAGACGTCTTTCATTTTGAGAGCCACCACCTATGCATAACAAGATCTTAGAAAGATATGTGTAAAAGAAGTTTTATGTTTATATAGACTTGAGCATGAATTGAATGACAATTGAATTTACCTGACGATGACCTCAGGGAGTGAAGCTGCATACTAGCCAAGATTGCTTCACCATGAAGCTATGAACCTGTGCCTGATAAGAATTTTCCACAGATTAATAAACATGTCAAACAAGAATTCTAGTCAGAATGTATGTAAACAATCTCTACCTGACGATGGCGTATAAGACACTAAGGGTGTCCTCTGAGTTTGTCCACCGGTAGCTATAGACCCCTCAGACAGACGTCTGTCATTGTGAGAGACACCACCTGTGCACAACAAGATCTTAGAAAGATGTGTAAAAAAAATTAAGATTTATATAGACTTCAACATAAATTGAATAACAATTGAATTTACATGACGATGACCTCACGGAGTGTTGTTGCATAGAAGTCAAGATTGCTTCACCCTGAAGCTATGAACCTGTGCCTGATAGGAATTTTCCACATATTAATAAACATGTCAAACAAGAATTCTAGTCAGAATGTATGTAAACAATCTCTACCTGGTGATGGCGTATAAGACACTAAGCGTGTCATTTGAGATTGTCCACCGGCACCTGTAGACCCCTCAGATAGACGTCTGTCATTGTGAGAGACACCACCTATGCACAACAAGATGTTAGAAAGTTGTGTAAAAAAATATTTATGATTATATACACTTGAGCATAAATTGAATAACAATTGAATTTACCTGACGTTGACCTCACGGAGTGTTGTTGCATAGAAGTCAAGTTTGCTTCAACCTGAAGCTGTGAAGCTGTGCATGATAAGAATTTTTCACAGATTGATAAACATGTCAAAACGTGTCAAACAAGAAAAATATATTTCAGATTAACAATCGAATATACCTGACTGCATCACATGTCTTCGTCTAGAACTAATGGTAGATGTCTCTGGACGATCCATGTGTCCTTGTTAAGACAAAATGCAAAATCAACCAGGTTAATCATAAACTTATAGATGTAGGCACATGAAATGCAACATTAGAACCTATTCTAGCCTAAATTAATGCTAGCAAGCACACTTCAAAATGTAATAAGGCCAAATCAAACAATGAGGTAAACTAACACCACAGGTAAAGCAATTGGATGGTGCACTAAAAATAAAAAATGAGTTTGTTATGCACCATCATCAATCTCTACGGATGTCACCTTCCTCACTTCAAGGGAGTTAATTACATCTTGATGATGTATAAAATGACCTTATGGGTCAATCTAACAATTTCAATAATGTTTGTGTTAAGTTTAAACTAATTTGACTAGCAAGATCACTAAAAGAAACATAATCACAAGATAGAAAAAGATATTACCCTGGGAAACCCTCATGGGGTAGAAAAACCAACAAAGCATTCCTCAATAATATGATCAACCAAAATAAAAGATGTGCTCCAAGACTTGACCTCCTTCTCTACCTCCTATGCAGACCTCTCAAACACAAGTGCACTACTTTCTGAGCTGAGCAAGTGTGTCAAATGAGGAGCTCTCCTCCTCTACTTATACCGATTCCTGACTGACCAAAATCCCTAATGGGGCCGACCTCTCCTAGTGAAGTCTAATAACCCCTAAATAATAAACTCAGGGCCGACCCCCGCATGGTGGATCTAATAACCCTGGTTACCACAATTCATCGGAGGAATAAACATCTCCGGATACATAATAGAATTACCTCGGAGGGATGAAACATCTCCGGAATAATAAAGTACAAAATATAATATTCTTAGAAGTTACAATATTCAACACTCCCCATTAACGGGAAGGATATTATAACAACATCTGCAGGAGCAAGGAGTCATCGACTACATCATACATGATACATCTATAAATCATCGGAAGCTTTCTTCAATACATCATCATCAGTAACTTAAGCAGTTACTGGAACATAGTCAATAATGGAACATAAACATCATCAGTATTGAGTCTTCATCTTCTACATCATCTAGAACACACGATCATCATCATCATCATCACACGATCATCAGCATCGTCATCACATGATCATCACCATCATCATCACACGATCATTAGCATTGTCATCACACGATCATCAGCATCGTCATCACACGATCATCATATCGATCTACAACATCTGGATCATCATCGTAGCATACTCTGCAATACACACGATCCAATTACAGGATGATCAATCTCGCTCTCTTTAGGACATAGGTCCATGGATGATACAATCTAGATCAAGTTCCAGGATGATCAATCCTTATCTCTTTAAGACAAGTCCATGTCTAGGGATGATGCAATCCCGACCACAGTGCCAGTCCTTTTTCATACTGGATGTGACCTAGATCAGATCTAGGATTTACCACCACAGATCCAGTCCTTTTTCATACTGGATGTAGGCCTACCACCTGCAGTTATTCATCATCTACAGAGCCAGCCCTTTTTCATGCTGGATGTATCACATCTACAGAGCCAGCCCTTTTTCATGCTGTATGTATCACATCTACAGAGCCAACCCTTTTTCATGTTGGATGTATCACATCTACAGAGCCAGCCCTTTTTCATGCTGGATGTAACACATCTACAGATCCAGCCCTTTTTCATGCTGGATGTATCACATCTATAGAGCCAGCCCTTTTTCATGCTGGATGTAACACATCTACAGAGCCAGCCCTTTTTCATGCTGGATGCAACACATCTATAGAGCCATCCCTTTTTCATGCTGGATGTAACACATGTACAGAGCCAACCCTTTTTCATGCTGGATGTAACCTAGATCAATTCTAGGATTTGTCGCGTACATTTTGAACCGAGGTCCAGGGACGATCTAGTCCTATCATGTACCTTTTGAACCGAGGTCCAGGGACGATCCAGTCCTATCATTCAATTCTCAGAGACCTCTGTCTACGGCTCAATTCAAGGGACCACAAATCCAGGGATGATCCAATCCCATCCTATCCACTAGGGACTTCATTCTCGGAGACATCATGTCTACGGCTCAATTCAAGGGACCAAAGATCCAGGGACGATCCAATCCCATCCTGTCCACTAGGGACTTCATTCTCGGAGACATCTGTCTATGGCTCACTTTAGGATTGAAGTCTAGGGATGATCCAATCCCATCCTGTCCACTAAGGACTTCATTCTCAAAGATATATGTCTATGGCTTACTTTAGGATTGAAGTCCAGGGATGATCCAATCCCATCCTGTCCACTAAGGACTTCATTCTCGAAGACATATGTCTATGGCTCACTTTAGGACTGAAGTCCAAGGATGATCCAATCCTCACATGTATCCTCATCAATACATGTACAAGTATCCTCATCCATACAAGTACATCAATCAATACATGTACGTATATAATCAATACAAGTATTCTCATCAATACATCAATATGTAATAGTACAAGTATTCTCATCAATACATGTAATAATACAAGTACTCTCATCAATACATCAATATGTAATAGTACAAGTATTCTCATCAACAAGTAATGTAAATATTCTAAGTATAAGTATCCTAAATCTAAGTAATCTAAGCACATATAAATATCTAGGTGTAATAAATAGGTATCCTCATCATCGACCTTGCTGTCGATGAGGGCAATCGCATCATCAGTGACTATATCACTCCCCCTTTTGAGGAGGGTCCTTTTGAATGACACCAAGCTTGTCTAAAAAATATTCAAATTTTACTCGAGACAGAGGTTTGGTCAATATATCAACAATCTGTTCCTCAGTGCTCACATACTTGAGCTTAATAGCTCCTCTCTACACCATATCTCGTATGTAGAAATATCGGATCTCTATGTGTTTTGACTTATCATGGAATACTGTATTTTCTGTCATCTTAATACAGCTTTGATTGTCACACATGATCATAGTGGGATCCATTTCTAAGTCAAACACTCCAGATAATAGCTTCCGAAGCCACACTGCTTCACAACTGGCAGAGCAAGAAGCTATATATTCTGCTTCAGTAGTACTGAGAGCCACACTAGATTGTTTCTTGCTGAACCATGAGACCATGGAAGATCCAAGACCATAACATCCACCTAAAGTACTCTTTCTATCTGAGACTCTTCCTGCCCAATCAGAATCAGAGTCATGTAATCTGAGTTCATGACTTCCAAGATAATATAGACCACAATCTAATGTACCCTTTAGATACCTCATTACATGCTTTGCAGCTATTAAGTGAACCTTTCTAGGTTCTACTAGATACTGACTTACGGTATTTATAGCAAAGCATATATCCGGTCTGGTATTTGTTAAATACATCAATGACCCAATGATTTGTCTATATAGAGTTATGCCCACTAATTATGATGAGTCATTAACTAATAAATTCAATTTGGAGTCCATGGGAGTGGCCATGGCTTTACACTCCAACATATCAAATCTTTTAAAATCTCCACAGCATACTTACCTTGATTTAGAAAGATTCCTTTTGGTTCTTTCCATACTTCTAGACCTAAGAAGTAGTGCATTAATCCGAGATCTTTCATCTCGAATTATGAAGAAAGCTTCTTCTTGCATTTGATAATTTGTTTCTCATTTTCGGTTAGAAATAGATCATCTACATACAACAACAGTATAATTGGTTCATCATCCATCACCTTGAGATAAATATTAGGGTCAACTTTACTTTTGGTAAATCCCATGCTTGTTAAGAAATTGTCAATCCTTCTGTACCTAGCTATGGGAGCGTGCTTCAATCCATATAATGCCTTTTTCAGTTTGCATACATGTTTTCTCCCATCTTTAACCTCAAACCCTTGTGGTTGCTCTATGTACACTTCTTCTTCAATTACACCATTCAGAAAAGCTGTCTTAACATCCATTTGGTTTAATTGCCACTTCATCATAGATGCAAGTGCCATGATAGTTCTAATTGAAGTGTACCTAGCAACTGGTGCAAATGTTTCTTCATAGTCAATTCCCTCTTTCTGAGAGAATCCTCTGGCTACAAATCTTGCCTTGTATTTTTCAATGCTACCATCTGCAGCATGTTTTATCTTGAATATCCATTTGGAAGAAACCACACTTTTATCTTTTGGTTTGGGAACTATATCCCAAACATCATTTTTCATTATTGACTGATATTCTTCTATCATTGCTTCTACCCACTCTTTCTTCTGAGTTGCCTCTTCATAGCTAGTAGGTTGTTGATCCACAAGATCACACATCAAGGCCACATAGTAGGATACTAGCTTTGGTTTATTGCTTTCTCTAGTGGAGCCTTCAGGACCTCCATATTTTTCAGCTCCTTGAATAATGTCTCTATCCCATGCTAGCCTTCTTTTCCTAGATAAGTTTGTAATAGGGATTCTTGTGGTTCCAACACTTCATTATCCTCTAGAGTATCATCTTCAGGGATGGGCATAGCTTCTGTGATTCTAGGAGGTGTATCTTCTTCATAGCTTTCTTCAAGTTGGCACTTCCTAGATTTCTTGAGAGCTGCTTCTTCATCAAATGTTACATCTCTACTTATTTCCATGTGATGAAAACCTGGTATGTAAATTCTGAAAGCTTTGGATGATTCACAATATCCAACAAATATTCCCTTCTTACCAGAAGGATCCAACTTTGTTCTCTTTTCTTTTGGAATGTGAATGTACACAGGACATCCAAATATTTTGAGATGGCTTACTTCAGGCTTCTTTCCTGTGAACACTTCTTTTGGAGTCTTGAATTCAAGAGCACTATGGGAAAGTCTAATTTGTACATAGACTGCTATCCTAGCTGCTTCAGCCCATAGATACATTGGAAGATCTTGGTCATGTATCATAGTCTTTACAGCTTCCATGATAGTTCTATTCTTTCCTTCAGCAACCCCATTTTGTTGGGGATTGTAGGGAGTGGTTAGTTCCCTCTTGATTCCAACTTTCTTACAAAAGTCTTCAAAGTCCTTTGAAGTATATTCTCCGCCATTATCTGTTCTGAGAATCTTGATTTTCTTTTCTGAGAGATTTTCTATTAAGGCCTTGAACTCTTTGAATTTTCCAACGACTTCATTCTTACCTTTTAGAAAGTATATCCAAGTCTTCCTTGAATAGTCATCAATGAATGTGAGATAGTATTCAAAACCAGTTAAGGATGTGGTGGGCATTGGTCCACATACATCTAAATGTATTAACTCTAGAATGTTCTTAGTCTTTGTTTCACTCTTTGGAAAAGGGTTCTTGACATTATTCTCTTTCTCACATCCTTTGCATGTGCCATTATGATCAACCTTCAAGTCTAGTAATCCTATGACCACCTTGCTCACATAGGGTAGGGATTTGTAGTTAATGTGAGCAAGCCTTATGTGCCACAGCTCACTAGGACTAGTGCATTCATGGACAAGGGTAGCTTCTGGGTAACCCTTGAGTTTGTAAAGACCTCCTTCCTCTTCACCAATAAAAATTGCATATTCAATTGATTTTCCTTTGGGCCACATAAGTACTTGTCGATCTATGAATGCAACTCTAAAGCCTTTCTTATCTAGTTCTAAGATAGAAAGTAGGTTCTTCTTTAAACCTGGTACATATAAAATTTCTTTCATCTTTAAAGGTGTTCCAGAATCAAGCTTGTAGCTCGCTTCACCAATTCCCTTGATGGGATATTGATAATCATCTCCTAGGGATACCTTTTGTGAAGAAGTCTTTTCCCCAAGTTTTGAGAGAGTTTTCTTTTGACTTGTCATGTTCTTTGAAGCACCACTATTGATGAGCCATGTATCTTCTCCAAGTGATACAGACCCATATATTGCAGAAAACAGAACATACTCTTCTGCATCTACCTTCTTTACTTTAGATATTTTCTTTCGAGGCCTTTCCTCCTCGTCTTCTTCTTCTTCTTCTTCTTCTTCTTCTTCTTCTTCTTCATTATCATCTTCTGCCATGTGTGCATGATGTCTTTTGTGAACAAAATTTTTCTTTTGAGAGGGACAGAATCTGGCAATGTATCCTAGTTTAATACAATTGAAGCATTTGACTGTAGAGAGATCTCTTTCTGAGTTGGGTCCTCTTTCCCTTTTAGATCTAGGGAAGGGTCGAGACGCTTTGTGATCAAATTTCTTGAAGTGACCTTTTCTTCTTCTCTTGGTGTGAGTAGCCAGGGCTTGGTCATCCTCTTTGAGAAGGGATTCCCTATTGGATACCCTAGCTTCTTCTTGAACACAATCCTCCCATACTACATCAAACTTCATACTTTCTTTTCTGGCACACATAGTTTATATAAATGACTCCCAAGGTCTAGTGAGACCATTTAGAGCAGTCATCACAAGTTCATCTTCATCAAGAGTATCACCAATGGCATCTAGTTGTTCCTTGATTTGGGAGACCCTTGAGAAGTAGTCTTGAATGGATTCTCCTTTGTGCATCTTGGAACTCTTCAACTGAGTTCTTAGGTTCATCCTCCTATTGATGTTCTTTCCTTCATACATTCTTCCTAGGGCATCATACATTTCCTTTGGAGTCTTCTTGGATGCCACTTGGGGAATCAAGTGGTCTTTAATAGAATCAGCAATGATTCTCTTTTCCCTAATCAAATCCTTCCTATGCTTCTCTTTGGCTTCATCTCCTTCAGGTTCTACAACTTCATCCTTGATATATTGAGCAAGATCATTCTCTTCAAGAATGAGAACAATTCTGTATTTCCATGCCCGGAAATTCTGTATACCTTCAAGCTTGTCTTCAAGCTTAGTGCTTGGAGCCATCCTCTCTTGGGGGAGTCCAAGAGATAAGAGATAGTGTAGTACTTACTTGGAAACTTTAACTTTTCACTTTTCTGGATCTGCAATAGAATTTTTGGTTTATCACACTTTTGGTAAAACTAGGGTTTGACTTTCCTAGAGTTCTATCCAACCAAAAACCACGATCCAAGGCTCAAAAGATAGATATTTAGAAGGGCTAATCAGCCATGCAACCAAAATCCAAAAATCTAACTTTTGCAGAAACCCAAATTTTGGGAGAGAGAGAGAAATATAATTTCACCTTGTGAAAGATGTTCTATTCAGTCTAGCTCTGATACCATGTTAAGTTTAAACTAATTTGACCAGCAATATCACTGAAAGAAACATAATCACAAGATAGACAAAGATATTACCCTGGGAAACCCTCATGGGGTAGAAAACCCAGCAAAGCTTTCCTCAATAAGATGATCAACCAAAATACAAGATGTGCTCCAAGACTTGACCTCCTTCTCTACCTCCTATGCAGACCTCTCAAACACAAGTGCGCTACTTTCTGAGCTGAGCAAGTGTTTCAAATGAGGAGCTCTCCTCCTCTACTTATACTGATTCCTGACTGACCAAAATCCCTAATGGGGCCGACCTCTCCTAGTGAAGTCTAATAAAACCTAAATAATAAACTCAGGACTGAGCCCCACATAGTGGATCTAATAACCCTGTTTACCACAATTCATCGGAGGAACAAACATCTCCGGATACATAATAGAATTACCTCGGAGGCATGGAACATCTCTGGAATAATAAAGTACAAAATATAATATTCTTAGAAGTTACAATATTCAACAGTTTGAATATGCGGTAATTGTTGTGTATCAAAATATTTTAGTTTCTTGCAATTCTATGTTTGTTGAATTATGTTTTATTGTGCTTAACTATTGTAATGATATCTTTCGTTACCACCTCCTTGAAAAAAAACTCTCTTATCTACCTCATCTCTTGGTTATGCATTAAATTTTGTTACATAAATTTTAAATTAAAAATTTAGAGGGAGATTAGACACATACATTTTCATGTATTTTCAATTTATCTCCCTATAGGTTTACTAAAAATTATTCATGTGGATAATCATTGGATACAATATTAAATTGTGCATCCAATGTGCTTATATTTTTAATAAACCCTTCAAAATATTAATTGAAAAGAATGTACAAGACATTCATTTCTTGGTGTTTTGGGTAGCTTGGGAAGTTGTGTCCTTTTGATGTTGAAGCTTTCTAAGGCTTACTCACTTCTATTGGAACATTAGAAACATGGTACTATCTATGTTTCTCTCCACCTCAATCAAATCTCAATCCCCATTGTAGCTACACAGTGGGACAAGCACGATGACCTAGGATTCAATGGAAGAATGAAAAATTATATGTTCAATAATACCATGTTTGTGAAGAAAAAAGATGCGATAGAGTTGGCTAGATCCTCAAAAGAAAGAGCAACAAATGAAGGTAGAAACCGACTACCTCCTCAAGCTTATTGTGACATATTGAAGAAGGGAACTAATGAGAAAGTCTTAAAGACTCATCTTCCACTAGCATGTAGAATAAGTGGCAAACTAATCAACCATAGAAAGATTAAGAAGACCAAGAGGCATGCATTAGGCAATACATCCCTGATTTATCATTGCTTCAATAAGAAAGGCCATAGAGCTGCTAACTGTTGGTATTCAGAATCATGTTCATTTTGTGGAAAGAAAGTTCATTATATGGATTCTTTTTGGGAGAATCAAGACATCTGCAGGGATCCATATTCATTTTAGAGGAAGGATGGAAAGAACACTTATCCAAACCATCCAATATCTCAAGGGAAAATGGAGAAGGAAGGCAAGCAAAGTAGTCCAATTAAGTTCAAGATTTTTTTCCACCATTGCAAGTTGAGTGGACATTGAGAAGAAAAATGTTGGAAGCTTCATCCATATTTTCACCCCACCCATTGGGAAACTAACATAAGGGAATGGAGAGTGAAGATAAGAAGTGATGAAGATTTTCCTACATCTATAGTTTAAGGAGTAGAAACTATCCAAGGAGAGATATACACTCAAGAGGAATGTAAAACTAGCAATAT
Organism: Larix kaempferi; assembly: GCA_027924585.1. Lineage (NCBI taxonomy): Eukaryota > Viridiplantae > Streptophyta > Pinopsida > Pinales > Pinaceae > Larix > Larix kaempferi. Next base: position 4,916,523 of record BSBM01000043.1, on the reverse strand, counting down.
GGACAACAAATTGATGTCAAGGATAGCCACATTCTAATGGTTTAAACTTTCACCTGAAGAATCCACTTTGGAAGATGGAACAAATATTGATGCATGGAGGTAAATGAATTTGGGGTTCCTTAGAACTCCATGAATATAGTAGACAAAGCGGCCATGGTTGAGTATGTTTTGTGGTTCAATGAATAGTTGATTCTATTTTTAGAGTGAATGTAGAAGCAACTATGATATGGTGGAGAATGTTGGTAAAGGATCCACTGCATCCTATTGATGGTTATCACTTGCAACCAAGCATTTGCAAGAGTTGGCACTATCTTGGATAGTAAAATTGTTATGATTGCACACCAATTAGAAGGTCTTTCAGTTGATGTTATTGGAGATATAAAGTGTTGATTAACACCTCACCAATCAATATAGATTTTATTCCAGGATGAGAATTAACTCATCCTAACAGCAGAGAGTTGCTACCATGATAAGCAACAATTGAGTCTTGCAATGAAGAGATCATTACCTGAGCATCCCAAAGAAACAAATGTCCATAAATTTTTAGTTGCATGAGAGGTCAACTTCACCAATGAAGAAAGCAAGAATTCAATGGAATTAGGAAAGAGAATAAAAATATCTCAATCCTGGGCTAATGTTTTACTCATTGAAGATTTATTGAAGCATGATTAACCAACATATAATTGTTCCATGCCAGGGAGAAATTGATCCTAGCTGAAGAGGGAATCCCACACTTCATTTTTTATGGCATATGTTACATAGTGTCCAAAAATGAGGGCCAATGACAAAGGTTATATTACATTGTTGGGTCACAAACAAGGATAAATCACCCTCATTCACCCACTCAAGATGGTATGGATGAGGGTGGGAAGTTACCAACAAATCCAAGGAATTGAAAAGGGTCATAGAGAATAAGTGTTTATAGGTTACCATTGTCCATGATGATCTTATTGATATGATATTTAATATGACATTTTTGAGTAAAGAGAATGGGATGGATGGGAGGGGCTAGACATGTCATTAGAACCAGATTTGGATAAGATGTAGTAGGGTTATCCACAACAATGACAGCATTTGGAGGGGTAGGTGGGGTGTTGGCATTAAAGAATAATATCTTGGTAGATCATGGATGTTATAAAACACAACATTTTTGTGCCATGAGAGGATGACTTATGGAATGTGCAATATTGAATGGTGAGGGGAGGGGGTGTGTATACCATGGGAGAATGCCTACCCATGTGATATACTTGTTGTGAAAGGGGGAACCAAGACGAAGAACAAAAGGGCATTGGTTGTTTTTCTAGCTTCTTTTCAATAGTTAGAGCATGTTGAAAATCCAATGAAAGATAACATCTATGCACCAAAGCAGCTTCATGATGGAGAGAAGGAAGTAAACCATAATTAAATTTAATTATTAGCGCATGGTCTAGATCTGGAATGGAGATCTACATTTGAATTTTGCAAAATATTCCAATGTGTATTGAATTGTCTGAGTGGCAAGTTGACAGAGGTGAAGCCAATATGGCTAGATAGAAACACTCTTGAACTGCAATGTAGAATTGGTCCCTAAGTATTGATAGCACTAGAGAGTCTATCAAGACTCTCATTGAGTTCTATGCAAAGGGATTATTTAGTAACACTCATATTTTTCACTTGATCCCACTATTGGGTAGCTAATCCTTGTATATAGTAGGATACCAAGGTGACTTTGTCTCTTTCTAGTAGTGTGGTCTAATGCTAGATATATGAATATAATGCATGTATCCAAATCCTTGAACTGGTCATCATGAAAAGCACCAGAAAGCTATGACAATGTCAATTTAGGGTCCTAGTGAAATCCATAGGTTAGTAGAGACATGGTCTAGTTGAGCTTCATATCTTGTAGTTGTATAGCCAAATCATGTATCACTTGGGTGCGCTCTTGAAGAAGTTGATTCTGGTGCTAAATAATTTGTCGTTACTATTGGAAAAATTGTAACTATGTTTCTGCAAGGGAGACATCCTTGTGATTGGAGTTCCTGGTGGGAGGGCACACTCTAAATTACTAGATCTAAACTACTATTGTACGAAATACATGTTCTTAAATAGAGAGGGAGAGGATCACTTTATGCAACTACAAAAGATGGTTCTGATGCTAGGTTGATATATAAATAGAATAAAGAGTGCAAAATTGAAACTTCTCTTAGCTCCAAATACTCCCTCTTTAAATAGTAAGATCCTTCCTTATATATGTCACTCCAAAATGGGGACGATTAACATTGATCATGTCAACCATTTTATTTAATATTAAAAGCTAACTAGTAATTAAATGTTCGTGGTAATTATAATATTCCAGTTCTCCAATGTCTCTGTCCTGTGATCTATACCATCCTCAACCATAGTTTTTTCTCTACTAAGATTTCTTGGATTTCAATTCTCCCTCAACCCTCTACTTCAAATACTTTTATTGCAACCATCCTCAGGAACTCGTTCCCACCAATTTTAAATTTAAATTCAATATCCTTTGCTCCTTTAGTAGACATTCTAACTACTTTTTTCCTTGTAATCAAGTGCAACCATTTTTGTGTGGACTTTGGAGAGATTGCAGCTCTTTCTTAAGAGCTTCCATTTTGGACATGTCATTCCCATTTCGGGATTTTAGAGGAGGATTTCATGAATTTGATCATGAAAAAATGGACACATGTAGACCTATTTAGGGGGGATATGGAAATGAAGAAATTTGTTGAGAACTTGTAGCGAATAAAGGGTCTGATAAAAAGATGGGGAAAATGCCATGCTACTAAATCTTTGGCTGATCCGAAGGATGTGAAGGAAAGGATTAGGATTTTGTTCCAAGATAATTTCTCAGGCACTCTCTTGGATGATGAGTTTGAAACCTTAAAAGTTCTTGAAGATAAACAACATGATCTCCATGAAAAATAAGAGAATGCATGGAGGTTAAAAAGTAGTGTAATTTGGCTAAAATAAGGTGATAATAACACAAAATTCTTTCACAAATATGTGAACTATAGAAGACTTTTAAAACTATTTGGGAAATAAAACATCCAAATGGAGAAATGGTAAGGAGCTTCAAGGATAAAGTTGAAGTAGACAAACTACATTTTTCTTCATTATTCAAAGAAACTTATGGTTGTCCAATTAAGAAGATAATGAGGATCATCAGTCTTGTGCTGAGTCTAATAGACAAAGAGATGAATTCAAATTTGGAGGCTAATATAACTAGTGAAGAAATATTCTCTAGAGTTCATTTAAGAAGGGGAAGAGCCTAGGTCCGAATGGAATCACGACGAAATTCTATTTGGCCTTTTACTATATGTTAAATGAAGATTTGTTAAAGGTGGTTAAATAATCTAAGACATCGAGGAAAACATTGGGTGCATTGAACTCCACTTTCATTGCCCTAATTCGTAAGAAATAATATGTAGGGTGATTTGTAGATTACAGATCCATTTCCTTATGAAATCTTATTTATAAACTCATTTTAAAAACCATATATAATAGGTGGAAAGGTGTTTTGTTAGGTATCATTTAGGAAGAAAAGTTCAGATTCTTGTACAATCACAAGATTCATGATGTAGTGGGACCGCATATGAAGGACTGCAAACTATATATCCAAGTGGATACTAGTGGCCACCCACCTGTTCCACCAAGTTATAACATTTTTCCATCTTGGTATATTTCTACGGTTTTTGGGACCCAAACTTCTGGGGCCGTTTTCAACCCCTAAATGATGTTTTTTGGCCAATCAAGGGGCCAAGGGTTGTCATAGTACTCCCCCCTCCATCATGTGAGTTTTAACTCCTTCATGTGTGAGCTCAGAACTGTGGGTGCGATATTAAACTAGTCCTGAGTGCCTAGCATGGTGATCTCTATGTAAGTTTGGTCTTATTTATGGTGCGATATAGGATCATAGGCTTGAAGACTAAGGTTTTTGGTGTCTTTTGCATTGAAGGTTAATCAATTTCCTATAAATAATGATATATTATTTGTCATTGCGATCCCTCTTGTTGATGAATTACACAGTCTAAAGCAGATTCCTTTAGTATATAACAGTGATTATTACTCTGTGTATGCCATCTCAAAGGGTTTAGGTTGGAATTTAAATTCCTTTGGTGATTCTAAGTTGGAAATGGCCAAGGAAAAGGTCAAACCCTAGCTGGAATATCATGTCAATAGGGTGCCAATGTCAAACCCTAGCTGGAATATCATGTCAACAGGGCGCCCATACAGAATAAGACTGTCTTATAACTTTATATATTGGCCTTCAGGCACTCTACGATAGATATTTGCCATTGTATCACACCAATCCAACAAGCTTCGAACCACCTTTCTTTAGCGCCTCACCTTTGTTTCATATGCCCTTGTAAACCGTGATCAAACCATCTTGACCTACAACAATTGGGACTCTACAATTGGATATGGCTTGTGAATTCGACCTCTAACCCTAACCCTAAGGGCGAATGGATCGAAATCAGATTAGTTCCAAGGAACGGTAGCCAAATTTGAAATTGAATTCGGTTGGGTTTTAGAGAGATGCCAGTGGAAAGAGAGAAACATACCAGTGTGTGGTCGTCTGATGGTATGGTCGTCTGGATCGAACTGGTGATGGGGGTCCTCTTCTTGTGGCTGTTCACTTCATTGTCATGGGGGGTCTTCCCTGAAGGTGTTTCAGCAAACAGAGTTGCAGTGCACCTGCTCTTCCCCTTCGATGTTTCAGCACAGTGTCGATTTGTGCGAAAACAGACACCAACAGCAACAGCGTGAAAATGACAATGCATGTGGAGGGGAAATATTATTGCGTTTATATAGTTAAATTTGTCTCGCCTGAGACATTAAAAGGAATCAAAACTCTCGACCGAGAAATTTGTCCGAGAATTTGACCAAAAAAAATGGTTATACTCTCAAACAAGAAATTAAAAACTCTCGAGCAAATAATTCTCTAACTATGGAAAAACTCACGGATGAGAGAAATCTAACTGGGGTTAATGTCTCACCCGAGAAGTAGTAAAGCTCTCGCCCGAGAAAATTTGTTGACTTTTGTCTCGGGCGAGAAAACGGAATTAGAACAAAAAAAAAGCAAATTGTCACGGAATTGTTTCACCCATATCATCAAAATAAATCATGTGCATCAGGGCTTATGCCCAATATATAGAATAATCATAATCAACAAAATTTGTGATATTACACAACCAGATGCTTATTCGATATCCTAAAATATTAATTTAATAATTGTTTATTACAATTAATATTTTGTTTACGTTAGTGACCATTTATCGAACTTTTTACCATGTTCAACAATGGAGCCTTAATTGTAATTTATCGTATTTAACTTTAATGATCCTAATTAATACTGATTTATTACCACATTCTAATTAATCATAATTAATCCTAATTAATCATAATCACCATTTATGGAACTATCATAATTTATCGTTTAATTAGCATTTATTAGTCAAGTTGATAGTCACGTGATTAATCCCCCGGATGCGGGTGCCCAGAGTGACACAGTCGAGGCAAGAAGTTACACCTGCCCATCTGACAGCGTGGCTCCCCGACCTAGCAACTTCCCTCTACCAGTGTTGCCCCATGGTTCCGTCATTAAAGAAGTGTCCTATATAGGACCATCTGGCCTCCTTGCACGCGTCTGGCTTTACTACACCCATGGCCGAATGGTTGGCATTCAAGTTCGCTCTGGTTTCTACGTCCCATATCATTAACTGGCTCAGTCGCTCCATTATGCTCTCCCTGTTGATGTATTTGTAACTTCAGAATGTATTTCATATATGTATATTTTATTCCTATGGAGATGTTATTATTCCTCTATACGGAAGTGTCGTCATTTATATTGTAAGTGTCGTAACTTATACTTGATAGGTTATTAGACCACCTTGGTGGGGTTGGCCCTGTATAATTCATGTGGGTCAAAGGGTTATTAGAGCACCCTATTTGGGGTCAACCCTGTCAGCGTTATGTTATGTGGTTAAGTTAAGGCCGACCTAGTAAAGGTTATTAGGCAAGTCAAGTCAAGTATAAATAGAGTTCGGGAGGCACTCTATTTGATCATTCACTTTCTCACTCATACTCTCATTGGAGAGTGACGCACTTGTGGAGAAGGAGAAGCTGCTGCTAGGAGAAGACTATCTCATGTACTTGGTTTGTATCATTTCTCTATCTATCTCTGAGGAAGTTGCGGGTTTTTTCACCTTCTTGGTTTTCCTCGGTGAAACTCTGCGTCTCTTGTATGCTTGCTTTATTGTGTCCATGATTGATATGCTGTAGATATGATGTACATGTCATTCTCTCAGTTAAGATCATAGATCAGATTGTAAATTTTGAAAACCTAACATGGTATCAGAGCTAGCCTGAAAGAAGGTATGGTTTGGCATTTATGACACTTGTTGCACTTGCGAAGCTAGGGCTTGATATAGAAAAAACCAGTCATCGTAGCACTTTCGCTATAAATCCATTTTCGTGAAGTTTTAGGATCTGAAACTTTTACAGGTTGAAGATAAGATCCCAATGTATGTTTTTTTCTGAATAATAACTTCTAATTCATTGTACTTTGTGTTTTATGATCTATACAATCTACGGTTTCTGCCTCTTCCAGATCTCAGACATAAACAGGTGACCTTGGAAAAAAGGTCACAAATTGGGATAGGAAGCTCCAAATGAAATTTTGTAAAATGTGACAAGAAGGGCACATAATGTACTTTCACAGGCCGAAGGTTCAAAGGCCGAAAGTGAACTAGTGACACGTGGCACTCCGTACAAGTGCACTCTCTTGTTTTATCCCATAAACAGGTCAGGTTGTGACACTTGGCATAAATCTCTCTCAGAGAATCCAATTGAGGTCAGAACTATGGGGCTGGAAATATGACAGGTTAGGATACCACAACGCATAGTTTCAAATCCCGTGGATTCATAATTTCGTAGTTACACCAGAAACAATCAGGTGCATATTTCTATCAAAATAGAATTGGATTTTGAGCACCTTCATTCATGGCTTCGGGAATTTAGGGTTTTGGAGAATGTTGGAATTTTTGTATCGGATACCACGACTGAATACTCCTCATAAAAATCAAAATTTAGAGACCAAGATCGAATTTTTTGGTTGGGCAGAAGGCCGGGCTTGATCAACCCTAGCTCAGGACTTTGATCGGAAAGGTGGAAAATTAGGGCTTTTGCAAAAATGGGAATTTTTTAAATTTGTGACCATAGCTGAAACATCCTTGGAAAAATTGAAGTTTAGAGCGTGGATCAAACTATTTGGTTGGGTGAAGCTTCGGGAAACTCAAACCCTAATTCAAGGTCCTCCCAAGTGAATCAGGAAGATTGAAAAGCAAATTTGAGGGGTGAAATTTTACAGTTTTCAAATTTCGAGTATACCAAGTTGATCAGCTCATCAAGGCGCATCTTTATATCCTTTCAGAAGTTTGAAATTCAATGTTTGAATTTTTAGGGTTTCCCTGACAAACCCTAATCCAGCTCCAGATCTAGTTTCTGCAAATCAAGTGGATTGGGTTAATCCTAGAAAATGGATTAGTCACCTGCATATGTGAAGAAGTTCCTGTTTCAGAGGGAGTTGAGGCTACGGCCTTACATAAGAAGATTACAAGCAATATCGACAGGTATGACTTATCTAGGTATGTTTTGAGATCTGTTCATGATTAAGCTTATGGTATGTTTGTCTTCATTAAGGTTAGTACAATCTTGATTAACTTTAGACTTGTTGTATCAGCTTAATAAAAATATGAATGCATGATAGAAGATATTCATTGATTACTGTTTTGACACTTATGATTGTACTAATGCATTGTGGTGTTGTATGAGGTTGATGTTGTTCGCTAACATGAAAGGTACATCAAGAAAGACAAATCACGTTCTAGTTCAAGAACATATGACCATGGTGACATGAAGACAAAGATTCATCCATTGTCATGGATCACATAGAAGATCTACTTACAAGGTATGTATAACTTGGTTCTATAATGATTAACCTATGAGATATGCAGGTTACTAGCACAAGTCATTTAAGAGAACAAGTAGACATCATGTGGGTATGTTAAACATAACTAGCTAACAAATTAATCCAGGTATCTTTTTCCTATATCAAGTTAGAATCCTACCTTGTGTTAGTATCTTATACTATTGTATGGTTGATAATGATTATTCATGAAGTTAGAAATGTAAGTAATGAAGAGTTTATGCATATTATGTCTCTTACATTGATTGATGATATGACTAACCATAAACATCTTTTGGTCAAATAAAGAATATGCATGAGTAAAACAAGTATTCCCTGAAACCTTGAATACTACTATTTATTATCTATGTATGAAATGATCTTGACCATACATGTTTAAGATTACTTAGAATCAAAATGTTTTTGATAGTATTAGGATTATACTAATGAATGTATGTATGAGATCTCGAGGATAACACAATGATGATACTAGTAAGTATGCATAGTGATTGAGAATGGATACAAGTTCAAAGACAGGTAATCCAGGAAGCAAAGATTAAGAGGGAGCACACTCCAATAGTTCCTGCAAGGAAGCAAATATTGAGAGGGAGTCCATCCTACAAACCAAACAAAGATAAGTATTTGAATTGTCATTTCTTGCATACTTGTTTGTTTAAATAATATTGTTCAATGATGTATATGCTTATGTTCTTAGACTTAGGGTGTGTATTATGCATATTAGAATAATTGCATTAATCAACAGTATACTACTAATATGCATGTGATCGGGTAAGTGGCCTATGGCATTGTACAACATTCCATTGCTACTTATCTAGAATGAAACCTCTTTGCTGACATGTTGGGAGTAGTGCAAACTCTTAACAATGTTTTGGTAGAGATTGGAAGGCATCTAGAAAGTTACAGGATATGGATAAATGTTGTATTGAAGCATTAGCTAAAATAATTGCATGACTGTATGACATATTTCTTCATGTGTAAGAATTTGTTCTGAAAACTATGAGAAGTTTGTAATCATGCAATTTAACTTGTTTTGTAGGAAACATCGTATACGAGCACCTACAAAAGAGGGACTACAACATTTGTTCCAGCAACAAAGTTATCTATTGAAGATATTGAATATATTGAAGTTCCAAGGATCCAAGAAGAATTCCATGATCCGTCGATCATGAAGAATGATGTTTGGGATGTGGTCCCAAGATCTGAAGGGAAGTCTGTTGTGACTTCAAAGTGGATCTATAAGATAAAGCATGTTGCAGAAGGCAGCATAGAGAAATACAAAGCAAGTGATGAAATGGAAGATACACCAGATGGATGTTAAGACAACTTTCTTGATTGGTGTTCTTCAGATTGATGATACTTCGAGGAAGAAGTGATGGGACAGATTTGCAGGAGCCATTCCAAGCATGGTTAAAGGAGAATCCTTCCCATGGCTGTGGATGTAAGCATTGTGTGATGAGCATCAGGACGATGCTCCAATTACTACTTTGTATATGCATCATGTTGGATGCTTATTATGATCAGTTGGATCATGTATTTGTATATGCATCATGTTGGATGCTTGTTATGATCAGTTGGATCATGTATATATATATGCATCATGTTGGATGCTCATTATGATAAGGTAGATCATGTATGATGATATACATCAGGTAGATACTTGGTATGCATCAGGTGGATGCACTGTATGATCAGGATGATCATGGATGATGAGCTTCAGGGTGTTGCTCCAGATGATATGCATGAGGATGATGTTGTGATGATGATCAGGATGATCATGTGATGATGTATCGTTAGATGATTGGGTCCTTGATGTACCTGACGAATACGAGACTAGATATCTGCTTTGTGGTGAACACCTTGAGCAAGTATTTGACACATCCAAGACATGTTCACTTGATAGATGCAAAGAATATTCTGAGATACCTGAAGGGTACAGTTGACTATGGGCTCAAGTATGAGGTGAATCAAAAGTTTAACCTGGAGGGTTATGTTGATTTGGATTAGGTAGGCAATGCCATTGATCGAAAGAGAACTTCGGGGTGCTGCTTCAGTATTGGATCCGATATGATCTCTTGGTTTAGCAAGAAGTAGTCCTGTGTGGCACTAAGTACAGCCGAAGCAGAGTATGATGCAGCTTGTTTGGCTAGTTGTGAGGCAGTATGGATTAGGAAGCTACTTTCTGATTTGTCTGATCTCCAGCTGAGTGCTACTTGTATATATTGCGACCACCAGAGTTGTGTGAAGTTGTCGGAGAGCCTAGTGTTCCATGACAAGTCGAAGCACATTCAGATCAAGTATCACTATATCAGGGATATGGTGCAGAGAGGAGCAGTGAAGCTCTTGTATGTTGGGACAAACAAGTAGATAGCCAATGTGTTGACCAAGCCACTGGCCAGAGTGAAGTTTGAATACTTCAGAGAAAGACTTGGTGTACTTCAGATAAAGATTCCCTCCAAAGGGAAGTGATGAGTCTAGAGACATAGATGCACATGGGCCATTCTCACATGGTGGTAGGTAGGTCCTCCCATGGTGAGATGTAACGGTTGTTGGGATTTTCCAACATGATCGTAGGTAGTTCCTCCCATGGTGACATGGTGGTAGGAGAGTCCTCTCATGGTCATTGATGTAATTGTCGGGCTATTCCGACATGATGGAAGGTAGTTCCTTCCATGGTGACATGGTGATAGGAGAGTCCTCTCATGGTCGTTGATGCAATTGGCGTGCCTTTCCGACATGGTGGCAGGTAATTCCTTCCATGGTGACATGGTGATAGGAGAGTCCTCCCATGGTCGTGATGTAGTGTTGTGCCTTTCCGACATGGTGGCAGGTAGTTCCTTCCATGGTGATATGGTGATAGGAGAGTCCTCCCATGGTGGTGATGTAAGTGCTAAGCCATTCTCAGATGGTGGTAGGTAGGTCCTCCCATGCCGGTGTATATAAGTGTTGTGTGTGTACATATGGGTTGTGCTCCGTGGACGTGGACGATGACGATGATTTGAAGACGATGATGTGACAGTATGGTACACAGGTTTTGCAGAGGCATATGATCAGTCCTGAGATGCTCTTCCAGGTTTTGCAGAGGTAGTGTAGTTAGTCCTAGGAGATCTTGTAGGTTTTGCAGTGGCAGTGTAATCAATCCTAAGGTGTACCTACTTGATGTCTTGCTCGCTGAGATGACATGATCAGTATGATCATGAGTATCCAGATGATACTCCGTGGCTGTGGACAGGTTGTGCAGTTGCATGTAAAAGATCCTCGGAGATCCAATAGGTTGAGTAGTATGCTCGTAATCAGTCCTGGGATGCTATTTCGAGGTTTTGGATTAACACACATAATTAGTCCTTGGGATTCCACGGTATGGCTAGTGATGATGAAGACCTATAGGTGGTGGGCCTACATCCAGTATGAAAAAAAAATGGCTCTGTAGAACTTCCTATGATGAGTAGTTCAGAGATTGATTGAGATAGCAGCAGCACTGACGATGACAATGATCCAGTGACGATGATCCACAGAAGAAGACTTGTGCTAGAAGACTTGTGTCGAGAAATACCTTCCTAGTTAAGAGGGAGTGTTGATGTATTTGTAACTTTGAAATGTATTTCATATATGTATATTGTATTCCCATGGAGATGTTATTATTCCTCTATATGGAAGTGTCGTCATTTATATTGTAAGTGTTGTAAATTATACTTGATGGGTTATGAGACCACCTTGGTGGGGTCGGCACTGTATAAGTCATGTGGGTCAAAGGGTTATTAGACCACCCTATCGGGGGTCGGCCCTGTCAGCATTATGTTATGTGGTTAAGTTAAGGCCGACCTAGTAAAGGTTATTAGGCAATTCAAGTCAAGTATAAATAGAGTGCGAGAGGCACTCTATTTGATCATTCACTTTCTCACTCATACTCTCATTGGAGGGTGGTGCACTTGTGGAGGAGGAGAAGCTACTGCTAGGAGAAGACTATCTCTTATACTTAGTTTGTATCATTGCTCTATCTATCTTTGAGGAAGTTGCGGGGTTTTTCACCTTCTTGGTTTTCCCTGGTGAAACTCTGTGTCTCTTGTATGCTTTCTTTATTGTGTCCATGATTGATATGCTGTAGATATGTTGGACATGTTGTTCTCTCAGTTAAGATCCTAGATCAGATTGTAAATTCTAAAAAACTAACACTCCCGTGAGAGGTCTAGATGCTCCAGCTTCGAAATTATTGATGTGAGGCTCCATCTTCATGCCCCTATGGTAATCACTTGCCTCTGTTATTCTCTATCTGCTTCCACTGCAAAAAGCTCCGCTCCTTCTCCGTTCTCCTGCAAACTAGCTGACAACGCCATGATTCGTACGCGTGACACTTTCAAGAGTGGAGCTGGTCATGGCATCGGAAAGATTGCAACTTCTGTTGATAAGGAGAAGAAATCCAACCGTGGCTATGAGGACAATGTCTCTGTTCCTGTTCGCAGACTGGATGATGATTGGGAATCACGCAATGTGGCTGAGATTTTGGCCTTTGGTAACCAAGGAAACCAAGTCAATTACTACTAGTTAATGAAGAATATGCTGGGAACATTGGTCGAAGAAATGTTAACCAACTGGAACATGGCCAAAGTTGTGATAATGGACAATAGGGATAACATGGCCCATCTGGACAAAATACTGGCTACTCTGGAAGCCAATTTGAGAGGTCGAAGATACTCTCTCTTTCGTCATTCCACTCCTCCCCTCAATTTTGGCCCTACAACCCTCACTGAGGGAATTGCTTGCAATCTGAATGTTCAAGTTGACGGTGTCGCTACTGTAGCAGACACCCAACCCACCGACAGTTCCCTGCATGAATCCTTCAATGTTGGTGTTGTGAATGGCTCGACTCCTGTTCGGGGCCCCAACTCAGGCCCGAGTTCTCCTATCATAGTTGTGTTACAAGGGGGCCCACTTCTTGGGACATCCTTCCCTATACCCTGGACTATCAATTCCTTGCACTAGAAGCGAGTAAGGAAGACAGAGGACAATGTTGTCACTCCATGTAAGTTAGAGCCTCTGCCTATCAAAATCCCAACCAAGAATTGGGATTAAGATTTCTTCGGAAGCTGCCCTATCATTGAAGACAAACCATGCTCCTAGAATGCAGAAGCCAGCACATAGAGCTGCTCTGAGTGAGCTTATCTCTTCTCTTTTGCGGTTAGCATTATCTATTTTTCTTTTCTTTTTCTAATGGTTTACTGTCAGACTCTAGTATATCTCTCTGGTATAGTTCAGTCTATTTTTTTACTGGACGGCTGTAATTATGTCAATGTTACTCATCCCATAGAAGGGCAGGTCTACAGAGGTTCTTTCTTGTTCTTTTTTCTCCATGAGAAGCTTCAGAAAGATCTTGAGTCTATTGATTCTCATGTGATTGTAACATTTTTTGTACTCTAACATAATTTCCTTATGCTTCTTACAAAAAAAAAAGATAGTGACGTGATTAACAACAATCAACCTAATTAATACCTATTGAATGATTTGGTAACCAAGTACTTATTCAACAATTAAGTAAATCAAGAAATCTTAATAACATTATTAACATCATTAACATTGTTAATCAACATTAGAACTTGATCATTATTCATTTATTAGTTAGCACCACATCCAACAGTCATAGCATGTAATTTATAATTAACTCAAGTAATATTTATTTAATGATGACCGTAATCACTAATCAACCTTAATCAGAATCAAACCCTTCACTAATAAATTGACTCAATTTTATCAGTTCATAACTTAATGAATAATAATTATAATGTAACTAATTATATTTACAAAACATCAAGGTTAAATTATATTATCATGACATACAATTTATACAAGTATATATATAGACAAGTTATGTAAATGTAGCTAATGTTTACATACGTCGTGTAGGTACACTAATAGTACTCAACAACACATCACTCATAATCACAAAATTTACTATTCGTCGACAAATACTTAACATGAATTTGAAACGTTTAGACGTTAACTTATATCGTAATAAGTATGACACAAAAGTAATATATTGAGACACAACACAAGGATCGAGCAAATTTTTCGACATAGAGTTAATTTGTTTCCCCTCTAAAACTTCCACAAAAATCCTATCTACCTACCTCGTTCTATATAATTCTCAAGTAACTTCCACATCCTATCCTTCCTCTTCTTGAATACCCTCAAGTGTCAACTACATGACCTAACTCGAGTTAAAACCCATAAGTGGAAGTGTCGACTCCATCAACCAAGCTTCCCCAACAGGCACTGATGCAGGAGTATCGGGGCCTAGGAGAAATAGTCAAAGTTGATCAACGAAAGAAGGTTTACAAAGGGGATTGGCAACGACCACTGGTGCGAAAGAGGTTGGAAGTCGAAGACAAATAGTCGAGCAGGAAGTTGTCAAAGTATGTTTGACAAGAGTTAGAGGTCGGAGGTTGACGAGTTGTGGAACAATGACACCGACGTATTGCAGCAAAGGGCCAAGCGTGGAGGATGGGGCAGACTTGAAGCCGTAGAGGCTAAGTAAATCCAACGAATGAATTCTAGGGATGACTAAGTGCAGTATGGTTGAGACGTGTGATGGAAATGACAACTGTAACAGAGTCAGAGAAGTGCAGAGTTCGATACAATAGGCATTAGGTTTGTTGAGGAAGTTAAAGGAAGTTATGAAGGTGGTTGAAACCAGACTAGGTGTCACCACGGGAAGAGGTTGTGCAACATGGATAGGGGGCGCTGACAACTGCAAGTCTGCAGGATCAGGGAAAATTCGACGGACAGAGGAAGGACGTATCGGGGAACGAAGTAACCTTGGGAGTAGTAGCAGAGCCGAGTAGAAGACTAGTGCAAAGGCACAGAGGAAGGGATTGCTCATCACTCATCGCTCATTCATTCTTGCAATCAACGAAGAACTGAAAGGAGGTAGGATCACACACAGAGAGAAACACACCATTTTACTTATGTATATGGTAACAGGATGAGGCCAACTAGTTTTATAGATTGCATGTAATTATGTAATTCATTCAAGTAATAGAATCCAGCTTCTGGCATTCAGTTCATATCGAGTCTGTGTGGGCACCTTCTCCGTTGTTGTGTGTTATTGTTAAGCAACAAGTTCTGATATACCCGAATTGTGCCAATTGGTATCAGACCCCAGAGTAGAATTTGGTTGAGCAGTTGAATCCGGAGATCTCGAAGAGCCTGCGAGTGTGTAGACAGCTCCAAGTACGTTTGGGTAGAGTTTTGCATGAGTTGTGAAATTCTTGTTGCGATTGAACGAGTGATTTTTTCAACTGCGGTTGAAAATGACACAAAATGGTGTTAATGTTCGGGGACGAAGAAAGAGCATGAGGCACTGCATTCATAGTTGTTCATGAAATGTTCGACGAGTGCATGCGAACAATGAGAAGTTTGACTAGTGAGGTCGCAGTGATCAAAGAGAGCAAAATACGTGGATGCATTCCCGATGCACTTGACCACAAGGGCAAGGAAGTCGAGGAAGTGGAAGCATGGGAAGTAGTGGATGAAGAACCAAAAGATAAACTCATCCAGATTCTAACAGAGATGAGAGGTCGGGCCAACATGGATGTACCTACCTACTCAGGAAGTCTGGATCCAGAAGGCTTGATAGACCGATTTAGAGAAATGGAGAAATAATTCGACATAGAACAGATAGAGGATCCTAAATGGGTTAAAAATGCATGTCTGAGGTTGAAGGGTCATGCCTCATTCTGGAGGGACAATGTACAGGCTAACAGAGTCAAGAAAGGAAAGGAAAAGATCAAGTCTTGGGACAGGATGGTTGTCAAGATGAAAGGGAAGTTCCTACCTAACGATTAAGTGATTTCCTTGTTCAGGAAGTTGAAAAACTTTCGATAGAAAGAGATGACCATGAAGGAATACACTGAAGAGTTCTATAGACTGTCGATAAGATTTGGTCAAACCAACGAAGGAGAAGAAGCTATCATGAGGTATGTGAACAGCTTGAATTATGCTATATAGGACGAGTTGATCCTGTTGAGGTTCAGAGGGGTCGGTGAATCCTATCAGATAGCTCTGAAGGTAGAAGAGAAACTGTCAAGGAAAAGTCCATCGAATAGAGCGAGAATGACTAGTCGAGGTGAGAAGGTTGTTTTGGTGAAGGGACAAAGTAGCGGAACTAGGAGAGAACCTGTCGAAGATGAACAACGTGTGGAAGGGACATTGGCTAAAGAGAAGGCACAGGGAAACCGACGGGAGGGTTGAGAAACCCGCGGTTAAGGTTTATGGTTGAAGTGGTCTAGTAGAGAATAAAGGAGCTGATAGAGCAACTGTAGTCTGTTATAAGTGTCGGGGAGTCAGAAACAAGGCATACGAATGCCCAAAAAATATGCATGTGGCTGAGGATTCGAAACCCAAATGTCGAAGAGATGAGCGAGCCGAAAAGAGGATGGAATCGACATTCGACAGTGGTGGAGATGGTAGAGGAAAAGGTCAAAATATGGAAGCCAGAATAACGTTGGTTCAAGTTGACCGACGTGACGAGAAGGACCTGGCACAGCGAAAGGCCATATTTCGGACCAGAGTGTTGATCACCGACATGTATTGCAAGACCATAGTCAATGGTGGCAGTATATAGAGTTTACTGTCGACGGAGGTCATCAACAAGTTGGGTTTGATATGTCGAGAACACCCACAACCATACAAGAATATATCCTGGTTACAGAAAGTACATCATGTGAAGGAAACTAGACAGTGCCTGATCAACTTTAAGGTTGGAAAATTGAAGACAGTGTACTATGCGATGTAGTCCAAATGGACACTTGTCATCTGTTCTTAGGAATACCATGGAAATATGAACGTAAAATGATCTACGATGGTCGAGCCAACACAGTCACAACGTGGAAAAATGGAACGCGGAGGACACTGAAGCCGAAGAAGGAGGATCAATCCGACTGAAAGAAGGGATAAAGAAACTATTGGGAGAAGTGAGTGCTGATGTGTTCAGCAAAGGAATTCCTCATAGAGGAGGAGAAACAGTCGGTATGTTTTGTTATCATTCCACTAGTAGAAAATGAGAGATAAATGACCAGGCGACCAAAAGACTTGGTCACCACAGTTTTTTCAAGGTATAAATGACCAAACTTGAGTGAGCCAACTAAAAATGACTAGAAGAATGACCAATTTGGTCACGGGATAGAATATATGACCAAATAACAAGTAACTAAACTAAAAATGACCACATAAGAATAAAATTAAGAACATGAATTGGTCATTGTTAGTTGTGTCACTCCGACAATGAAAAATTTCAATTTTGACAATGAATTTGTACAATTTACTAAAATGGGTTACATATTTGGTCATATTTGGTCTATGCCCTTGTGCCCTCTTTTTTCCTAATTGGGTTACATATTTGACCGTAAGACTATGGATACCATAGGATCATTTAAGGGTAAATCAATGTGGCACATATTATTATGAATCAATGTTAATGCTTAACCTCGTGAATATGGCTTGGGTATGTTGACTTCAGCAAGCACCACCATTCAAAGTGTGAATCTATATAAACATGATTTGGTGTGCAACAACCTTTTAGGATAAAAAATGATTGAAATTAAGCCATTTGATGAAACAGTATATATATAATTAATATATTAATTTACTATATAATATGTAATATTAATATAATATAGTTATTATTACATATAGTTGATATATTAATATATTATCTATTTATTATATATATTCAATATGTTAATGTATGTAATGTATTAATATTAATATTAAGAAATTAATAAAAAGCAAGAATATAAATAACAATTTAATAAATATAACAAAGAAAAGGAAACAAAAAATAAAAAGAGGATAAATGAGGGAGAAGAAAAGGGTAAATTAGAAACAAAATTGGAGGGAAAATAGAAAAAATAAATGAAAATAAAGACCTTATGAACAAAAATAAAAAAATTCCAATATTCTCATTCAATGTATTTTATTGTTACAAACTATAAAATATATAACATTACAACATTATAAAATATAATATTTATTATAAGTAACATATAATATTTTCAGTTGAAAAAATAAAAGAAAGTAATATATAATATTTATATAATATTAATTTATTTTGTAATTGAAAAAAAAGGAAAACTATTGTGCACAGCCTTGCAAAATGAACATATATTTATATATATATATATATTATAGTCTATTTTGTAATTGGAAAAGGAGAAGGTAAAGGATTCTACAAAGCTCAGGAAAATGAATTTCACTGTGGGTTAGCTCGGTGAGGGGTCGAAAGAGAGACATGGGGTCATGCCGAAGAAAGAAAGAGCACAATTGAATCGCTTAGAGCACGGGTTTCCATAACAAGCCCTGATCTGTTGGTAAGTGCATCTCTCAACCTATTTTATGTAGATGATTGTTATTCTTAAAATTAGATATGGGATCTTTTAAGTATTTGTATTCTTGAAATTGTAAATATTTTGGTGCTCTCTTGAACCCTATGGTTGTCTGGGTTGGCTAGTTCCATTGCTTACAATTGGTCTCAACCTAACAAAACTAGTGCCAAGATCATTCATGCAACGTATGTTTTTTACTGTGTCCCATTATTGATCTATAAGTTTCTAAAGATGAGCAATTTTTCTACCTGTTTTAGCTATAAATACTAGGGTTTTGTAAGATGCGAAAACCACAGGGAGATGGTTCAGGTTCTGTTTGGAACCTTTTCTACAACTTTGCAAATTAACCTTCAATCACAAGATGTTGAAGCGGCATAGCTAAAAGAGGTGTACTAGTTTCGTTCATTTTTTCTCAAATGGATTCCTTTTCCCAAGGCCTAAGCCATTCACCTGTTTTTTAGATCTACTCTGAACATGGTTGTGCATGAAGCTAATTCCACGTTCTGGGTATCAACAAGGTGAACCTAAAGGTATGTCATGGATCTGGCACATCATAACTTCAGAAAAAGTAAAGGCCTTCGGGCCTCAACATAGACAACTTGAATCTGGATTCAAGGTAGAGAAATTACAAAAGGTTAAACCTTAGAGTTTGGGTTATATTGTTATTTTTTTCTTTCAAGGTAGCTATAACTTAGCCGTAGCGGTCAACGTTTCTACTTGAACCCTAGTATAGCCCTCCAGAACTTCCTTCTAACCCACTCCAACCGACTCATGATACTAGCAGTTGCATACCATAAACATCGGTTTCTGTTGTAAGTATTTTGAAGAATTATCTACTATTGTAAATAAATAAAACACAGGCGGAAAACGCCCTGGATGCATTCATCTTGGTATATGAATGTATGATATCTGCAACCACACAAGTAATGACTAGTAGATTATCCTGAGCCCATTAAAACATCTAGTTATGTGCTAAGTCAAAACACATAGGTTGAGATCGCAACTATGACTACGCAAGGTATAACATTTTGTGGCTATAACTGGAAGAGGAGATCACTGTAGGTTATATTTAAAGATTCGAATGACATACACAATGTCCTAACGCACCATAAGACAAATTTTCTCCGGTCCCTTTCCAGTTGTCCGGGGACCAGGTCTTCCCAGCAGCACCAGGTGTTGTTTGTTCGACGCCAGTACTTACTGTCATGTCCAGCTTGTTTTTTTTTCCATAGTTGTTGTTAGTACAGAAGCTTATATGAATTCATTGCATTAGTTCCAACTAAAAGCAGTTAGCACCCATGGAGAACAGCTACACGCTCACTAAACGGTCGAAAGGGAAAGGTTTTGAGCGTAACCAACAAGATAAATATAAACTGTTCAGAACAGGATTTTAGGACCAATCTCTTTTGATTGGACTTTGTGTCTCCAACTGTATGCAACAACCTCCAAAAATCTATTTTCATGTTAATGGCTATAGGTGAATGGTAACTGGAATGGTTATGCTTAGGAAACGGTATACAATCTCATCCACTTAAGGTATATATATATATATATATATATATATATATATATATACCCTAAGACCACGTCTTCATCTACTAATTTCATATAACATAGTTACACCTCCTTTTCAATGGTGAATATTCAATGGAGTAGAGTATCAAAAAAGTTCCCTTTAATGTTGTAAGGATATCGACAGGAAAATTGATGCAATTAACCTCAGATCGTAGGGAATTCTTAGGCAAATTCCATCTCGTGTTATTTAACTATGTTTCACAAGTTGAATGTGTTACATTAAATATTTATGTTTCACAAGTTAAATGCGTTACAATAAATATTTTGACGGACAAATTCCATGTCATACCGTGTTGTACCTTACCTATCAAATTCTAGTCTTTATCTTTCAGGGCAGAATTCTGTCCCAGAAGATTGTTGAAACCATACAGATTGAATGTTTTCTAAATGTTTTAATGCCTACATTGAACATTTGGTATTAGTAACAATGTAGATGGTTTAATAGGGGATTGTAACATGTCCACCCACAAATAGTCATCATTCCAGGACTGCAATTGATAGTCTGCACCTTCCCGTCATTCAAGCATTTCTTGCCCAGCTAGGATTTTGTTTTTTTTATTCTCTAAGACACTGCACGGGCTAGGGTAATGACCCATGTTTATCGCATTCACGTCGATCTATGTAGACAATTCCTTCATTCGTGTTGGAGGATTTGTACGTCTAGCTAGATGCCACATTCACCTCATGTTCACTATGGCCTTTGTAACAGCTCTTTGCTTGTGTTCTTGGGCCAGCTCCTTTTCCACCGTCCATCGCTATATTTATCAAGATGAGTGACTTCCATTTTCCTCCCATACATGTTTCTCAAGATGAGAATGGGACCTTATTGTTCAAGGAAAACAAGAGATTGTGGTTGTTTCGCAGGGCCGTCATTGCCCGCGTTGTAGTAAACCTGTTTGCTAACCCATTCTTCAAGATGCCTCCGGTTGGTGCTCAGCGGGAAGAGATGTCCCATCCTCATTATTTTCGAGTTCTAAGAGAGCAGGGAGCAGGATTGATTCAGAGATTCTTATCTACTGCAGATTCCTCCAATATTTTGGACACCTCCATATTTCTTTTATCTCAATTAGTCTATTAGATCATTGACACAAATTTATTTTAACTCAGTGATGAGCACCACTAAAGTAAAATGGTATTTGCATAAAAATCAATTATAACTTCACATATTTATATAATATCAAATTTGCACACCAAACATCTATCCACTTAGATTTTATTAAAATGAAAGCACAACTGTAATGGCAAATGGCTCCATGATAGATTATAATCCAGTCTAGACTCTAAATTGATCCCAAATTATGCATTCCAAGATACTTTTATATGTCCTTCCTAAATGGAACCTAAGATAAGACTCATATAGAGGGGCTCGGATTGGCCTTGCAGTAGGTGCTTCTGGACTCAGCTTGCTCCAACCCTCTGCCACTTTCATATGTCCTTCCTAAATGAAACCTAAGATAAGACTCATATAGCGGGGCTCGGATTGGCCTTGCAGTAGGTGCTTCTGGACTTGGCTTGCCCCAGCCCTTTTCCAAATTGGATGTAAAGGGAGGGTGGGAACACGATAAATAGACACACAGAAGAAAACACGAGCACAGAAAACACACAACAGTACCGGTGGTATTGGTGGATCTCAGAAGTAGTGGAAATGCTTTGCTCCATAAGCTTTATATTGCTGCTCTCCTTTCTCCTGAGCATTCCCTACGGAGCTTGAGCTTAACAAAATGTGTTTCCAACACTACACTAAATGGCGAGCAGCTGAAGACCTTTTAAATATTTATTTTATCTCAATTAGTCTATTAGATCATTGAAACAAATCTCTTTTAACTCAATGATGAACAGAAAATAGCAGCTGTAGACCTTTGAAGGGTTATTTTACAGATCAAGTTAACAATTTAAACATGTACCATTACTTTTAATTCCTTTTGGAGGTTCTATTGATGATATATAAAGTAGCTAAAGGGGGATCGGATTTAGATATACCCATTGTGAGATAGAAATGCAGTCATACAATTTAAGATAGATTTTATGTCTAAATTTAATGTTGAATGTATAGATATTATAACTCACCAAGAATTTCAATACACATTTTTTAAAAAGAATTGTCGAAATGTGCAGAAAACCCATAACAAAAATTACTCATCCTACAAATGCCTACACTTTGAAAAACCCAACAAGAGTTCTTGTAGTGTATGATGTCAAGGAAAACCCATAACAAAAATTACTCATCATACAAATGCCTACACTTTGAAAAACCCAACAAGAGTTCTTGTAGTGTATGATGTTAAACAAAACTCTTTTGCTCTGTTTGTATTATGTCATTTCTTGAATGCAATTTCTGCATTGATATCTAGTTGGCCCTCTGCTAAATTTGAGCAATTATCATATAGTTTATCTAAATTTTTAGCTGTGTCTAGCTTTTTTATATTTCATTGTAGTGTTAAGTTTAGAATTGTATACAAAATTTGGAAAGGGAAATCCAGATAGCCTATTTTTTTTATCGTAGGATAATTCTTGGGAAGATAAATCAACTTTAGGAAATTTTTTTATTATAAATATGTTTCTTTTGTTTTCCATGAAAAAAAAAATATATTCCATATTTTGAAAGAGAAATCAGAATATACATTTAAAGATGCCTTTCCAATTCTAAGTCCAACATTTCTGCTTCTTCAGTTCTTAAGAGACCTGAAATATCCTATCAAATCAACAATAGTAGGGTTCAAAGCCTGGCCTTGCTATATTTACATACATTGCACAAAAGAAGACTCTTGTCCATTGATTGCCACTTCTCTCCAATTTATGCTTCTTATCAGCTCTTACCGTGCTTGGAATATGCTATTAATTCATCAGCAACAGGGTACAAACCTAGCCTTTCTATATACAAAAAGATTACATAAAAAAAAATAAAAGAAAACGTCTTCCCATTGATTTCAACTTCTCTTCACAGCATGAATCATATTTTTTTGAACTGAAATGGTTGCTTTTATATTGATAAAAAAGGGTTGTGGCTATATCGGTGTACATCTTTCTGCTTCTATATAGTAAACCGATATGTTTCTTTACAAAATACACAATACCTGGTTCACACTAGTCAGAAACTACTAAACTCCTAGTTTTGACATCTATCTTACTAGGATAGATTCTGCAAAAGTCTCAAGAAACGAAAAGATACTTGTATTTCATTACAAAAATTCAAAATAAAAAGGCAAGGCCGCTACAGGCTTGTTGTTTTGCTTACACCATCCATAGAAAGACTTGGAAGATCATCCTTGCTCATCTTTATTCCCCATCGATTGTAAGTGACTGGGTTTTTTCTTGATTATCCCTCGGTTCTTGATCTGGTTCAATTCGCATCATGTCTTTGTAACTTGGAGCTCAATCCCCCTGAAGCTAATGATGACCCTTAAGCTGCATGTCCCGAAGCTGCTCTACTTACTCAGAATTTTGTTTCTTAAGAAACTCAATCTTGACTTCAACTTGAATAAGCCTGATTGTCAACTGATTAACCTGGGCACTCATAATAGCAAATTGGTTCTGCGTAATGGAAGAGTTACATGCAATAATGATGCATGCCAGATGTTTATAACCACCTTCCAACTTACAAATAGCTGGCAGTCCTGAGGCAACTTTGTCGACATTCAAATTTTCCATTTCTATGCCTATAACTCCCTTGAATTCATCTGAGTTCTCCCTCTGGTTCCTTGCCATATGCTCTCCTCTCAAGACGTATTAAGACTATTGAAGAACTATAAACTGTGAGACTGCTTGAAACCTTGAGATATTATATAGCTCGGACAAATCTATGACCTTATAGGCTATAATTAAGAAATTGTTCAAATGCACCCAAATGCACCCATGCACAAGGAGCAACAACACTAAACAGAGTGCGTCGTTTAAACAGAAAATGAAGGTGACTAAGTCTATGGAAATATATAATTATGAAAATATCTTATTCGAAGGATTCTTTGTATATAAGTTTGTTGTATTAAAGTTGCCCTTGCTATCAGCTATTCTATGAAATATTAACTGAGTTACTGAAACAATTAAATAAGCTTAATAAGTGGTTTGCCAGAACTTAGAAGGTTAAAATACTTATCTATTGGGTTAAGCCATTTGCAGCTAAATTGGACTACAAAATCCATTTGAGGAAGTCATTTTTTGTATGACAGGTTTGTCAAACATCATATTTTGTATACCTTATATCCAAGGTATATTTTGTATACCTTATATCATGTTTTGTTGGGAGGTTTGGAATAATGATATCATTTTGTTTGAACTAGAGAGAAACTGTATAGGATTCTTTATTTACAGATATTAGCTAGATATTTGTATATCAGAAAGTTGCTAATTTGCATGTGCTTGAATTACCGACTGATTTCTTTCAATAGAATTTACCTACTCTGATTTGTTTTTCTTTTCGTATGATGTGGTTCCTCATGAAGAATTTACATTCAACACTGATGAAGTTGACCAAAAAGCAGACGAATTCATTGCCAAATTTCATTAGCAAATAAGACTTGACAAGATGCATTCCTATCAAGAGAGGCTTGGAGACGCCATCTAATTATGTATGTTTCCATGTATTTGAATTTTAATGGATTTTACATATTTGTTTTTCTCATATTGATTGATTGTTTGTGAGTTTTCTTGGGCAAGTTCAGTGTAGTTTACCAATACTTTGTTATTAAGGAGATTGGGTTCAATCCACACACAGAGAAGCATTAGGGGCAAGAATATGGATCATTCACAATGCTAAATTAAAATAAAAAGGAAGTAGACTACAAACTATTGAGAAGCTTAGCTATGAGCTAGATGTCCTTTTGAATTAGTTATGGTGTGAAGTTTGAAGATAAGTGTGCTTATTTACCCGATACATGTTTTGTTGGAGGTTTGGAACAATGATATCATTTTGTTTGAACTAGAGAGAAACTCTATGGGATTCTTTATTTACGGAGATTAGTTAGATATTTGTTTGTGATTGAATTACCGACTGATTTATTTCAATAGAATTTAGCTACTAGAATTGTGTTTATTTTCGTATTGAAGGTGACTGAGTCTATGGAAATTTATATAATTATGAAAATGTCAGATTAGAAGGATTCTATGTATATAAATTTGTTATATATTAACTAAGTTACTAAAACAATTAAATAAGCGGTTTGCTAGAACTTAGAAGGTTAAAATACTTATCTATTGCTTTAAGCCATTTGCAGCTAAATTGGACTGCAAATCCATTTGAGGTAGTCATTTTTTGTATGCAAGGTTTGTCAAACATCAAATTTTGTATACCTTATTTCCGACTTGCACGATTTGTTAGTTCAATGCTCTATTTGAATATTAGTTCTTTATGCTTCTTGATGCCTTCATTAATTTAAGTTCCACCAAGGTTTGTGGACATGGGATGAGATACAGGGATGGTGCAAAGGATTGCATCATTTAAAACCACATATATTTGTACATATATAGTGAAAATTATATTCATAAGTTAGTTAGTAGATAATGATTCAATAAACTTGAAATAGGTGAAACATTGCTTTTCTCATGAGAGGTTACTAGAATTCAGTAACGCCAAAGAAGGTAGACATACCAGTGTGAACTTACTGCCATGAAGAGGGTTCGATTGTAGAAGTATCCAGTGCGAGACTCTACTGCAGTGAACATCAAGATGGATACATTGCTTGCCCCAACAATGATTATTCATATGATGTACAAGAGTGATTTATCTTATTTGACAGTTTTAACAGCAAAAATCATAATTCAAAGGTACATATTTTAACTGAACTTACTATACAACTGCATTCTTAATTTTTGAGAGATTTTGGAAAAAGAAGGTAATCATTAACATGACCCTTTTTGGTGACTATTGGGTAATCTTTGTTTCTTACCTAGGTATGGGACCCTTTTCCATAATTTGACAAGATGGTGTTAACTCTTGAATTATTTTTTTTTCATATCAATCCATAAGGAATTCTATTTAAGGGTGATAGCTCAATGGTAGAGCACCTGCCTTATAGGCAGGAGATTGGTGGTTCGATTCCTCCGTGCCTTATATTTATTCTGAAACCACTAAAAAGAGGTAAATGACTTAAAAAATGACCAAAATTTGCATATAAACGACCACCAGTACAACATGAGAGATAAGTGACCAAAGAAATGACCAAAATATGCATATAAATGACCACTTTTGAGTTGGAGATCACTGGTAGCAAATTAGCGGTCATTTATCATGTGACAAAAAATGTGGTTAATGACCAAATATACGACCAAATATATGACCACAAGATAAGCTATAAATGACCAAGCTAAATATGACCACATTTTTGGTCGCGTGATATACGGCCACTAATTTGCTACCTGTGGTCACCAACTCAAAAGTGGTCATTTATATGTAGATTTTGGTCATTTTTTTGGTCACTTATCTCTCATTTTGTACTAGTGTTCTGAAAGGAATATGTGTCGAAAGGTCGACAATGGAGAAGATTCCAGTTGAATTCGAAGAGATGCTCGACAAGTTCAGGAGCATGGTAGTCGATGACGTGCCGACAGGATTGCCACTGACGAGAAGCATATCCCATCAGATTGACCTGATTCGAGGTTAGCATTTTCCAAACAAGGCACCACATAGAATGATTCCGGAAGAGGGTCAGGAACTCAATCGACAAGTCCAGGATTTATTGGACATAGGATTGATCATGGAAAGTCTGAGCCTGTGTGCGGCACTAGTGGTACTATCACTGAAGAAGGGTGGAGAATGGAGGATTTGTACAGACTCCAAATCTATCAACAAGATCATGAAAAAGTACATGTTTCCATTTCCCAAGATGGACGACTTGATGGATTGTTTGAGTGGAGCAAGATACTTCACCAAAATCGACCTGAAGAGTGGTTATCACCTGATCAGGGTTAGAGAGGGCGATGAATGGAAAACATCCTTCAAGACGAGGGAAGGACTATATGAATGGTTAGTCATGCCCTTTGGACTAACTAATGCACCCAGTACGTTCATGAGGTTGATGAATGAAGTACTGAAACCATTCTTGGGAAATTTCATCGTAGTATACCTCGACGACATCTTGATATTCAGTTGAACATTTGGAGCAAATTCGATAAGTGTTATGGAAGCTATAGGAAGAGACGTTGATGGTGAACCTACAGAAATGTTTCTTCATGAAGGAAGAACTGGTGTACTTGGGATTCATAATCTCAGGTAAAGGGTTAGTGATGGAGCCAGAGAAGGTAAAGGATATATTGGAGTGGTCAGAACCAACAAGCACAATAGGAGTGCGAAGTTTCCATGGACTTTCCATCTTTTACAGGAAGTTCATCAGAGGATTCAGTCAGATATGTGCACCATTGACTGAGTGCATGAACAAAGGGGAGTTCAAGTGGACAGAAGCTTCCCAGAAAGCTTTCTACAAGTTGAAGCAGAAGGTGATAGAGAGCCCAGTGTTAGAGCTCCCAAATTTCGACAAAGTTTTCCAAGTCGATTGAGACGTGAGTTGAATGGAAATTGGCGTAGTGTTGAGCCAAGAGGGCCGACCAATTGCATTCTTCAGCGAGAAGTTGGATGAAGCGAAGCGGAGATATTTGGTCTATGACCAGGAGTTCTATACTATTTTCCAAGCATTGAAGAAGTGGAGGAATTACTTGTTTCCCAAGGAATTTGTGTTGTACATAGATCACCAATCAAAGAGGTACTTGAATACCCAGTCGAAGTTGAACTAGTGGCACATGAAGTGGTTTGAATTCTTGTAGGGATATACCTTCATTTTGCGACATAAGTCGGGAAATTCGAACACGGTTGCCGACACGCTGAGTCGAAGAGTTGCAATGTTGAACACGACGACAGTTCAGGAAACAAGGATAGAGTGAGTGAAGACAGAGTATGAGACCGACGAGGATTTTGCAAACACATGGATGTCTAGTCGCCAACCATGGAGTGTCGAAAGAACTCCATAATTGGATTATTTTATCCAAGAGGGATACCTATTCATGGGACAACAATTGTGTATTCCAAGGGGATCCATAAGAGAGAACCTAATCCGAGAACTGCATAGTGGTGCATTAGCAAGTCATTTTGGCATCAACAAGACCAAGGCATTGGTCAAAGAAAAGTATTATTGTCAAGGAATGACGACAGATGTCGGTAAGTGGGTACGAACGTGTCAAGTTTGCCATTTGGAAAAGGGACGAAGTCAAAACACGAGGTTGTATGCTCCATTACCAGTGATGAATAACCCATGGGAGAACTTGACCATGTATGTTGTGCTAGGATTACCGAAGATGTAGCAAGGAAGCAGCTCAATCTTTGTTGTAGTCGACAGATTTTCGAAGATGGCACACTTTATTCCATGTCGGAAGACAAGTGACAACACAAGCATTGATTTACTATTATTCAAGTGTGATAATCTGCAGTAGTATCTAGCAACTGAAATAAACCTCACAATCAAACTCACTCAAGAAGTGCAGAGAAGAAGAGAAGAATGTAGTCAATAATTACTCATGAACAGAGAAAATGGACAATAGCATTATAATCATACATTAGCTTTGAGCTGGCACTCTGAAAACTGAAGATAATACAATAACTGTGATAATCTGTCAATAGAATTTGAATTAACCAAGAGGTCATTCGAAGCATCCTCAGTGTCTAGCTTGGATAACATTGGAGACATCATGTAGTGAGCAGTATCAGTCATAAATGGTCAACAGTTAGTCAAATAATTCTAGCTGAGTCTAACAGAACTATCTAGGAATGAATCAGGGGATGGAGACTCCAAGGAGGGTGAATTTGGTTGTCAGAAGGTCAAGTGGCACTCCAAAACTAGCTAAATAAGAGCTACAGGTAGTTAGGGTGAGTAATCTGTTGAAGAACTACTCAATCAATGCTCTAACTGACTGTCAGACAAGTGGTAGGTGAGATGAGGTGCTCTAACTGAATGATAACTTGTGGTAGGTGAGAAAAGGCACACATGTCATGCAAAAGAGTAAAATAAGGTGCATCAGGTAAGTAGGAGGGCTACTGAGGGCCTAAAGACAGGGTCTAGGAAGCTGAAATTAGGCTCTAGGTGCTGGGAGGACCATCAAAATGATGATTGGATGCATGCAGTTGGATGAAATTGCATGCATGATGACTGGATGCATGCAAAATGCATGCAGGCATGGAAAACTAAAAAATGATGGGGAGAATATTCTAACACCACCCCTCAAGTTATACTATGAGGTAGTAACTGAAGAACTAAATAGTAGGGCCCTGTTAACTGAGACCAAAGGTCACCCCATACAACAATCTAATAAAATACATGAGGAAAGAGGGAAAACCTAGTGGGAAGAAAGCCCTCCCTCAAAAATAGATTGAAGGATGCTAATGTAGCATGTCATCACTCACCCTAGAAGGAGGCAAGTGTCCTTTTCTGAAGATGGATCGATTGATCTGAAATGGATTAGTAATGTGAGAAGGATGAAACCTTCCATTCTAAAAATCTGATCCGGTTCTTGTCTGATCATGTGGATCACCAACCAAATCACCGGCAGATTGGAGTGTAATGGCTTCCCATCGAGGAAGAGGAGGATCATCAGGTGAGATATCATTAAGTTCTTGTGGATCTCGATCTCTAATTTGCTCATATTCATCATCAGTTGCTAGACCTTCAACTTCTTGTGGATCTAGGTCTAGCATTCCCTCATCATCATATCCATCTTCAGATTCTGAATCTGAAATCTCATGTGATGATGCATCGCTCTCTTGATCATCAGTTGCTATACCTTGAGGTTCTTGTGGAGTTAGGTCTAGCATTCCCTCATCATCATATCCATCTTCAAATTCTGAATCTGAAATCTCATGTGATGAAGGTTTTCTCTCTTGCTCATAGTCACGTTCAAATTCTAAATCTGAAATCTCATGTGAAGAAGGTTTTCTCTCTTGCTCATCATCACTTTTAAACTCTGAATCTGAAATCTCATGTGAATAAGCAAGTGCATCTAGCTTATCATCACATCCAAACTCTGAATATGAAATCTCATGTGAAGAAGCAAGTGCAACTGCCTCATCATCACATCCAAACTCTGAATCTGAAATCTCATGTGAAGAAGCAAGTTCAACTGGCTCATCACTACTTCCAAACTCTAAATTTGAAATCTCATGTGATGAAGCTTTTCTCTCTTGCTAAAACACAGTGGGATCAAATCCAAAAATATGAATATCATGAAACTGTTTTAGAATGTGCATGTAGTCCTTTGATATGTCCTTTGAACCAGGATAGGTGAGATGATTATCAAAATAACTAGGACAAAATGATGATGGATCTTCATCAAGATCACTAGTGGATGCATTAGTGCTGGCCCATTTTGAAATAGGAATTAAACCAATATGTGCTAGATCTTCAGGTTCTTGTGGATCTTTATCTAGCATTCACACTTCTTCAATAGTCCTCTTTTTCTCAATCTCCTTTGGTGGATCTTTTCCTTTCAAGCAACCTTTGAAGGTGCCATGAGCAAACTTGCCATTTGGAAGACCTTCAACCACATTGTGAGCTTGCAAGTTTTGTAAATACTTGTAGTTGAGATGAGATAGCCTACTCTCTTCATTTGCATGAGAGTGAAGAGCAGACTGCTTTGAGAGAGGTAAGAAGTGTGAAAACTCATAGAGTTTTGTCTTATGATTTGCAACTCCTTTTGCAATGATTTTCCCTGAAACCATGCATTAGAGAGATTTTGAGGTCAAAAAATGGCTTCCTAAGAGATGTACTAAAAACATATGAGATATATTAAAATATTATAAGTTAGGGGTTTTATGGGGTAGGTATATATGACAATTCATCTCCTACACTATTTTCTATGCACAATATAAATAACCATGGTTGAGTTACATTTCAAAATTCACTAGAAATACAATTAATACAATAACTCTACATTGATGTGACTAAGATTCATTGTAAATTCCCAAAACTTTATTGTCCTTTAGCATTTATTTGTCTTAAACTTGCAAATGAAATTAAATAATAAAAAACATTTTTTAAGAGCTATTTTTTTAATTTATGTTGGTTTTTTATAGTTAATAATTTTCTCATCAATTTAATATAATGGAAAATTTATTTACATGTAAAAATGTTAATAATATTATTATAATCCACATTGGATTATTATTGTTATTCTTTATTCACTAAATCTATATTGGTAAATTAATATCAAAATCATAAAAAATTGGGACATTTATTTTATTGTAAAGGAATGTTATAGTTAAGTCTTTCATAGAAAATAATATAAGACTCAATTTATTCTTAAAAATTGAGTAGAGAATATATATATATATATATATATATATATATATATATATATTAACTATTAATATTATCTTTAGAACATTATTATTTTGTAAAACATGTTTCTTTAAAGCTTTGAAAATTGTGATGAAATTGAATTTTTAGAAATATTATAATATGTTACGTATTATTATTGAAATAAAATGGACAATTTGTGTGTGTGTGTGTGGATTAGATATTTATAGTTATAGATAACTAACATACCTTTTTCATATTAATATCATTCATGAATTTATTTTATTTTGAAAGGACAAGAATATATATATATATATATATATATATATATATATATATATATATATATATATATATATATATGCTTAAAAATTAGTTTGCCGTTATAATACTAAATAAAATGGAGTGAATATATAATTAAAAATTAAAAATATGAAAATGATAAAAATATTATTTTATTAAAAAATGTGAAAGATACATATAATAAATTACTTTGACATTATGATATTAAATAGAATTGAGTGAATATATAATTTAAAATTAAGAACATGAAAATGACAATATATTATTTTATAAAAAAAATGTGAAAGGACCTTGTTTATGAATTATGAGCACTTTACTTGAAAATGACAATAATATTATTTTATGAGAAAGTGTGAAAGGAAAAAAAAGTGTGAAAAGACATTCATTATGAGTATATTACTTGAAAATGACAATAGTATTATTTTATGAAAAAATGTTAAAGGACTTTCATTATGAGTACTTTACTTTATGACATAAAAGTACTTATACCACTACCTTGGTTAACTATGGGTTTTCATCCGCCATAAAAAATTTGACAAATAAGCATTCTTAACTCATGGAATGCCACCTCAACCATGGGAGATGATGTCATCTACTAGAATGTGATTGGTTGATTTTTATAGTACATTTTCTTTGATTTGAGGCCCATTTTTTACCTCAAAATTTCTCTAATGTGTTTTACTTCGACTTCATTTGGAAAAAAGATCACTCTTTTGGGCTCTCCAATATGAGTCATTTGATACACTAAAAGTAAATTTGTTGTGAGAGAAGGAACATAAAGCACATCAAAAAAGTAGCCATGGTCAAGATTGATTCTTCCAATCCCCTGAGAGGAGACTTCTGAATCATTGCCTAACTTGATGGAAGGGCCAACTGAGCATTCGAAGTTGGAGAAGAGATCTTTGGAGGAAGACATATGTCCTGATGCTCTTGAATCTATGATGAATGAGGATTTTGATGATGCACTTGCCATGAGAGCATGGTATCTTTATTTTTCCTCAAATCTAGAAGGTTTAGTATCAGTATCTTTCTTCCTTGCACATGTAGGTATAGGGAGATTGTTCTTCTCAAGTAACTGAGCCATCAAATCTATAGTCTTATTCATGCAAGAACTCTTAGGATGGAATCCTTGATGACAATATGTGCACTTGGATCTCTCCTTCTGAGATTGCTTGGTATTCTTTGAACTCGAAGCCCCTTCTGACTGATATGGAACATCTTTTGGGATTGTATCATTCGTTGTCTTTTCAGAAAATTTTTGCTTGCCTTTTGCATTCTCTCTTTTAGCCTCAACAGCTGTGTCGAATCCAACTTTGGTTTTATCATTCCCATGGAGATTAACGTCTCCTCCTCTTGTGTGAGAGATTGGATGAAGTCATCAAGTGAGGAAAAATTCCATTTTGGAATGGACATCTTAGATGAATGAAATGTGGAGACAAAAAATGAGAATTTTGGCCCCAACTTTGAGAGAATGGCAAGAATGAGTTGTTTGTGTTCTTTCACTATCTCATATCTCTTCAAATGTGAAATCCAGTTTTGAACTTGGTTAGGAAAGCATTGATGGATTCGAAGCTTTCAGGACTCAATGAGATGAGTTCATTCTCCAATTGATGACCTTTCAAATCATCTTTCTATCCAAAGAGGGATTCGAGCTTGTCTTAAACCTCTTTTGGAGATGTTAGATCAATGACATGAAAGTGAAGATCTTTAGAAATTGAGAGAAGAAGTAAGCCTACTGCTTCATCAAGACTATCCAAGTACTTGGATTTCTCTATTGCACTAAGAGGTTCTACCATAGTTCCATTTAGTATCCTAGTGAAGCTCTTCGATCTCATGAAGAGAGCCATATTGGCCTTCCATTCGACATAGTTGGAAGAATTGAGTTTTAGATCCATCTAAACAGTGGAGTTCGAATTGAAGAAGAATTTGAATGGGTGAATAAAGCCGTAAAATAAGAAGTCAGAGTTTTGTTTATGGATATTTACTACACTTCAAATGAAAACTTCCTTAGGACACTGAGCACATATGACTAAGTCCTTCACACTTGGAAATACCTCATTGGATTGCTCCAGCGAATTCATCGTAATAGCACTAGGATTTGCCGTGGAAACTTAGAGGCTTTTGGTGCTCAAGTGAAAGACAACTACTCAAAGAAATGTTGCAACTGCTGTAATGGTTGGAATTCGAATAGATGTTGCAAGCTCTGATACCATGTGGTGATCTGTAGGAAGATCTCATAGCTTTGATACCATGTGATAGTCTGCAGTAGGATCTAGCAACTGAAACAAACCTCACAATAAAAATCACTCAAGAAGTGTAGAGAAGAAGAGAACAATGTAGTCAATAATCACTCATGAACACAGAAAATGGAGAATAGCAGTATAATCATACATCAGCTGTGAGTTGGCACTGTGAAAAATGAATACAATACAATAACTGTGATAATCTGTCAATAGAATTTGAATTAACCAAGAGGTCATTCGAAGCATGCTCAGTGTATAGCTTGGATAACATTGGAGACATCATGCAGTCAGCAGTATCAGTCATAAATGGTCAACAGTCAGTCAAATGTGTTTAATGGAGTCTAATAGAACCATCTAGGCATGAATCAGGGGATGGAGACTCCAAGGAGGGCGCATGAGGATGTAAGAAGGTCAAGTGGCATTCCAGAACTAGCTAACTAGGAGCTACAGGCAGTTAGGATGAGAAATTAGTGGAAGAACTGCTCTAATTGATTGTTAGACAACTGGTAAGTGATATGAGGCGCTCTAACTGAATGACAATTTGTGGTAGGTGAGAAAAGGTGCACATCTCATACAGAAGAGTCGAATAGGGCACATTAGGTAGGTAGGAGGGCTACTGGGGGCTGAAGACAGGCTCTAGGGAGCTGAAATTAGGCTCTAGGTGCTGGGAAGACCATCAAATGATAACTGCATGCATGCATTTGCATGATGATGGCTGTATGCATGCAAAATGCATGCAGGCATGCAAAACTGAAAAATGATAGAGAGAATATTCCAACATCAAGGAGGTATTCAGTTTGCATGGGTTGCTGAAGAGTATAACATCAAATAGAGATACCAAGTTTATGGGTCATTTCTAGAGAACCTTATGGAAGAAACTGTGACACGAACTTGCAGTTTAGCTCGGCATACCATCCGTAGAATGATGGATACACCGAGGTGGTAAACAAAAGTTTTGGAAACCTTCTGAGATGTTTGATGGTCGACATACCCAAGCAGTGGGAGAACGTGTTGGCACAAGCAGAGTTCGCAAACAATAACTCTGAGAATTGTTCGACAGGTTTGAGCCCATTCCAAATTGTTCAAGCTCAAAGCCCATATGGAGTGGTGGATTTTGTGGAGATATCGACAGAGATCAGAAAGAGTGCAGATGAAAAAAAAATTGCAGAACATATGAAGGAACAAGCAAATTGAAAAGAGCAACGCGACATAAAAGTTGAGAGCCGACAGGAAAAAAATGCTACAGTCGTTCAATAAAGGAGACTTAGTCTATGCACACTTGAGGAAAGAGAGGTTCCCGACAGAAATGTATAACAAGCTGAAGCTGAAGAAGATTGGATCATGTAAGATTCTGAAGAATATTTCGGACAATGCTTATGTGTTGGAGATGCCAAAGGAACTGAATATATCTCCTACATTATATGTCTTAGATCTGTATAAGTATGAAAAAGGTTCAGCAAGTAGTAGCGCGGGAGTGTCGAGTATCGACTGGACAAGACAAATTCCAGATCGATGCAAAGAGAAAATCACCGAAGTGTTGGAGGAACGTGAATTCATACGTATGCAAAGTTCGCGGAGGAAATAATATCTATTTCAATTGAGGGATGATGAGTCAAACGAGGCGACATGGATTTCAGAAGAAGAATACAGGCAACTGACTGAGCAATCGAGTTATTTTTCAGGTGGTGAGCCTGATGCAGGAGCATCGGGGCCTAGGAGAAACAATCAATGTTGATCAACGGAAGAAGGTCGACAAGGGGAATTGTCGACGACCACTAGTGCGAAAGAGGTTGGCAGCCGAAGCCAAATAGTGAAGCAGGAAGCTGTCGAAGTATTGTCGACAAGAGTTAGAGTTCATAGGTCGACGAGTTGTCAAACAATCACACTGACAGATTGTGACAAAGGGCCAGGCGTGGAGGATGGGGTAGACTAGAATCCATAGAGACTAAGTAAATCCAACGAATGAAGATGAGGGATGACTAAGTGTAGTATGGTTGAGATGTGTAATTTAACCGACAACTATAACAAAGTCAGAGAAGTGCAGACTTCAAGACAATAGACGTTGGGGTTGTCGAGGAAGTTAAAGGAAGTTATGAAAGTGGTTGAAACCAGACCACATGTCACCACAGGAAGAGGTTGTGCAGCATGGCCAAGGGGCGCTGACAACTATAGGTCTACAGGATCAGGGAGAATTCAGCGGACAGAGGAAGGATGTCTCGGGCAATGACGTAACATCGGGAGCAGTAGCAGAGCCAAGTAGAATACTAGTGTGAATGCACAGAGGAAGGGATTGCTCATCACTCATCACTCATTCATTCTTGCATTTAGCAAAGAACTGAGTGGAACACACAGAGAGAAACACACCATTTTACTTATGTATATTGTAACAGGCTGAGGACAACTAGTTTTATAGATTGCATGTAATTATGTAATTCATTCAAGTAATAGAAGCTAGATTCTAGCATTCAGCTCACATCGAGTCTGTGTGGGCACCTTGTCTATTGTTGTGTGTTATTGTTAAGAAAGAAGGTCCTACTGACCTGAGTTGTGCCAGGAACCCACTAGTAATCATCACACACCATGGGGAGCGTGCCATAGCACAAACGTCCCATGAATCCAGGTTTCAGGGGGATAAACAGTCAGTAATTCCTCCACCCCCCTAATGGAACAAGGGACTATATCTACATCGACATAACAACTATGTTGCGACTGTGTACTCAGGTTTTGTCATCGAATAACCAATTTGGGTGGTTGAGTTTCCTGAAACCCCACCCCATCCCACACATCATAATAATATCAAAAATCGTAAATAACAATAAGGATTCATTCTCATACCATATCTCTTTTGAAAATCATACGGTCGATACAATTCCATTTTGTAGATCTCTACTATCCCTCAGCTCTTCTAAACCTGTCGGTTAGTCTCATAACAAAATGTCATGGAATCATCCACCTATATATATACACACATATTTGTTAATACTAGCAACAATGTAATCATGTGTACCATGCATCTGGCATCACAATCATTTACTCGACACATAACTTTAAATCGGTATCCACGTACCATTATCTATTAAAATTTGCATGCTAGGGACATAATCAAACATGAATATAATTCATAACATTAACATCACACACACATATATAATCTCCACAAAATAATAAATCCATATGTTCATAGCGTCATAAAATTGACGAAATCTAAAAGTAATAATCAAATACAACATATAATGATAGTTCAAATCATAAATCTAAAATGGGGCATTATAGACACCCACCCTTTGGCAAACTTCATCCTGAAGTTATAATCAATATAGTGTGGGAAAATCATGACGCATGGTCTTTGTGTCCTCCTAGGTAGCAAAACGTGGGCTATACGTGTCCCACTATACCTTAACCTAATACACCAAACAGTGTCTAAGTTGAATAACCCCGCGGTCCAATATACATAATGGTTCAACCCTGATGGTCCCCTTGTACAAAACCTACAGTTCCTTCCAATTTATTTTATGAGACTCATCGACTATATAATGTTGTAAAACAGATACATGAAAAACATTATTATTTTTATGCAAATGGGGTGGCAGTGCAAGATGATATGTGGTGGGTCCAACCTTCTCCACAATTTCAAAGGGTCCTATGAATCGTGGTGACAACTTTGTCCCTTTTCAAAACCAAATGGTACTTTTACTAGGCCTGATGCGTATGAAAATTGCATACCCTACCTTATAGTTTCAGTCAAGCCTATGCACATTTGCATAGCTATCTTTTCTATCTTGAGCTTCCTTTCACCACTGCCTAATCTATATCACATGTTCTTCCATCTCCTGAATCAACTCAGGTCCTATCATCACTTGATCCTCTAACCTTTCCAAACTCAAGGGTGTTCTACATGGCCTTCCATATAATGCTTGATAAGGCAGAATTCCGATCGAGCCGTGGTAACTATTATTTTAAGCAAATTCTACCAAAGGTAAATGCTTTTCCTAAAGGGTTTCTTCATCCATAACATACATGCTAAGCATGCCCTCCATCACCTGATTCACTCTTTCCATTTTCGCATCTATCTATGGATGGTAAGTTGTGCTTAGGTTCAACTAAGTTCCTAAGGACGATTGCAAACTTGTCCAAAACCTGGATTGGAACCTAGAATCTCTATCTAAGATAATATTCATGGGAAATCCATGAAGACAAAATACTTCACTTATGAATACATGGGTTGAATCTGTGACATCATAGGTCTCCTTAACTGGAATAAAGTGAGCAGTTTTGTTCAATTTATCGACGATGACCATACATTTGGCATCATGCGTATGAGAGGTAAGAGGAAATTCAACCACAAATTCCATGGATATAACCTCCCATTTTGACATAGGATTGTCATGCGGTTGCAATAGTCCTGCAGGGTGGTGATGATCAAATTTTACCTATTGACACTCAAGGAACTTAGCAATGAATTTGACCACATTGCACTTCATTCCTGCCCAAAAGAAGAGTTGCTTCATGTGCACATACATCTTCTTTACGCCTGGGTGCGCACCATAAAATGATCTATGGGTTTCCTTAATTATAGTTTCTCTAACCTCTCCCTCTTCAGGAATATACATTCTCCCTTTATATTGTAACATCCCATGAGCTTCCAAATCATACGCTTCCAAATTAGGTATCACTTGCTTCCCATTCAGGAGTGTCGACGAGACGTTTAGGTACCAACAATCCTTGACTCTTTGTCCTAATACTCTTTCCTTCAAATCAACCTTTAAAGGTATTAATGAGAAAATCCTTGGTTTTCTGCTCAAGGCATCGGCTACAACATTCTCCTTCCCTTTGATGTATCAAATCCAAAAATCATACTCGCTCATAAATTCACTCCAATGCCTTTGCCTAACATTTAGGTCTCTTTGAGTAAAGATATATCTCAAGCTTTGGTGATCAGATTTGAGCTCAAAGCTTCGTCCAACAAGGTTATGTCTCCAAAGATTTAAAGCTAGCATCATGGAAGCCAATTCTAAGTCATGGGTGGGGTAATTATCTTCATGTGGTTTTAACTTCCTTGACGCATAAGCTATTACCCCACCTTCCTTCATCAACACTGTACCTAAACCCTGCCTTGATGCATATGTGCAAACTGTGAAGTCCTCATCCATATCCGACACTCATAGGATCAGTGCACTCGTCAATAGTATTTTAAGCTCAGCGAATGTGACATCACATTCATCCGTCCATTCATACCTGATGCCTTCACGCTATAAGGCAGTGATGGGTTTTTTTATTTTTATTTTTGAGAAATCCTTCGCAAACCTTCTATAGAACCCGAGTAACCTGATGAAGCTTCTTACTTCATGCGCATTTCTTGGCACAGGCCAATCCCTTATGGCCTTCACCTTTTTAGGGTCCACTCAAATTCCCTCTCCGGAAAGTATATGCCCTAGAAAATGGATCTCTTTCTGATAAAAATATGATTTGGACATCTTACCATATAACATATGCTCTCTTAATCATGACAATACCATTTGCAAGTGTTCCTTGTGCTCCCGTTCATTCTTGGAATAGATAAGGATATCATCCAAGAAGACTTGCACAAACCGATCTAAGTACTTCTGAAATACGTTATTTGTGCAGCTCATGAATATAGATGGGGCATTGGTCAAACCAAAGGGTACCACTACAAACTCATAGTTCCCAAACCAAGTTCGAAAAGTGGTCTTAGGTATATCACCTTCCTTAATTCGAACCTAGTGGTAACCTTATCACAAGTCAATCATTGAGAAGATTGTTTCCCTTTCATTTCATCGAAGAGGTCATCAATTTGAGGTATCAGCTACCTATTCTTCACTATGTCTATGTTCAAATATTTTTAATCTATGTAAAGATGCAAGGAACCATCCTTCTTCTTCACAAAAATTACTGGCACACCCCATGGTGAAATTCTTGGTCTGATGAACCCTAGGTCTAGCAGTTCCTTAAACTACATTTGCAACTAACAAAGCTCTGGGGATGTCATCCTGTATGGTTTCTTTGATGTTGGATCCGAAATGGGTTTAACGTCAATGGTAAAATTAAGTTATCTCTCAGGAGGTAACCAAGTCAATTCCTTGGGAAAGACGTCATTGAATTCAACCAACATTGGGTAATGATCAAAGGAGGGTCCCTTCTCATTATTTACCGCTTAAAAAATATACAACTGACACCCTTGCCTCATGCATCGTTTTACGTTCATCATTGAGATGAAATGTAGTGACACCTTCCATTTGATACCCTAGATCTGAATGGCCTCTCCTTTGTCATCAAAGCAAATGAATTTCTTCTCATAACAGTCCAAGAAAGCTCGATGTTCCTCAAGCAAGTTCATACCTATGATAAGGTAATAATTTCTTAGGGTAGTGACGTACACTTTGACTTGTGTAACACACACCCTAAGATCTACTTTGCACTTGTGAACACTATGTCCTACTACTTGTTTTACCCCTGAAGCCATTTCAACTAGGTTGAAATCGTCATGCTTGTAGGCTACCAACCCACATCTATTTAATGCACATGGAGAAATAAAACTATATGTAGCACCACAATCAAACAATATTTTGATTTTAACATTATTTACCTTACCTAATGATTCTACCACAGTGGATTGGTGCTCATCCTGATGGTTATTCACTACTGCTGAGATATGATACTTATTTCCCCCACCCCCATTGGAGCCTTTCCTTCTAGATGCACTGTACCGAATCGTAATTCGGAATAGTCACACTGATAGTGTAGACCTCCACAACCCAAACAAGCAACCTGTAATGGTGTAGGCGAGCTGAACTGCTGAGACCTCTGAGAGGGGTTTCTCCCCATGGAGCCCCTTCCCCTACCAACCGATCCTATATAATTCCTTGTACTCTGGTGAGTCCTTTTTCTAGATTGGGATGATGTAATAGCTTCCACTGATATACCTATTGTGGCAACTCTGGGTGTGGACCTATTTCTGTAGGGAGGTGGCCTCGCATACCCTTCCCTAGGGTAGCTTCGAGGGGCCTTCCGAATAAACCATGACTGCTAAGAGTTGAATGATTTGATTGGTTTCACACCCAACATCTCTTCTGTATAATGAGCACAATCGACTACCTCCACAACCGAAGTTGGGTTTCACATCTGCACTTGGGCCTGTATCTTTGGATTAAGTTCGTATGCAAAGTGCTTGGCCTGGCGTTGATCCTTCTCCAAGTAGGGGGCATACTTAACTAGTTCCATGAATCTTACCTCATATTCCTCCACAAATAGACTCCCTTGTACAAGGACATGAAGGGCTCCAGGTTGTTGTTCCTGGTAGAAGGTCGTCATGTACTTCCCTTTAAACTTATCCACAAATAGTTCCCATGGAACAATGTCTCGGGTAAGGTGCAATAGTCTTTCTTGGTGTCCCCACCAATTCAAAGCACTGTCCTTTAGTTGAAAAATGACTATTTTGGATTTGGATGTGGAAGTGTACTCCTACAATGATAAGAACTTGGTCATCCCCTCCAACCATGCCTCTACTCGTATCCCTACATGACCCCCTGAAAACTTTGGAAGCTGTTTTTTCTGAAGCTCCCTCATGATATCGTGATGAGGCGGTATCTGCACTATGTTTAATGCTACTTCGGGGTTTCCCTCCCTTAGCGACGGGGCCTCCAGTTGTACCTTCGGTGTAACACTTATCCTTTGAAGTCCCTTGAGTTTGTCATTTATTGCCTCGAGAGAGCGCAATATGAGAACGGTCTCTGGCGATGGTGCCGACGCATTTTGTTATAGCATTGTCATCGTCTGACCTCGTCCACAAACTGCTCGCATCTTTACCATGCTTATCCTGTATCATGGAATAATTCGACAATCAACACACATTTTAAATATTAACTAGGTCACTATTAAACACATACCAAAACCTACTAGAGTGAGTGAAAGTTTCTTTCTTTCTTCACCCGTAAATGGGTTTTAACTCATACCAAGGAAAATGCGTGAAAGGGTGAGGGTACGAAGGCACTACTACATCCCTATGTCGATGTCACCGCTGTGAGTCGCAAATAAGACACTATGTATTAGTTTAAGTGGGGTGGCATCACATCGTGCTCAAACCTTAGGATGTCACCGATGACTACACCCACTGCGAGGGTCACACTTCGCATGATTCCCTCTATAAAATCTACTATGTCTATCAATTTCTCAATTTGGATTTAACTTGACGCGATTTGTAACCCAGACCCAACTCAAACTAAACTTGTAATTTAAAACTATAGGGTTAATTATAGGTTGATTACTCATATCAATCCTAACTTAACATTAAACCTTACTTTATATATAATGTATAGACCTAACATGAAAGCAATTAATAATTAACTTAGTTAATTATTTAAAAAAATGTATAATTAAATTAAATTAAATAATATAGAAAATTTACACATCATCTATTTCCAAACTCTAATGATTAATTTTATTATTACACGTTAATTTAAATAGTGAAATATAACTATTTCACCTCATTGGAATATCAATCTTAATATATATATATATATATTTTTATTAAAATTTAATTTAAATATAATTTAAGAATTT
This sequence comes from Larix kaempferi, assembly GCA_027924585.1. Taxonomy (NCBI): domain Eukaryota; kingdom Viridiplantae; phylum Streptophyta; class Pinopsida; order Pinales; family Pinaceae; genus Larix; species Larix kaempferi. Next base: position 4,874,198 of record BSBM01000043.1, on the reverse strand, counting down.
TTTTATTTTTTTTAACTTTCCCTAACCACAAGAATACATATATCTACCAGCTATACCTAAAATCATACTAGCTCTATAAACATATATAATAACAAATAAATTAAATTAACCTTATATTAATCAATAATATATATATATATATATAACTTTTACATATACTTAATAAATTAAAATTAAAATAAACATATATAATAACAAATAAATTAAAATAACCTTATATTAATCAATTATATATATATATATATATATTATTTTTACATATACTTAATAAATTTAAATTAAAATAAAATTTAAAAAAATTAGATTAAAATAAGTAAAAAATATTACTATATAACAAAATAAAATAAAATAAATATATCCTAAATAAAATATATAAAAAAACGTAAAAATCCTAACTTATTGTAACCCGAGCTCACCGGGCTCCTCAATGCACGTCTATCCACCCACCTTCTTCTTCTTTGCACGCGGTAACCCACACCACAGCCACCCCACCCTACCAACCTGCCAGCTCCTCCCACCGTCTCCTCCTCCATCACACAGCTGCCCCTCTACAACCCACGCCCTCCTCCCACCGTCCCAAGGCATGGTACCTCCCACAAAAGTAGGTCACTCGTCCTCGCGCGTGCGAAGGTTACTCAGCTGAATGGCTTGGCATGAGGTCGGACTGCGGCCATGCATGGAACATTGGTGTCTTTGGAGGCTTGGTATCTTTGGAACATGGAACGGGAAGAAAGACGAAAGATTTCATGGTGGAGTGTTTATTGGAGATCATCAGTGCCCTGAGAATGGGGTCCTTCCTTTCTACAAATGGAGGTTCATCGTATGGGTCCTACAGTCTCCAGTAATAAGAGAAAGGACAAGAAGAACAAAACTTCCCTGCAAGTCGCGGCTGCTGAGGCTCAAACCAATGCCCATTTGGCCAGGATTCGTGGCAGGATGTTTATGAATGGTTCAAGTAATATTGCTTGTATGTTCACTCAGCAAGGAATTTGGGTCGAACAACGACACTGTTTTCTGCGGAGTAATCGATGGGCATGGGCCTTATGGTCACTTGGTGGAGAAAGAGCCAGGAACTCGCTTCCCTCGAAGTTGTGTTCCCATTGGGAAGCCATAACGGGAGGTGATGAAGGAAATAACAATATCCGAGAAGTTGGTAATGTTGGTTATGGGGATGTTCTTCTGACAAGATTTAGCATCTAAGTTTCTCAAGGTTTGGAAAAAAATTTGCACAAGGCGACCTCTCCATCATTTCTTTCTCGTCCGGAGGATTCTCATGAATAAATTTCCGTGATAGGAGCCACACTGTGAACTGAGATCGATTAACATCAGGGTTTGGGTGAAAGAACCAATTGCATTGGCGAGTAGGATTCTACCGCCTCGAGAAGGAAAATTCGCCCAAGATAGGTGTTGAAAATGGCAATTTGAGTGAGATATTTTAAGAGGCGGGAGGGTTCAGTCTCTGTTGAATGTATGCATGGATTATGGAAGTCTTCAGTTTTTGTGGGATATGATAGCTAATTGAACAGAGGCATCACACAATATTATAATTGGTTGGCAATAGTCCACTATGTAGGAGACCTCCTTAATCCAGGATATACAAAGGAGAAACATCATGTAGCCGCACAGTATCTGTTTGTGAGCTATAAGAGGGTGGAGTACCACCTGCTTCAATTCTTTGAGAATGCTGGCATGAGAATCAAAAGTTGTTGCGTCAGCGATTGCCCAATTTTTTTTCTATTAATTCTCTTCCGCAAGGTGGAGAACACATTGGTGGTTTCAGTGGTAAGCTTATTACTATTGTTGTATCGGAGTAAGCATTTAATTCAAAATTTCATTACTATTCAGATTCGTATAGCATTCATTAATGGCAGAATATGTACTCCATAGTGGAAATCTGTGTCATGAGGGGAAGTTGTTATGAACCAAATTAATATGTGCTACGCTGCAGATTCTCTTATACAATCAGAGCAGACTAGCGTCCCATGCGTGGGTATGGTGTTTGGTGTTTCAAGTGTTGGTGCGTTGGCAGAAGCATTGGTTTTTGATGTTTTACTTGAAATAGAAATAATGACATATTAGCACGGGAACAACTCTCCTTTATTTGTACCATAACAACTCAACTTTATTTGTGCAAAATAAAGGGACATCCCATGTAAATTTTGTAAATATTTAGTTTTTGAGATATTTTTTTTTTTTGCTTGATTTGGTAGGGGATTATCTTTCATGAAGATGTGATTTGACTATTTGGATAACCTCTTCAGTTTCACCCTTTTGATTGCTTGATGATGATTACATGCTCTTATTTGAGGTTTTCTCAGGAGTACATGCTTTGGTTTAGCTTGATCGGATTGGGATGACGTTTCATCAATGTTACAAAGTTTGGATCTCCATTAGTTTGATGAATAAATGAACATTTTGATGGATTGAAATTAATTATCTAAGTTCTTATTTTTAAGATGTCAATTAACCTACACATCAAAAGAATATGCGAAAAAATTGATAATATTTAAAGATTTTATGTTTAAAATATTAAGTTGATCTTCTTCTATCATTTCATTAAAATTTGTTAAGTATAAAAGAGAGGAATGAACAACTAACATTTTTTTTAAAATTTGGTTAACACTCTTAATATATATCTTATCATATGAGCATATTCTTTTAAAGGGTTTGTCATCTTCAATTATGAGAATCAAACTCGAGTTCCTTACAGATAGAATATGAGGATTATCATAATGTAAGTATTATGAGGATTATTTTGTCAAAATTGTTAACAATAAAGATGAATACAAATCAAATAAGATGATGTTTAGATATGATATATTTCAACATGTTGGTCGATGTTATCAAAGAATATAAGCCTATATAATGTTTAAATACAACTATATTACAATGTGATCAAATTTGATATTTTTTCTTCATTTTTCCTTGATTCCACTCCTGTTGCCTTTGGCATCTTCTCGTATCGATCATATGTGAAAGGAGGAAGACCATCGAGACCTTTTAGTCATGATATTGTTATAAATGGGATTCCCCGTTGTTCTTTATTTCCAATATTTATAGTTTCCTTCTCCAATGTTAATCTCCATTTTATTTTTTTGCATTGTTGATGTAGATATATTAAACGTTGCAACATGGTTGGGGCCAAAAGAAGTAATGGTGACTTATCTAGAAAATAATAAATTTCTAGTGTTTCTCTAATAGCTTCGATCAAGTAATATTTTCTTGTACCTGCAGTTCCTTGGATAATCATTTATAGCGATTCATTGTTCCCACCTCTGTAATGCTCAAGAATAATCTCAAATGATTTTCTTTGTTTCTCTACTAAGATTTCAATTGAATAATTTTGAGTACGATTATTATGAACAATGACATTCAATTGTTGGTTTTTAGATATGAACTCTAGTGCACGATTAGAAGTGTCCAAATCAACAAAATTAAAGTTCCAATTTTCTTTGTTATCACATTCCATGTATCCAAGTATGTCATATTCATTAGTAGTTATATAGTGATTTCCATATAATCCTGAAATTATCTCTCATTCATGTTTTTGAGAATCTCTTTGCACAAATAACACTTCTTCATTATCTCCTTAGTTCACGGTCATGTTTTCTATGTTCTTCTATATGTTATGATGATTCTTTTTATCTTTCTCTTCTATAAATTTGTCGTACTTTTCTTTTTTGATTATCAATATCTTCATTATTTGCAATATTATCTTGAGGATCCACAAGATACCCTGAAAAAAGATAAAAAAAAAATTAATATGTTGAAATCATTGCAAATAGTTTTTCTATTCAATAAATAAATTCAATGTATAAATGTAAATAACAAAAAAATGCATTATTTAAATCAATGTAATTTTTTTACTTTTTATTAAATTGATAAATTCAATACATACATGTAAAAAACAAAACAAAATATGCATTGTTAAAATCAATGCAACTAATCAAATAAATATGCATTTTGTGTTACTTAACAACATTTGTGTGTAGTCTATTGGTAAGAAGTAAGGTTATTGGGCTTGTGTTAACCTAGAGACTAAGGTTCAAAACCCTTTTTGCTTGGAGTTATATTTAGTTATAAAATCTAACTATTAATATGGTTAGCATTGTTGAAATCAATGCAACTAATCAAATCAATATGCATCTTGTGTTTTTGAAGAACATTTGTTTGTGGTTTATTAAACAATGCATTGTTGAAATCAATGCAACAATGTTTTTTAATTAAATTGATGAATTCAATGCATACATGTAAAAAAGAAAAAAAACCATGCATTGTTGAAATCAATGCAACTAATCAAATCAACATGCATCTTGTGTTTTTTAAGAACATTTATTTGTTGTCTGTTGGTAAGTAGTGAAGTAGTGAGATGAATGGACGTAAGGTTCAAATCCCTTCTATTTTTTCTATTTCTTATGTCGGTTATAATAATTTCATTTTACTTCTTTTGTTTCTACTTCTTATGTATACTATAATATATTTTTTACTTCTTTATTTTTTTCTTATGTTTTTACTTTTTATGTCAACTATAATATTTTTAATTCATCTTTTACGCATTCTTGAAATCAATGCAACCATGTTTTTTATTAAGGTTCAATTCACTTCCATTTTTCTATTTCTTATGTGAGGTATAGTTTTTTTTTTATTTCTTTTGTTTGTACTTCTTATGTCTACTATAATATATTTTTTACTTCTTTATTTGATTTCTTATATTTCTACTTTTTATGTTAATTATAATATTTTTTACTTTTTTATCTTTTAAGCATTGTTGAAATCAATGCAACCATGTGTTTTTATTAAGGTTCAAATCCTTTCTATTGTTTCTATTTCGTATTTTATTTCTTTTGTTTCTATTTATTATGTCTACTATAATATATTTTTTACTTCTTTATTTTATTTCTTATATTTCTATGTCAACTATAATATTTTTTACTTCTTTATCTCTCACCCATTGTTGAAAACCATGTCCTTTTATTAAGGTTCAAATCCCTTCTATTTTTTCTATAATTTTTTATTACTTTTTTTTTTTCTACTTCTTATGTCTACTATAATATATTTTGTACTTCTTTATTTTATTTCTTATATTTGTACTTTTTATGTCAACTATAATATTTTTTACTTCTTTTTCTTTTACGCGTTGTTGAAATCAATGCAACCATGTTTTTTTTATTAAGGTTCAAATACTTGTTTTTTTTTTTATTTCTTATGTGGGCTATTGTATTTATTTTACTTCTTTTGTTTCTACTTCTTATGTCTACTATAATATATTTTTTTACTTCTTTATTTTATTTCTTATATTTCTACTTTTTACGTCAACTATAATATTTTTTACTTATTTATCTTTTACGCATTGTTGAAATCAATGCAACCATGTTTTTTTATTAAGGTTCAAATCCTTTGTATTTTTTCTATTTCTCGGCTATAGTATTTATTTTACTTCTTTTGTTTCTACTTCTTATGGCTACTATAATATATTTTTTATTTCTTTCTTTTATTTCTTATGTTTTTAATGTTTATGTCACAGCTATATAATATTTTTCACTTTTTTATCTTTTTTACTTTTTATATTTGTAATATTTTTTTGCTTTTTTATCATTTTTACTTCTTATATTTCTAGTTTTTATTTGTCGGCTTGATTCCTCTCCTTGAGTGCAATACACGTCTTTTTATTAATTGCTGACATAATATTTATTACTTTTTACTTTGTATTATTCTTTTTTGTTTATGCGACATAATATTTATTACTTTTTAGTTTGTATTATTCTTTTTTGTTATGGCCAACAATATCAACAAACATGGACAAACGTTACAAGATCTCCCTCATATTTACTTTTTACTTTGTATTACTTTTTTTTTGTTTATGGTCGACAATATGGACAAACATGGACAAAAGTTACAAGATCTCCTTTATAGTTACTTTTTACTTTGTATTATTCATTTCTGTTTATGGCCAACAATAAGGACAAACATGGACACACGCTACAAGATCTCCCTCATATTTACTTTTTACTTTGTATTATTCTTTTTTTTTATGGTCGACAATAAAGAAAAACACGAACAAACGTTACAAAATCTCCCTCATACTGAGCTGTAGAGCGCCTCTAGATGCAATCACAAGTTCGTTTTTAAAAATGATAATCAATTTAATTATATTAGTTCAAGCCTAAATTTCTTTGTCACTAAAATAAAATGTTCGTTCTTTAAAATGATAATTAATTTAATGAATGTTATTTTTAGTGACTATGGAATCTTTTTAAGGAATATTATAATTGAGATCCATTTAAAAAGTACTAAGGAGTTTTAATATGGAATCTTTTTAAGGAATATTATAATTGAGATCCATTTAAAAAGTACTAAGGAGTTTTAATTTTATTAAAAAGCTCAAAGTATGTATTAAATACATTAACCTATTTAAATGTTTTAGTCGGCTATGAGCTTTATGCTTCACATTTTTATAAATGCCAACATATATTCATTGAGTATTAGCTCACTTTATTCCATCAAACCAAAGTGATCTACAAACATAAGATCGTTGGACTCATTTTTTTATCTCTGTCCAAAGTAAATGAATGAAGTAGGATCGGAACTACTATAAATAAATAAATTATCTCTACGGATTAATTTTACGGCATATTAAAATCAGTTTGGTCAAATTAATGTGAACGTTTGCATCATAATCATAAAGAGTAATTCTTATTTGGTGGGTTCCTGATCATTGGTTTTATATTCAAGTTTTGATATCATGTTTCAGGAATATTTTATTAATGGGTAATCATATGGTTGCACGTTTATTGAAGCATGGAACTTAAAATTTATTAAATAAAGAAAACATATTACCATGCCACGAAGATATTCGTCTACGACAAATTCATCTAAGCCTTCAGCTGCATTAAATTCGAATTCATCAAATCTACAGGTTATGCAGTTGCATTGAATTGCTGCCAGGAATGCAATGATGTATATAAGATTATTTAAAGTCTTGGAGATTTGGTTCATGCGTGTTGAGAGCCTGCTTATCGTTACGAGAATTCTCTTATAATAAAGGAAAAATCTCAAACCAAGACTTGCTATTAAAGATCATCACCATTACCTGATCACGAGAATCATTCCCATTTTGTTAGTAACAGAACGAAGAAGATTCATCCCAAACTGTTGGAGATAATTAGAGATTGAAGTCTGTCTCATTAAACAGATTCGTGCACCCCGGGAGAGAGGAAACGTTTGGAGTTAATTTGTGAATAGAGTGGGGAATAACGAAGATGCATCATTTACCTCTACTTATTTAGAATTCTTTGAAGACTGACAGTCATAAATATAATTACTCAATCTCATTTGATAAATGTATGAATTTTGATGCAAATGAATATTTAGGAATTTCTAATCTAATATTTGAACACAATACTCATTATTATGAGAGATCTGAATTAAAAGATCATCCTTCCTCATCATTTGCAAGCTTTAATTATTATCAAGAAGATAGATCTTTGGAGGCAGTATTGGTTGAATTGAAGACGAGTTTCAGAATATTTGCTTTAATTACACTTTGCTTAAAAATCAATTTTTCAAAGAAAATTTAAAACACACAAATATTCTGAAAAATAAGAAAATCCATTCCAAGGAAGAAGCAAATAAAAATATGACAAACTTTATTCCTGACAAAACACATACCTATGATCCTCATTTGGTTAATACACAAAATTGTAAGCTGGAAGAAAAAACTGTTAATAATTCACCTTGTATAAATTTCATAAACGTCAAATATTTTGAACAACCACAAATATCGGGAAATATGGTTAATAAGAGTGTTTTGCATAACAATGATTTTTTTTTAAATGAAACATTCTCTATTCATTCTTTTTCTCAATCCACAAAACATGATTTTATGTGTCCATATGATGAGAGATTTAATCAATTCATTGAATATTTTAGCTTCCAATCTGATTTTTATGATCCAATTTACATATGATTGGAAGAATCATATTTGAAAAAAATTCTTTTTCATTTTCTTTTCTCTATAAATAGTGAATCATATTTAATTTTTTCCATCCTTGGTTATGAAGAACCTCGATTCCTAATAGTAAGGTTTGATGGATTCTATTCTACAGAGTTGGAAGTGCTTCAATAGATTCATTGGTTATTTGATTTTACTTGATCTTTTGTATATATGTAATTTAGTGTAGGAGTATGATAGCTAGAGAGTTAATCACTTTACTTTTGATTTGAATAAAACATCTATCAATAATTTTAATAAAAGGTGAGCCACCATAAAAAAACGTTTAGGAAATGTTTCATTAATTTCACTATTTACATTCTTGTCCATATTATTTTCTTAAACATTTTGAAATTATATCTCGAATTGATGATCTTTATATCTCTAATTGATGAAAGGTTTAATACATATATTACTTTATCATTATGAGGCAAGAATGTATCTTTAATTTTGCTTATGATTTCATTTTTTGACATAGAATTTAATGTGGCTCCCTTATTTTCAAATAGATATCATTCTTAGGTGAACACTTAGTTAGCATTGCTTAGAGAATTTCTAATTTAGGATTTTCTAATAAAATCCTACTTAATTTAAATGTATCATTACTCAATCACAATCTTAAAGGAAAAAAAATTGGAATTGTCGAAAAGTGACTCTACTTATGAGTTGATCAAACATTTTCACAAAATCACCTTCATTTCAATGATGTGTATATTGTATCTCCCTTTCTATTTTTATTCGACTCATTTTGCGAAATTAGCGAAAGTTTAATCTTGGGAGATTCGTCATTCCTCTTTATGCATGTCGGTATTTTGTGTTTATTACATTATTTTGTATAGTTCATCTCATAGGTTATGACCATATCTTGGTTTTCTCATTTCAAGTTCATTTTTCTCCTTCAATGGTCAGCTTAAGTTTCAACAAATATCAATCTTTTGCTTCTCAGTTAAATTCTTTTGAATTGTGATACATTCTTTTCTTAGCTTAAGATTTCAAATTAAGTGGGTCTTTCCTTAGGTTTATTTGTATATATGTTTGCATGTTTTGGTTAAATTAGTTAGTTTTACTTTTCGTTTTTCTTTTTCAGTTTGCTTGAAGTTAGAAAGGGATTATTGTAAATAAATAATGTTGTGTTGGAATGCTACTAATAAGCCTGATATCTTTTTAGGAAGGAATTTTAAGCGGTTTATTGTTCTATCAAACCTTCTTACTATGACCAAACTACTCCTAGCTTTGAAAAACCTTTCATGAACTTATATGAGCAAGCAATTAAACCCCTTGGAATTATCCTCATATTTTTATCTTTTAAATGGTATCAAAAGTCAGTAAACTTCACCTATCAAGGATGTTTCTTCGAGAATCTGCATGAGTCCGTAACATTAGCCATCATTATATTGTCTATACAATTTGTGGATTTTTTTCTTGTTTTTTCTACCCATCCATTAACTTTTGCTATAAATAAAATCAATCATTTTAAGTCTTCGGTTAAATAATAGGAGGTCTCTTAATAGATACATCCTATCATGATCATAAGCCTTGTCGGAATGACATCATCATCTCTGGTCACCAACCTAGGGTGATGTATCTTGGTTGAAAGACCATGAGACACAAGGTCTCATCACGAGCCAGATTGTTCATCTCCGATAGTTCTCGTGAGTACTGTTGTCAACCTCTCGTTACCAAGCCAAGGCAGTATTATCTAACCAAGGTTCTTATAGATATCACCATCTCATTGTATATGATTATGAAATAAATGAAGAAGTTAATTAAGGAACAATAGGTCTCAAAAATGAGCAGACCTGCTCATGATCATGGGCATCATCGGACTGACATTTCCCACATCCGGTCACCAAGCCGAGGCAGTGGCTCTTGGTTGTGAAATCGAGAGATGGTGTGTAACCATTATCCTTGTAAAGTTTCATATATAATGCTTGGGGTAATTTATCTAGTTGTAACAGTATTTTTAGTTCAATCATTTCTATGAGCTAGTGAGTTAAGGAGGTCATGTGGTGTCAAATTTGATACTTCAAGAGGTCTCTTTATGCTTGCTATCTTTGTAATTTTCAAGTAAACATACAAAGATAACTGTTTCTCCCAACATGTTGCCATTTGTTGGCACCCGGACAACTCCCCTTTATTTGTGCAAAATAAAGGGACACCCCCATGTAAATTTTGTAAATATTTAGCTTTTGAGATTTTCTTTCTTCTTTTTTTTTGCTTGATTTGGTAGCGGATTTCATGGTTTCTTGTTAGATATTTAGTTTTCGTTCACTTCTCTCGGATTATCTTTCATGAAGATGCGATTTGACAATTTGGATAACCTCTTCCGTTTGACCGTTTTGAAGTTTCGTCAATGTTACAAAGTTTGAATCTTAATTACTTTGATGAATAAATGTACATTTTGATGGATTGCAATTAATGATCTAATTTGTTAATTTTAAGATGTCAAGTGTGGTAATATTTAAAGATTGTATGTTGAAAATATTAAGTTGATCTTCTTTTATCATTTCATTAAAATTGTTAAGTATAAAAGAGAGGAATGAAGAAGTTACATTTTTTTAAAATTTGGTTAACACTCTTAATATATATCTTATCATATGAGCATATTGTTTTAAAGGGTTTGTTATCTTCATAATTTGAATAATTTGAAAAGTAAAAGGGATTCACTTGTTTTTACTAATATGTAAACAGTTAGGACCTCCTCGGAATTTTCACCATAATAAGAGACTTTATCCTTATATCACTTTATATTACTCAATAACTATTTAATTATATTATTTCAAGCCTAAATTTCTTTGTCACTAAAATCACATGTCCGTTCTTTGAAATGATAATTAATTTAATGGATGTTCTTTTAGTGACTATGGAATATTTTAAAGGAATATTAGAATCGAGATCCATTTTAAAAGTAGTAAGGAGTTTTAATTTTATTAAAAAGCTCTCAATATGTATCAAATACATTAACCTATTTAAATGTTTTAGTCTGCTATGAGATTTATGGTTGACATTTTTATCAATGTCAACATATATTAGGATTAGCACACTTTATTCCATCAAACCAAAGCGATGTACAAACATAAGATAGTAGGATTCATATTTTTATATCTGTTTCCAAAGTAAATGAATGAAGTAGGCTTGAAACTAATGTAAATAAATAAACTAACAATAATCACATTTTTAAATGTGGTTGATATTTATTGATCAATGTATATCAACAATGATTACACATTTAAAAGTGGTTGATATTCATCGATTGACGAATATCAACTACATTTAAAAATGTGGTTGTTGCTAGTAGACAACTGACCCCAACCAAGAAATAACGAGATTAAAATTCTAATACATTAAGAAAAAAATTATTTCGAAATAAAAATGAAAAAATGCATATTAAAGTTAAAAAAAAATTAAACATATTAAAATAAAATAAAGTAAATTAAATAAAAAATAAATAAAATAAAATAAAAAAATGGAATAAAAGTAAAATAAACTAAACTAAATTAATAAAATAAAGTAAAATAAAATAGAATAAAAATAAAATATATTAAAAAAATAAAAGTAAAGTAATTAAAGTAAAAAAAATTAAGTAAAAGTAAAGTAAAATAAATAAATTAAATTAAATTAAATAAATAAATAAAGTAAAGTAAAATAAATAAAAAATAAACTAATGAAATTAAATAAAATAAAGAAATTTAATAAACCAAATTAAATTAAATAAGAATAAAGTAGATTAAAGTAAATAAAGTAAATAACTAAATAAAGTAATTAAAATAAAGAAATTAAATTAAATTAAAAAACTAAAAACAAAGGATTCATTAAATGTTGATATCAACCACTTTTAAAAGTTAATTTAAAATTTATTTAAAAATTTGATATCAACCACTTTGAAAAGTTAATTTAAAATTTATTTTATTTTTAAATGTAGTTAATTTAATATGTTTTAATTTAATACTAAATATTTTTAAAAATAAATTAATATTAATTTAGATATGAGTTTAGATATTAAATAAATTAAGTTAATTTAATTTTAAATATTAGTTTTAGACATTGATTTTAGTTTTAAATATTAGTCTTAATTTATTATTAATTTAGATATTAGTTTTAGTTTTAAATATTAGATATTGGTTTTAGATATTTAGTTTAGATATTAGTTTTAGATATTTATATTATTATTTACAATCTAAATTTTATTATTATTATTTTATTATTAAAATATACTTATTAATAAAAACATAGGAAAAAATAATATAAGTAAATAGATAATAAATAAATAATAATAATATAAGTTTAATTATTTATACTTGTTTCAAAATCGTTGACCTTAATCCATAGTTGACGCTCAACCAAGGTACAGTTTGAACCATTGTTGACCATTGTTTAAGCATGGTTGAATTTAGTGCTTCATGGTTGACATGACCAAGAGAAAATTGGTGTGGACCATGGTAGACATGTACAGGAGAACATGGCCAACCATTGTTTGACCATATTATGAAACCATACTAAAAAGTCAATCCATAGTTGACTTTGAAGTAAGGATGACTTCAATCCAAGGTTGTCACCAAACCATGAATGAATTCAATCAAATGTTGACTTCAAACCATGGTTGAATTGATTCCATAGTTGACTACAATACAAGTTTGACTTCCATGTTTCACTTCAATCAATGGTTGACTTCAATCCAAGGTTAACTTCAATCCATGATTGAATTAAATCTAAGGCTGGGTTGAATCCAAAGTTGACTTCAATCCATGGTTGAATTCAACTTGAATCCATGGTTGACTTGAAACCAAGGTTGAATTCAGTACTTGGTTGACTTCAATCCATAGTTTTTGTTTAAACATAGTTGAATTCAATCTAAGGTTGACTTCAATCCAAGATTGACTTCATTACTTACTTGAATTCAGCCCATAGATGACTTTCACCCATAGTTTTCATTTAAACATAGTTGAATTCAATCCATAATTTCTTTCAATCCAAGGTTGACTCTTAAGCAACGCTGAATTCAATCCAATGGGCGAATTCAATCCAAGTTTGAATTCAATCCAAAGTTGAATTCAATATGTGGTTGATTTGATTCGAAGGTTGACTTCAAGCGAAGGTTATCTTAAAGGTTAACCATCCTCTAATGGTTGACTTTAGTCCATTAATAATACCAACATTAATTATTCAATCCATGTTTGACTTCAATCCATAGTTGAATTTTAAGTAAGGTTGAATCCAATACATGGTTGACGTTTAAGCAGGTTAAATTTAATCCAATATTGAACTCAATCTATAGTTGACCTCAATATCATGGTTGACTTCCAGCAAGGTTGACTACAATCCTTGGTTGACTACTATGGTTGAACATGATTGACTATGTTTAACTATGTTTGACTATGGTTGAGTTTGGTTGACTAATTGACTATGGTTGACTTGTTTTGCCGAAATTGACTTTTCATTAACATTGTTTAACTTTTTACTGTCATTGAATGTGGTTAAATTTGGTAAATAATGGTTGACTTTGGTTAATCTTGATTGGTTTTACTTGATTATGGATTACTATGGTTAACTGTGAGTGGATGTGGTTGAATTTGGTTGACTAATTGAGTATGGTTTACTTTGGTATACAAATTTTGGTTGACCATGTTTACATTGTTTGCTTTGGTTGATTTTGGCCCTTACATTGTTTGGTTGACTATGTTTACATTATTTGCTTTGTTTGGTATACCATGGTTGACTTTGGTTTACATTGTTTAGTTTACCATGGTTGAATTTGGTTGACATTGATTAACTTTGGTTGTGTGGGTGTGGTTGAGTTTGGTTGAATTTCGTTGACTTTGGTTGTTTGGGCATGATTAATTTGGTTGTTTTGGATGACTTTGGTTTTTTGGGCATGGTTGACTTTGGCTATTTAGGCACAGTCAACTTTGGATGAAGTTGGTTGTTTGTGCATGGTTGACTTTGGTTGAATTGTGTATATATCGTTTACAATATTTTATTGACCATGTTTACATTGTATGGTTTGGCATGGTTGACTTTGGTATACATTGTTTAGTTGACCGATCAGTTTCTGTGTTACAGTTCATCCCCGAAAGTGAGAGAGTGCATCTCTATCCACATTGGCCAGGTCAGAAAGTTTGTTGGATGGTCTTCCTCGATCATGGCATTTAGGTGCTTTTATTATTATTATTATTATTTTATTATTAAAAATAAATTAGTTTTTAATGAAAACAAAGGAACAAATAATATAAGTAAATAGATAATAAATAAATAAAAAAGTTAAATAATTAATAACAATATAAGTTCAATTATTTATGCCTGTTTTAGAATGGTTGACCTTAATCCATAGTTGGCGCTCAACCAAGGTACACTTTGAACCATGGTTGACCATTGTTTAGGCATGGTTGACATAACCAAGAGAACATGGCCAACCATTGTTTCACCATATTATGAAACCATATTACGAAGTCAATCCATAGTTGACTTTAAAGTAAGGATGACTTCAATCCAAGGTTGACACCAAACCATGAATGAATTCAATCAAATGTTGACTTCAAACCATGGTTGAATTCATTCCATAGTTGACTACAATACATGTTTTACTTCCATGTTTCACTTCAATCAATGGTTGAATTCAATCAAAGGTTAACTTCAATCCTTGGTTCAATTCAATCTAAGGCTGGGTTGAATCCAAAGGTGACTTAAATCCATGGTTGAGTTCAACTTGAATCCATGGTTGTCTTCAAACCAAGGTTGAATTCAGTACTTGGTTGACTTCAATCCATAGTTGACTTCAACCCATAGTTTTTGTTTAAGCATTGTTGAATTCAATCCATGGTTGACTTCAATCCAATGTTGACTTCATTACTTGCTTGAGTTAAACCCATAGTTTTATTTCAAACATAGTTTTCTTTTAAACATAGTTGAATTCAATCCTTGGTTTCCTTCAATCCAAACTTGACTCTTAAGCAAGGATGAATTCAATCCAATGGGCGAACTCAATCCAAGTTTGAATTCAGTCCATATATGACTTCAATCAATATTTCAATTCAATCCAAAGTTAACTTCAATATGTGGGTGATTTGAATCGAAGGTTGATTTCAAGCGAAGGTTGTCTTAAAGGTTGACCATCCTCCAATGGTTGACTTTAGTCCACGAAAAACCAACATTAATGATTCAATCCATCGTTGACTTCAATCCATGTTTGAATTCATTTCAAAGTTGAATTTTAAATAAGGTTGAATCCAATCCATGGTTGACTTTTAAGGAAGGTCAACTATGGTTGACTTTTAAGGAAGGTCAACTATGGTTTACTTTGGTTTACATTGTTTTGTTTACCATGGTTGACTTTGGTTGACCTTGGTTGTTTGGTTGACATTGATTAACTTTGGTTGTTTGAGTGTGGTTGACTTTCGTTGAATTTGGTTGTTTAGGCACGGTTGACTTTAGATGAATTTGGTTGTCTGTGCATGGTTGACTTTGCTTGAATTGTTTATATATCGTTTACAATTTTTGATTGACCATGTTTATAGTGTATGGTTTGCTATTGTTGACTTTGGTATACGTTATTTGGTTGTATATGTTTGACCATGGTTGAGTTTTATTGACTAATTTACTATGGTTGACTTGTTTGGCTGAAATTGACTTTTCACTCACATTGTTTAACTTTTGATTTTCATTGAATGTGGTTAACTTTGGTAAATAATGGTTTACTTTGGTTGGTTTTACTTGATTATGGTTTACTATGGTTGATTATGAGTGGATGATGTGGTTGACTTTGTTTGACTAAATGAGTATGGTTGACTTTGGTATACAATATTTGGTTTACCATATTTACATTGTTTGCTTTGGCTCACTTTGGCCCTTACATTGTTTGGTTGACTATCTTTACATTGCTTGCTTTGTTTGGTTAACCATGTTTTACTTTGGTTTACATTGTTTTGTTTATCATAGTTGACTTTGGTTGACCTTATTGTTTGGTTAACATTGATTAACTTTGGTTGTTTGAGTGTGATTGAGTTTGGTTGACTTTCGTTGACTTTGGTTGTTTGGGCATGATTGAATTTGGTTGTTTTGGATAACTTTGGTTGTTTGGGCATGGTTGAATTTAGTTGTTTAGGCATGGTTGACTTTGGATGAATTTGGTTGTTTGTGCATGGTTGACTTTGGTTGACCATCTTAACATTGTTTATTTTTATTGACTCTCGCCCTTACATTATTTGGTTGACTATGGTTGACATTGTTTGGTTGACCATGTTTACATTGTTTATTTTTTTTGGTTAACCATCGTTGAATTTGATTTACATTGTTTGGTTAACCATGGTTGACTTTGGTCAACCTTAGTTGTTTGGTTGACTCTGCATCTTTTGGTTGAGTTTGATTAAATTTGGTCATTTGGGCATGGTTGACTTGGTTGACTTTGGGCATGGTTTCCTTTGGATGAATTTCCTTATTTGGGCATGGTTTCCTTTGGATGACTTTCATTGTTTGGGCATGGTTGACTTTGGTTCACTTGAGTTTACATTGTTTTTATGAATTTGGTTTACATTGTTTAGGTGACCATGGTTTATTATATTTAACTACTGTTTACATTGTTTCAGAATGGTTGACTTTGGTTTAGTTTGGAAGAATTTGGTTCTTTGGTTGAATTTAATTGTTTTGGTTGACTTTGCTTGTTTGAGCATGGTTGAATTTATTTGAATTTGGTTATTTGGGCATGGTTGACTATTATTGCATCATGGTAGACTATGATTGACTTTAAAACATGGCCAACCATTGTTTGCATGTGGTTGACTTTAAACTATATTTAACCATTGTTGACCATGGTTGACTTTGATTTTGATTGTTTGATTTGATCGACATGGTTGACTTTTCTTAACATGGTTTGGTTAACTGTGGTTGAATTTGGTTGGCCATTGTTAACTTGGTTGATGATGGTTTCCTATGCTTAAATTTTTTTACATTATTTGGGCACGGTTGACTTTTGTTGATTCGACAGGGTTGACTTGGTTCTTTGGTAGACTTTGGTTGTTTTAGTTGGCTTTGATTAACTTTGGTTGTTTGCGTTGGATTTAATGAGAATTACCCTCACAATTCTCATATTCCCTGATTTGGTTGTTTTGGTTGGCTTTTATTAGCTTTTGTATTATTGTTAACCACACAAAAACCCAATAAGAGTAACATTTCTCTGTGCATGACCATAGAAGACATGTCTCTCCACCGAGGGGTGATCACTAGAATAAATATTTTTCACTATGTAATAATACTTTCCTCCCAGGATTTAGTGTGCAATATAGCCACCCCTTTTTGCTCTTTTATTAATAATATTGTTATATTAATAATAATCTTGTTATTGTTAATAATATTATTATTGTAATTAATAATAAAATTCAAAATAATAACATTAATACATTTTTTTAAATAATATTATAGTATTTATTAAATTAAATAAAATTATTATAATATTATATTACTTTTTAATGTATAGCTAAACACCTCACATGATCGTCATGTAGTTTTGCACTAAAAATCTTTGTAAACAAAATCCAAACAAATTTGTTAACTCCACTAATCACAACTACTTATATACTAAGTTCAAACCTTCTTAGAGATAAAATAAAATGTAGAGATGAGTTCATACATTTTTGCAATATACGAAAAGTTAAAACCAAGGAACAATAGAATAAGGTTTTAATTAAAAGACAAAAACTAAATTTCCAAGATTACAATATTTCTTTAAAAAATAATAGATTATTATTGAGATAAATATGTAAATATATATTTTTATGGAAAAAAATTATATTTCATCATTCAAAATATTAATTAATTATGTTTAGATTTAGTGGTTGTGAAATAAATTTTTATCTTCTCTATTTAGATACAATTTTTGATAAAATAAAAATAAAAATAAAATATTTTATATAGAATATAATTAAAGAAAAAAATACATTCCAATAGTAATAATAGGTAATAAAAATATGTAAGTTTTTTTCTTTTCAACCAAAAAAGAAATTTCTTGCTATTCATAAGGGTGAATCAAATAAATTTACAATAAAGCCTATCCGAGGGATAGTTTACCAGCATTCTTTAGAAACTAAAATAGGCTTGTCCAATCCTATCTGGATACAAAAACTACTTATACCCCATCTTCAATCAAACATATTGGGATACCTGCATTAATAGATCAATACTTATGACTAATTACTGTGTAGTAATAGTCATTAAGTATAAAAATATTAAGTAAAATATGAAAAAATATAGTAATCTTATTTTCAAAAATATTTGCATGGATATAGTTATCCAATTACATTGAATTAAAACCAATTTTATTTTAATTAAAACTATGTGTTAACATAATTAAGTAGCAAACCCTAAGTTAGCTATTCACTCTCACCCAAAAATAATAAAAATAAATAAATAAATATAGTTCAAAGTTATAAAAAAGTTCATAAAAAGTTTAAATAAAGTAAAGTTGTAAAGTTTAAAAAAAGTTAATTTGTATCTTAATAAATAATAAATAATGTAAAAATTTGATTTTAACATTAAAAATAATAACTTAAATAAATCTAAATATTAACCAAAAATAATAATGAAAATATCATATTTTATATTATTTAAATCTAAAAATTAATAAAAATAAAATAATAATAAAAATATCACATTTTTTATTATTATTTAAATTTAAATATCAATTAAAAATAAAATTAAGGCTACTGTTGCCGAGCTAGGTAGTTTGGAGTGGCCGCTGAAGCCTGAATTATTTCAAGTTCTCCAATGTTATAACAGATTACTGTTGGGGTTTCGTGATCCTTCTCCTACAGAGCTCAATTGGAAGCAGTTCTTTAAATACAGAAGCGGTGCTTAATGAATGGATTAAAATTCTAGGGCAACTTATTTGGACAAAAACATAATAATTCATATTATTAATTAGTATAAAATTAGTTATATTTATTTGAGTTTTGAATTTAATAAGTTTTGAATGAATTAATTACAATTTTTATAAAGGTGTTTTTTTTTCCTTAAAGTTCAACATCTTAAAATATTTAATAATAAAAATCACCATTAAAATGCAGTGAAATTTATATATATATGGTTTTATAAATTCTATGTAAATAAGAAAAATACATATATTTCAGCAAAATTACATAATCTTAAAAAATGGCTAATTGTGAAATGGTGTCATCTGTGTTTCCATTTATTTCTCATTCTGTGTTTCTAATTATTTCTTATTAATGAGCTACCAGCTATCGAGAATGATGGTTGAAAGCACTGACATTTATTGTTTAGAATAGTGTTAATGGGGTTAACCTATTTAATGAATAATAATTGTATAGTGGCATGAGACAAACAATATGCGCCCCATAAATTACTATGTAATTTTAACTATCGCATAATTTTGTGCCAGGAATTGATCGGCACAGTTACTAAATAAACGATAGCAATCTAAATACAGTCCCATGTTCATAATTTTTTCTTTCAGCTAACGAGAGATGTCAATGGTTTTATAAGGGCCTCCTTCGCCTTGGAATTTTATGGAAGTTATCATGAGGGCGCTCAAGACATGAGTGCTGAATGAAAGAAATAAGATGAGCGAAATAACTAAAAATTGTAGTGTATAAATGTTAATTGGTAGCAATTCATTTCATTATAAATTTTAGTTGGCACCCATTAAAACACACAAACATCATGGATCCATCCAACACAGGCTTCTATCTAATGAAAATATAAATATGTATTATAATGCAAATATAAATCCGTATTACTATTTACCTAGGTTAAAAAGTGTGCAGGCATCAGAAAGATGATTCTGAGATTTGGCGCTTTCCACTAATGATTCCTATGCACCAATAAACCGATAAAATAAGCATAAAAAATTAAACCTGAACAACGGACGAGAGCTTACTTCTAATAGAAATTGCATGCAAAATCATTCGAAAACAGTCTCGCTCACAAATCGCTGTCTTCCAGAATGTCAGTTTCGGATCTGTTCACAAATGCATATTTCACTGCTCCTTCTGCCTTTCTCTTCTGGCACTGCTTTGTACTTCTGTCCAAACATATAAAATGTTATTACTATAAAATCTCTCTGGAATACCTTTTACGGAAGGGATGACCAAAATCTTCGGAATCAAGAGCCGACTCCATCACAGACCGGACATAAACAATTCGGGAGAAATTACCCCACGCACGCCCAAGGTATGGACGGGCTTGGCCTGTAATCCTCCATTCCACACACGGAAACCCAGTTGGCTGGCTGGCTGGATTCCATTATTCAAAACTACCAAGTTTTACAAATCCAAGCCAATTAATGTTAATTTCTCAAACAGAAGGACAATAACGGAACTCCAGCATTAATTTAGACCTCAGACCTAAAATCCTGAAAAACGCTGATATCGCGTATATGGTTGATATAGGCCGCCATCACCATGGAGGTATCGCCCTCACCATTGAGCAATCACCATGGAGCCATCGCCCTCACCATGTTATAACAGCATTTCGGAATGATAATTACACAACATAGGGAGTAGAATGTGTAATATCAAGCAAAAACCGTTGGTTCCGAAATGGAGAGAAATATGAGATTGGGATCGGCACTTCTCGTGCTCTACTTTTCATTTCTTTTTATTTCGAAATCCGCTGTAATTGCCCTACGAAGAACTGGCCCTCGTTATGGAGGGGAGGAGGAGCGCCAGCATCACCACGTTTACACCGTTTCGGACCAGATCATCAAGCAAAACCGTTGGTTCTCCCCCACCGCGTGGCTAACAGTTTGATTAGCAAAAAAAACTGTAACCTAATTTTTATTAGCAAAAGACTCTTGGTTAACCTGTGAGTTCACCCTAAATCTACGCCCTTGGATGGATGTGCTCGACGAAGAATATGCCTAGCCACTACATCTTAATGTGAACGTTTGCATGATAATCATAAAGAGTAATTCCTATGTGTTTGGTTCGTGATCATTGGTTTCATATTCAGGTTTGGAGATAATGTTTCATGAATATTTTATTAATGGGTAATCATATGATTGCAGGTTTATTGAAGGATGGAACGTAAAAGTTATTAAATAAAGAAAGCATATTACCATGCCACGAAGATATTCGTAAACGTCAAATTCATCTAAGCCTTCAACTGCATTAAATTCGAATTCATCAAATCTAGAGGTTATGCAATTGCATTGAATCGATGCCAGGAATGCAAGGGTGTATATCAGATTATTTAAAGTCTTGGAGAGTTGGTTCATGCCTGTTGAGATCCCACTGAACGCCAATATCGCTACCAGAATTCTCTTATAATAACAGGAAAAATCCCAAAACAAAACTTCTTGTTAAAGAAGATCTTCACCATTACCTAATCATGGGAAAAATTAGGGGTCACTTTGCGAGCAAACTCTTTCGAAGCTGGAAAAACCGTAGAAAGCCCACTTCCCAAATGGGCTCCTTTACCCCTATATAGACGGTTTTGGAAATATCTCAACAGATTGGGAGAAATTCGTTCCGGAACAGAGGTGATTTTTTCAGCATTTGGTTGTTGCCAGTTTGGTATCCAGTTAAATGAACCAAAGTTTTGGGGATTGGATTCTGTACTTCCCAGTATTCTTCACTTTTATAAATTTGACCTCAGAGGTTTGAGAAGGAGGGGGGAAGACTCTGTAGAGAGATAGAGGGAAAGATTTTCCCAAAAAATCTGTGTTTTTTTTCTTATGTAGAGAAAATCTCGAGAGGCCAGAGAGATTTTATTTTCTAACTTCTGTAAATTTCTTAATTTCAATTGTATATGAAAGTAAGGAGAGGGAGATTCTACTAAAAGTGGTTTCTATACATGCAAAGAGATATGTAATTTTTATTCAGAGAGATTGTTTTTATTATTGTTCCAAGACTGTTGCATTTTATTGTTCTTCTTAGCTCATTAATTTGAATAAAATTTAAATGCAATTTATGTTTTCATTCCAATTTTTAAACTTTTATGTTTATTTGTCTAGAATGATTAATTTTATTATGTTCAATTGTCTTAAACAGTTACAGGTATGATGTAATGAGCAATTTATAAATGAGTAGTTATTTTGTTGATTATTTGATTTTTGAAATATTGATGTGCTTAAAGAATTACATTTTATTTTAATTTCTTTAAATAAACTGTAATTAAATCACACTTCACATGCATCACACTTATATTAATTACGGTCCCATGGGATAGATTAGAAAATACATTAGGTAGAATAAAATTTAGTAAAATCTATAAGTAATTTAGCAACTACTAAAATGTTGTTTACAATTTAGCAGCTACTAAATTTCTGTTCTTGATTATATTAGAAAATATATTTTCTAACAATGTAGTTTAGTTCATTTTCATTTAGTTTCAATAAGTAGGAACTACCAACAAATCTATTACAAAAAACAAAGCATGAGACTCTCTTGTTGAGAGAAGACCTTAAAGGTAACAGGGCTTTATTCTTGTGAGAAGTAGCCATCCTAAACAGACAAGGAACTGTGGTAAGAACCTTATTTGGGTTACTTTTCCTTAGTTGGCCAGAGGACATTTTTTTCTTTTATTCTTTTTTTTTACTAAACCCTAATAAACACACACACATAGTTTACTTATTTACTATTTCATCCTTTTAGTAAAATAAAATAAAATGCTAATAAACCTTTTTTCATAAGTCTTATATATATTTCTATATTTTCTATTTTTTATCTTATATACAAAAATTTAAATTTTACTCTGTTTCGATTTAGCTCATTTTCACTAAGAAAAGAATAAATTTTCATTTATTTCTTTATTTTGTTTAATTTTTTAATCAAGTTTTTAATTTTTTTTAGCCTAAATATAACGGGTGTATTTTTCCCGTTTATATTGATTATCGATATCCCGACGTATTCTGTAATTGACCACTCCCATAATTGTAAATGGTTTATTTATAATAACAAGTATTTGATATCTAACTCTCACCAAGTTTCGTATATATATATATATATATATATATATATATATATATATATATATACGGCAATAATTTCAATATTAACATACTCACTTTACCATGTTTAAAATTTGTTTCTATCAATAGGTGTTTCACTAACTTATTAAGTTTCTCATCTTGTTTTGCAAGTCTAAATATTTTGGAACGAAGTTTAGCATTTTTTTAATGTTTTCTACTACAGTTTCCATCTTTTCTCTTCTTGTCAATTCTCTGTAAATTTCCATTTCTCTATTGTTCTATTTCAATTGTAGTGAGCCCTCTGGTTCCAAATTTGGAACCATGGCTCTGATACCATGTGTAGGATACCTCTCTGGGTCCTTCAATTTAAAAATAAATACAACTAACTCCTATGTTGGTTTTGTTTAGCTGTGTTTTGTGTGCAGGTAAAAGAAAATTTGCTAGTCTATAAAATGTTGCATGTATGAATAGATGTACTATATTACCTTGTTTACCATATGCATAATCACATACATCATATACATATTCGAATCATTTCATTAACTATCAGCTAAAATAGGTGGCAAATAAGAACTACCAAGTGTCAATTTATACATGTTTGGAAAATACCTATAGATTAGCAAATTTGTCCCTTCAAGCTCCACCTTTTCCTTGAAACCGAAAGCTCATTCCCACTAGAAAAACCAACCCGCCCAGATCAATCCGCCACCATGCCAACTAGGAAAGTCTCGCCAACTTCCTAGCTCCAAGAACTAAGTTCTTAGACCCTCGATCCCAAAACCTGAGTACAGTGAGTACAACCAATTCGAATACCTCCCTTCAAACATAAATCAAGCCTCCTTTTCTATTTTTCTATAATATTTCCCCCAAATTCTCCTACTCTCCCCATTCCCCTTATCTTCCTTCTTCCATCCTGTATCTCCCCCTTTCTCGACTCCCTTGCCCCGCCTTTACTACCTTATCCCCCCCATTAATGAGGTCCCAACCACATTCTGATCTACTATGTTAGGTTCAATCGAACAAATCCATAAACAATATTATTTTAGTATTCACTAATTAAATATTCACCACTCTTTACGTGGTCAATCGAAAACACTTTTGACATAACCCTTTTAGTCTCAACCACATGTTTATTCGATATCCTAAAATCGCATAAATTTAATAAATTAAAATGTCATTTCTTTGCTATTACTTTTATCTTATAACAAAATATTAATTTAATAATTGTTTATTAAAATTAATATTTTGTGACCTTAGTGACCATTCACGGAACTATTTCCCATGTTCAACAATGGAGCCTTAATTATAATTTATCGTAATTAAATTTAATAATCCTAATTAATATTGATTTATTACCACATTATAATTAATCATAAATTATCCTAATTAATTATCATCAATCGTAATCACCATTTATGGAACTATTATAATTCATCCTTTAATTAGTACTTATTAGTCAAGTTGAACGTAACATGATTAAAAACAATCAACTTCAATAATTACTATTTAATGATTTAGTAACCAATGCCAATTTCCTGAAATTTGGACTTATTAGGAAAAATTTGGACTAAGAAAGTGTGAATTTAGACATTGAAAGTGTCAATATCAACCTTTCTAAAGTGCAAAATTATGTTATAAAAGTGGAAATATTGGCTTTGAAAAGTGTGTTTTTATATTCAAATAGTGTGTTTTTTGACTACTTATGAACCCTAAAATTGCAGTTTTTTATTATGAAACTATGAATTTGAATTCAAAAAGTGTTAATTTCAAATCAAAAATGCAAATTTTGATTTGAAAAGTGTGAATTTCAAATAAAAAAATGCAAATTTTGATTTGAAAAGTGCAATTTTCATTCGGAAATGTGCAATGTCTATAATATTCAGTCCTTGTTTGAATGGCAAGTTTATTAGTTCTTGTTACTTTTTTGATACATTATCGAGAATATCTCGTTTTTTACATATATAATTTTATTAGTTTCCAAATGAGGCAAGAATTCTCTGCATAATATGTATAGGCACAACTTACTTACATAGTAGTAACCAACAAACAATGTATTGTGCATCACAGTGGTAATTTTCCTCAAATTCCTAGAGGCTCGTAGACATTCCAGACGCTTGACATTTTCTCACATAGTTAGGCTGATAGACAGAGTAGAAGGATTGTAACAAAATATAAATTTGTTGGGCTAAGATCCCATCAAATGATATCCATAGGAACACCCATCCCACTCCCAACACTATGCCCCATCTGTTCTTGTTGTGCCTTAACTGCTGCAAGGCATAAATCTTGTTTATTCTAATTTTTTCTCCTATCCATCCTAGCCTTGGTGACCATGCCCATATCATTCTATTTACATCGATCATCATATTTTCTTCTACACCAACAACCCATTATTGCTTATATTTAAGCAGTTTTTGTAAAAGACCTTCATATCCTTCGATGATCCTATTGGATTCCACCATTGCACCTCTACTTTGTAAGACCCAAGATTACTAGCATCTGAATCCTGATAAATATTACCAATCTCCCTACCCAACCATATTGCACAATCCGGATCTGGTGATTACACAATGACCATTTGGCCCTTTACAACATACACTCTTCGAATGAATTCATCTGTAGGCTTGTTGCATACTGGTCCAACATAGCAATCCTACAAAGCAATAACATTTTCCTTCAAATAGGAATCCATAATTTCATGTTCAGATCTTGTAGGTTCACTACTATGAATATCATGGCTTGTTGATGGCCAAAAGTTAGTTGTTGACTGATCAACACTCTCGAAGGGACTATCCAAATCTCTATATCAACCTCCCAATTATTTAACTTGGGACGCCAAAATTGTTCACCTCCCTTCTTAATCCCTCGATTCTAGAATGAAATATATGTTTATATTCCTTTTCTTATTTCATCAATTTTTGAAGGTCTTTTTAATTGTAGATTTAATAACCTAGGATGCCCCACTGGAAATTTTGCACTACCATACAGTAATGACCAACACAGATGAATATGAGACAAACAAGCTTCATCCGAAGTGATGCCCTCCATTGCATGACTGGAATGTTATCTATGAGCTGAAATTTACAAAAAATGGCATTTTTTGATACCGATGATTTTGCCCTTTTCATCCAAAAGGTGGTGTGATATCCCCCTCTTTTCGTATGCTATTGTTTTGTAAATATGTCACATTTTGTAAATGGACATGGTGAGGAGCTCAAGGCCAAGGCCCCACCAGAGGTCCTTGAGTAGATTGTAATCTATTTTTCCTAAGGTGTATTTGATGTTAATAACTTAGGAGACAAAAGGTATACTACAATATGGTTAGGGAAAATTCATAAAGCTTAAAAAGAAGCTTAACCCATTAAAAATATTACATCAGTATGAATTATATATTAAGAAGCAGCTAAGTATTGATAAAACATTACTAGGCTATTATTGGTATATATATTTATAAAGGATAGTGATAGTCATTAATGTTATTATTAGAAATAACTTATATACTACCTTTAAGCTATATGAAGTTGTAGGAGACTAAAAGTTGATAACACAACTAAAATGATGGGGAGATGAATCCACTAAGGATCTGACTAAGATACTATGGCCTAGTTAATTTAAATACTTAAACCATAATAGTGGATAATATAAGTAACCTTAGCAGAGAATGCCAAAGAGTTATCTGCAGAGTCTGAAGATAGAAACAAGCCTAAGGATTTAATTTTAAAGGACTTTATGTTATAATCACTTTTAAATAAAAAGGAAGATATTATAGTAGTATGCTAATACAATATGATAAAGTATATATTGCAAAATATGTATTTATATGAATATACATAGTATATATATACTTTAGATTTCATCATCATATATATATATGTGTGAGAAAATGAAACAATCATACTTTCCCAATATAGTACCTTATATGGGAAAGGAAGATACCGTAGCATTTATGCTAAAGGACTATAATATATATATACATATATTCTTCTTGATTTTATCATAGTTTTCAAAGGAAGTAGTAACTTCTTCAAGACATAACTAAGAGATTAGGAGAATAATGGAATGAAGAGAAGCGTGGTATGAAGGACCACGTATTACCTTAATGAAACGTGTTACCTTAATGAAGTGAAGCGCCATCTTGCATTGTTGTGGGTTGGTGGTTGTTGGAGCGTTATCCTTTGAGTGCCATTCATCGTTTAGGCAGCGAATTCACTACCACGCTGAGGAAAAAGAATTCCTTCTTAAAGAGGTGAGTGGAGGGAAGCATTAATGAAAAACTTCCTCGGGCTTGCCATTTGTCGTATAGTTAACATGCAAACTACCTTAAGTAAGAAGGGGGGGAAATCTGGAGGAGGGCATCTTTCCTCTCTGCGTTAGAAGGAAATAGATCTGCTATAGAGCCATCGCGGGCGGTGGAAGGAGAGTAGAAAAATGTTGCTTGGGAGATCATTGATACGCGGAAGTTGTCTTCTCTAATGAAATCGCATCTATTTCTGTTTCGATTTTTTTTCTTTTGGTTGTATGACATTCGGAGTTAGAGAGTGTGGATCTGGAATTGATCCCCGCCCCCTTAATGCGTTGATGTTCAGTATTCCATACTAAGGAGCTGTATCTTCGTGTTGCTGAAGTGATTTTGAAAGATAGAGTAAGATCAGATCATCTCTGATGGTTTGAAACGTAGAGGCATTGTGCTGTTCAGTATCTCATGCCTCAGGATCTCGATTTGCTGTGGGAAATCGTTCTAATGCTTAAGCTTAAAACGTATGTGCATTGTTTATTGCTTTTGTGTTTATTTATTGCACCCAGAATGGATCGGCCGAGTTGAATAGATCGATTCACATTTAATTTACTGAGCCATATTCTGTCAATAGAATTCGCAGGCTCTGTTTGATGGCCGATTTGAGTAGATTGATTTCCATTTAATTTACTGAGCCATATTCTGTCAATAGAATTGGCAGGCTCTGTTTCACCGCCGATTTGAATAGATCAATTTCCAGGAAATCTGTCTCCGCCATGCAATCTCATTCATGGATTGATCATTATGGATCGGTTGATTAATATTTATAGACTCTGGAGATCTATCTACTTTGATATTTTTCTTACTGTATATTGAGATTTATTGGTAGCGTTTTCGGCATACGTCTGTGGATTGTTGTTTGATGGTAAGCTGAGAAATCCCAGCGATCTCTCTAAAATACAGAGAACCGTGGATTGAGCATTATGGATCGGTTGACTGTGGAGATCTATCTACTATATATATATATATATATAATTTCTGGACAGAGTACATGCTCAGGAGCGAGCTCTGCGTTTTCTTGTGGGTTAGCTCTTCGATCTAGTCTCGCTCTCCCTCTCTTAGTGTCGATAAGTTTTATTGATACATGTATTGGGAATAACTTGGAGGGTAGAATCTGGTAGTATTCTAGTTTTCGTGGGATAATCTATTAGCATACTTGTATGTTTTTAATTGCTGGTGAATTTCTGTCAGATGGGAATATAATTATTTATATACGGTTTGACAGGTTTTAAATGGTTGGGGAGGTCTCGATAAAGTAGTTCTGTAGAAGGAAAGGGAAGGGATAGCTGGTTAGCTTGATCCCTGTCCTGTTTCTTGTTGATAAATCCCTTATACGCATGATTTAGATGTAAGGATGCGTTGCATCACATCTCTTTCTTTATATAAACCTTATACTTTTCGAATTGATGGTAAGGACCAGACCCCTGCGTAACAGAGATCTTGGATCTCTGGTTTTCCTCTTGAATATCGACGCTCTTACATATGTTTGGTTACTACGACCTCCGGAGTTTTGGAAGTAAATGAATTTGTGACTGAAAGAAGTAGAAATTAGTATCTGTTTGCTTTCAAGTCGTTGGGTTGAAAAACGTGTTTTCGTTGTTGTTCCTCTATTTGGAAGAAAAAGCTTGGATCTCCTTTTATTTGAAATTTTTGGCTGTATTGAGAGCGTGTTCAATTTTTGCTGCTGTTCATTTTGTTGGAAAGAAAATCAGGTTTTCCTTCTATACTGTGAAATATAGTTAGAGTATGTTATACTTACTCGATGTGAAATTGGGGCGATAAATTTCTGAACTATATATTATATATTATATATTGTTGTGGTGGCGATTTAAGAGAAAATGATCTCTAGTCAGTATCGTTGCTGCTTGCATCTGGAGAAGGTAATTACTATAACATGATTTTTGTCTTGGATGGATTTTGTTGCGTACTATGGTAAGAAGAACGAAAGATCCGAATTGGATTTTGTGTCATTATAAGAAGAGATACGACCTGATGGATAGCCATTACTGCATATCTCTGCTATCATGTAGAATGAATACATTTACAAATTGATGAACTAAATGCATTATATTGGTAACTTATCTCTGTTTCTCGATCTTGTAATATATGCTATCTTTGTTGCCACGTAATCGTGGTGGGTCCTATGTATTTTTTTATTGCTGCTTGTTGATCACAGTAGATAGGGTTGATCCCTGTAAATAGACCCAGTAGCGTTGTACACCTGGAGAGAAAAACCCTGCTGGTGATTAATTACCAGAGGATGTAACTCAGTTATTTTCGATAAATAATACAAGATGCAAAGAAGGTTTTGTGGACGTAGCCCAAGGAGGGGGTGAACCACGGTATATGTTGTCTCGTTCATATGTATGATTTTAATGGTGATGTTGTTATGTTTATGGTTATTTTGTGTCAAATGAAATTCTTGGAAATTGATTATGGCTGCTATTTAAAATATATCATTGTTCGGCCTATGCTGTGTAACATGGGCGTATAATAAGCATTTTATATCGTCGTTTCCTCCCACAAGTACATTTCCTTGCAGAGTTCATTGACGTTATGGCAATACATTTATTTCGTTAGTTATATAATGGAAGAAAGTTTTTTTTTTTTTTTTTTTAATTTTACCAAATTTACTAACTCGTTTTATTTGGGAGATGTCACAGGTGGGGTTTCACAAAACTCTTAAAATCATAAAGTTCATCAATTAGATAAGGGACATAGAAATTTTGATCTTGACATGTCCTATACATATCCATAATTTCTGACAATGAAAATATATCCTTGCGCATTAGCTTTACTGATAGCCTTCCATAAGTTCCACCTATGTCTTCATGGGTGTGTCCAACCAGGAGGAATCCAACTTCAACTAATTCGAACACTCTCCTTGCTATTAAAAGCGATAAAAGTGCAAATACAAAGTGGTTTTTGTTATCGCCTGAACAATTGTCCATTTGCATCAACAATATGGGTGGCAATTTTCTATTTGGCATGAATTGATTAATACCATCAGCACACAATATATCTTGTTGCATTACATCTTGTATGTATATCACACACTCTTCATATTACTCTAATTGCAATAAAGCATCATGCAATCGGTGCTTAGATGTTCCGCCTTTCTAGAGAAAATCACCATATTTATCAATCACTGGTTCTTTAAGACTTTTCAAGCATTTACCCAGGGATGTGACAGTTAAATTCAATCCTATCTCTAAACATGAGATGTTGAAATGGCCAAAACCACAAGTATTATGCCCATGAGTCAACATTTTAGTCAATGATATGGGAAGATTCATAACATTACTAAAATTTTTTTCCTTCTTACCCATCCTTGGAATGGAAGTCTTTGACTTATCCTAATTAATTATCATAATTAGCGTATGCATCAGCAATATGATTAAAACGTATTGGAACATGAACATAAGTAATAAAATTAAAATGCTGTTCCAAAAGTCTTACCCTTAAGAATCTCCTTAGTAACGTAGGATCCCTAACACAGTACCGACCGTTCAATTGATACACAATCAGTTGTGAATCCAAGCGAACCTCTAAAGACTAGATACCATGTGAAATGGAATCGCGAAGTAACTCGATAATGGCACTATACTCGGCCAAATTGTTCGATGTAGAACCGAGACAAGTGCCTCCTGAAGACACAATCTGGTTGTCGGGTGAGTAAATAACCCATGCAACAGAAGCTATTATTTGCATATGACAGCTAGCCCCATCCGTGAATCCTAAGAACATTGGATATTCTGCTGACATCTTTCAACCAAAAGGAAGCGAATCAGTAGACTTGAAAAATCGAAGGAAAGCTAAACTATGTACAGAAAACTATACAATAGTATACAAAAGTATCAGCTCAAGGTAGAAGCTCAAGCATAATACTACTTGAGGTAGAGCCCATTTCTAGGCTCCTTCAAGGTGTTCCCCTCATAATCCTCTAACTCATAGGCTCCTTTATAAAGTACCCGCCTCACAACGTAAGGACCGTGCCACATGGGGTTAAACTTGCATGCCCCCCAGGGGTTCCTTAGCTTGGACATAAAGAAGGACCAAGTCACCTTCAACATATTATCGGGGATGGATAGACCTATCATACTGAGCCTTGACACAACGTTTGTTGGCATCTATTGCCATGGAGGCATCTCGATACTACTCGTGAAGTTGCTCGAGGTGGACTAAAACTTGTTCTACTTCTGACGTATCAGGAAGGAGCTCTATAGCTAGCTTCAACGAAGGGATTTCACATTCAATTGGTAAGAAGGACTCCACACCGTGAACTATCTGAAAAGGTGAGAAACCAGTGGAAGTCTTGTCACGAACCCAAAATTTCCAGAAAATTTAAAACTTTTCTAAGTGCCTAAAATGCGACTAAAATACATGCGGGAATATAAAGTGTGGGTTTACTTTCAATAATTAAAACCTCAGAATGTTTATTACTGTTTATAAATGTCATTATAATAATCAAGGAAAAGATCCCTCCATGAAACTCGTGTATACTAAGTACTATCTCCCGTCCTTTTTGCATGAATAGATGTTTTTCTTTTAACTAAATCAATGTTTAACTTAAGATGTCAACCATTTCTTAAATCTTGCGGGAACACAAACTTCATGATGTCTTAATATACATCCTTTAAGAAACATATACTTCTTTCAATAAGACAATCTAATTGGTAACAATACAATCATAATCATAAGCGAAGCATTATATCAACAACCAATCTTGTATAGGAGTCGTATACATCAAAGGAATCCTAAACATTTTAAGGACAGAAACAAATACTCATACAAAAGACACATTGAGAATCACCATAGGAATCATAGGAGACAAAATATAACGTGGTTCACCCATACATGGGCTAGTCCACAAAGGTGTGTGTGCATCTTTTATTATTAAGCAAAGAGTAATAGGATTACAATGAGCAACATCGTTGCTGTAACAGGATTTCTTCTCTTTTCGTCAAACCTCTATTACATAGAGCTTTACAATGAATCAACCATATGTATATAATACCCTAATTTGAATCCAATAATCTTCAAAACACGAAGTAGCCAAAATACTAGAAGAGGACCTTAACTAAGAAAACCTTCCACTCTAACATAAAGTTTTAACCAATGATTGAATCAAAGGAAACATCCCAAGCTTTCCTTACTTTAAACAATTCTCTAATTTAAACTTTAGAGTATGCAATAAGTATATGACCTCTAAAATAGGGATAATTTATGATGTAAATAAATTTGACTAAAAAGATTTTAAACTCTTTAACTTGATCAAAGGGTAATGCTCCATTTTATAAAATTAATAACGTACTCAAAATATAAATTCAAAATGACTTTAAATCCTTTATCATAAAAGAATTCTTAATGCAAAATGTACCACATACTATATAAATTCAAAATGACGGTACACCTAATCACAATTCACTATTGCAGTTCCTTTATCACCTTTCCAATTTAATATATTTCATTATGAGAAATTTAGATCACAACCCTATTCTCCAATAGCTATTTACGAGTCAATAGATATGACAACTATAATAAAAAAACAATTGTGCAGCCACTTATGTCAGAACTTCACTTGTCCGGCACCCAGGCAACCACAAGGGGAGGTTCATGCCCATGAAGGATTATGCAAACTGAACACAATCTAATGGTTTATGAAAATGCAAACACGAAAAAAAAAAAACTGTTCATCGCTTCTTCCGGAGATCTGTGAGGTATCATAATTTAATTATTTTATCAAACTCAACGCTGGGAAATTTATCCTCCGTCTGGATATTATTAGAACAAAATAAAACAAACCCCAATTCTCTACCTTTTATGCAGAGAACATGTGACAGTAAGCAAAAAACACAGGGATCGTATTAACAACATCGGAATGCAGAGAAACAAAACTATTTAAAAGACTTAAGCAGAGATGGTTTTCAGAAGAAACCCACACCCATCTAGAAGGTTTAGCTATCCAAAACAGTCAAGGCTCGCGTCAAGCTTCAGCCTCTGGTAAAACTGGTTTTGCAGAAATTGCAATACCCTTAACAATTTAATGCAAAGAAATATATCTACATCACGGTTACTCTGACGTTGCAGAGATAAATCCATTAGCATATGCAAAAATTCAACTAAAATATGACCAGGATTAAATAGATACTGCAGCAATCACAAACTCTATCATCTAATCGCTCCAGAGATAACCTACGCCACAAGTACTCTGGCATTGTAGAGATTAGCATATGCAGATCCTCAAAAGAGGAAGATCGCAATTGATCTAGTAATGCAGTGATCGCCATATTCTATCAACTATTACACAAAAGGATACAAAGCAAAACAAACCCCAGTTGCCCAGTCTAAACACTACGAGTCCAGCACCATTCATAGATCATTGGTATTGACATGATCTCTAGGAAGTAGCTAAAGGTAAAGCGAGGGTTGTTACTACAGCAAAATATCAGACTGAAAATAGATTAAATTACCTGGATTTCCAAGAGCGAGCTGGGATCTCATTCCCTTCTTCACAGCATCCCGCCACGTTCCCATGGCTTCATCCTCTTTATTTTTTTAACATTTTCCCGCTTGCTTCCCTGCTTGCCCCCCTTTTTACTCCTTCATTGCCTTTTTAAGAAGGCGAATTCTTTCTTAAATCTCGCAATGAGTGTGAACGTGGTTCATTAGTGATAACAGGTGGCGGTAGTGAGCTTGGAGTGCTCCGCCAAGTATAATGACAATACGGTTATAATTTTTTTTGCTCCATAACCCAATACGATTCTCCCTTGTTATTTTTCCCTAATGGAATTTCCCCTCGCAGAAGTTACAAAGGTGGATCTAACACTGACTCTCCAATCGATAGGACAATTGGCATTCTATTAGAGTTTGGTGCCCCTAATTGGGGACAATGCGTAGTGATCGTTCCATGATTTCCTCCACAAAAATTTGATCACATTTATAATTCATTATATTTTCCAATCGTGCACCCTAAATGAGGTATCACAAAACGAATCTAGCCTTAGGCGAATTCTCTTGTAAGATGTGTTCCAAGACGATTTGAAATTACATAATTATCTTGCATACTTACAAATCAAAATCTAAAGGATAATGTTTCTCCTTTAAAATGTTCATAAGTTTAATTTTAATGTTTTATTTTTATCCCCTCAATTGATGGCTTTTAAATATATATAAACAAAAGTAGGGTAACCTTTTTATTTTTGTAAAGCTCCCATTAATATCTTCTATATAGTATGCTTAAGACAGATATATATATATTAATACATATATGAATATATGTATAATAATCAAATAATCATCGTACTTTTTATTAACTTTTCATATATATGTATTTAACATATACATAAATATAAACATTCCATCTAATATTTATTACCACGGTTACTCTTTCATATACATATGACACATGTACATGTGAATATATAACATATTCATTTAATAATGATCTCAACTATCTATAAATATGTATATGATATCTACCACTATATAATCATAAGTTATTTTAATAATAACATTTTTAATCTATAGGGATTTTCACTTCTTTAAACATTTGTTCCTTATCGCATGTTTGAACAAATGTAAGTAAATGGTTATGCCACGCTCACTTTATTTCGGAGCTAAATACGAGACAATACCTTGACCTAGGTTGTCCTTAAGCTAAAATCCTACTACAAGGGTAAGTCAATGTTCTTTTGCCAACAAATGGATACCATCTCATCCATTGTTTACATGAAACCCTGCTTAGGTGGACTCTCGGATTTTAGTTCAAAGAGAAACTATTAACCGATTACTTCCTTCAAGTGTCTAAGGCACCTAGATTCTCATGGGTTCCCTCAAGTGGATTTCGTTGTCGTTGTTTTATCTACGTCCTCATTTAGTCTCTTAGGTATATAATAACATTTACACTAGGAAAGTAAAGTAACAATACTCTCAAAGTCCACTGGTGGGGCCTTGGCCTTGAGCTCCTCACCAAGGCCTCCTATATTACAATATGCATTTATTTATTTATTTTAATTCTGATAAAGATAAAAGGAGGGATATTACATCCTCCTCTCCTTAAAAATAACACCGTCCTCGGTGTTCATTCTTTTCAGCAGTTTGTCCTCTCTTCTGTAGTCAACCTTTGCTTATTTTGTCATTTCTGTTTGTCCTCCTTTGCACTTTCATGACTCTTTTTCAAGTCCCTCTCGATCACATCTGCATTTTTCACTACACAACCGGAATTCAAGGAACCGTAAAAGAAAACTTATGATCAATTCCATAATCAACCTCATAAATATAAACAATAAGTCATTTTATTGTAGCATATCATTTGCAATTCATGGAATATCTTTAGCCCCCCCCCTTTTTTTTTTGCGCTTTTATGATCGCAAACACACTTAAATCCAGTGCTCTAAGAATTGTAGACTGTTTAATTAATCAACACATCGATTAGTTGATCCAGGAAATTCTTGCCTAACACCCCAGTGTTCACGCAGCAATCCTTTCGGAGATTTCTTGCCTAACACCACAATGCTCACACAGCAATACTTTCGGAGATTTCTTTCCTAACACCACAGTGCTCACACAGCAATACTTTCTCCCATGCATACTAAGCAGCATCCTGCCTCCCGCATATGCATTTTATAGTTTGCCTAGGTCTTTATAGCTTGTTGATTCATTCGAGAATCATGGAGGCTATCAACTCCCTGCTTTCTAGGGAGTGTTTTAGTGCCCTTAATGCACTCTTGCATAATTCCCCTCAAGCCTTCTTGCTTGAGTCCCGGAATTTATTTCCCCTCAAGCCTCCTCGCGTGAGTCTAGAAAAAATCTCTTTCAAAATTATCGATTATTTCATCATATTATATTTCGTAACCTTACGATTACTCTGACGAGTTTAGTTCTAGTTCTTTATTCAACAATAATTATCAAAATCACAAGAATAAATAACAGTTGTGATGTGGGTTCTAAATCCTCACCCCCTTATTTTACCTTGGATAATATTCATGCTCTTGTCTTTCCACAAGCTGTATAAACTTTTGACCATCATCCAAATTCACCTGTTAGTAACAAGACAAAATATTTGTAAGAAGATCTTTCCCTTATGCATAAAAATAAGAAGATCATCATCTAAAATGAACTTCACTGGCTCACTTAATAGGATTACATAATGCCTTGAAATACATTCTTCCTATGGACATTACATTCAGTTCACATCAATCCTTAACTTTAACTGTGTCAAGCACCCATTTAATTATACAACTTTTCTTGTACATGCCAACACCATATAAGTAACAATAAATCGTCTTCATATATACTTGTATAGTTTCATAAAGATAGTCACATACCTTTATGAAGGAGACTGCATATCCTTTATTGTATGGCCTCATATGCCAAGGTATATGTTTTACTTGTATTAACACACATTAGTAATCCCCTCAACATCATAAGAACATATATATCAAAATGATACATATTATCAAGATATCCATGCATATAACATAAATCTTAATCACATAAAAATATAATCCTTCTGTGAACCACTCCCAGTATCCCAACATCCTTAGTAAGGATCGCCAAAATAGAATATATATAAAAATTAAAAACCTACAGTTTCATCATATGCATCCTATTAACTACTTAAAATACACATGTATACTTCTATTATAATCATCATCCCTTCTAAAACTACAAGCAAGGGTACCATCGTATTCCCGTGTCACAGATTTATACTTCCTTATTCTATACAATCCCATGCCATAAAGAGATAATAAGTACAACAATTTCCTAGTCATAGAAAATTTTACACAGTAGAATGTCTATTTAACCAAATAAAGTTAATTCCTATACCTTTCAACCTTTTACCCTGAGGATGACCCGTTACTAATCATTCATACAACTCTTCTAACCATCTATTGTTTGTATAGTATTCCTCTTGGATGTGAGATCATAGAATAACACATGTAACATCACTTACATTAACTTTGAAGATCTATTCCGTATTCAATATTAACCATCTTATGTGATATCCCTCCTTGTATCCCTATTAGATTTATAGATGCATATTTTTCAAAAGAAAATCCATAGTAATACCATTTAGACATCTATTTAGAAAGGGCTTTCAAAAGATTCCATTACAATATTTATCGTATACTTGTTAAAACAAGAAAATCATCTTATCACTTCACTTCGATTCTTAGATTTAGGAAGGCGCACCAATTTAAAGAGGGGTGTTTCTACGGAGAAATTTGAGGAGAGTTTTAAGCAAATTGTCTCCGTAGTGGGAGTATTTCGAACTTCCCTCTTTCCGCCATTTGTCTCAATAGGAAAAGCATGGAAGAAACAATTTTCTTTTACCTACCATTTGTCTCATTCGAAACCACCATTTGTCAATTTAAAGGAAGAATCCAATGGCCCTCTTGTTCAAGGGCGGCATTTCCAAGGTAGGAGTGAGGATGACGACGGTGTTGATAAGGTCGTGGATTGTGGAGTTTCGGGAAGGGGGAAAAATGATGAGTCTCAGGAGCTGGACAGAGATCTACCTTTTCCTCCTTGCACCCGGCATGCTTTACAAGGAGAACGACGATCTACGTATAAGGATGGACCTTTATTATCCAGACTTGCAGTTTCTGGAAAGTTCCGTTTTCGCCGTCGCGTCCATAGGATGGATCGTGTCTCCACATAGGTTTTCAGCGAGCTTAACAGCAAGGATTTTTCTGTTCGGAGGGGATCGCATGTTCCTAATTAGGCATACGGTTCATGTGTATGGAGGTATTATTTTCTTCTTTCTAAAGTAGTGTTATTTCTAATTGGTAGTGTAAATATTTTTACATTCTGGCTCAGCGTCGTGATAAATGGTTTGTAGCATTTTATTATGTAGATATATATAATGTGATAATGTATATGGATGGAAATCTATTAATTCGATCCCAATCTGATGGAGATCTGCATGAGCGGCGCATCGGTTGTATCTTTCTATTCATGTTTGTGGCATTGTGATACGGATATTTTCTAGTGATTGTACTTACGGTTCTGATTTCTGATCAGCTCCTTGTTGGGGATCGCCATAATTTTAGACTGCCAAGAAAAATGCTAGATCCCTGTATCTCGGTATATATTTTGCTTCTCGATCTCCACCTGATATCACGCCTTTGTAAAACGTTGGATCCTTGCCACCTCCATCTTAATTGTTGACAAATAACGCGTGTTAATCGTTTGACCTAGATCTGTGCTTAGGGTTTTGATAGACACAAAATCGTTGGACCTCTGGCATTTTTGCAGCGTGTTGGTTGAATGCATTGGGCATTCTGTTGGATTATTTTATTTTTGTTCAATAGTATTGCTTTCTGTTTAGATCGTTGTCAATCTTGTTTTGGAGAGTGATCTCTGTCAAAACGCAGTGATCCATTTCCTTTCTTGTGCGTGTATAGATCTGCGCTATGGAAGTCGCAGATCTAGGTTTACATACTTGAAATGAAGTCAAGCTCCTGGTTGCTTGTATGTTTAGTTCTTGTTTCATTCTTACTTATGCCGTATGAAAATAATTCTTCTTCTGAAAATTGTAGACCTATGGATTAAGCGTAGATCTCTGCTCATTAATGATTGTTGTTGCATTGATACATCTGGTCTGGGGCATGTTTTATTTTTATATTTATAATTGCCGAGAAAACGCCCTTTCCAGTGTTCTCAGTGATCTGGGACTTCATGCCTGCTTGTGAAATCGCTGCTTATTCCTAGCTATGATTTTGTTGATCTCCATATGGGAGAAACGTTCAGTAGATGTGTGAATCGGAGTTTAACTTGCTCTTAATCTTTTATCTGTGCATAAACTCCCATAATAGAGATGCGATAAGAAATATCTGCTCAGTTCTTTAGTTGTGATAAATAGATGTTTGTAGCCGACCACGGATTAAAAACATTGATAGGTCTGTCCTATAGATTTTCTTGTTAAATGCAGTATTTAGCAATACCGAGCCAAATCTCCGGACAAATATTTACAGATCTGAGTTATTGTATATCAGATGGGGTACACCTTTTTTATTTATTATGAAAAGCCTGATCACTATATTCTATTATGTTGATCCTGTATACAGTGTTGAAATGCCTGATCGTTATTATTTTTGTGTAGATCAGATTACTACTCATGAGCATACCTGTAACTATAAATGGTCAGGAATATCTACCATATATATGTACTTTTTATTAACTTTTCATATATATGTATTTAACATATACATAAATATAAACATTCCATCTAATATTTATTACCACGGTTACTCTTTCATATACATATGACACATGTACATGTGAATATATAACATATTCATTTAATAATGATCTCAACTATCTATAAATATGTATATGATATCCACCACTATATAATCATAAGTTATTTTAATAATAACATTTTTAATCTATAGGGATTTTCACTTCTTTAAACATTTGTTCCTTATCGCATGTTTGAACAAATGTAAGTAAATGGTTATGCCACGCTCACTTTATTTCGGAGCTAAATACGAGACAATACCTTGACCTAGGTTGTCCTTAAGCTAAAATCCTACTACAAGGGTAAGTCAATGTTCTTTTGCCAACAAATGGAGACCATCTCGTCCATTGTTTACATGAAACCCTGCTTAGGTGGACTCTCGGATTATAGTTCAAAGAGAAACTATTAATCGATTACTTCCTTCAAGTGTCTAAGGCACCTAGATTCTCATGGGTTCCCTCAAGTGGATTTCGTTGTCGTTGTTTTATCTACGTCCTCATTTAGTCTCTTAGGTATATAATAACATTTACACTAGGAAAGTAAAGTAACAATACTCTCAAAGTCCACTGGTGGGGCCTTGGCCTTGAGCTCCTCACCAAGGCCTCCTATATTACAATATGCATTTATTTATTTATTTTAATTCTGATAAAGATAAAAGGAGGGATATTACAAGTCTTTACTGCGGTTTGATAATCCCACAAAGAAGGATACAACATGATATGCCAATTACTCTTGATTTGTCGGATGGTTCTTTGGAGAATGGCCTTAAGGGACTTATGAACTGCCTCGACCTGGCCATTCGCTTGGGGATAGTATGGAGATGAGTGATCTTGTTTAAACCGTCCTAGCTTAAGTGAAAATTCCTCCATCATCTTGTTTTGAAAGTGATTGCCATGGTCAGTGACAATCTCCTTCCGGATACTGAATCAAGCTATAATTTGATTGAATACGAAGTGGGATGTTGTTGCACCATCGGCTTTAACGATCGACATGGGATAAGCCCATTTGTAAAATTAATCAACAACCACTATAATATGACGATGCCCCGAGCTGAAGCTGGGTTGCAATCCATGAAATCAACCCCCCACTTGGTGAAGGGACCGACAGTGACGACTAGATGAAGGGCGGTAGGATGTGAGTGTACACTTCTAGGGAACACCTCGAAAGGGTGGAATCTCTTCACGAAATTAACACAATATTTAAAGATTGTATTCCAGAAGTAACCTACTCAAAGGATATGTTGGGTTGTCGCAAGCCTAGATAAGTGATGAACACATGCCTCACTATGGAAATCATTAAACACTAGCTCTGCTTCCTTATGATTTAAGCAGCGACATAGGATAGAGTCTTTTTCTCGGCGATACAAAGTCTCACCAACAATGACATAGTCTTTGGCATGATGTCTCACACGCCGTCACTCATCTCGCTAATAATGTGGAGGGAACTTCAAAGTTTGGAGATCTACAATGATGTCTCCATACGAAGGGTTCGTCGATGAGATAAGAAATAAATGTTCATCCAAAAATGAGCCTTCATGGACTACTTCCTCATCAAGTCTCGGAAAATCTGACATAAGCTCCACAAAAACCAAGGACTTCACCGACTTCGCCGAAGCAAAATCAAGATCAAACTCCTTAAGGATGACAATCCATTTATTATATTCTTCCCCAATCAAACGTCATGAGAGCACAAACTGAAATGGATTGACATGTGCTATAACTTTGGTTTTCCTAAGCAAAATGTAATGTCGTAATCGTTGGACTACATGAACAATCGTAAGGGCCAATTTCTCAATGTGAGAGTACCTCAGTTCAACGTCTACTAGGTTTTGACTAAGATAATAGATAAGATGCTCTTGAATCACATCATCTGCATGAACTAAGACCATACCAATCGTCTCTTGAGACGCGACCACATGAAAACAAAATCTCTTGCAAAGTCGGGTGGACTAAGAAGAGGGGCCAATACCAAGGCTTTCTTAAGGGTGTCGAAAGACTGTTGGGTTCCCTCATCCCAGATAAAAGGGGTTTCTTTCTTCAATAATTGCATGAAAACCTTTGTAAGATTGGCATAGTTCACGATAAAACAATGTAAGAAAGTGGGTCTCCGTTGGAGGCTTTGAAGTTGAATCAAATTATGCGGGGGAGGAAATTGAAGTATTGCCTCAACCTTTACTGGATCGACTCTAATACCCTCTTTTGAGACTACAAACCCTAGAAGGAGACCGGTTTTCATGACAAAGATGCACTTATTTGGGTTCAAACAAATCTTATAACACCAACATCTCTCGAAAATAAGGCGGAGGTGACTTGGGTGATCCATTCTCTTACGAGAGTGACTAGCAAGGTCGTCGAAATAAGCCTCCACTATGCACTTAAGGTCATGAAAATCATAGGTCATGGCCCGTTGAAATGTATCTCCGGTGTTTTTAAGGCCAAAGGGCATTTTCCGATATGCAAAGGTACCCCAAGGACATAAAAATACGGTCTGATGTTGATCCTCGGGCTTAATTTGGATCTGATTGTAGCCTGAGAAACCATCCATAAAAGAAAACACTTCGCTTCCCGCACACTAATCCAAGATTTGTTCTATGAATGGAGTGGGAAAGTTATCTTTAGGACATGCTCTATTCAAATCTCAAAAATCGGTATACACACGGATGGTTCCCTGCTTCTTATCCACATGAATGGGGTTGGATACCCATTCGGTAAGGGGAACCGAGTAGATGAAACCAGCTTTGATTAGTTTCTCTACCTCTTCCTTAATAGCCGTTGGCTTCCTAGGATTCACAACACGAAGACACTGTTGAACAAGATTAGCATTTGGGTAACTCTTAAACTCATGCTCGACAATAGTAGGGTCAATACCTGGCATCTCCTCATATGACCAGGTGAACACATCCCGAAATTATTTGAATAACTTGGCGTAAATGTGGATCTCCTCTTGGGAGCAATCGGCCCTGATGTATATG
Organism: Larix kaempferi; assembly: GCA_027924585.1. Taxonomy (NCBI): domain Eukaryota; kingdom Viridiplantae; phylum Streptophyta; class Pinopsida; order Pinales; family Pinaceae; genus Larix; species Larix kaempferi. The sequence continues at coordinate 4,831,782 of BSBM01000043.1, read as the reverse complement.
TTTTCAATCTTTCCATGAGTGCGAGAAATGTTGATCAGAATGGTAGGGGAAATATTATCCATATTCCCCTCCGCATAAATGCCATGTGATTCCAAAGGAGCCACAGGGTGACAAACTTTCTCTGCAAGAGTCAACCAAAACTCCTGCTGCTCAATAAGGTCAAGGTTGGGAAGAAAATAAGATTGATGATGGATGTCTTCCCAAGGCTTATCACTACCGTTCATGGCCTCAATGATAGCTTCATCTGAAGGTAAAGTACCATCAAGGCAATCATGTGAGCAAGGTGAGTCAACTGCCCACACGGGCAGCATAACGGGATCTTCTTCCTTTGTCTGTGAAGAGGAGAGATTTGGCTCTACATTGGATTGTTGAATATCATGATAAGCAAGCTCAGCTGCAGACAAGGGCATAGTCACCTCGATGTGTGAAACGTCTCCATACGAGGAACTCATGGAAGGTAGATTCCACGGATCACTAAAGTATGATGTCCAGAATGGTACGTTACTCAATGAGGAAGGAGAATGATTGGAAATGGTTCCTATGAAGGAGATTGGTGCAACAAATTTGACATATCCCATCAAAGAGGAATACAATCCTACACCAATATTCCCAGTTTCTGGCTGAGAATTTTCAATTTGAGGAACTATAGTTCCTGGTAATACTATGGGACTGGAACTAGTAAAATCTAGTTGATCTATTGTCACAATATTGCCTTCGTGAGGAAAGTAGATAACTCTAAAAATGGAGGACACGATCGCTCTCATAGCGTAGGTCAAATTCCAACTGAGTAAAAGGTTGTAGTCGATGGGTGCATCAACCACCTCGACCTCTATAGGCACGGATTTCCCACCCAAGTGGACCTCAAGGGAGGAGAGAATACCATGTGGCCTGAACGAACGACCATCGAATGCATTAAGCATGGTCATAGACTTTGACAATGGAGGAGATTCGATAGCCTTCCAACAAGCTAAAGACATTACTGAAGTGGAAGCACCTTCATCAACCAAAGTACATTTAACAATCATCTATAGGCACCTAACGTGGACTTGGAAAGCCACATGATAGGGCAAGTGACGCTAAACATCAGTAGTGTTGAACTTGATAACATTTGGGTTACACTGATCCTAGACTCCAAAAGCACATAAAAGGGAGTTCCTTTGTGAAGGAAAAGCCTGGAGACCCTCGAGAGCCGACATGGCACATAGTGTCTGTCCCAGATCTTCCACAATTGAGTAGTTCTGGGTAGCTTGGGCATTGGGATTGTAACATCCCAAAAAAATCACAAAAATTTAAAACTTTTCTACGTGACATTTAATTCTTATTTAGTAATGCGGAAATAGAACAATGTACAAAATGTTATTCGAAATAATTAGTTGTGCTACTACACCTTCCTATTGTCATTGTTTATAAATGTTGATTCCACTTCTTGACTAATGTACTTTTGTTTGAATCATGAAGGGGTCCTTCGGACGCCCCAAGGCTTACTTAGCATTCATGCTAAAGCATGTGATTTGTACTTGTGGCAGCTTATAGGTAAGGGTTTATTCTACGACGAGTGATCATCTACTTTTAGTAAATCTCTTTTGCCAATAATTGAAGAGGTAAATACTTTAAGCATCCTATCGGTGAGGATCTTGATTTGAGACTTAAAATATTTCAAGTTTATGATATCTGAAAATGACTATTTAAGCAGACAATATATTTCACCTTCTGAATTCTATAAGCTCGTAAATGAATTTATAAGAGATATGTATCGCTTGTGACTTGTGTTTATGCTTAGAAAATAAAATAGTTTCCAATCATGATGAGCTGTAAGTAAGTATGTGTAACTTCTTCCTCCGTAGCAATTTGTAGAATATTCTATGTATAAAATTCACTATCTTGTCTAAGGTCTAAACCTTACGATGGTGGTAATAGATTGTGTTAAATCCATTCACCAATTTGTAAGATAATTTTATTTGATTATCTACTTATTCCATTTATAATGCTTATGGAAATATTATCGACCCATTATAACTAATGGTTGATTGTATTAATAACAAACTATGGTGTAATTTATCGCTTGTGTGTTATGTGGATTGTTTTAACCTATGCAATACTATACCAGTTGCATAGATACTATGTGCACACAATGATATAATGCAAATGATATGAAAATCTATGCAAATGAAGTGATGCTATGCAAACATTGTGTTTCTATATAACCTTAGTGCGGAACTACCCTAACTTTATAAACATTATAGTGACAGGGTTTGGATACGATCTTGCCAATGCAATATCTATTGTAATGAATGTTATGATTTGATTGTTAATATGTCACAGGTTGGCAATTAATAATGTTGTCTTGAGCATTGAATATATACAACTGCCGGGTGGGGAATTTCCATCGTGGATGGCATAGCGAGCCTCGTTCACGTGTCATAACCGTGACAATGTCCAACCTTGTGCTGATGTGTAGACCTGCTGGTTCGAAGGCTTACTAGCTGGCTCTTTTGTGGCTCTTACGTGGTAGTGGTAATGATGCTTCATTAAATGAGTTAGGTTGCTCGGTGTTTATGAAATCTATCCTGGAATCTCCACCGTTGATTGATGAGGAAATCAATGGATGAGAGTAAACCCTAACACCACTACGTTATTGTGTTTAATGGATACTATTTTCTCTCGGCATTCGAGGTTATTGTTTTTGAGTTTGGCCGATAGGCTGAGCATTCATAGGTCTTTCTGTTGAGTGTTTTTGAACTATGAGGCATGGGTTTTGAACCCGTGACCAATGAAGGATATAGAACAGAACTTCTCCAGGTTCAGTGATAAATGTTTTTGGTGTGGCTTGATCCATGGACCTGTTGAGAGTCTTTCTGGGTTCAAAGGATTGTTAGGTTTTCATCTTAGGTTGTATTGGTTTCAATACTGGATAATTGTTTAGAAGTATAGTTTATAGCACCGTGTTGGTTCCTTCCACAAACACTATCTTATGATGAAAGGATTTTTGTCTCTGTTGGGTGCTTACTCCTGTTACGAACCATCATTTTCAAAGGTAATGTATTTAGAAACTAATGCTGTAACTTTCATGCATGAATACTACAGTTGATTGAATTCATTGTCGTAATAATTTTCTGTCAGGGTTAATGGTTTTAACCACATCTATACTATTGTTGCAGGTGTAGTATGCAAGAGTCACTCCAATTTGGTGTTTGGAGGTTGGTGATAGCTTCACCATCCGGTAAGCCGCGGTGGTAGCTTTGAAAACTCTCGGTTGATGAGATGGTGTTCAGTTGTGTGATATTCTGTCTGTTGTGTTTGTAACTTAGCAAGTTTTGTAGAATGTAGATAGGGTTTGCATTCTATTTTAAAAAATGGGGACGATGTACCTCGACCCATAAGGCAATGGCCGTGCTTGCAATGTTTTTATAACAAGGGTTTTACACTCAGACTTGAATAATGCACTTCATGGTGTTTCTGGACCACTTTGTTATCATTTTTCTTTTGTATAAGGTTAAAATATAAGTGTTTAAAGTCTGTAAAGACAATGCGTCTGTTTGCTACAGGCTTGATAACTTGTATCTAGGTTGACCTACGGCCTCTATGAATTTTTGTTTTATGTTATAATTCTAATCCTGTGTTTAGGGTTTGACCTATGAACAAGATCTGTAACTCGTCAATGGTATGAGAATAAGCAATGTTTTTGGCAACCTTGTGTTTATTTTGGTTATCGCCCGATGAGTGAATATTTTTATGAAACCGTAATATGATTGTTTGCTTTTAAAAGAACAATGGATAGATGTAATTGTTGACAAGGCTTATAGCCTGTATATGCTTCATTTTGTTTCTAAAACTGTTGCTGTGTCTTAAACAAATAGGGAAGTGTTTCTTGTGCCAGGGTTTAGCCCTTGATTTGAAAATAAAAGAATTTTACTAAGCTCTGACATGAGCTCTCGGCATAAACCTATGTTCATTAAATTGTTGTAAAATATCCTCTGGTTGTTTTGTTAACTCAATCCTAACTAGTCGATCTACAGGCATGTTTATGGTGTAAACGATTTTGTCTTTAGTCTTGTTACAATGATGATAGTCAAGTTTGCCTATCTTGATACTTTTGTCTGAAATGGTTGTCTAATGTTTAAAAGAAAAGAACAACATAAAGTTATTAAAACTGATAATGATAACCAGGTTTTCTACTATGAATTGTTGAGATTAATATTTGATCCTATTTACATGATACTGCTTTTGTAAGTATAAAGAAATAAAGTTAAACCTGTTGTGGGAATGAAAATGTTTACTATATTCTAGTGAAAAATAACTCTATTAGGGTTTTGACAGAAATAACATATAACTGGATTTTCACTATGGAAATGGGATTTAAATAAATGTATGAAAGTGAATATGAACATGGAAAATTACATGATGTCTGTAGAAAAATATCATTCTCCTATATTTTGAAATTTATTCTTTATCTATCCTAGTTAAACAAAAACATCTTACTTGCTGAGTATGGATAAATAATTCCTATACTGTTAGAACAGAAAATAATTACTTGAAAATAATGACATTCATAAATAGAATTATTGTATAATAACTATGAATACTGCTAAATAAGAATAGTTAATAATTAGAATACTCAAATATAAATATAGGAATTTAATAGGAAGTAGAAACTGGAGGAATTAAAAATAAATTATATCTTCCCAATCACTTGGCTATTTTCCTATTAGACCTATCTATTTTTAATCTGTTTCTATATTAGAGTACGATGCTGATCCTTTTGCATGGGAAGAATATAGAAACCATTCTATTCAATCATTTCACATTTATGAAGGATTACTAACTTACAAATTAAACAGTGAAAGTTTTATTAAACAGCAGAACTGTAATATGCAAAATAGATAACAGAAATTAAAAATAAAACAGATATGACAATAGAACCTGTAACTGACGATAGGCCTACAAACAACCAAGGAGGCCTGTTCCTCCCAACCTAATTCAGAAGAAGCAGCCCAACTGCTGACTTCTAATGAACCCCCGAGCCTGCTTACTGATCCAGTAAGTGGGTGGAATCTGTGTAGAAGCAAGGCACTCAAAAATACCTTCTCCACTCGGTACCAACCTCTTGAAACAAATGCCTTCTCCACTCAGCATCAAACTCCTAAACTCAATAAGAGTTTGGCAGACTCACAACATGATCAACAACAGCATATCCCCTCATCAAATCTCTTGGGTGCAAACATAGCAAAACCCCAAGGTAAATTTTCTCGTCAGGAAAAGTGATGAACCTTAGCTCAATATTTGATGGCTATTATATAGACTGCCTAGGTCTTTTAGTGGTCAGTTTAGAATAAATGAGCCTCAAGCTCTAGTCCCATCTTTCAAGGCACTATGACCACATTTCAAGGGAGTTGTCCCATACCAACAACTGGTTAGTTGCATCATGATGCTGCCACTTGTCCATTGCCTTCTACCCCAGATTCCATTCCACCTAGTGGATCAGTAACCACTCTTTCAACAGTCCTCTTAGGTGTTTGTCTCCTATTTTATTTATTAAATAATAATATATTGTGCAAATTACAGTCATCCTTGGACACCTGTCCAATATAAAATTTACAATAAAAGTTATCATAATGTTTCTAAACACAAAATGTTTTCCAGCTTAAACAGTATGTTACAGGGATTGTGCGTCGAGCACTTGAGAATACCTTTCGGTATCTGTGGCATAGATTTGGGCTTCCCAATATGTAGTGGAATCTTAGGTGGAGGGAGTTCATTGCCTAAATTAGTTTTTGGAGCTCCATAATCACATGAGTGAGTAGCAACACTAACTTTTGATTTAACCATGTTAACACATCCAAAACTGTTCGCATGGGTAGAGGATGTCGAAGTTTCATTAGTCCCATTACCGATGATGGAAGAACTAGAAGCCATATTTTGATGGTTAGGAAGAGATCCTTCATCATAGCTACGATATGTGCAAGGTGCTTTGATGGTTCCTCGATACGAGGACACAAATGTGTAAGGTGATATTCCGAGCAAAGATTACAAGGAAACTTCACTTTACGTCTGGGTTTGCGGTCCCCACCAGCATTTCCGCCATCCCAAGGAGGATTAGCATTCTCTTTATTAGGGTTATTCCTAGTGTTCCCACCCCTATGATTATTTTTCCCCTTCTTCTTCCCACCAGGTTGTTGGTTATCGGATGGGTTCGCCAATTGTATAAAATGAACATCGGATGACTGGGTGGAAACGATGAGGCATGAGCCTGTCTAGGGGTAGATTGGTTAATAGACAGATTATGCATCTGATTCATAACCAAATCTATGGGACGAGTACTTGTGGAACCAAAAATTCCATCGGCATGTAGTTTAGGAACCGGCTTGTGCTCATGTCGTGATCTCGGTACTCCAGGTATGATGTCATACAAAATTCCAGACTGAGTATAGACTAGGCGTAGTTGCTGGGCCTTAAAAATGGCTTGTTCCTTAGTCATAATTCCAGACAATGAGATGTCCTTTGAAATGTAAGGGAGAAAATACTTGAGGAACCATTCCAACAGAAATTCTCGAGGAATGTTGGCTTTCACTAGCCTCTTCCATCGGCGCCGCTCTTGAATATGATCAGAGATATGTGTGGCTTTGTCCTGATGGAAGGTGGATAAGATCTCAGTACCAGTATCGTAATGAACTGGCAACTGAATGTGATCTAGGAAAACCAAATCCAAATCATTGAAGCTCCTATAGGTTCCCCTAGGCAACTCGACATACCATTTCGCAGCTAACCCCATAAGGGTGCGTTGAAATAGCCTCAAATTGATAGAATCGTGGTTCAAGGAATTCAAGGAATGTAGGAAGGGATCTTGGTGGGGACTAGCGGCCATATATATTCATGACACACTGTAACATCTCCAAGAATTGCGAGTTAGTAATTTTGGTGAAAATTAAAATTTCTTCCATTAAAGATATTCATAATAAAACATTATAAGAAAACAACCAACATGTAATTAATCCTTGTGCATACACTTGACACTTTTATAAAAGTCAATTTGCTTATGTTAATAAGTACTACAATTGCAGCTCCATGCTATGATAACAAAATGCTTTCACGACATTATTTACACACGCATTCTATGAATAGTAATTACTCAAGAGTTGTTGTCAAGATATAAATAATAAAACATAAACATGAGAATCAAGAATTGTACACATGAGAAGACAAAATGTACGTGGTTCACCCATTCCATAATGGGCTACGTCCACCAAAGGAGAGTCGCATCTTGTATTAATTATCAAGTAGAATTTACATCGTACAACCCAAATGTTGCCGAAATCACGTTCCACTACTTTGCGGCCTTTCTCTTTGAGATTGTTTCCTACAATCTTTAAGTTAACAACCGTAACATCTCCCAATTCACAAAAACTCTTTTCACAAACCTTTTTGCTCATATTCTAAATAATACCTTTCCAACCTTGAATGTCTCCATAAATTTTCTCACCCATTCTTGGTAAACATGATTATTCCTAAAAGTATAAATATTCATCATCCACCTAATATCATTGAAGTATTCTTTCCCGAACATATACATAAGTAAATCCTAAACAATTTTCATGTGTCCTTTCTTTATCCTATAACTATGACATTCATGTATTGGTCGTAACATTCAAGCAAGGAAACAATGCTGTTAACATTTAAATCACCCTCTTTACCCGTTTCCTAAACTCATTTGTTGGATATGATTAACTATATACATCTTTTGAATCCATTCTATAGGTTTCAACATTCTATATACAATGTAGATCTTCTCTAGTGAGATCTTAGTTCCTATACTTGAATAATCATCGCGGGGTTAGCATAACCCGAACAACCACTTGTGAAGGTATTTAACCAACTTTATTGAAACATTCATAATTTCAAGAACAATTTAGATCACAAACATAGAAGAATATAACACATAATTCTGAGGACAATTTAGATCACAACCACAAAAGAATATAACACATAAGATTCATACACAAGTGAGAGATCATATAGGTGGTTCACCCATCTCCAGGGCTACGTCCACAAGAATGTTATTTTATTAATCATTCGACCCCACGGGGTTACAATTCCGCAAGACTATAGTTGTCATGCTTTCTTTCAATCTTCTCATAGCCTCCGTTTTCCTAGTATATATATATATATACATTTTAATACTAGATCCAGCTAAAATATTTTCTATAAAAGTAATCTTGCTGGCTTCCATACTAGCAACAATATTTTACAAGACTTCTTCTCTAGTTTATTATCAAAACGTAGCAGCATATGTAAGATAGAGATAACAATCAGTTAACTCCAAGTTTCTTATTATAAATCAAAGTCTCACAGAGATCCTTTTGGTCGATAATATCTAAGAAGTAATAAGGCAGAACATTAACTTCTGCGACTTTCAAGACAAACACTTAATGTTAAGTAAAGCTTAAATAGTAATAACTCCAGGTATTTAACCAAGCCTGATGCAAGGGTTTATCCGAAATAAATTTCCAAAAATAGAGTAAAATCTCAGCTTCTACAAATTTTTCCAAATACAGTAGAGTTCAATAAAGTGTTAACCAGTTAACTATATCTATGTCGCGATTTCATTAACTGGGTGTTAACCTCTGATCAACAGGTTTTTGATATTCTTATAGGTAACTCGACTTATATTGACTGTACCTATGGACTTCTTTTTATAAAGGAAAATATGATTCTGGTTATCATTCGATAGATCCGTATCCCATTTGTGAATCGTAAAGACTGAAACTCTCAGCAATGGAAGGCGTAATAGATATTTAATAATAGATCAGTATTGATGTGGCCGCAAACAAAATGTGCAGAGATTCCCATCATTCCGCGGTAGCAACAATATACAGTAGGGTTCCAACGAGCAGCATTCAATAACAGAAAACCAAGGATTTAAGACATGTATAAGTCCTACTCATAGAAAAGATAACCCATCAAGAGGCACTATCTCTATATATGCAAAAACAATAGAAATCGAGGTAATACACTAATTACTGGCCATCTCGGTTCTTCCCAAGATTACCTAAGCTCGTGCCATCACTATTCATACAAAAAAATAGAAATAGAGGTAAATGCACTATTTACGCAGAGGTTGATAATAGGAAACAAAGGTAATATGAAATCTACCAATTAACTACATTCTTCCAGAAGTTAACTATGCTAATGCTAACACTAGATAATACAATATTAACCAACTAAACTCTATTCTTGCGGCTAATACTTAAGCTTAGCGCTATCACTAAGAACTACGGCACACTGATCTGGAGTACAGAGATCCACTTAAAAGTTTTTAAAACAAGTCTTTGCACCCAGCAAGTCATTTTAAGGTCGGTTCATGGAGCCTTCCTAACCCAAATCAAAACCATATGATTCTGTCCAGTTATAATCCCATTATAAGCAACTGTGATAATACAGAACTTTATAAGTTTTTAAGAAAACGTTCTTTGGACGGACTAAAACTCTCTGTCATCGATACGCTAATGGCGATCTTACTATTCTTATTCTAAATCCGTTTTATTCAAATCTGTCAGAGGAAGGGATTGAAATCACTACCAGCAGAAATAGTAAGGGAAAGGATGTCAATGCAATCTCTACAAAATAATCTCAGATGCGAAGATTATTTACCATAATGAGAGGAATGCAACTACTCTCATAAGCCATAGGTAAAAACAAATACGGAAAACTCACCTCTATCTTGCATTAATCGAAAATTTTAGTTACCGGGCACAATATGCAGCCAAGTTGTTAAATTCTCCATCAACGAGAGCAGGCATAGGTCGCCCTCCTTAAAACGCAGGTGCGTTCTTCCCTTTTCCGTCAGTCTACAGCCATATTCTGTTACCTCCTTTCTTTCCTTACTACCTCCCTCCGTGCCTCCACTTATCGTTACAGTGTTTTCTTCTCTCCCCCTTGTATCGATAGCAAGCATAAGGCTTAAACATTTCAGCAGCTCTCCCTTCCTCCTCCCCATCGAAATCCCCCTTCCCAACTTAAATACTAACAGCGCTCCTCTCCACTCTGGAGAGTCCGCCCTGATAAGGAAAGATTCCTTTTCCAAGTGGGAAATAGAACTCAAAGTTCGTAGGGAGGGAATTGCCAAGTGGCAATGTATAATATTTGGGATGCTCGCATAAGGAGACAAACTTCCTTAAATTTCGCTAAGAGATTTACCCCAAACCTTTACTAATAGCTACACGTTATTTTCTTCCCCACTATAGTAATTAGCTGGGTGATTTTCCTTAGAGATATTAAATAAGAAAAAATGTTATATACATAACACAATTGCTCCTCGGTGCTATTAAGGTGCATAAGTTCCTTTTTTTTGTTTTTTTGTTTTTATACTAATCCATTATATGAATATATCTAATATATTCATGTCATTTTAAACCTTTCATACTCATAAGTATACGTATATCTCTATCTATATATATATATAAAATTCTAATACATAGATTTCATATATATATATATAATAAATCACTAGGCCATAACAACCTAGATGGGTACAATCATATTTCTCAAATAATATTAATTTTGTACCTTAGGATGGATTATAATGTTTATACAATAACGAGTGAAATTGTATATTAAACTCTTGCTCAACACACACCACTTTATATTTATTTTTTTCAAAGGTGGTTGTAACATAGCCCCCATTTAGTTTCCATTTTTAAGTTCTTAGGCTAAGTTTCTGGCGCCCTCTTAGTACTAATTATGGTTATCATTATAGTCAATAGACTCAACATGTCATACGAACACATACACTCTAGGTTAATATCCTACTATATATTAATGTTGTACACATAACACTAATATATATAGATGCATATATATTATTTATTCTCTAAGACATATATATCTTCTATACATTGATATTCTAACATATAGCATCAACATATATATGTTATTATTCCAACACAATAACATATAATAATCAATTACAATTACAAATATATAGGTTATAAAGGAGGGATATCACATCCTCCTCCCCTAAAATAACACCGTCCTCGGTGTTCAGGCTTTCCAGAAATTCGTCCTTTCCTCTTGAGTCTTATTTTTCTTGCATCATGAATTTGGGTTTTGACCTTATTTGAACCTTCATGCTTTCTGCATGTCGTTATGGCTAATAACGTGGATTTTTATATAATAAAATTGGGATTCAAAGAAACTTTGTTCGGTAAAAACTATCATCAATTCAATAATCAAACTTAAAAGTGTAAACAATGAGTCCCTTTATTTCAACCTAACATTTGCAATTCACGGAATATTTTATTTTTCCTTTATTATCATAAGCACACATAATCCAGCATTCAGGAGATGTAGATTGTTATTTTACACAAAAAACATCATTTACTTGATTCAGGAAATTCTTGCCTAACACCCGAGTGCTCACACAGCAATTCCTTCAGAGATTTCTTGCCTAACACCATAGTGCTCACACAGCAATTCATTCAGAGATTTATTGCCTAACACCATAGTGCTCACGCAGCAATCTTTTCTCTTATGCATACTAAGCAGCGTCCTGCCTCCCGCATATGCATTCTTTTATAGTTTGCCTAGGTCTTTACAGCTCGCCGATTCCTTCGAGAATCCTGGCGACTGTCAACTCCCTGATCTCTAGGGAGTGGTTTAGTGCCCTTAATGCACTTTTACATAATTCCCCTCAAGCCTTCTCGCTTGAGTCCCAGAATCTATTCCCCTCAAGCCTCCTCGCTTGAGTCCAGGAAAATCTCATTCAAATTCATCAATTATTTCGGCATATTACATTTTATAACCCTACAATTTCTCTGACCCATTTGGTCTAGTTCTTTATTCAACAATAATTAACAATCATTAAAAAGTTGTAATGTGGATCTTTCATCCCCACCCCTCTATTGTACCATGCATAATATATTAAGCCTTTGTCTTTCAACAAGTTCCACCGAGCTTTGACCATCTGCCAAATTCAATTGTTAGTAACGCTTTATATAACAAAATCAAATATTTGTAAATAAGAAAATCATTCATTCTTCATACTGCAATATCCATACTTGATCATCTGAAGTAAACGTTTTCTCCTTCCAAGCATAACTAACTTACTTAATAGGATTACATAATTCATTGAACACGAAATAATATTCTTCCTGTGATGACCCGTGGACATTATGATTTCTTAACCTCGAGGTTATCCTTCACCATTTCAAACACCCTTCCTATTTTAGTTATACAACTTCTTTTGTATATACCAACATCACATAGAAATAACCAATTTTCTAAAACATACTTGCATACCTTATAACCATATACCTTTGTAAGGGTGATCGCATATCTTCTCATTATAAGATCCTCATATGTCGAGGTACCAGTTTACCTGTATCATCACATGTTAGTATTACACTAAATATCACATGAATTTATATATCCCATTTTTACCTCTTGACTGTTGTAGTGATGTGTGGGAATATAACCTTCCGCTCGACCACAACATTAAATCATAAGAGCAATCATGCATGAAACATATGTCAATCATCCCCTTGACTTGTTTCATAAAAGCTTACACATCAATTACTGTTAGATATTACTTCTGATCTATCATGGAAATTCCATGATAATAAAGGTTTTTCCTTAACTCCTAAAGTGGATATAAAATAGTCATCAAAAAATTAAAGTGTCATGTATTACCATTCCGTGGCGGTTCTAGTTTTCCAATACTTTTATTCATACAACAACACATATTCACCATTAATTACATCTATGCATTCGTTATGTGAACAACATGATTAACTATAATTTTATCTCTTAACCAAATTAATCATTTTGACACCACATATAATTGTATGTGACAACAACTCACCATAAATTTATCATTCACAGTGGCTTTATATATGAAAGGAACTTGACAGTTCCTAACCTAATCAAAACATTAGACCATCTTCTTTAGTCAAATATTGGCACATATAATTACCTTATAAAAGACTTAACAGATATAAGTTGCTTATTTTATCTATCTGATTCTCATATTCGGAAATCCTGACGAATGGATCAAATAGAATTCGATTAGTCAGAGACAATCAACAAAATGTGTCAATCCTATTCTCCCATATGACGCGCTTATTGAAACTGAAAGGTATCCACTCCTAAGAATAACAATAAAGGTAGAGAAGGTAATAAGTATTTAAGACGAATAATCAAATCAACAGATTTAGGGGAGTTCCTCAGTTTGGCACATTCACAACTAGGATGACTTCCAATATACGAAGATGTAAGTTTTAAACCTTAACAGTGAAGTACAAACATATATCGATTCTTAAGCATTTACAGAAAATACACAATGGCACACACATTACACAGAGATTTTCACCTGGAAACCCTTAACCGGGAAAAAACCAGCAAAACTTAGAGCCGCATAGCTCCTTTCTCATTATATGTTTATTTTACATGTACAATACAATAAATGGTATTCTGCAGCATCTAAAACCCTAATTCGTTTACCCGAATTAGGTTACAACCCTAATTCCTTTTACCGGAATTAGATAGAGTACAATGGGTCGAAAATCGCGAAAAAGCAAAAAGCAACCCAAAAAAAAAATTTTGCGCTCCGTGTCGTTTCGGAACCTAACGGTCCGAAACGAAGGGGGTGGGCCCTGTCGGGCTACCCCCCCCTCTAAACCCCCCCCTCCGGACGCGCCCGGCGCAGGCGAATCGAAGGTGCCGTAGGGATCGTGTTGTACACGCAGCGACCATGTGAAGAGATATAACATACCCAACATTCTCCCACTTGTTGTTCTCTTCACATACAGGAGAAATTTATGACTTCAACAATTCAGGGCAACAATGCCCATGTTCTCTTTGCACCAAGAGAACTTCTGAGTACTCACAGACTTTGTCAAAGAGTCTGCAACATTTACCAAAGTGTCAACCTTTTCCAGCAACACTTTGTTCTGTTCAACCATGTCTCTGACGAAATGGTACTGCACATCAATGTGCTTTGTCCTCGAGTGATAAGCAGGGTTCTTTGCCAGAAATATTGCACTTGAGCTATCACAACCAATTTTTACTGCATTCTGAACAAAACCAATACCTGAACACAATCTTTGCAACCATACAGCTTCCTTACTTGCATGGGTAGCTGCCATGTATTCAGCTTCTGTAGTTGAGAGTGCAACTACAGCTTGTCTTCTACTCATCCAACTGATTGCTCCTCCAAATAGATTAAAAACGTAGCCACTTGTAGATCTTCTGTGATCAAGATCTCCAGCCCAGTCAGCATCAGCAAATCCTTGTATATCTATCTCTCTGTTTAGACCGGGTCTTCCTTGGTAGCAGATTGCAGAATCTGTAGTGCCACGCAAATACCTGAAGACCCTTTTTACTGCAGTCCAATGTTCCTTTCCTGGTTTTGACATGTATCTACTCAAAACTCCCACTGCATGGGCTATATCTGGTCTAGTACAGACCATGGCATACATCAGACTGCCAACTGCACTAGCATATGGAACATGAGACATGTCCTCTACCTCTTCTTGTGTAGTGGGACACTGTTCTGCAGATAACCTTACACCTACAGGAATGGGCACCTTCACTGGTTTGCTTTCCTGCATATTAAATCTCTTCAATATCGTTTCAACATATTTCCTCTGATTTAACCAGAGTTTCCTGTTTTCACGATCTCTTTTTATTTCCATGCCCAAAATGAAATTTGCAGCACCAAGATCTTTCATGTCAAATTCAGATGACAGCTGATTCTTGACATCCTTGATGATTTCTTTGTTGTTTCCAATTAGCAACATATCATCAACATACAATATTACATAAATAAAATGATCACCAATTAGCTTAAAATAAACACAGTGATCAGCTTTGCTTCTTGAGAAACCAAGTCCCAGTATATAAGTATCAAATTTTTGATACCACATTCTGGGAGATTGTTTCAAACCGTAGAGAGACTTTTTCAGCTTACAGACAAGCTCCTTTCTTCCTTTCACCACAAACCGTTCTGGTTGCTTCATATAGATCTCTTCATTAAGATTTCCATGTAGGAAAGCCATCTTTACATCCATCTGTTCTACTTCAAGATCAAAAGCAGCAGAAATAGATAAAAGGAATCTAATAGAAGTCAATTTTGCAACAGGTGAAAAAATCTCACCAAAATCGATGCCCTCAATTTGGGAGTAACCTTTCGCAACTAGTCGAGCCTTGTACTTCTCCACTTTACCTGCTACATTTAACTTCTTCTTGAATACCCATTTGCTTCCAATAGGCTTTCTTCCTTCTGGCAACTCAACCAGATCCCATGCCTCATTTTTGTCCAAGGCATCCATTTCTTCTATCATGGCCTTCTTCCATAGTTTACTATCTTCTGAATCCATTGCCTCTTTAGCAGTTCTAGGATCATCATCAGTAATAGATAACACAAAATTAGAACGAAAATCAGGGGGACTGTACCTTTCAACTTGCCTTCTTTCTCGGTCAGATCTCCTCAATACCGGAGTCTGTGGATCCGCCTCTTCATCTGATTCAGACGATTCTGCCTCCTCATCTAATTCAGACGAATCTGGTTCCTCAAAAGAGTCACCTCTTTCATCCTTGATATCAAAGTGTAGCTTCTCTGAATCCTTTTCCTTTGGTACATCCTCAATCCTGGAAGTGCTTTCAACTTCTCTGAAGATCACATCTCGACTGTAAACTGTTTGCCTTTTTACTGGGTTCCACAGCTTGTAACCTTTCACTCCATCCTTGTAACCAATGAAGATACATTTTTCCGCCTTATTATCCAACTTGCTCCTTTTCTCCTTTGGAACATGTACAAAAGCATCACACCCAAACACTCTGAGATGAGAGAGAGAGGGTTTCTTACCAGTCCAAACCTCATGAGGTGTCTTGTCAACCAACGCTGATGTGGGTGTCCTATTCACTAGGTAACACGCAGTGTCAACAGCTTCTGCCCAGAATTGTTGTGCTAGCCCTGCACCACTGAGCATACTCCTTGCCTTTTCCATCAATGTCCTGTTCATCCTTTCTGCAACCCCATTCTGTTGAGGTGTGTATGGAGTAGTCTTTTGCCTTGCTATTCCACACGTTTTACAGAACTCCTCAAATTCATTTTCACAGAATTCTCCACCGTTATCTGTTCTGAGTACTTTTATTTTCTTCTCAGTTTGATTCTCTACAAGAGCCTTAAATTCTTTGAATCTATTAAAAACCTCAGATTTCTTACGCAGGAAATAAATCCAAGTTTTCCTTGAGAAATCATCTATAAATGAAACATAATACACAGATTTACCAAGTGATGGAACAGGCACAGGTCCAAAAACATCACTGTGTATTAACTCTAAGATTCCTTTAGCTCTTACAACACCAGATGAGAATCTTACTCGATTCTGTTTACCATATAAGCAATGTTCACAGAAATCAAAATCTAATGTGAAATCAGACATGCCTTCAGCCATACTTTTACCTTGTAATAGTCGAAGACCCTTTTCTCCAATATGTCCCAGCCTTCGATGCCATAGCGATGTCTTCTCACTAGAGACAGTAAGGACTCTGTCTCCTTCATTTTTACCCTCAGAAACAATAGTGTTGTTACATCCATTTTTGAAGGTGCTTCCCAACAACTTGTATAGAGTTCCAATCCGAACTCCCCTCATCAACACCAATGACTCTCGAACCATTTTGCATGTGTTCTTTTCAAATAGAGTTTTCACACCTGCATCATCCATTTTACTTACAGATATAAGGTTTCTAGCCAACTTTGGAATGTGCAGAACCCCGGGAAGAGTTTTAACCCTTCCATCTTTGAGCAGTAGCTTGACCTTTCCTCGACCTATGATTTTCGCTACCGAGTTGTCTCCCAGAAATACATCTCCTCCATCATACTTTTCGTATTCAGAAAACCACTCCCTGTGGGGAGTCATATGATAAGACGCACCTGAGTCAATCAACCACGAATCATGCTCTGCATGTGTACTTGAAGATGCCAGATACACATCTCCTCCTTCCTCTGTAGATTCTTTCCCATCTGCGGATGGAGCGTCATTAGGTCCTCTACTTTTATCAGTAATTTTCGATTTACAATCCTTCTTGTAATGCCCAGCTTTTCCGCACTTCCAGCATTTTCTTACAGAAGGTCCTGGAGATTTAGATCTCCCTCTAGATTTAGATCTACCACCTGAAGACTTATTTTTAGATCTGTCTCCAGGGCGACCTCTTACAAATAAGGCATCCTTGGCTGAACTATCTATGGATTTCCGCCTCATTTCCTCCGATAGTAGGGATGCAACCACATCATCGAAGTTTAGTGTGGTTGCATTACTCCCAATAGCTATGACCAGATTATCCCATGAATCTGGCAAAGAGCACAACAGACTAATACACTTTTCATCATCATCAAGTTTAATACCAACAGATGTCAACTGACTTACCAGAGTATTGAAGGCGTTTAGATGCTCTGAAACAGAGTCTCCATCAGTCATCCTCAGAAGGTACAATTTCTTTCGCAGAAATAACTTATTTACCAGGGACTTTGACTGATACAGACTTCCCAGTTTATCCCATAGCTTCTTTGCAGTGTCTTCTCCAGATACGTTCACCAATACCGAATCTGCAAGGCAAAGACGAATAGTGCTCCTTGCTTTCCTTTCCAGCTTTTCCCATTCTTCTTTTACCGCACCAGAGGGCATGGTACCTGGATCTACTGCGATCCATTGTTCTCTATCTACCAGAAGATCTTCCATCTTGAGCTTCCATAGCTCAAAGCTATGACCATTAAATTTCTCAATCTCGAATCTAGAACTGCTCGCCATTCTTTAAACAAAGAATAAATCACCGCTGCAAAGCTCCCACTGAAACCAGGTTTATCACAAATCCAAGATCGAGCCAAACCCCTGGAAACAAAGGCGTCCCTCTGAACCCAAAATTGCTCTGATACCAAATGTAAGTTTTAAACCTTAACAGTGAAGTACAAACATATATCGATTCTTAAGCATTTACAGAAAATACACAATGGCACACACATTACACAGAGATTTTCACCTGGAAACCCTTAACCGGGAAAAAACCAACAAAACTTAGAGCCGCATAGCTCCTTTCTCATTATATGTTTATTTTACATGTACAATACAATAAATGGTATTCTGCAGCATCTAAAACCCTAATTCGTTTACCCGAATTAGGTTACAACCCTAATTCCTTTTACCGGAATTAGATAGAGTACAATGGGTCGAAAATCGCGAAAAAGCAAAAAGCAACCCAAAAAAAAAATTTTGCGCTCCGCGCGGACTCCGGGGGCCTAACGGCCCCCTCCGTGTCGTTTCGGAACCTAACGGTCCGAAACGAAGGGGGTGGGCCCTGTCGGGCTACCCCCCCCTCTAAACCCCCCCCTCCGGACGCGCCCGGCGCAGGCGAATCGAAGGTGCCGTAGGGATCGTGTTGTACACGCAGCGACCATGTGAAGAGATATAACATACCCAACAGAAGACTCATTCCACCAAACCATAACCGTTATCATTCTAAAGACTGTTTTCTCGTCGTCCAATGAATCTAATTGTAAGATAGGAGGATATAGTCATCAGCTAATATTTTCCAATAACAGATCATTCACCTCCATAATGAAAAATACTTACTTGAATTTCAATGTCGACTTGTAAGCTACCTGTTGTCGATCCGTTGAAATGAAATTTTCTATTGCGTCTTGTGTCGCCAGTTCGACTAACTCATATATGTTTTCCCCAACTGAGCCCAATTAAGCCCGAGTGTTTGCAACCTGTGCTCTGATACCATATGTAACATCTCCAAGAATTGCGAGTTAGTAATTTTGGTGAAAATTAAAATTTCTTCCATTAAAGATATTCATAATAAAACATTATAAGAAAACAACCAACATGTAATTAATCCTTGTGCATACACTTGACACTTTTATAAAAGTCAATTTGCTTATGTTAATAAGTACTACAATTGCAGCTCCATGCTATGATAACAAAATGCTTTCACGACATTATTTACACACGCATTCTATGAATAGTAATTACTCAAGAGTTGTTGTCAAGATATAAATAATAAAACATAAACATGAGAATCAAGAATTGTACACATGAGAAGACAAAATGTACGTGGTTCACCCATTCCATAATGGGCTACGTCCACCAAAGGAGAGTCGCATCTTGTATTAATTATCAAGTAGAATTTACATCGTACAACCCAAATGTTGCCGAAATCACGTTCCGCTACTTTGCGGCCTTTCTCTTTGAGATTGTTTCCTACAATCTTTAAGTTAACAACCGTAACATCTCCCAATTCACAAAAACTCTTTTCACAAACCTTTTTGCTCATATTCTAAATAATACCTTTCCAACCTTGAATGTCTCCATACATTTTCTCACCCATTCTTGGTAAACATGATTATTCCTAAAAGTATAAATATTCATCATCCACCTAATATCATTGAAGTATTCTTTCCCGAACATATACATAAGTAAATGTAACATCTCCAAAAATAAGCGGATTAGTATTGGTGAGTTTTTCGGAGATTTAGCAATTTCTAATTTAAGACATAGAATTATTTAAAACATTCTTAACAAACTGACTCCCTTATGTCAAAGGTCAACAAATTCCATAAATTCTCCTATCGCCATTTTAACTTTAACATGTCTAGTTCTTCATGAATTACTTACTCCATTTAAAACAACCTTGCATATCAAAATAAACTTTTAAAGATAGACGCATCCAATTGGTAACAATATAATCATAATCCTAAACGAAGCATTATATCAACAACCAATCTTGTACAGGAGTCGTATACATCAAAGGAAATCCTAAACATTTTTAAGGACAGAAACAAATACTCATACATAAGACACGTTGAAAACACCATAGGAATCATAGGAGACGAAATATAACGTGGTTCACCCGTACACGGGCTAGTCCACAAAAGTGTGTGTGCATCTTTTATTATTCTTTAAAGGAAAACATGGATTACAATCCAGCAACATCGTTGCGATAAAATCTCCTTCTAAAACTCGAAGCCTTCCATCAGAAGGCTGCAATATAGAATTACAATAAAACTACTATACAGAGGTCTGCAGGGTTAGCCCTGTCACGGCATCAAGACGTATTAATGGAGTTTCCTCTCTGTCATGTACAACCCTACAAAATAGAGTATTAGGATACATCCACAAAAGGTGTTGCTTATCTAATTATTCCAAAACATAAAGGTTACAATCCACAACTTAGCCGTTGCTATCATTTTCTTCTCAAAATCGTTCTCATAGAGAGGAGACTTTTACAAAATATTAGACACTAGCCGTTCCAACAGTTAGAAGATTCTAGCTTAGATATTAAATAACTGACATAATTCTTTTAATGCTATACCAAGGTTTATAAAAGGCAACCTCTATTATACTTTCTATGAACTGTCCTTTAATATTTATTATATAAATACACATAATTCTAGACCCTCATGGATCTTTTCCATTCTCAATAAATATAAGACAAGCTATTTCTAAAATCAAGAAATCATTCACAACACAAGAAACTACACAGGAATACTTCACCGAATTCTAGCTTAGATATTAAATAACTGACATAATTCTTTTAATGCTATACCAAGGTTTATAAAAGGCAACCTCTATTATACTTTCTATGAACTGTCCTTTAATATTTATTATATAAATACACATAATTCTAGACCCTCATGGATCTTTTCCATTCTCAATAAATATAAGACAAGCTATTTCTAAAATCAAGAAATCATTCACAACACAAGAAACTACACAGGAATACGTCACCGAAATTTGAGCTTTAATGTTCGTAAAGTCTAGCCGCTATAGACCTCCACTCCAAAAATAGTTTCCATGCAACCAAAACTACGAAAAGAGTTTGGATCTAAACTAACGTCTTAAGTGTTGATACTAAATCCTTACACTTCAATCAACAGACATGTAAAGTTTCTGTTAACTGGTATGAGGTAAAATGCAGAAGTCAAAGGGAATCGACTCCACCTAGCCGTCCTTCCTCACTACTCAAAAACAAATAGTAACATATGTATGTATTACACATTAAGAGCTTTCAGGTAAATTACTACAACGATTTGGGATCGACTATGTCTAGTCGTCCTTTTCGCAAATTGAATAATAATAATATTCGTTATGGTAACCCTACCCATAATTTAAATCAGGTATGACGACAGAGACCCGATCTTTATCTTTAACTACTCTAAAAGAAGAGAGTACGATTTTAATACAGCAAAATCAGAGATTATCTTGACACACAACTAGACTCGAGTTTATTTCTAATCCATCGCTGGCATAATATGTGACATAGATCAAGCAGATCCACTGCGGTAATTAGCAGTCTAAAATAAAACTAATATGGTATGTAAAGATTTTACACCAGAGATCTACAATACACATTTTAACCCAGAAAGGATTCTAAGTACAGATCTAGATCGCCACTCCACATTTCCTAAAAGGCATTTAGGAAAAAGGAAAAGACACATACAGATTTACCAACAGGCTTGATCGTAAGTACATGATCTAGTTTATCCTCCACGTTCATCAACTGGAAACGATTCTAGCAACCGACATAGGTATGCGATAAAGAAACAAAGCACTAACGTTTCGCTTAGTGATGAAAACAGCGTGTTTGACTGGGGATCGAGCCCACTCAGTAGCAAACTTGTCAAATAATACAACAAACAATAAAACGCATTCAATAAGGTCAATCAAAAATTGTTCACCCCATTTCATCTGTTGATACAGAAATAGATAACTATGTAAATACGTAGACACACATAATATTTGGATTACAGAGCCTATAGGTAGAAGATCGCTTATCTGTGCAAGTGTACAAGTCACTGCCACTGGTGGAAAAGTTGCAGGTGTTTCCCCTTCTAAAATGGCGAGTTTCCTTCCCGTAACTCAGATTGGTAGCTGCGCTTCCCTCCAGATGAGTAAGCACCAGCAAAACAAAACGCCCTCCTCTTTTCACCGATCGACAATCCTCCCTTCCTCTGTACATCCCCCCGCAATTTAACATAGTGTCCTCCATTATCTACACACCTCCTGGGAGTACGGGATTTTCTCTACCGAGGGAATTCTAATCAGGGCTCGGCAGTTTTGGCTGAGAGTCGATATTCTGAGATCTGAGTTAAGGAGACAGAAATCCGAAACTTCCTCCACTACTACCACTAACCTAGACATAAACTCCTCCATAACAAAAATGAGTGCGTCCTCTTTAATGATTGATCGACTCAAATCTAAGAAGCTCATCACTTGACACCAGATGCTTCTTTACAAATAATGAAAATACATGTGGCGGAAATTTTGTTTCATAAGGAGCAAACTCCCTAACAATTCTCGACCGGTATCTCCCATGACTAAATTCGTTAGTCAGTTATATATATATTTTTGTTGTTCAATGATATAATGATTACATATTATCATAGTATGTTTCTTCTCTTTGGTTTCTCTATAATGCCATATAATATATACATATATACAAAGGAAACTAATACATCATTATCTTCTTTGAAAATGTGTATGTACCTCTAGTTAAATAATCTCCTTTATCTCTTTAGATATATATAAAGCATCTAACATATATATATTACTTATAATACCCAGCACATTAAATTATATATAAACAAATAGTCCTCTTGTAGTTGTTTCTAAATAGATAACTTATAATTCTTTTTTCCAATGGTGTATAAAGCTAAATCATAACATGATTAAAATAACATAGGTCATAAAGGAGGGATATCACATCCTCATCCCCTTTAAAATAACACCGTCCTCGGTGTTCACTCTTCTCTTGGAGTAATCATTTGTACCGTAGAACTGGAATTCAAAAGAAACAATGTTTAGTAACAACTTGTCATCAACTTCATAATCAAACTCAAAAACATAAATCATGAGTTCTTTATTGCATATATCACTTGCAACATATGGAATAAATCTAGTGTTCCCTGACTGTATAATGTTGACAAAATCAACAACAAACAACATTCATTTGATCGAGGAGATTCTTGCCTAACACCTTAGTGCTCACACAGCAATCTTTTTTTTTTTTTTTTTTTTTTTTTTTTCATGCCTTGCCTAACACCTTAGTGCTCACGCAGCAATCATTTCATTCATGTCTTGCCTAACACCTTAGTGCTCACGCAGCAAACATCTCTTTCATGTCTCGCCTAACACCTTAGTGCTCACGCAGCAGACATTTCTTTCATGTATACTAAGCAGCGTCCTGCCTCCCACATATACATTTTCTTATAGCTTGCCTAGGTCTTACAGCCAGCCGATTCTCCGAGAATCCTAGTGGCTGTTCAATCCCTGATTTTAGGGAGTATTTCAAATGTCATTACGACACTCTTTACACAAATCCCCTCAAGCCTTCTCGCTTGAGTCCCGGAATTTATTTCGATAACCAATCATCTATTAATTTCTTACAATTTTTGTAAATTACAATATATCTTGTAATAACGGTAAGTAGTTTCACTTATTTGCTTATCATCCATGATATGTAGCACACATCCATCACCAAATCAGGTTTTGTGCTGTACTGCAATCCATGTTATAATAAAAAAGGTAATCACTTACTCTTGTGCGATTTTGTTCTGCTCAGCTTCACCAATGGACTTATAAGCCACGTTTCTTTTTGTTTATCACATTGGTCGTAATTATGATAACATCCTGAAAATGTTAGTAACTTAACAACATAATCCAATGTTAAGCCATGGTTATAAGTGTCTCGAAATATGACCAGTAAATAAGATGCATTAAGTGAATCATCACTTACTCTTGAGTGATTAACTCAGCTATTTATCCGCGTGAATACTCACTTCCATTTTGATTTGTTATATTCATAGCGAAATCCTGCATTGTTAGTTCATAACCACTATACAACATTTATTTATAGGAAATTTTAATAGCACTAACACGTCTTTCACTTGTCTATTCCTTATCGACTCCTACTAAGAATAAAAATAAAATCATTCGAGTTTTACTCAAATGCTCATGAGTGATAAGCTAGATATGTATGGACTCAAGTTGTGATTTCTACTTATAGTGTCATCAGTGAAATAATATAATTTAACCACCCAAAATTTATAACTTGCGTCGAGGTCTTGTTGACAAGGCGACATATACCTGCATACTATATATTACGCTCTTCCACAAGTTCAACCGAGTTTTTGACCATCTGTCATAATAACATAACCAAATATTGTAAGGAGGTTTTTCTTCTATGTATAAAAATAAGAAAGTCATCCTTCATACTACAATCTCCACATGTGGTTATCTAAAATAAACATTATTTCCATACTAAGCATAACCAACTCAATTAATAGGACTACATTCTTCTTTATTATGGGCATTACGATCACTTTACCTCAATCCTTTTCCTTCATTGTATTAAGTACCCATTTTTCTTGCATATGCCAACATCATGTGAGTAACAATAAATCGTCTACATATATACTTGCATATATTTTTCTAAGGATAATCACATACCTTTATGGGGGAGACTGCATATCGCTTTATTGTATGGCCCTCATATGCCAAGGTGTACTTTTAACTTGCATTAATACACATTAGTAATCCCCTCCATATCATAAAATCTATATATCAAAACGAAACAGATTATCAAGATATCCATGCATATAACATAAAGCTTTGATCACTTAAAGGTATAATCCTTCTGTCAACCACTCCCAGTATCCTAACATTCCTAGTAAGGATCCCTGACGATAGAATATACAAAGATGAAATCATGACATTTCATCATATGCATCCTTTTAACTACTTAGAATACACATTTATATTTCAATATTCTTATACAATCCTATACCGCAAAGAGACAAGGGGATTCTTAACAATTATTTTTTTTTATCCCTTGAAATCTTCAGATAAGGTTATAATGACGAAAGATACTCGTTTGTGGAAGTAGAGTTAAGTCGAAGGTTATGAAAATCATTCACAAGGATGACAATTTCCTAGTCATAGAAAATTTCACACAGTAGAATGTCCATTTAAACCAATGAAGTTAATTCCTATCCTTTCAATCTTTTACCTTGAGGATGACCCTTTGTTAATCATGCATAAAAGTCTTATGACTCTTCTAACCATTTATGGTTTGGATAGTATATATATATGTATATATTTTATGTAACATTACTTACATTAACCTTGAAGATCTATCATATATTTATTAGTTCAACTAAATCATTCTTCTCTACCATGTCACATGTACCATACAACAAATAAGTAAGAACACAAAACTAATATTCTATATCGAAACCATCGCATGTAACATTCAATATAATGTACAACATCTTCTACACATTTTCTCAATAACATTTAGCCAATAAGGAGAATTTCAGCATAAGTGCGAGAAATCAATAACCAAGTAATTCATGGCAAATTTATAGTCCTTCATATAGTGACCTAATTGCACCTTACTCATTTCATAATCCACATTCTATATCAAATTTTCTAATCATCATAATACACAATTAGAGCAATCAAGTACTTATGATGAATGTCTATGACTTGACTCATATAAGTACTAAAACCATACTCGTGGCATCAATCGACTGGGTAGGAGTATACATCTTTCATAGGGTGAATGATCCTAATTATGCTTATACAGCCCTCATAAACTTATGAACATTCAAGGCTCCTACGTTACTATCGTTATGATCAATATACATGAAAATATTAACAAGATCACTAAGATAAAAATAGGAACATAGTCCAATTAATATAATCATTTTCAAGGGATACTTTCTGGTCATTCAATGGAATTGCATGAGGAAATATTCATCCTCTAGTATTTATCAATACAGGATCATTTAGATACGAAATTAAACATACAAACTGCTCACTCATCGACAATGCTTTTCCTTTAGAATGCTTCAACAAGTGGAGTATACTTACTTGCGATTTTAAAGACATCTTGTCGCTCACCTCCTGCTGATTCTTTAGAACATAAATCCTTTGTTTGCGTCTTATC
The DNA here is from genome assembly GCA_027924585.1 of Larix kaempferi. Classification (NCBI taxonomy): domain Eukaryota; kingdom Viridiplantae; phylum Streptophyta; class Pinopsida; order Pinales; family Pinaceae; genus Larix; species Larix kaempferi. Next base: position 4,805,781 of record BSBM01000043.1, on the reverse strand, counting down.
GATGGAGTTCCCTTGACCAGCTTATATTATTTCTTCAGCTGGGCCCAACTAAGCCCGAGTGTTTGCAACCTGTGCTTTGGCGAGAGAAACTTGAAGTCGAGCTCGGAGATTCATTTTCCCCTCCTCCGATACAATCCATGCATCCAAAATGAAACGAAAAACCATTGATTAGTAAACTTAAACATTCATACTCACTTATCGCATAATGAGCTCATTAGGCCCTAGTATTGTAACCTAATGCTCTGATACCATATGTAACATCTCCAAAAATAAGCGGATTAGTATTGGTGAGTTTTTCAGAGATTTAGCAATTTCTAATTTAAGACATAGAATTATTTAAAACATTCTTAACAAACTGACTCCCTTATGTCAAAGGTCAACAAATTCCATAAATTCTCCTATCGCCATTTTAACTTTAACATGTCTAGTTCTTCATGAATTACTTACTCCATTTAAAACAACCTTGCATATCAAAATAAACTTTTAAAGATAGACGCATCCAATTGGTAACAATATAATCATAATCCTAAACGAAGCATTATATCAACAACCAATCTTGTACAGGAGTCGTATACATCAAAGGAAATCCTAAACATTTTTAAGGACAGAAACAAATACTCATACATAAGACACGTTGAAAACACCATAGGAATCATAGGAGACGAAATATAACGTGGTTCACCCGTACACGGGCTAGTCCACAAAAGTGTGTGTGCTGAAGGTTGGAGGCAGAAATAAAACAAAGATAATGCGGAATGAGCTACGGCTCTTCAATCTTTATTCATAAACGGAGATCAACTGATGTAATACAATCAAGAACGTAATGTGTATTTAAACACTTATGGAAAACCCTAAAAGCTTTAACCTAGCTTTTGCATGCATGCAAAGCATGCTGTTGCATTTATTAACTGAACTTCTAAATAGTAACTCAAGTAAAAGCTAAAGCTAACTGAAGTAATTACTATTTCTAACACTCCCTCTTAATTACTACTGCTGACTACTGCAGCTTTTACAATGCCTAAATTATTTCTATGGATTTCAAAAATATCTTTTGCCAATGGCTTTGTGAATATGTCAGCCAATTGGTCAATTGATTTACAATGCTCAACATGAACTTCACCATTGTTCACAAGTTCTCTTATGAAGTGATATCTAGTATCAATGTGTTTGCTTTTCTGGTGAAAAACATGGTTCTTGGATAGAGCAATTGCTGAGTTGTTGTCACAATAAACTGTGGTTGGTCCTTCTTGTTTCTGTTGAAGACCTTCTAAAACTCTGCGTAACCAGACTGCTTGACATGCTGCTGATGTCGCTGCTACATACTCTGCTTCTGCCGATGAAAGTGTTACAATGGGCTGCTTCTTGGATGCCCATGAAATCACTCCTGATCCAAGATGAAAAACATGACCGGAAGTGCTCTTCCTGTCATCCAAACTTCCTGCAAAATCACTGTCAGTGAAACCTGTCAAAACATCATACTCTGTGCTTGAGTATAAAATTCCATAGCTTGAAGTCCCTGCAACATATCGTAAGATCCTTTTGCCAACTTGCCAATGCGAGTCTTTGGGAGACTCCATGAACCTTGAAATCAAGCTGACAGCAAACATAATATCAGGTCTCGTAGCTGTGAGGTACATGAGACTTCCTACAAGTCTTTTATACAATGTTGGATCTACATTGGGACTGCAATCTTCTTTGCTCAACTTAGTACCTGTTGCCACTGGTGTAGGTGTTGTTTTGCAATTAAGCATTCTGAATCGCTTAAGAACTTCATTAGCATATTTATTTTGAGAGATAAATATACCCTTTTCTGACTGTTCTACTTCTAGGCCAAGAAAGAACCTCATCAATCCAAGGTCTGTCATCTCAAACTCTTTCTTCATAGCTGCCTTGAACTCATCTACTGAGAGGTCGCCTGTAAAAATCATATCATCAACATACAAACAAACTATTAAAATCTGTCCTTGTTGATTTACCTTTGTGTAAAGTGTTGGTTCACTGCTGCTTCTGCTAAAACCATTTTTGATGAGATAAGAATCAATTCTGCTATACCAAGCTCTTGGAGCTTGCTTAAGCCCATATAGAGATTTCTTCAACTTGTAAACTTTGTCTTCATGTTCTTTTATTTCATACCCATGTGGCTGCTCCACATAAATTTCTTCTTCAAGAATTCCATTCAAGAATGCCGACTTGACATCCATCTGATACACTTTCCATTTTTTTTGTGCTGCAATTGCTAGGACTGCTCTTACTGTGTCCAATCTTGCCACTGGTGCAAAAGTTTCTCCAAAATCAATTCCTGGTTGTTGCGAGAAACCCTTTGCTACTAACCTTGCCTTGTACCTATCAATCTCACCTTTTTCATTGAGTTTGGTTTTATAAACCCACTTCACACCAATGGGTTTCTTATTCTTTGGCAGGTCAACTAGATCCCATGTATCATTTCTCTCAATGGAATCTATCTCTTCGTCCATAGCATTTACCCAATGCTCTTGTTTTACAGCCTCTTCATAAAACACAGGTTCACTAGCAATAAAAACATAATTGGTATTTGCATCCAATTCATCATAAATATCTGTCAATCTTCTAGTCTTTTTATTACTGTAATCAGATTCATTACCTGACTGCGGACTTGATGCTTCACCTCGAACTGAGTTTCTAGGTGTTCTTTCTGGAGTATTTGCTATTGGTGAAGATGCTACTGGATCTTGTTGTCCAATCAACTCCTCATCTTCTCCATCTTCTGGTTGGGGTATTGCAGCTCCCATACCCTTGTCTATGGTTCCATTCCATGACTCTTCCTCCTTGAACAAAACATCTCTGCTGAGAATAACCTTTTTGGTAATAGGGTTATACAGCTTGTAGGCTTTAGTTTGTTCACCATATCCAAGAAATATACATTTCTCACTCCTGTCGTCTAGCTTTTTTCTTAGCTGTTTAGGAACATGAGCATAAGCAACACAACCAAATACTCTGAAATGAGAAACATTACAAGTCATACCTGACCATGCTTTCTCTGGTACTCTGTTCTTCACAATTTTGGTGGGAGATCTGTTCATCACATGAACAGCACAAGCCACTGCGTCTCCCCAAAATTCATGGGACACATTTCTTCCTTTCAGCATGCTCCTTGCCATATTCATGATGGTTCTGTTCTTGCGTTCTGCAATACCATTCTGCTGAGGAGTATATCTTGTAGTGAATTGCCTCTTGATTCCATGATGCTTGCAGTAATCATGAAATTCCTTTAATTCATACTCTCCCCCTCCATCAGATCTCAATACTTTGAGTTGATAACCACTCTGTTTTTCAACCAAAGCCCTAAATTCCTTGAACTTGCCAAAAGTTTCAGACTTCTGACGAAGGAAATACACCCATGTTTTTCTACTGAAATCATCAATAAATGTAAGGAAATAATAGCTTCCACCAATCGATTGAGTTTGCATTGGTCCAACTAGATCAGTATGAATAAGTTCTAAAGGTGCATGTGCCCTTCGAGACATACCTTTAGGAAAGCTATCCCTGTGCTGCTTTGCAATGATGCAACACTCACAACTGCTTTCTGGCTCCTTCATAGGGGGCAATCCCTTTACCATCTCTTTCTGCTGCAAAAACTTGAGACCACCAAAGTGAAGATGTCCATATCTAAAATGCCATAGCCAATAATCATCTATGCAAGTGGCTTTTTGAGCAAAAGAGGTTACCTTGCTGCTGCAATTCATGACTAGTGGATACATCCTGTTCCTAGTCACTTGTATTTTGATGATCAAATGTCGATTTGGGTCATAAATTTCACAGTCTGATCCATCAAAGACAAGTTTGTACTTCTTTTCAGTGAGTTGCCCAATGCTAAGCAGATTATGCTTCAATCCTGGAGCATAATAGACATCTGAGATTGTCTTTTGTTGGCCTTGTTTGGTCAGAATGTTGACCACTCCTTTTCCAAGAACTGGAACCACCTCATCCGTGCCAACTTTGACCTCTGTCCTCACTGATTCATCTAGGTCTGCAATTAGACCTCTGTCACCTGTCATATGGTTACTGCAGCCACTATCTAAAAGCCAAAGTCCCTTTGGGCTTTCGTGTGCAGCATGACATGTAAGAAATAACATATCATCTTTATCCTCAGAGGTATTAGTCACATTAGCATTATGATTTGCTTGATCAGCCTTTTTCTTTTTGCATTGATGAGCATAATGCCCAAATTTATTGCAATAATAACACTGAATATTAGATTTATCTGACCTTTTTTTGTCGCAGTTTCCGCCTTCATGGTTATGATGGTGATCTTGATCTCCATTGCCATTACTTCGGCCACTTCTGCCTCGTCCTCTTGATTCTCCTCTGCCTCTGCCTCTTCCTCTGCCTCTTGAGAATGAGACATGTGCTTTGAAAGCATTCTCATGAGAGGATTCTTCATTCCTGTTGAGTCTGGATTCAAATGAAAGTAAAGATCCGGTCAACTCATCTATAGAGAGAGTACTTAGATCTTTTGCTTCTTCAATCGCTGAAACTTTCGACTCAAATTTGTGGGGTAGGGATCTCAAAACCCTTTCAACCACCCTTTGATCTCCAATCTTTTCACCATAGATATTCAGCTGATTAACAATCCCCATGACTTTGGTCATGAAAGAGTCTACAGAGTCTGATTCTTTCATCTTCAGATCTTCAAAGTCTCTTCTTAGGTTTTGGAGTGTTGCTGTTTGAACCTTACCAGCACCTTGATAACTGGTCGCCAAGGTATCCCATGCTGCTTTGGCATGTAAAGATGCTGATATCTTTGGAAATACGCTGTTATCCAAAGCGTTCATTATGAGGTGCAGTGCCTTTGCATCCTTCTTCCTATGCGCTCGCAGGACATCCTTCTCTGCGTTTGAAAGGGCCTGAAAAGCTGCATCATCTGCAGGTTCAGAATAGCCATACACGACATATTCCCATGCATCTTCTGACCTGAGATAAACCGCCATCCTCGTGGCCCATACATCATAGTCCTTTTTCCCTGTAAGAGGAGAAATCTGAGATTGATTGCTGCTAGAAGCCATAGACGCTGCGATGTCTTTCACTGGCTCTTATTCAAAATAATCTCCCTTCCTCTTTTTTTTTTTTTTTTTTTAAAAACAAATAATAATCCTCCCTCTTAAACACGTTTTGAAAAATATCTTCAAATATCTTCTTCTCTTGTAAAAAAGAAAAAATTCTTACTCAATAACTGCGTGAAAGTCAAAAAACAATCACATAAAGTAAAAACCTTTTTGCACTTGTCCAAAAAAGCCGCCTAATTCCAATTACCGCTCTTTGTCTTAAGGGAGAGGCCGCGGTGAAATCTCGAAAATTTACCTCGTATGTCTCCAAACTGCCGCGCTTTAGCCTATAGTATAGGCGCGATAGTTCCTAAAGTACCGCTCTGTGGACTATAGGGAGGGCGCGGTACTCCAAAAAAATATTTTCTTTAAATAATTTCTCCAAAAAAAATAATTTCTTAAAAAAAACTTACAAATTCTTCAAAGCTACGGCTTTGGCTTCTTCGGAAATTGATGCTACCAATTTGATCTTCTCCTATGCTCTGATACCAAACTGAAGGTTGGAGGCAGAAATAAAACAAAGATAATGCGGAATGAGCTACGGCTCTTCAATCTTTATTCATAAACGGAGATCAACTGATGTAATACAATCAAGAACGTAATGTGTATTTAAACACTTATGGAAAACCCTAAAAGCTTTAACCTAGCTTTTGCATGCATGCAAAGCATGCTGTTGCATTTATTAACTGAACTTCTAAATAGTAACTCAAGTAAAATCTAAAGCTAACTGAAGTAATTACTATTTCTAACATGTGCATCTTTTATTATTCTTTAAAGGAAAACATGGATTACAATCCAGCAACATCGTTGCGATAAAATCTCCTTCTAAAACTCGAAGCCTTCCATCACAAGGCTGCAATATAGAATTACAATAAAACTACTATACAGAGGTCTGCAGGGTTAGCCCTGTCATGGCATCAAGACGTATTAATGGAGTTTCCTCTCTGTCATGTACAACCCTACAAAATAGAGTATTAGGCTACATCCACAAAAGGTGTTGCTTATCTAATTATTCCAAAACATAAAGGTTACAATCCACAACTTAGCCGTTGCTATCATTTTCTTCTCAAAATCGTTCTCATAGAGAGGAGACTTTTACAAAATATTAGACACTAGCCGTTCCAACAGTTAGAAGATTCTAGCTTAGATATTAAATAACTGACATAATTCTTTTAATGCTATACCAAGGTTTATAAAAGGCAACCTCTATTATACTTTCTATGAACTGTCCTTTAATATTTATTATATAAATACACATAATTCTAGACCCTCATGGATCTTTTCCATTCTCAATAAATATAAGACAAGCTATTTCTAAAATCAAGAAATCATTCACAACACAAGAAACTACATAGGAATACTTCACCGAATTCTAGCTTAGATATTAAATAACTGACATAATTCTTTTAATGCTATACCAAGGTTTATAAAAGGCAACCTCTATTATACTTTCTATGAACTGTCCTTTAATATTTATTATATAAATACACATAATTCTAGACCCTCATGGATCTTTTCCATTCTCAATAAATATAAGACAAGCTATTTCTAAAATCAAGAAATCATTCACAACACAAGAAACTACACAGGAATACTTCACCGAAATTTGAGCTTTAATGTTCGTAAAGTCTAGCCGCTATAGACCTCCACTCCAAAAATAGTTTCCATGCAACCAAAACTACGAAAAGAGTTTGGATCTAAACTAACGTCTTAAGTGTTGATACTAAATCCTTACACTTCAATCAACAGACATGTAAAGTTTCTGTTAACTGGTATGAGGTAAAATGCAGAAGTCAAAGGGAATCGACTCCACCTAGCCGTCCTTCCTCACTACTCAAAAACAAATAGTAACATATGTATGTATTACACATTAAGAGCTTTCAGGTAAATTACTACAACGATTTGGGATCGACTATGTCTAGTCGTCCTTTTCTCAAATTGAATAATAATAATATTCGTTATGGTAACCCTACCCATAATTTAAATCAGGTATGACGACAGAGACCCGATCTTTATCTTTAACTACTCTAAAAGAAGAGAGTACGATTTTAATACAGCAAAATCAGAGATTATCTTGACACACAACTAGACTCGAGTTTATTTCTAATCCATCGCTGGCATAATATGTGACATAGATCAAGCAGATCCACTGCGGTAATTAGCAGTCTAAAATAAAACTAATATGGTATGTAAAGATTTTACACCAGAGATCTACAATACACATTTTAACCCAGAAAGGATTCTAAGTACAGATCTAGATCGCCACTCCACATTTCCTAAAAGGCATTTAGGAAAAAGGAAAAGACACATACAGATTTACCAACAGGCTTGATCGTAAGTACATGATCTAGTTTATCCTCCACGTTCATCAACTGGAAACGATTCTAGCAACCGACATAGGTATGCGATAAAGAAACAAAGCACCAACGTTTCGCTTAGTGATGAAAACAGCGTGTTTGACTGGGGATCGAGCCCACTCAGTAGAAAACTTGTCAAATAATACAACAAACAATAAAACGCATTCAATAAGGTCAATCAAAAATTGTTCACCCCATTTCATCTGTTGATACAGAAATAGATAACTATGTAAATACGTAGACACACATAATATTTGGATTACAGAGCCTATAGGTAGAAGATCGCTTATCTGTGCAAGTGTACAAGTCACTGCCACTAGTGGAAAAGTTGCAGGTGTTTCCCCTTCTAAAATGGCGAGTTTCCTTCCCGTAACTCAGATTGGTAGCTGCGCTTCCCTCCAGATGAGTAAGCACCAGCAAAACAAAACGCCCTCCTCTTTTCACCGATCGACAATCCTCCCTTCCTCTGTACATCCCCCCGCAATTTAACATAGTGTCCTCCATTATCTACACACCTCCTGGGAGTACGGGATTTTCTCTACCGAGGGAATTCTAATCAGGGCTCGGCAGTTTTGGCTGAGAGGCGATATTCTGAGATCTGAGTTAAGGAGACAGAAATCCGAAACTTCCTCCACTACTACCACTAACCTAGACATAAACTCCTCCATAACAAAAATGAGTGCGTCCTCTTTAATGATTGACCGACTCAAATCTAAGAAGCTCATCACTTGACACCAGATGCTTCTTTACAAATAATGAAAATACATGTGGTGGAAATTTTGTTTCATAAGGAGCAAACTCCCTAACAATTCTCGACCGGTATCTCCCATGACTAAATTCGTTAGTCAGTTATATATATATTTTTGTTGTTCAATGATATAATGATTACATATTATCATAGTATGTTTCTTCTCTTTGGTTTCTCTATAATGCCATATAATATATACATATATACAAAGGAAACTAATACATCATTATCTTCTTTGAAAATGTGTATGTACCTCTAGTTAAATAATCTCCTTTATCTCTTTAGATATATATAAAGCATCTAACATATATATATTACTTATAATACCCATCACATTAAATTATATATAAACAAATAGTCCTCTTGTAGTTGTTTCTAAATAGATAACTTATAATTCTTTTTTCCAATGGTGTATAAAGCTAAATCATAACATGATTAAAATAACATAGGTCATAAAGGAGGGATATCACAGTAAATCCTAAACAATTTTCATGTGTCCTTTCTTTATCCTATAACTATGACATTCATGTATTGGTCGTAACATTCAAGCAAGGAAACAATGCTGTTAACATTTAAATCACCCTCTTTACCCGTTTCCTAAACTCATTTGTTGGATATGATTAACTATATACATCTTTTGAATCCATTCTATAGGTTTCAACATTCTATATACAATGTAGATCTTCTCTAGTGAGATCTTAGTTCCTATACTTGAATAATCATCACGGGGTTAGCATAACCCGAACAACCACTTGTGAAGGTATTTAACCAACTTTATTGAAACATTCATAATTTCAAGAACAATTTAGATCACAAACATAGAAGAATATAACACATAATTCTGAGGACAATTTAGATCACAACCACAAAAGAATATAACACATAAGAGTCATACACAAGTGAGAGATCATATAGGTGGTTCACCCATCTCCAGGGCTACGTCCACAAGAATGTTATTTTATTAATCATTCGACCCCACGGGGTTACAATTCCGCAAGACTATAGTTGTCATGCTTTCTTTCAATCTTCTCATAGCCTCCGTTTTCCTAGTATATATATATATATACATTTTAATACTAGATCCAGCTAAAATATTTTCTATAAAAGTAATCTTGCTGGCTTCCATACTAGCAACAATATTTTACAAGACTTCTTCTCTAGTTTATTATCAAAACGTAGCAGCATATGTAAGATAGAGATAACAATCAGTTAACTCCAAGTTTCTTATTATAAATCAAAGTCTCACAGAGATCCTTTTGGTCGATAATATCTAAGAAGTAATAAGGCAGAACATTAACTTCTGCGACTTTCAAGACAAACACTTAATGTTAAGTAAAGCTTAAATAGTAATAACTCCAGGTATTTAACCAAGCCTGATGCAAGGGTTTATCCGAAATAAATTTCCAAAAATAGAGTAAAATCTCAGCTTCTACAAATTTTTCCAAATACAGTAGAGTTCAATAAAGTGTTAACCAGTTAACTATATCTATGTCGCGATTTCATTAACTGGGTGTTAACCTCTGATCAACAGGTTTTTGATATTCTTATAGGTAACTCGACTTATATTGACTGTACCTATGGACTTCTTTTTATAAAGGAAAATATGATTCTGGTTATCATTCGATAGATCCGTCTCCCATTTGTGAATCGTAAAGACTGAAACTCTCAGCAATGGAAGGCGTAATAGATATTTAATAATAGATCAGTATTGATGTGGCCGCAAACAAAATGTGCAGAGATTCCCATCATTCCGCGGTAGCAACAATATACAGTAGGGTTCCAACAAGCAGCATTCAATAACAGAAAACCAAGGATTTAAGACATGTATAAGTCCTACTCATAGAAAAGATAACCCATCAAGAGGCACTATCTCTATATATGCAAAAACAATAGAAATCGAGGTAATACACTAATTACTGGCCATCTCGGTTCTTCCCAAGATTACCTAAGCTCGTGCCATCACTATTCATACAAAAAAATAGAAATAGAGGTAAATGCACTATTTACGCAGAGGTTGATAATAGGAAACAAAGGTAATATGAAATCTACCAATTAACTACATTCTTCCAGAAGTTAACTATGCTAATGCTAACACTAGATAATACAATATTAACCAACTAAACTCTATTCTTGCGGCTAATACTTAAGCTTAGCGCTATCACTAAGAACTACGGCACACTGATCTGGAGTACAGAGATCCACTTAAAAGTTTTTAAAACAAGTCTTTGCACCCAGCAAGTCATTTTAAGGTCGGTTCATGGAGCCTTCCTAACCCAAATCAAAACCATATGATTCTGTCCAGTTATAATCCCATTATAAGCAACTGTGATAATACAGAACTTTATAAGTTTTTAAGAAAACGTTCTTTGGACGGACTAAAACTCTCTGTCATCGATACGCTAATGGCGATCTTACTATTCTTATTCTAAATCCGTTTTATTCAAATCTGTCAGAGGAAGGGATTGAAATCACTACCAGCAGAAATAGTAAGGGAAAGGATGTCAATGCAATCTCTACAAAATAATCTCAGATGCGAAGATTATTTACCATAATGAGAGGAATGCAACTACTCTCATAAGCCATAGGTAAAAACAAATACGGAAAACTCACCTCTATCTTGCATTAATCGAAAATTTTAGTTACCGGGCACAATATGCAGCCAAGTTGTTAAATTCTCCATCAACGAGAGCAGGCATAGGTCGCCCTCCTTAAAACGCAGGTGCGTTCTTCCCTTTTCCGTCAGTCTACAGCCATATTCTGTTACCTCCTTTCTTTCCTTACTACCTCCCTCCGTGCCTCCACTTATCGTTACAGTGTTTTCTTCTCTCCCCCTTGTATCGATAGCAAGCATAAGGCTTAAACATTTTAGCAGCTCTCCCTTCCTCCTCCCCATCGAAATCCCCCTTCCCAACTTAAATACTAACAGCGCTCCTCTCCACTCTGGAGAGTCCGCCCTGATAAGGAAAGATTCCTTTTCCAAGTGGGAAATAGAACTCAAAGTTCGTAGGGAGGGAATTGCCAAGTGGCAATGTATAATATTTGGGATGCTCGCATAAGGAGACAAACTTCCTTAAATTTTGCTAAGAGATTTACCCCAAACCTTTACTAATAGCTACACGTTATTTTCTTCCCCACTATAGTAATTAGCTGGGTGATTTTCCTTAGAGATATTAAATAAGAAAAAATGTTATATACATAACACAATTGCTCCTCGGTGCTATTAAGGTGCATAAGTTCCTTTTTTTTGTTTTTTTGTTTTTATACTAATCCATTATATGAATATATCTAATATATTCATGTCATTTTAAACCTTTCATACTCATAAGTATACGTATATCTCTATCTATATATATATATAAAATTCTAATACGTAGATTTCATATATATATATATAATAAATCACTAGGCCATAACAACCTAGATGGGTACAATCATATTTCTCAAATAATATTAATTTTGTACCTTAGGATGGATTATAATGTTTATACAATAACGAGTGAAATTGTATATTAAACTCTTGATCAACACACACCACTTTATATTTATTTTTTTCAAAGGTGGTTGTAACATAGCCCCCATTTAGTTTCCATTTTTAAGTTCTTAGGCTAAGTTTCTGGCGCCCTCTTAGTACTAATTATGGTTATCATTATAGTCAATAGACTCAACATGTCATACGAACACATACACTCTAGGTTAATATCCTACTATATATTAATGTTGTACACATAACACTAATATATATAGATGCATATATATTATTTATTCTCTAAGACATATATATCTTCTATACATTGATATTCTAACATATAGCATCAACATATATATGTTATTATTCCAACACAATAACATATAATAATCAATTACAATTACAAATATATAGGTTATAAAGGAGGGATATCACATCCACCGAATCATTCATGAGCTTCGAAAGATCGATTAAATTTAACCTAGCAAGAAACGAGAGGTGAGGCTGCGAAGCTTGATTACTAGCTCCCAAAAGAGACTGACTTTGCGAACCGGAATGTTGAACCATCTACATCGAACTCAACACCTGAGGTGCCAATGAACTCTGTTAGAAACCGTGACTATGACCATAAGGATGATACGTTTCTCCAAACTAACCCATGTTAGGATACACATGCATATGCGTGGAAAAGGATTCATAGGGTGGAATGGAATAAGGGCCAAAACTGATTGAATAATTATAAAAGTTACCTCCATAATAATGGGGTATATGACCACTAGATGCAATAAAAATAGCTGAGTGAGGTCCATAAGAGAATGGTATGTTCCCAACCCCGCAAAATGAGGTACTAGGAGTATTATTGTGAATCATATAAGCGTTTGTGGTCACAGGAACATGCATAGAGGAATATGGGTTAATGTATGGTATATAACTCGAAGATCCAATGCCTACCGTGAAACCTCCACTCAAGAAAGGATTCACACTAACACTAAGGGCTGACGAAGGAGGTGGCCCTCCTCCAACACTCAGAATAGATGGAGGGATGTGACCACTTCCAAACTAATGAGCAATATAAGGGGGTATAGTGCCCCCAATCCCAATGCTAGGGATAGCATGACTACTGGACATGGTGGAAGTAATCGTTGACATAAAACTAGGAAGACCCAAAGAAAAAGGGTCTGAAGTCGTAGAGACGGATGTAGAACCAAAACTTGGCATAGCTAAGGATGAACCATATAAATAACTGGATGACCATGTTTCATCAAAAGGGTTACTACAAGTGGGATGGGATGTCCCAGACCCAGGAGGAGTGGTGTGTAGTGAACCTCCCCCCCATCCACTCTTAAGAGTGCAAGTAGGGGAATTTCCTTTTGTGCCATCGGATGGAGTTGCGGGGACTCTTATCGTGCCAGATGCATAACTCATAATGGGAGCTCTCTAAAGCTTGTGAGATGTGAATAAAGGACAAGTGATAGTCCTCCGACGTCTCTTGCGAAGAGATTGTGACAGATCGCTATCTAGTAAACGAGCCAACCGACGATATCGATAAATAGGTGGATATCAATCCATGATGAATTCACAAAGTCAACAAATAAATGTCTCCTAACGGCCAACTAGAATGCCACAGAGCACACACCTAAAAAAAACTATACCCAAATGCACACAACAGGGGCCTGGCTCAAAGGATCTCCCGACACTATAGCCAATATGTCTTTCCTACGAGAGGCTTGAGACTCCCAAACTATAACTGGAGGTAATATAATCAATCATAAGGCCCCCCAGACTTCACTGTGTGAACACAACTGTGTTGTCCGACCCCTATCTGACTTAGGACAATCGTGGAATAACTGCTGCAAATGTCCTATGTGATACCTAGGTAAAGAAACTATGCCCCCCACGTATAACCAATGTTCATGCGAATAGTCGCAGGTGGGATCCGTCGTATGGGTAGGGTTGCTAAGCCCAAAACTCAAGAAGGTCAAATCCCCCAAGAATCCCCAGATACGAAAAAATCCTGGATATATCTCCCACGTTCAACAAGTATTGGAGAGATATCTCCACAACCAACCTCCCGTGACCTCGTGCTTAACTCTAGCATGAGTAGAGTGTCTTGAGAACACCGTTGTATACCATGGGTTTCACGAATCCCTGGTCAAACACATAAACTTGTTTAATAGTCTTTGGATCGTTTACTCAACAGTGATCTATTCCAAGACTCTAAACCTATACTAGTTGTTGTATCCTAGAAAAGAAATCGTTCTAATCAATTTTAGATTAAGCGTTAATTTTAATGGCTATGATTAATCAAAAGGATATGGTCGTGAAACTAGTGATGTGAAAAAACTCAATGATATGCACACCCGAAAAACACTAGACTCATCTACTGATGAAAAAATGTGCCACTAAATGACAGTCAAACCAACGTTTCGTTTTCAAAAATAAAAATGCAATCTCTTTATATTTTCATGCACAAACAAGCCCTAATGAAAGCACAAACAAGTCCTAATGAAAGCACAAGCACTCTAATGCAAAATGCAAATACATAAAGCAATTTTGTTTTTGTATTTCACTATAAATGAATGAAAATGCAAACAATGTTTTTGTATTTTTCAATATAGATGAAAAAATGCAAGTAGAATCAAAACTTTTCAGAAAAGAATGCAGAGTATGCAGTGCAGACAACCCAACAAACCCCAAAAAGCAAGACTCAACTAATCTAATGAGCTATAAAAATAAAAAATGGTTAAAAACCAAATTCTCAAAAAACTAAAGAAAGAGGAGTTTCTAGTCAGTAAAAGGGCATGGAACAGTCAGGATATAAGCCTAATAAGACTCAGGAACACCCAGAATTCACCCAGCATCAACCAAACATGACAAACATGGTTAAACCGAACTTGTATGCAACTGTTCAAAGAACAGTAGCATATGTAGGCGGGCTAGGGAACTATCAGTCATGGGTATACGCGAGTACCTCAAAGCAGACTTGCCTACAGGGCATAGAAGGTGGACCAAAAATGAACCAAAGAGCCAAGAAAACTCAATATTTTCTATGCAAAACCTAACATCCTATCAACGACATAGAAACTCAATAGAACAGAGACCCAAAACAAGGAAAAATGCCTAAAAACCCCAAAAATGGAGGTTCCTCCCTAGCGGAGACGCCATTTCAAGGAGGGTTAGCATTATCTTTCTTAGGATTATTCCTATTGTTCGCACCCCTACGATTATTTTTCCCCTTCTTCTTCCCACCAGGTTGTTGGTTACTGGATGGGTTCGCCGATTGTATAGAATGAACATTGGACGACTAGGTTGAAACAGACGAGGCATGATCCTGTCTTGGGGTAGACCACAATAGAAAGATGACTACCGGAAATCGACTCAATTCCCAATGTATGCTATATAAATTTAAATGCTAAGAAGTGGAATAAAATACCAACCTTCAACCAGACGCTTGATGTAGATCCCCGTTGAGCTTTCGGATCAACACACTTCAACCTGCAGCTTAGTCTTAACAATAAACAAAAGTAAGTGCATATGATATATGAAATTTGTTAGCGTAAACAATAGCATGGTCCATGATATACATAAGTAAATGGTCCCAATGATAATAAACCAATCACAATATCAATTCGACAAGAAAATGAATATTTCTATTAATATGAACAAGAAGTACAAGATACAATCTGCTGCCGACAACTCATCCGAACCAAGAACTAGGTCGCTCCACTTGTGCCTCCACTACTTCAACCCCCCATGCAATGGAAAACTCACGAGTAAAGGAATGAGTCCTTCACAAGATATGGAAGAGTTTGGTAGGTGAACATAAAGGGTTCACAACAACGAGGATCAATGGATGTAGACTCAAGTTATGGAAAAAATCCAATAGAGTTTCGATGCTATCTCTTTCTCCTCCTTCCATGCACCATAAAGATCAATATATAACCCTCCAAATGTAGGTGAAAGGTTGAATCGAGTCGTTTCGAGATACATGGAGGGCCAAAGGTCACAATGGCCGCTTTTTGTAGTGAAAAATAGAGTTTTTACTATCATTTACCAAAAGTTGATGTACACGGGCTGTAGTGATGCAGCCTGCGTATGTACACGAGGTGTACTGAAGTAGCTCGCGTAACATGTAACATGTAACCGAGTGGAATTGGTGTCATGTTGAAATGATTGGAACCTACCTTCAAGATCTTGAGAAGAGTCCCTAATGTCTAGAGAAATATGAGCAATTAGTTCCTCAAATTTGGTTATTGTAATCTTCATAATTTGCTATTTAGTAATGTCAATTTTGTTGATTTGACTTAAGGGATAACACCTGCTAAGCCAAGGGTGAGAAATCATCATCCACTTTGTTCATTCAACAAATATCAATCTTTTGCTTCTGAGTTAAATTCTTTTGAATTGTGATACATTCTTTTCTTAGCTTAAGATTTCAAATTAAGTGGGTCTTTCCTTAGGTTTATTTGTATATATGTTTGCATGTTTTGGTTAAATTAGTTAGTTTTACTTTTCGTTTTTCTTTTTCAGTTTGCTTGAAGTTAGAAAGGGATTATTGTAAATAAATAATGTTGTGTTGGAATGCTACTAATAAGCCTGATATCCTTTTAGGAAGGAATTTTAAGCGGTTTATTGTTCTATCAAACCTTCTTACTATGACCAAACTACTCCTAGCTTTGAAAAACCTTTCATGAACTTATATGAGCAAGCAATTAAACCCCTTGGAATTATCCTCATATTTTTATCTTTTAAATGGTATCAAAAGTCAGTAAACTTCACCTATCAAGGATGTTTCTTCGAGAATCTGCATGAGTCCGTAACATTAGCCATCATTATATTGTCTATACAATTTGTGGATTTTTTTCTTGTTTTTTCTACCCATCCATTAACTTTTGCTATAAATAAAATCAATCATTTTAAGTCTTCGGTTAAATAATAGGAGGTCTCTTAATAGATACATCCTATCATGATCATAAGCCTTGTCGGAATGACATCATCATCCTTGGTCACCAACCTAGGGTGATGTATCTTGGTTGAAAGACCATGAGACACAAGGTCTCATCACGAGCCAGATTGTTCATCTCCGATAGTTCTCGTGAGTACTGTTGTCAACCTCTCGTTACCAAGCCAAGGCAGTATTATCTAACCAAGGTTCTTATAGATATCACCATCTCATTGTATATGATTATGAAATAAATGAAGAAGTTAATTAAGGAGCAATAGGTATCAAAAATGAGCAGACCTGCTCATGATCATGGGCATCATCGGACTGACATTTCCCACATCCGGTCACCAAGCCGAGGCAGTGGCTCTTGGTTGTGAAATCGAGAGATGGTGTGTAACCATTATCCTTGTAAAGTTTCATATATAATGCTTGGGGTAATTTATCTAGTTGTAACAGTATTTTTAGTTCAATCATTTCTATGAGCTAGTGAGTTAAGGAGGTCATGTGGTGTCAAATTTGATACTTCAAGAGGTCTCTTTATGCTTCCTATCTTTGTAATTTTCAAGTAAACATACAAAGATAACTGTTTCTCCCAACATGTTGCCATTTGTTGGCACCCCGACAACTCCCCTTTATTTGTGCAAAATAAAGGGACACCCCCATGTAAATTTTGTAAATATTTAGCTTTTGAGATTTTCTTTCTTCTTTTTTTTTGCTTGATTTGGTAGGGAATTTCATGGTTTCTTGTTAGATATTTAGTTTTCGTTCACTTCTCTGGGATTATCTTTCATGAAGATGCGATTTGACAATTTGGATAACCTCTTTCGTTTGACCGTTTTGAAGTTTCGTCAATGTTACAAAGTTTGAATCTTAATTACTTTGATGAATAAATATACATTTTGATGGATTGCAATTAATGATCTAAATTGTTAATTTTAAGATGTCAAGTGTGGTAATATTTAAAGATTTTATGTTTAAAATATTAAGTTGATCTTCTTTTATCATTTCATTAAAATTGTTAAGTATAAAAGAGAGGAATGAAGAAGTTACATTTTTTTTAAATTTGGTTAACACTCTTAATATATATCTTATCATATGAGCATATTGTTTTAAAGGGTTTATTATCTTCATAATTTGAATAATTTGAAAAGTAAAAGGGATTCGCTTGTTTTTACTAATATGTAAACAGTTAGGACCTCCTCGGAATTTTCACCATAATAAGAGACTTTATCCTTATATCACTTTATATTACTCAATAACTATTTAATTATATTATTTCAAGCCTAAATTTCTTTGTCACTAAAATCACATGTCCGTTCTTTGAAATGATAATTAATTTAATGGATGTTCTTTTAGTGACTATGGAATATTTTAAAGGAATATTAGAATCGAGATCCATTTTAAAAGTAGTAAGGAGTTTTAATTTTATTAAAAAGCTCTCAATATGTATCAAATACATTAACCTATTTAAATGTTTTAGTCTGCTATGAGATTTATGGTTGACATTTTTATCAATGTCAACATATATTAGGATTATCACACTTTATTCCATCAAACCAAAGCGATGTACAAACATAAGATAGTAGGATTCATATTTTTATATCTGTTTCCAAAGTAAATGAATGAAGTAGGCTTGAAACTATTGTAAATAAATAAACTAACAATAATCACATTTTTAAATGTGGTTGATATTTATTGATCAATGTATATCAACAATGATTACACATTTAAAAGTGGTTGATATTCATCGATTGACGAATATCAACTACATTTAAAAATGTGGTTGTTGCTAGTAGACAACTGACCCCAACCAAGAAATAACGAGATTAAAATTCTAATACATTAAGAAAAAAATTATTTCGAAATAAAAATGAAAAAATGCTTATTAAGGTTAAAAAAAATTAAACATATTAAAATAAAATAAAGTAAATTAAATAAAAAATAAATAAAGTAAAATTAAAAAATGGAATAAAAGTAAAATAAACTAAACTAAATTAATAAAATAAAGTAAAATAAAATAGAATAAAAATAAAATATATTAAAAAAATAAAAGTAAAGTAATTAAAGTAAAAAAATTTAAGTAAAAGTAAAGTAAAATAAATAAATTAAATTAAATTAAATAAATAAATAAAGTAAAGTAAAATAAAAAAAAAATAAACTAATGAAATTAAATTAAATAAAGAAATTTAATAAACCAAATTAAATAAAATAAAAATAAAGTAGATTAAATTAAATAAAGTAAATAACTAAATAAAGTAATTAAAATAAAGAAATTAAATTAAATTAAAAAACTAAAAACAAAGGATTCATTAAATGTTGATATCAACCACTTTTAAAAGTTAATTTAAAATTTATTTAAAAATTTGATATCAACCACTTTGAAAAGTTAATTTAAAATTTATTTTATTTTTAAATGTAGTTAATTTAATATGTTTTAATTTAATACTAAATATTTTTAAAAATAAATTAATATTAATTTAGATATGAGTTTAGATATTAAATAAATTAAGTTAATTTAATTTTAAATATTAGTTTTAGACATTGATTTTAGTTTTAAATATTAGTCTTAATTTATTATTAATTTAGATATTAGTTTTAGTTTTAAATATTAGATATTGGTTTTAGATATTTAGTTTAGATATTAGTTTTAGATATTTATATTATTATTTACAATCTAAATTTTATTATTATTATTTTATTATTAAAATATACTTATTAATAAAAACATAGGAAAAAATAATATAAGTAAATAGATAATAAATAAATAATAATAATATAAGTTTAATTATTTATACTTGTTTCAAAATCGTTGACCTTAATCCATAGTTGACGCTCAACCAAGGTACAGTTTGAACCATTGTTGACCATTGTTTAAGCATGGTTGAATTTAGTGCTTCATGGTTGACATGACCAAGAGAAAATTGGTGTGGAACATGGTAGACATGTACAGGAGAACATGGCCAACCATTGTTTGACCATATTATGAAACCATACTAAAAAGTCAATCCATAGTTGACTTTGAAGTAAGGATGACTTCAATCCAAGGTTGACACCAAACCATGAATGAATTCAATCAAATGTTGACTTCAAACCATGGTTGAATTGATTCCATAGTTGACTACAATACAAGTTTGACTTCCATGTTTCACTTCAATCAATGGTTGACTTCAATCCAAGGTTAACTTCAATCCATGATTGAATTAAATCTAAGGCTGGGTTGAATCCAAAGTTGACTTCAATCCATGGTTGAATTCAACTTGAATCCATGGTTGGCTTCAAACCAAGGTTGAATTCAGTACTTGGTTGACTTCAATCCATAGTTTTTGTTTAAACATAGTTGAATTCAATCTAAGGTTGACTTCAATCCAAGATTGACTTCATTACTTACTTGAATTCAGCCCATAGATGACTTTCACCCATAGTTTTCATTTAAACATAGTTGAATTCAATCCATAATTTCTTTCAATCCAAGGTTGACTCTTAAGCAACGCTGAATTCAATCCAATGGGCGAATTCAATCCAAGTTTGAATTCAATCCAAAGTTGAATTCAATATGTGGTTGATTTGATTCGAAGGTTGACTTCAAGCGAAGGTTGTCTTAAAGGTTAACCATCCTCTAATGGTTGACTTTAGTCCATTAATAATACCAACATTAATTATTCAATCCATGTTTGACTTCAATCCATAGTTGAATTTTAAGTAAGGTTGAATCCAATACATGGTTGACGTTTAAGCAGGTTAAATTTAATCCAATATTGAACTCAATCTATAGTTGACCTCAATATAATGGTTGACTTCCAGCAAGGTTGACTACAATCCTTGGTTGACTACTATGGTTGAACATGATTGACTATGTTTAACTATGTTTGACTATGGTTGAGTTTGGTTGACTAATTGACTATGGTTGACTTGTTTTGCCGAAATTGACTTTTCATTAACATTGTTTAACTTTTTACTCTCATTGAATGTGGTTAAATTTGGTAACTAATGGTTGACTTTGGTTAATCTTGATTGGTTTTACTTGATTATGGTTTACTATGGTTAACTGTGAGTGGATGTGGTTGAATTTGGTTAACTAATTGAGTATGGTTTACTTTGGTATACAAATTTTGGTTGACCATGTTTACATTGTTTGCTTTGGTTGATTTTGGCCCTTACATTGTTTGGTTGACTATGTTTACATTATTTGCTTTGTTTGGTATACCATGGTTGACTTTGGTTTACATTGTTTAGTTTACCATGGTTGAATTTGGTTGACATTCATTAACTTTGGTTGTGTGGGTGTGGTTGAGTTTGGTTGAATTTCGTTGACTTTGGTTGTTTGGGCATGATTAATTTGGTTGTTTTGGATGACTTTGGTTTTTTGGGCATGGTTGACTTTGGCTATTTAGGCACAGTCAACTTTGGATGAAGTTGGTTGTTTGTGCATGGTTGACTTTGGTTGAATTGTGTATATATCGTTTACAATATTTTATTGACCATGTTTACATTGTATGGTTTGGCATGGTTGACTTTGGTATACATTGTTTAGTTGACCGATCAGTTTCTGTGTTACAGTTCATCCCCGAAAGTGAGAGAGTGCATCTCTGTCCACATTGGCCAGGTCAGAAAGTTTGTTGGATGATCTTCCTCGATCATGGCATTTAGGTGCTTTTATTATTATTATTATTATTTTATTATTAAAAATAAATTAGTTTTTAATGAAAACAAAGGAACAAATAATATAAGTAAATAGATAATAAATAAATAAAAAGTTAAATCATTAATAACAATATAAGTTCAATTATTTATGCCTGTTTTAGAATGGTTGACCTTAATCCATAGTTGGCACTCAACCAAGGTACACTTTGAACCATGGTTGACCATTGTTTAGGCATGGTTGAATTTAGTGCTTCATGGTTGACATAACCAAGAGAACATGGCCAACCATTGTTTCACCATATTATGAAACCATATTATGAAGTCAATCCATAGTTGACTTTAAAGTAAGGATGACTTCAATCCAAGGTTGACACCAAACCATGAATGAATTCAATCAAATGTTGACTTCAAACCATGGTTGAATTCATTCCATAGTTGACTACAATACATGTTTTACTTCCATGTTTCACTTCAATCAATGGTTGACTTCAATCAAAGGTTAACTTCAATCCCTGGTTCAATTCAATCTAAGGCTGGGTTGAATCCAAAGGTGACTTAAATCCATGGTTGAGTTCAACTTGAATCCATGGTTGTCTTCAAACCAAGGTTGAATTCAGTACTTGGTTGACTTCAATCCATAGTTGACTTCAACCCATAGTTTTTGTTTAAGCATTGTTGAATTCAATCCATGGTTGACTTCAATCCAATGTTGACTTCATTACTTGCTTGAGTTAAACCTATAGTTTTATTTCAAACATAGTTTTCTTTTAAACATAGTTGAATTCAATCCTTGGTTTCCTTCAATCCAAACTTGACTCTTAAGCAAGGATGAATTCAATCCAATGGGCGAATTCAATCCAAGTTTGAATTCAGTCCATATATGACTTCAATCAATATTTCAATTCAATCCAAAGTTGACTTCAATATGTGGGTGATTTGAATCGAAGGTTGATTTCAAGCGAAGGTTGTCTTAAAGGTTGACCATCCTCCAATGGTTGACTTTAGTCCACGAAAAACCAACATTAATGATTCAATCCATCGTTGACTTCAATCCATGTTTGAATTCATTTCAAAGTTGAATTTTAAATAAGGTTGAATCCAATCCATGGTTGACTTTTAAGGAAGGTCAACCATGGTTTACTTTGGTTTACATTGTTTTGTTTACCATGCTTGACATTGGTTGACCTTGGTTGTTTGGTTGACATTGATTAACTTTGGTTGTTTGAGTGTGGTTGACTTTCGTTGAATTTGGTTGTTTAGGCACGGTTGACTTTAGATGAATTTGGTTGTCTGTGCATGGTTGACTTTGCTTGAATTGTTTATATATCGTTTACAATTTTTGATTGACCATGTTTACAGTGTATGGTTTTCTATTGTTGACTTTGGTATACGTTATTTGGTTGTATATGTTTGACCATGGTTGAGTTTGATTGACTAATTTACTATGGTTGACTTGTTTGGCTGAAATTGACTTTTCACTGACATTGTTTAACTTTTGATTTTCATTGAATGTGGTTAACTTTGGTAAATAATGGTTTACTTTGGTTGGTTTTACTTGATTATGGTTTACTATGGTTGATTATGAGTGGATGATGTGGTTGACTTTGTTTGACTAAATGAGTATGGTTGACTTTGGTATACAATATTTGGTTTACCATATTTACATTGTTTGCTTTGGCTCACTTTGGCCCTTACATTGTTTGGTTGACTATCTTTACATTGCTTGCTTTGTTTGGTTAACCATGTTTTACTTTGGTTTACATTGTTTTGTTTATCATAGTTGACTTTGGTTGACCTTGTTGTTTGGTTGACATTGATTAACTTTGGTTGTTTGAGTGTGATTGAGTTTGGTTGACTTTCGTTGACTTTGGTTGTTTGGGCATGATTGAATTTGGTTGTTTTGGATAACTTTGGTTGTTTGGGCATGGTTGAATTTAGTTGTTTAGGCATGGTTGACTTTGGATGAATTTGGTTGTTTGCGCATGGTTGACTTTGGTTGACCATCTTAACATTGTTTATTTTTATTGACTCTCGCCCTTACATTATTTGGTTGACTATGGTTGACATTGTTTGGTTGACCATGTTTACATTGTTTATTTTTTTTGGTTAACCATCGTTGAATTTGATTTACATTGTTTGGTTAACCATGGTTGACTTTGGTCAACCTTAGTTGTTTGGTTGACTCTGCATCTTTTGGTTGAGTTTGATTAAATTTGGTCATTTGGGCGTGGTTGACTTGGTTGACTTTGGGCATGGTTTCCTTTGGATGAATTTCCTTATTTGGGCATGGTTTCCTTTGGATGACTTTCATTGTTTGGGCATGGTTGACTTTGGTTCACTTGAGTTTACATTGTTTTTATGAATTTGGTTTACATTGTTTAGGTGACCATGGTTTATTATATTTAACTATTGTTTACATTGTTTGAGAATGGTTGACTTTGGTTTAGTTTGGAAGAATTTGGTTCTTTGGTTGAATTTAATTGTTTTGGTTGACTTTGCTTGTTTGAGCATGGTTGAATTTATTTGACTTTGGTTATTTGGGCATGGTTGACTATTATTGCATCATGGTAGACTATGATTGACTTTAAAACATGGCCAACCATTGTTTGCATGTGGTTGACTTTAAACTATATTTAACCATTGTTGACCATGGTTGACTTTGATTTTGATTGTTTGATTTGATCGACATGGTTGACTTTTTTTAACATGGTTTGGTTAACTGTGGTTGAATTTGGTTGGCCATTGTTAACTTGGTTGATGATGGTTTCCTATGCTTAAATTTTTTTACATTATTTGGGCACGGTTGACTTTTGTTGATTCGACAGGGTTGACTTGGTTCTTTGGTAGACTTTGGTTGTTTTAGTTGGCTTTGATTAACTTTGGTTGTTCGGGTTGGATTTAATGAGAATTACCCTCACAATTCACATATTCCCTGATTTGGTTGTTTTGGTTGGCTTTGATTAGCTTTTGTATTATTGTTAACCATATACTTACTTGACACAAAAACCCAATAAGAGTAACATTTCTCCGTGCATGACCATAGAAGACATGTCTCTCCACCGATGGGTGATCACTAGAATAAATATTTTTCACTATGTAATAATACTTTCCTCCCAGGATTCAGTGTGCAATATAGCCACCCGTTTTTGCTCTTTTATTAATAATATTGTTATATTAATAATAATATTGTTATTGTTAATAATATTATTATTGTAATTAATAATAAAATTCAAAATAATAACATTAATACATTTTTTAAATAATATTATAGTATTTATTAAATTAAATAAAATTATTAAAATGAAATTATTATAATATTATATTACTTTTTAATGTATAGCTAAACACCTCACATGATCCTCATGTAGTTTTGCACTAAAAATCTTTGTAAACAAAATCCAAACAAATTTGTTAACTTCACTAATCACAACTACTTATATACTAAGTTCAAACCTTCTTAGAGATAAAATCTTTGTAAACAAAATCCAAACAAATTTGTTAACTTCACTAATCACAACTACTTATATACTAAGTTCAAACCTTCTTAGAGATAAAATAAAATGTAGAGATGAGTTCATACATTTTTGCAATATACGAAAAGTTAAAACCAAGGAAGAATAAAATAAGGTTTTAATTAAAAGACAGAAACTAAATTTCCAAGATTACAATATTTCTTTAAAAAATAATAGATTATTATTGAGATAAATATGTAAATATATATTTTTATGGAAAAAAATTATATTTCATCATTCAAAATATTAATTAATTATGTTTAGATTTAGTATTGTGAAATAAATTTTTATCTTCTCTATTTAGATACAACTTTTGATAAAATTAAAATAAAAATAAAATATTTTATATAGAATATAATTAAAGAAAAAAATACATTCCAATAGTAATAATAGGTAATAAAAATATGTAAGTTTTTTTCTTTTCAACCAAAAAAGAAATTTCTTGCTATTCATAAGGGTGAATCAAATAAATTTACAATAAAGCCTATCCGAGGGATAGTTTACCAGCATTCTTCAGAAACTAAAACAGGCTTGTCCAATCCTATCTGGATACAAAAACTACTTATACTCCATCTTCAATCAAACATATTGGGATACCTGCATTAATAGATCAATACTTATGACTAATTACTATGTAGTAATAGTCATTAAGTATAAAAATATTAAGTAAAATATGAAAAAATATAGTAATCTTATTTTCAAAAATATTTAAATGGATATAGTTATCCAATTACATTGAATTAAAACCAATTTTATTTTAATTAAAACTATGTGTTAACATAATTAAGTAGCAAACCCTAAGTTAGCTATTCACTCTCACCCAAAAATAATAAAAATAAATAAATAAATATAGTTCAAAGTTATAAAAAAGTTCATAAAAAGTTTAAATAAAGTAAAGTTGTAAAGTTTAAAAAAAATTAATTTGTATCTTAATAAATAATAAATAATGTAAAAATTTGATTTTAACATTAAAAATAATAACTTAAATAAATCTAAATATTAACCAAAAATAATAATCAAAATATCATATTTTATATTATTTAAATCTAAAAATTAATAAAAATAAAATAATAATAAAAATATCACATTTTTTATTATTATTTAAATTTAAATATCAATTAAAAATAAAATTAAGGCTACTGTTGCCGAGCTAGGTAGTTTGGAGTGGCCGCTGAAGCCTGAATTATTTCAAGTTCTCCAATGTTATAACAGATTACTGTTGGGGTTTCGTGATCCTTCTCCTACAGAGCTCAATTGGAAGCAGTTCTTTAAATACAGAAGCGGTGCTTAATGAATGGATTAAAATTCTAGGGCAACTTATTTGGACAAAAACATAATAATTCATATTATTAATTAGTATAAAATTGGTTATATTTATTTGAGTTTTGAATTTAATAAGTTTTGAATGAATTAATTACAATTTTTATAAAGGTGTTTTTTTTTCCTTAAAGTTCAACATCTTAAAATATTTAATAATAAAAATCAGTGAAATTTATATATATATGGTTTTATAAATTCTATGTAAATAAGAAAAAATACATAATTTTCAGCAAAAGTACATAATCTTAAAAAATGGCTAATTGTGAAATGGTGTCATCTGTGTTTCCATTTATTTCTCATTCTGTGTTTCCAATTATTTCTTATTAATGAGCTACCAGCTATCGAGAATGATGGTTGAAAGCACTGACATTTATTGTTTAGAATAGTGTTAATGGTGTTAACCTATTTAATGAATAATAATTGTATAGTGGCATGAGACAAACAATATGCGCCCCATAAATTACTATGTAATTTTAACTATCGCATAATCTTGTGCCAGGAATTGATCGGTACAGTTACTAAATAAACGATAGCAATCTAAATACAGTCCCATGTTCATAATTTTTTCTTTCAGCTAACGAGAGATGTCAATGGTTTTATAAGGGCCTCCTTCGCCTTGGAATTTTATGGAAGTTATCATGAGGGCGCTCAAGACATGAGTGCTGAATGAAAGAAATAAGATGAGCGAAATAACTAAAAATTGTAGTGTATAAATGTTAATTGGTAGCAATTCATTTCATTATAAATTTTAGTTGGCACCCATTAAAACACACAAACATCATGGATCCATCCAACACAGGCTTCTATCTAATGAAAATATAAATATGTATTATAATGCAAATATAAATCCGTATTACTATTTACCTAGGTTAAAAAGCACAGTGTGCAGGCATCAGAAAGATGATTCTGAGATTTGGCGCTTTCCACTAATGATTGCTATGCACCAATAAACCGATAAAATAAGCATTAAAAATTAAACCTGAACAACGGACGAGAGCTTACTTCTAATAGAAATTGCATGCAAAATCATTCGAAAACAGTCTCGCTCACAAATCGCTGTCTTCCAGAATGTCAGTTTCGGATCTGTTCACAAATGCATATTTCACTGCTCCTTCTGCCTTTCTCTTCTGGCACTGCTTTGTACTTCTGTCCAAACATATAAAATGTTATTACTATAAAATCTCTCTGGAATACCTTTTACGGAAGGGATGACCAAAATCTTCGGAATCAAGAGCCGACTCCATCACAGACCGTACATAAACAATTCGGGAGAAATTACCCCATGCACGCCCAAGGTATGGACGGGCTTGGCCTGTAATCCTCCATTCCACACACGGAAACCCAGTTGGCTGGCTGGCTGGATTCCATTATTCAAAACTACCAAGTTTTACAAATCCAAGCCAATTAATGTTAATTTCTCAAACATAAGGACAATAACAGAACTCCAGCATTAATTTAGACCTCAGACCTAAAATCCTGAAAAACGCTGATATCGCGGATATGGTTGATATAGGCCGCCATCACCATGGAGCTATCGCCCTCACCATTGAGCAATCACCATGGAGCCATCGCCCTCACCATGTTATAACAGCATTTCGGAATGATAATTACACAACATAGGGAGTAGAATGTGTAATATCAAGCAAAAACCGTTGGTTCCGAAATGGAGAGAAATATGAGATTGGGATCGGCACTTCTCGTGCTCTACTTTTCATTTCTTTTTATTTCGAAATCCGCTGTAATTGCCCTACGAAGAACTGGCCCTCGTTATGGAGGGGAGGAGGAGCGCCAGCATCACCAGGTTTACACCGTTTCGGACCAGATCATCAAGCAAAACCGTTAGTTCTCCCCCACCGCGTGGCTAACAGTTTGATTAGCAAAAAAAACTGTAACCTAATTTTTATTAGCAAAAGACTCTTGGTTAACCTGTGAGTTCACCCTAAATCTACGCCCTTGGATGGATGTGCTCGACGAAGAATATGCCTAGCCACTACATCTTAATGTGAACGTTTGCATGATAATCATAAAGAGTAATTCCTATGTGTTTGGTTCGTGATCATTGGTTTCATATTCAGGTTTGGAGATAATGTTTCATGAATATTTTATTAATGGGTAATCATATGATTGAAGGTTTATTGAAGGATGGAACGTAAAAGTTATTAAATAAAGAAAGCATATTACCATGCCACGAAGATATTCGTAAACGTCAAATTCATCTAAGCCTTCAACTGCATTAAATTCGAATTCATCAAATCTAGAGGTTATGCAATTGCATTGAATCGATGCCAGGAATGCAAGGGTGTATATCAGATTATTTAAAGTCTTGGAGAGTTGGTTCATGCCTGTTGAGATCCCACTGAACGCCAATATCGCTACCAGAATTCTCTTATAATAACAGGAAAAATCCCAAAACAAAACTTCTTGTTAAAGAAGATCTTCACCATTACCTAATCATGGGAAAAATTAGGGGTCACTTTGCGAGCAAACTTTTTCGAAGCCGGAAAAACCGTAGAAAGCCCACTTCCCAAATGGGCTCCTTTACCCCTATCCATAGACGGTTTTGGAAATATCTCAACAGATTGGGAGAAATTCGTTCCGGAACAGAGGTGATTTTTTCAGCATTTGGTTGTTGCCAGTTTGGTATCCAGTTAAATGAACCAAAGTTTTGGGGATTGGATTCTGTACTTCCCATTATTCTTCACTTTTATAAATTTGACCTCAGAGGTTTGAGAAGGAGGGGGGAAGACTCTGTAGAGAGATAGAGGGAAAGATTTTCCCAAAAAATCTTTGTGTTTTTTTTCTTCTGTAGAGAAAATCTCGAGAGGGCCAGAGAGATTTTATTTTCTAACTTCTGTAAATTTCTTAATTTCAATTGTATATGAAAGTAAGGAGAGGGAGATTCTACTAAAAGTGGTTTCTATACATGCAAAGAGATATGTAATTTTTATTCAGAGAGATTGTTTTTATTATTGTTCCAAAACTTTTTCAATTGTTTCAGTAAGGTTGCATTTTATTGTTCTTCTTAGCTCATTAATTTGAATAAAATTTAAATGCAATTTATGTTTTCATTCCAATTTTTAAACTTTTATGTTTATTTGTCTAGAATGATTAATTTTATTATGTTCAATTGTCTTAAACAGTTACAGGTATGATGTAATGAGCAATTTATAAATGAGTAGTTATTTTGTTGATTATTTGATTTTTGAAATATTGATGTGCTTAAAGAATTACATTTTATTTTAATTTCTTTAAATAAACTGTAATTAAATCACACTTCACATGCATCACACTTATATTAATTATGGTCCCATGGGATAGATTAGAAAATACATTAGGTAGAATAAAATTTAGTAAAATCTATAGGTAATTTAGCAACTACTAAAATGTTGTTTACAATTTAGCAGCTACTAAATTTCTGTTCTTGATTATATTAGAAAATATATTTTCTAACAATGTAGTTTAGTTCATTTTCATTTAGTTTCAATAAGTAGGAACTACCAACAAATCTATTACAAAAAAAAAATCATGAGACTCTCTTGTTGAGAGAAGACCTTAAAGGTAACAGGGCTTTATTCTTGTGAGAAGTAGCCATCCTAAACAGACAAGGAACTGTGGTAAGAACCTTATTTGGGTTACTTTTCCTTAGTTGGCCAGAGGACATTTTTTTCTTTTATTCTTTTATTTTACTAAACCCTAATAAACACACACACATAGTTTACTTATTTACTATTTCATCCTTTTAGTAAAATAAAATAAAATGCTAATAAACCTTTTTTCATAAGTCTTATATATATTTCTATATTTCTATATTTTTTATCTTATATACAAAAATTTAAATTTTACTCTGTTTCGATTTAGCTCATTTTCACTAAGAAAAGAATAAATTTTCATTTATTTCTTTATTTTGTTTAATTTTTTAATCAAGTTTTTAATTTTTTTTAGCCTAAATATAACGGGTGTATTTTTCCCGTTTATATTGATTATCGATATCCCGACGTATTCTGTAATTGACCACTCCCATAATTGTAAATGGTTTATTTATAATAACAAGTATTTGATATCTAACTCTCACCAAGTTTCGTATATATATATATATATATATATATATACGGCAATAATTTCAATATTAACATACTCACTTTACCATGTTTAAAATTTGTTTCTATCAATAGGTGTTTCACTAACTTATTAAGTTTCTCATCTTGTTTTGCAAGTCTAAATATTTTGGAACGAAGTTTAGCATTTTTTTAATGTTTTCTACTACAGTTTCCATCTTTTCTCTTCCTGTCAATTCTCTGTAAATTTCCATTTCTCTATTGTTCTATTTCAATTGTAGTGAGCCCTCTGGTTCCAAATTTGGAACCATGGCTCTGATACCATGTGTAGGATACCTCTCTGGGTCCTTCAATTTAAAAATAAATACAACTAACTCCTATGTTGGTTTTGTTTAGCTGTGTTTTGTGTGCAGGTAAAAGAAAATTTGCTAGTCTATAAAATGTTGCATGTATGAATAGATGTACTATATTACCTTGTTTACCATATGCATAATCACATACATCATATACATATTCGAATCATTTCATTAACTATCAGCTAAAATAGGTGGCAAATAAGAACTACCAAGTGTCAATTTATACATGTTTGGAAAATACCTATAGATTAGCAAATTTGTCCCTTCAAGCTCCACCTTTTCCTTGAAACCGAAAGCTCATTCCCACTAGAAAAACCAACCCGCCCAGATCAATCCGCCACCATGCCAACTAGGAAAGTCTCTCCAACTTCCTAGCTCCAAGAACTAAGTTCTTAGACCCTCGATCCCAAAACCTGAGTACAGTGAGTACAACCAATTCGAATACCTCCCTTCAAACATAAATCAAGCCTCCTTTTCTATTTTTCTGTAATATTTCCCCCAAATTCTCCTACTCTCCCCATTCCCCTTATCTTCCTTCTTCCATCCTGTATCTCCCCCTTTCTCGACTCCCTTGCCCCGCCTTTACTACCTTATCCCCCCCATTAATGAGGTCCCAACCACATTCTGATCTACTATGTTAGGTTCAATCGAACAAATCCATAAACAATATTATTTTAGTATTCACTAATTAAATATTCACCACTCTTTACGTGGTCAATCGAAAACACTTTTGACATAACCCTTTTAGTCTCAACCACATGTTTATTCGATATCCTAAAATCGCATAAATTTAATAAATTAAAATGTCATTTCTTTGCTATTACTTTTATCTTATAACAAAATATTAATTTAATAATTGTTTATTAAAATTAATATTTTGTTGACCTTAGTGACCATTCACCGAACTATTTCCCATGTTCAACAATGGAGCCTTAATTATAATTTATCGTAATTAAATTTAATAATCCTAATTAATATTGATTTATTACCACATTATAATTAATCATAAATTATCCTAATTAATTATCATCAATCGTAATCACCATTTATGGAACTATTATAATTCATCCTTTAATTAGTACTTATTAGTCAAGTTGAACGTAACATGATTAAAAACAATCAACTTCAATAATTACTATTTAATGATTTAGTAACCAATGCCAATTTCCTGAAATTTGGACTTATTAGGAAAAATTTGGACTAAGAAAGTGTGAATTTAGACATTGAAAGTGTCAATATCAACCTTTCTAAAGTGCAAAATTAAGTTATAAAAGTGGAAATATTGGCTTTGAAAAGTGTGTTTTTATATTCAAATAGTGTGTTTTTTGACTACTTATGAACCCTAAAATTGCAGTTTTTTATTATGAAACTATGAATTTGAATTCAAAAAGTGTTAATTTCAAATCAAAAATGCAAATTTTGATTTGAAAAGTGTGAATTTCAAATAAAAAAATGCAAATTTTGATTTGAAAAGTGCAATTTTCATTCGGAAATGTGCAATGTCTATAATATTCAGTCCTTGTTTGAATGGCAAGTTTATTAGTTCTTGTTACTTTTTTGATACATTATCGAGAATATCTCGTTTTTTACATATATAATTTTATTAGTTTCCAAATGAGGCAAGAATTCTCTGCATAATATGTATAGGCACAACTTACTTACATAGTAGTAACCAACAAACGATGTATTGTGCATCACAGTGGTAATTTTCCTCAAATTCCTAGAGGCTCGTAGACATTCCAGACGCTTGACATTTTCTCACATAGTTAGGCTGATAGACAGAGTAGAAGGATTGTAACAAAATATAAATTTGTTGGGCTAAGATCCCATCAAATGATATCCATAGGAACACCCATCCCACTCCCAACACTATGCCCCATCTGTTCTTGTTGTGCCTTAACTGCTGCAAGGCATAAATCTTGTTTATTCTAATTTTTTCTCCTATCCATCCTAGCCTTGGTGACCATGCCCATATCATTTTATTTACATCGATCATCATATTTTCTTCTACACCAACAACCCATTATTGCTTATATTTAAGCAGTTTTTGTAAAAGACCTTCATATCCTTCGATGATCCTATTGGATTCCACCATTGCACCTCTACTTTGTAAGACCCAAGATTACTAGCATCTGAATCCTGATAAATATTACCAATCTCCCTACCCAACCATATTGCACAACCCGGATCTGGTGATTACACAATGACCATTTGGCCCTTTACAACATACACTCTTCGAATGAATTCATCTGTAGGCTTGTTGCATACTGGTCCAACATAGCAATCCTACAAAGCAACAACATTTTCCTTCAAATAGGCATCCATAATTTCATGTTCAGATCTTGTAGGTTCACTGCTATGAATATCATGGCTTGTTGATGGCCAAAAGTTAGTTGTTGACTGATCAACACTCTCGAAGGGACTATCCAAATCTCTATATCAACCTCCCAATTATTTAACTTGGGACGCCAAAATTGTTCACCTCCCTTCTTAATCCCTCGATTCTAGAATGAAATATATGTTTATATTCCTTTTCTTATTTCATCAATTTTTGAAGGTCTTTTTAATTGTAGATTTAATAACCTAGGATGCCCCACTGGAAATTTCGCACTACCATACAGTAATGACCAACACAGATGAATATGAGACAAACAAGCTTCATCCGAAGTGATGCCCTCCATTGCATGACTGGAATGTTATCTATGAGCTGAAATTTACAAAAAATGGCATTTTTTGATACCGATGATTTTTCCCTTTTCATCCAAAAGGTGGGGTTTCACAAAACTCTTAAAATCATAAAGTTCATCAATTAGATAAGGGACATAGAAATTTTGATCTTCACATGTCCTATACATATCCATAATTTCTGACAATGAAAATATATCCTTGCGCATTAGCTTTACTGATATCCTTCCATAAGTTCCACCTATGTCTTCATGGGTGTGTCCAACCAGGAGGAATCCAACTTCAACTAATTCGAACACTCTCCTTGCTATTAAAAGAGATAAAAGTGCAAATACAAAGTGGTTTTTGTTTTGCCTGAACAATTGTCCATTTGCATCAACAATATGGGTGGCAATTTTCTATTTGGCATGAATTGATTAATACCATCAGCACACAATATATCTTGTTGCATTACATCTTGTATGTATATCACACACTCTTCATATTACTCTAATTGCAATAAAGCATCATGCAATCGGTGCTTAGATGTTCCGCCTTTCTAGTGAAAATCACCATATTTATCAATCACTGGTTCTTTAATACTTTTCAAGCATTTACCCAGGGATGTGACAGTTAAATTCAATCATATCTCTAAACATGAGATGTTGAAATGGCCAAAACCACAAGTATTATGCCCATGAGTCAACATTCTAGTCAATGATATGGGAAGATTCATAACATTAATAAAATATTTTTCCTTCTTACCCATCCTTGGAATGGAAGTCTTTGACTTATCCTAATTAATTATCATAATTAGCGTATGCATCAGCAATATGATTAAAACGTATTGGAACATGAACATAAGTAATAAAATTAAAATGCTGTTCCAAAAGTCTTACCCTTAAGAATCTCCTTAGTAACGTAGGATCCCTAACATAGTACCGACCGTTCAATTGATACACAATCAGTTGTGAATCCAAGCGAACCTCTAAAGACTAGATACCATGTGAAATGGAATCGCGAAGTAAGTCGATAATGGCAATATACTTGGCCAAATTGTTCGATGTAGAACCGAGACAAGTGCCTCCTGAAGACACAATCTGGTTGTCGGGTGAGTAAATAACCCATGCAACAGAAGCTATTATTTGCATATGACAGCTAGCCCCATTCGTGAATCCTAAGAACATTGGATATTCTGCTGACATCTTTCAACCAAAAGGAAGCGAATCAGCAGACTTGAAAAATCGAAGGAAAGCTAAACTATGTACAGAAAACTATACAATAGTATATACAAAAGTATCAGCTCAAGGTAGAAGCTCAAGCATAATACTACTTGAGGTAGAGCCCATTTCTACACTCCTTCAAGGTGTTCCCCTCATAATCCTCTAACTCATAGGCTCCTTTATAAAGTACCCGCCTCACAACGTAAGGACCGTGCCACATGGGGTTAAACTTGCATGCCCCCCAGGGGTTCCTTAGCTTGGACATAAAGAAGGACCAAGTCACCTTAAACATATTATCGTGGATGGATAGACCTATCATACTGAGCCTTGACACAACGTTTGTTGGCATCTATTGCCATGGAGGCATCTCGATACTACTCGTGAAGTTGCTCGAGGTGGACTAAAACTTGTTCTACTTCTGACGTATCAGGAAGGAGCTCTATAGCTAGCTTCAACGAAGGGATTTCACATTCAATTGGTAAGATGGACTCCACACCGTGAACTATCTGAAAAGGTGAGAAACCAGTGGAAGTCTTTACTGCGGTTTGATAATCCCACAAAGAAGGATACAACATGATATGCCAATTACTCTTGCTTTGTCGGATGGTTCTTTGGAGAATGGCCTTAAGGGACTTATGAACTGCCTCGACCTGGCCATTCGCTTGGGGATAGTATGGAGATGAGTGATCTTGTTTAAACCGTCCTAGCTTAAGTGAAAATTCTTCCATCATCTTGTTTTGAAAGTGATTGCCATGGTCAGTGACAATCTCCTTCCGGATACTGAATCGAGCTATAATTTGATTGAATACGAAGTGGGATGTTGTTGCACCATCGGCTTTAACGATCGACATGGGATAAGCCCATTTGTAAAATTAATCAACAACCACTATAATATGACGATGCCCCAAGCTGAAGCTGGGTTGCAATCCATGAAATCAACCCCCCACTTGGTGAAGGGACCGACAGTGATGACTAGATGAAGGGCTGTAGGATGTGAGTGTACACTTCTAGGGAACACCTCGAAAGGGTGGAATCTCTTCACGAAATAAACACAATCTTTAAAGATTGTATTCCAGAAGTAACCTACTCAAAGGATATGTTGGGTTGTCGCAAGCCTAGATAAGTGATGAACACATGCCTCACTATGGAAATCATTAAACACTAGCTCTGCTTCCTTATGATTTAAGCAGCGACATAGGATAGAGTCTTTTTCTCGGCGATACAAAGTCTCACCAACAATGACATAGTCTTTGGCGTGATGTCTCACACGCCGTCACTCATCTCGCTAATAATGCGGAGGGAACTTCAGAGTTTGGAGATCTACAATGATGTCTCCATACGAAGGGTTCGTCGATGAGATAAGAAATAAATGTTCATCCAAAAATGAGCCTTCATGGACTACTTCCTCATCAAGTCTCGGAAAATCCGACATAAGCTCCACAAAAACCAAGGACTTCACCGACTTCGCCGAAGCAAAATCAAGATCAAACTCCTTAAGGATGACAATCCATTTATTATATTCTTCCCCAATCAAACGTCATGAGAGCACAAACTGAAATGGATTGACATGTGCTATAACTTTGGTTTTCCTAAGCAAAATGTAATGTCGTAATCGTTGGACTACATGAACAATCGTAAGGGCCAATTTCTCAATGTGAGAGTACCTCAGTTCAACGTCTACTAGGTTTTGACTAAGATAATAGATAAGATGCTCTTGAATCACATCATCTGCATGAACTAAGACCATACCAATCGTCTCTTGAGACGCGACCACATGAAAAAAAATATCTTGCAAAGTCGGGTGGACTAAGAAGAGGGGCCAATACCAAGGCTTTCTTAAGGGTGTCGAGAGACTGTTGGGTTCCCTCATCCCAGATAAAAGGGGTTTCTTTCTTCAATAATTGCATGAAACCCTTTGTAAGATTGGCATAGTTCACGATAAAACAATGTAAGAAAGTGGGTCTCCGTTGGAGGCTTTGAAGTTGAATCAAATTATGCGGGGGAGGAAACTGAAGTATTGCCTCAACCTTTAATGGATCGACTCTAATACCCTCTTTTGAGACTACAAACCCTAGAAGGAGACCGGTTTTCATGACAAAGATGCACTTATTTGGGTTCAAACAAATCTTATAACACCAACATCTCTCGAAAATAAGGCGGAGGTGACTTGGGTGATCCATTCTCTTACGAGAGTGACTAGCAAGGTCGTCGAAATAAGCCTCCACTATGCACTTAAGGTCATGAAAATCATAGGTCATGGCCCGTTGAAATGTATCTCCGGTGTTTTTAAGGCCAAAGGGCATTTTCCGGTATGCAAAGGTACCCCAAGGACATAAAAATGCGGTCTGATGTTGATCCTCGGGCTTAATTTGGATCTGATTGTAGCCTGAGAAACCATCCATAAAAGAAAACACTTCGCTTCCCGCACACTAATCCAAGATTTGTTCTATGAATGGAGTGGGAAAGTTATCTTTAGGACATGCTCTATTCAAATCTCAAAAATCGGTATACACACGGATGGTTCCCTGCTTCTTATCCACAGGAATGGGGTTGGATACCCATTCGGTAAGGGGAACCGAGTAGATGAAACCAGCTTTGATTAGTTTCTCTACCTCTTCCTTAATAGCCGTTGGCTTCCTAGGATTCACAGCACGAAGACACTGTTGAACAAGCTTAGCATTTGGGTAACTCTTAAACTCATGCTCGACAATACTAGGGTCAATACCTGGCATCTCCTCATATGACCAGGCGAACACATCCCAAAATTATTTGAATAACTTGGCGTAAATGTGGATCTCCTCTTGGGAGCAATCGGCCCTGATGTATATGTTTTCAATCTTTCCATGAGTGCGAGAAATGTTGATCAGAATGGTAGGGGAAATATTATCCATATTCCCCTCCGCGTAAATGCCATGTGATTCCAAAGGAGCCACAGGGTGACCAACTTTCTCTGCAAGAGTCAACCAAAACTCCTCCTGCTCAATAAGGTCAAGGTTGGGAAGAAAATAAGATTGATGATGGATGTCTTCCCAAGGCTTATCACTACCGTTCATGGCCTCAATGATAGCTTCATCTGAAGGTAAAGTACCATCAAGGCAATCATGTGAGCAAGGTGAGTCAACTGCCCACACGGGCAGCATAACGGGATCTTCTTCCTTTGTCTGTGAAGAGGAGAGATTTGGCTCTACATTGGATTGTTGAATATCATGATAAGCAAGCTCAGCTGCAGACAAGGGCATAGTCACCTCGATGTGTGAAACGTCTCCATACGAGGAACTCATGGAAGGTAGATTCCACGGATCACTAAAGTATGATGTCCAGAATGGTACGTTACTCAATGAGGAAGGAGAATGATTGGAAATGGTTCCTATGAAGGAGATTGGTGCAACAAATTTGACATATCCCATCAAAGAGGAATACAATCCTACACCAATATTCCCAGTTTCTGGCTGAGAATTTTCAATTTGAGGAACTATAGTTCCTGGTAATACTATGGGACTGGAGCTAGTAAAATCTAGTTGATCTATTGTCACAATATTGCCTTCGTGAGGAAAGTAGATAACTCTAAAAATGGAGGACACGATCGCTCTCATAGCGTAGGTCAAATTCCAACTGAGTAAAAGGTTGTAGTTGATGGGTGCATCAACCACCTCGACCTCTATAGGCATGGATTTCCCACCCAAGTGGACCTCAAGGGAGGAGAGAATACCATGTGGCCTGAACGAACGACCATCGAATGCATTAAGCATGGTCATAGACTTTGACAATGGAGGAGATTCGATAGCCTTCCAACAAGCTAAAGACATTACTGAAGTGGAAGCACCTTCATCAACCAAAGTACATTTAACAATCATCTGTAGGCACCTAACGTGGACTTGGAAAGCCACATGATAGGGAAAGTGACGCTAAACATCAGTAGTGTTGAACTTGATAACATTTGGGTTACACTGATCCTAGACTCCAAAAGCACATAAAAGGGCGTTCCTTTGTGAAGGAAAAGCCTGGAGACCCTCGAGAGCCGACATGGCACACAGAGTCTGTGCCCGATCTTCCACAATTGAGTAGTTCTGCGTAGCTTGGGCATTGGGATTGTAACATCCCAAAAAAATCACAAAAATTTAAAACTTTTCTACGTGACATTTAATTCTTATTTAGTAATGCGGAAATAGAACAATGTACAAAATGTTATTCGAAATAATTAGTTGTGCTACTACACCTTCCTATTGTCATTGTTTATAAATGTTGATTCCACTTCTTGACTAATGTACTTTTGTTTGAATGATGAAGGGGTCCTTCGGATGCCCCAAGGCTTACTTAGCATTCATGCTAAAGCATGTGATTTGTACTTGTGGCAGCTTATAGGTAAGGGTTTATTCTACGACGAGTGATCATCTACTTTTAGTAAATCTCTTTTGCCAATAATTGAAGAGGTAAATAC
Organism: Larix kaempferi; assembly: GCA_027924585.1. Classification (NCBI taxonomy): domain Eukaryota; kingdom Viridiplantae; phylum Streptophyta; class Pinopsida; order Pinales; family Pinaceae; genus Larix; species Larix kaempferi. The sequence continues at coordinate 4,766,975 of BSBM01000043.1, read as the reverse complement.
TTTAAGCATCCTATCGGTGAGGATCTTGATTTGAGACTTAAAATATTTCAAGTTTATGATATCTGAAAATGACTATTTAAGCAGACAATATATTTCACCTTCTGAATTATATAAGCTCGTAAATGAATTTATAAGAGATCTGTATCGCTTGTGACTTGTGTTTATGCTTAGAAAATAAAATAGTTTCCAATCATGATGAGCTGTAAGTAAGTATGTGTAACTTCTTCCTCCGTAGCAATTTGTAGAACATTCTATGTATAAAATTCACTATCTTGTCTAAGGTCTAAACCTTACGATGGTGGTAATAGATTGTGTTAAATCCATTCACCAATTTGTAAGATAATTTTATTTGATTATCTACTTATTCCATTTATAATGCTTATGGAAATATTATCGACCCATTATAACTAATGGTTGATTGTATTAATAACAAACTATGGTGTAATTTATCGCTTGTGTGTTATGTGGATTGTTTTAACCTATGCAATACTATACCAGTTGCATAGATACTATGTGCACACAATGATATAATGCAAATGATATGAAAATCTATGCAAATGAAGTGATGCTATGCAAACATTGTGTTTCTATATAACCTTAGTGCGGAACTACCCTAACTTTATAAACATTATAGTGACAGGGTTTGGATACGATCTTGCCAATGCAATATCTATTGTAATGAATGTTATGATTTGATTGTTAATATGTCACAGGTTGGCAATTAATAATGTTGTCTTGAGCATTGAATATATACAACTGCCGGGTGGGGAATTTCCATCATGGATGGCATAGCGAGCCTCGTTCACGTGTCATAACCATGACAATGTCCAACCTTGTGCTGATGTGTAGACCTGCTGGTTCGAAGGCTTACTAGCTGGCTCTTTTGTGGCTCTTACATGGTAGTGGTAATGATGCTTCATTAAATGAGTTAGGTTGCTCGGTGTTTGTGAAATCTATCCTGGAATCTCCACCGTTGATTGATGAGGAAATCAATGGATGAGAGTAAACCCTAACACCACTACGTTATTGTGTTTAATGGATACTATTTTCTCTCGGCATTCGAGGTTATTGTTTTTGAGTTTGGCCGATAGGCTGAGCATTCGTAGGTCTTTCTGTTGAGTGTTTTTGAACTATGAGGCATGGGTTTTGAACCCGTGACCAATGAAGGATATAGAACAGAACTTCTCCAGGTTCAGTGATAAATGTTTTGGGTGTGGCTCGATCCATGGACCTGTTGAGAGTCTTTCTGGGTTCAAAGGATTGTTAGGTTTTCATCTTAGGTTGTATTGGTTTCAATACTGGATAATTGTTTAGAAGTATAGTTTATAGCGCCGTGTTGGTTCCTTCCACAAACACTATCTTATGATGAAAGGATTTTTGTCTCTGTTGGGTGCTTACTCCTGTTACGAACCATCATTTTCAAAGGTAATGTATTTAGAAACTAATGCTGTAACTTTCATGCATGAATACTACAGTTGATTGAATTCGTTGTCGTAATAATTTTCTGTCAGGGTTAATGGTTTTAACCACATCTATACTATTGTTGCAGGTGTAGTATGCAAGAGTCACTCCAATTTGGTGTTTGGAGGTTGGCGATAGCTTCACCATCCGGTAAGCCGCGGTGGTAGCTTTGAAAACTCTCGGTTGATGAGATGGTGTTCAGTTGTGTGATATTCTGTCTGTTGTGTTTGTAACTTAGCAAGTTTTGTAGAATGTAGATAGGGTTTGCATTCTGTTTTAAAAAATGGGGACGATGTACCTCGACCCATAAGGCAATGGCCGTGCTTGCAATGTTTTTATAACAAGGGTTTTACACTCAGACTTGAATAATGCACTTCATGGTGTTTCTGGACCACTTTGTTATCATTTTTCTTTTGTATAAGGTTAAAATATAAGTGTTTAAAGTCTGTAAAGACAATGCGTCTGTTTGCTACAGGCTTGATAACTTGTATCTCGGTTGACCTACGGCCTCTATGAATTTTTGTTTTATGTTATAATTCTAATCCTTTGTTTAGGGTTTGACCTATGAACAAGATCTGTAACTCGTCAATGGTATGAGAATAAGCAATGTTTTTGGCAACCTTGTGTTTATTTTGGTTATCGCCCGATGAGTGAATATTTTTATGAAACTGTAATATGATTGTTTGCTTTTAAAAGAACAATGGATAGATGTAATTGTTGACAAGGCTTATAGCCTGTATATGCTTCATTTTGTTTCTAAAACTGTTGCTGTGTCTTAAACAAATAGGGAAGTGTTTCCTGTGCTAGGGTTTAGCCCTTGATTTGAAAATAAAAGAATTTTACTAAGCTCTGACATGAGCTCTCGGCATAAACCTATGTTCATTAAATTGTTGTAAAATATCCTCTGGTTGTTTTGTTAACTCAATCCTAACTAGTCGATCTACAGGCATGTTTATGGTTTAAACGATTTTGTCTTTAGTCTTGTTACAATGATGATAGTCAAGTTTGCCTATCTCGATACTTTTGTCTGAAATGGTTGTCTAATGTTTAAAAGAAAAGAACAACATAAAGTTATTAAAACTGATAATGATAACCAGGTTTTCTACTATGAATTGTTGAGATTAATATTTGATCCTATTTACATGATACTGCTTTTGTAAGTATAAAGAAATAAAGTTAAACCTGTTGTGGGAATGAAAATGTTTACTATATTCTAGTGAAAAATAACTCTATTAGGGTTTTGACAGAAATAACATATAACTGGATTTTCACTATGGAAATGGGATTTAAATAAATGTATGAAAGTGAATATGAACATGGAAAATTACATGATGTCTGTAGAAAAATATCATTCTCCTATATTTTGAAATTTATTCTTTATCTATCCTAGTTAAACAAAAACTTCTTAATTGCTGAGTATGGATAAATAATTCCTATACTGTTAGAACAGAAAATAATTACTTGAAAATAATGATATTCATAAATAGAATTATTGTATAATAACTATGAATACTGCTAAATAAGAATAGTTAATAATTAGAATACTGAAATATAAATATAGGAATTTAATAGGAAGTAGAAACTGGAGGAATTAAAAATAAATTATATCTTCCCAATCACTTGGCTATTTTCCTATCAGACCTATCTATTTTTAATCTGTTTCTATATTAGAGTACGATGCTGATCCTTTTGCATGGGAAGAATATAGAAACCATTCTATTCAATCATTTCACATTTATGAAGGATTACTAACTTATAAATTAAACAGTGAAAGTTTTAATAAACAGCAGAACTGTAATATGCAAAATAGATAACAGAAATTAAAAATAAAACAGATATGACAATAGAACCTGTAACTGACGATAGGCCTACAAACAACCAAGGAGGCCTGTTCCTCCCAACCTACTTCAGAAGAAGCAGCCCAACTGCTGATTTCTAATGAACCCCCGAGCCTGCTTACTGATCCAGTAAGTGGGTGGAATCTGTGTAGAAGCAAGGCACTCAAAAATACCTTCTCCACTCGGTATCAACCTCCTGAAACAAATGCCTTCTCCACTCAGCATCAAACTCCTAAACTCAATAAGAGTTTGGCAGACTCACAACATGATCAACAACAGCATATCCCCTCATCAAATCTCTTGGGTGCAAACATAGCAAAACCCTAAGGTAAATTTCCTCGTCAGGAAAAGTGATGAACCTCAGTTCAATATTTGATGGCTATTATATAGACTGCCTAGGTCTTTTAGTGGTCAGTTTAGAATAAATGAGCCTCAAGCTCTAGTACCATCTTTCAAGGCACTATGACCACATTTCAAGGGAGTTGTCCCATACCAACAACTGGTTAGTTGCATCATGATGCTGCCACTTGTCCATTGCCTTCTACCCCAGATTCCATTCCACCTAGTGGATCAGTAACCACTCTTTCAACAGTCCTCTTAGGTGTTTGTCTCCTATTTTATTTATTAAATAATAATATATTGTGCAAATTACAGTCATCCTTGGACACCTGTCCAATATAAAATTTACAATAAAAGTTATCATAATGTTTCTAAACACAAAATGTTTTCCAGCTTAAACAGTATGTTACAGGGATTGTGCGTCGAGTGCTTGAGAATACCTTTCGGTATCTGTGGCATAGATTTGGGCTTCCCAATATGTAGTGGAATCTTAGCTGGAGGGAGTTCATTGCCTAAATTAGTTTGTGGAGCTCCATAATCACATGAGCGAGTAGCAACACTAACTTTTGATTTAACCATGTTAACACATCCAAAACTGTTCGCATGGGTAGAGGATGTCGAAGTTTCATTAGTCCCATTACCGATGATGGAAGAACTAGAAGCCATATTTTGATGGTGAGGAAGAGATCCTTCATCATAGCTACGATATGTGCAAGGTGCTTTGATGGTTCCTCGATACGAGGACACAAATGTGTAAGGTGATATTCCGAGCAAAGATTACAAGGAAACTTCACTTTATGTCTGGGTTTGCGGTCCCCACCAGCATTTCCGCCATCCCAAGGAGGATTAGCATTCTCTTTATTAGGGTTATTCCTAGTGTTCCCACCCCTATGATTATTTTTCCCCTTCTTCTTCCCACCAGGTTGTTGGTTATCAGATGGGTTCTCCAATTGTATAAAATGAACATCGGATGATTGGGTGGAAACAATGAGGCATGAGCCTGTCCAGGGGTAGATTGGTTAATAGACAGATTATGCATCTGATTCATAACCAAATCTATGGGACGAGTACGTGTAGAACCAACAATTCCATCGGCATGTAGTTTAGGAACCGGCTTGTGCTCATGTCGTGATCTCGGTACTCTAGGTATGATGTCATACAAAATTCCAGACTGAGTATAGACTAGGCGTAGTTGCTGGGCCTTAAAAATGGCTTGTTCCTTAGTCATAATTCCAGACAATGAGATGTCCTTTGAAATGTAAGGGAGAAAATACTTGAGGAACCATTCCAACAGAAATTCTTGAGGAATGTTGGCTTTCACTAGCCTCTTCCATCGGCGCCACTCTTGAATATGATCAGAGATATGTGTGGCTTTGTCCTGATGGAAGGTGGATAAGATCTCAGTACCAATATCGTAATGAACTGGCAACTGAATGTGATCTAGGAAAACCAAATCCAAATCATTGAAGCTCCTATAGGTTCCCCTAGGCAACTCCACATACCATTTCGCAGCTGACCCCATAAGGGTGCGTTGAAATAGCCTCAAATTGATAGAATCGTGGTTCAAGGAATTCAAGGAATGTAGGAAGGGATCTTGGTGGGGACTAGCGGCCATATATATTCATGACACACCGAATCATTCATGAGCTTCGAAAGATCGATTAAATTTAACCTAGCAAGAAACGAGAGGTGAGGCTACGAAGCTTGATTACTATCTCCCAAAAGAGACTGACTTTGCGAACCAGAATGTTGAACCATCTACATTGAACTCAACACCTGAGGTGCCAATGAACTCTGATAGAAACCGTGACTATGACCATAAGGATGATACGTTTCTCCAAACTAACCCATGTTAGGATACACATGCATATGCGTGGAAAAGGATTCATAGGGTGGAATGGAATAAGGGCCAAAACTGATTGAATAATTATAAAAGTTACCTCCATAATAATGGGGTATATGACCACTAGACGCAATAAAAACAGCTGAGTGAGCTCCATAAGAGAATGGTATGTTCCCAACCCCGCAAAATGAGGTACTAGGAGTATTATTGTGAATCATATAAGCATTTGTGGTCACAGGAACATGCATAGAGGAATATGGGTTAATGTATGGTATATAACTCGAAGATCCAATGCCTACCATGAAACCTCCACTCAAGAAAGGATTCACACTAACACTAAGGGCTGACGAAGGAGGTGGCCCTCCTCCAACACTCAGAATAGATGGAGGGATGTGACCACTTCCAAACTAATGAGCAATATAAGGGGGTATAGTGCCCCCAATCCCAATGCTAGAGATAGCATGACTACTGGACATGGTGGAAGTAATCGTTGACATAAAACCAGGAAGACCCAAAGAAAAAGGGTCTGAAGTCGTAGAGATGGATGTAGAACCAAAACTTGGCATAGCTAAGGATGAACCATATAAATAACTGGATGACCATGTTTCATCAAAAGGGTTACTACAAGTGGGATGGGATGTCCCAGACCCAGGAGGAGTGGTGTGTAGTGAACCTCCCCCCCATCCACTCTTCAGAGTGCAAGGAGGGGAATTTCCTTTTGTGCCATCGGATGGAGTTGCGGGGACTCTTATCGTGCCAGATGCATAACTCATAATGGGAGCTCTCTAAAGCTTGTGAGATGTGAATAAAGGACAAGTGATAGTCCTCCGACGTCTCTTGCGAAGAGATCGTGACAGATCGCTATCTAGTAAACGAGCCAACCGACGATATCGATAAAGAGGTGGATATCAATCCATGATGAATTCACAAAGTCAACAAATAAATGTCTCCTAACGGCCAACTAGAATGCCACAGAGCACACACCTAAAAAAAACTATACCCAAATGCACACAACAGGGGCCTGGCTCAAGGGATCTCCCGACACTATAGCCAACATGTCTTTCCTACGAGAGGCTTGAGACTCCCAAACTATAACTGGAGGTAAGATAATCAATCATAAGGCCCCCCAGACTTCACTGTGTGAACACAACTGTGTTGTCCGACCCCTATCTGACTTAGGACAATCGTGGAATAACTGCTGCAAATGTCCTATGTGATACCTAGGTAAAGAAACTATGCCCCCCACGTATAACCAATGTTCATGCAAATAGTCGCAGGTGGGATCCGTCGTATGGGTAGGGTTGCTAAGCCCAAAACTCAAGAAGGTCAAATCCCCCAAGAATCCCCAGATACGAAAAAATACTGGATATATCTCCCACGTTCAACAAGTATTGGAGAGATATCTCCACAACCAACCTCCCGTGACCTCGTGCTTAACTCTAGCATGAGTAGAGTGTCTTGAGAACACCGTTGTATACCATGGGTTTCACGAATCCCTGGTCAAACACATAAACTTGTTTAACAGTCTTTGGATCGTTTACTCAACAGTGATCTATTCCAAGACTCTAAACCTATACTAGTTGTTGTAGCCTAGAAAAGAAATCGTTCTAATCAATTTTAGATTAAGCGTTAATTTTAATGGCTATGATTAATCAAAAGGATATGGTCGTGAAACTAGTGATGTGAAAAAACTCAATGATATGCACACCCGAAAAACACTAGACTCATCTACCGATGAAAAAATGTGCCACTAAATGACAGTCAAACCAACGTTTCGTTTTCAAAAATAAAAATGCAATCTCTTTATATTTTCATGCACAAACAAGCCCTAATGAAAGCACAAACAAGTCCTAAAGAAAGCACAAGCACTCTAATGCAAAATGCAAATACATAAATCAATTTTCTTTTTGTATTTCACTATAAATGAATGAAAATGGAAACAATGTTTTTGTATTTTTCAATATAGATGAAAAAATGCAAGTAGAATCAAAAATTTTCAGAAAAGAATGTAGAGTATGCAGTGCAGACAACCCAACAAACCCCAAAAAGCAAGACTCAACTAATCTAATGAGCTATAAAATAAAAAAATGGTTAAAAACCAAATTCTCAAAAAACTAAAGAAAGAGGAGTTTCTAGTCAGTAAAAGGGCATGGAACAGTCAGGATATAAGCCTAATAAGACTCAGGAACACCCAGAATTCACCCAGCATCAACCAAACATGACAAACATGGTTAAACCAAACTTGTATGCAACTGTTCAAAGAACAGTAGCATATGTAGGCGGGCTAGGGAACTATCAGTCATGGGTATACGCGAGTACCTCAAAGCAGACTTGCCTACAGGGCATAGAAGGTGGACCAAAAATGAACCAAAGAGCCAAGAAAACTCAATATTTTCTATGCAGAACCTAACATCCTATCAACGACATAGAAACTCAATAGAACAGAGACCCAAAACAAGGAAAAATGCCTAAAAACCCCAAAAATGGAGGTTCCTCCCTAGCGGAGACGCCATTTCAAGGAGGGTTAGCATTCTCTTTCTTAGGATTATTCCTATTGTTCCCACCCCTACGATTATTTTTCCCCTTCTTCTTCCCACCAAGTTGTTGGTTACTGGATGGGTTCGCGAATTGTATAGAATGAACATTGGACGACTAGGTTGAAACGGACGAGGCATGATCCTGTCTTGGGGTAGACCACAATAGAAAGATGACTACCGGAAATCGACTCAATTCCCAATGTATGCTATATAAATTTAAATGCTAAGAAGTGGAATAAAATACCAACCTTCAACCGGACGCTTGATGTAGATCCCCGTTGAGCTTTCAGATCAACACACTTCAACCTGCAGCTTAGTCTTAACAATAAACAAAAGTAAGTGCATATGATATATGAAATTTGTTAGCGTAAACAATAGCATGGTCCATGATATACATAAGTAAATGGTCCCAATGATAATAAACCAATCACAATATCAATTCGACAAGAAAATGAATATTTCTATTAATATGAACAAGAAGTACAAGATACAATCTGCTGCCGACAACTCATCTGAACCAAGAACTAGGTCGCTCCACTTGTGCCTCCACTACTTCAACCCCCCATGCAATGGAAAACTCACGAGTAAAGGAATGAGTCCTTCACAAGATATGGAAGAGTTTGGTGGGTGAACATAAAGGGTTCACAACAACGAGGATCAATGGATGTAGACTCAAGTTATGGAAAAAATCCAATAGAGTTTCGATGCTATCTCTTTCTCCTCCTTCCATGCACCATAAAGCTCAATATATAACCCTCCAAATGTAGGTGAAAGGTTGAATCGAGTCGTTTCGATATACATGGAGGGCCAAAGGTCACAATGGCCGCTTTTTGGAGTGAAAAATAGAGTTTTTACTATCATTTACCAAAAGTTGATGTACACGGGCTGTAGTGATGCAGCCTGCGTATGTACACGAGGTGTACTGAAGTAGCTCGCGTAACATGTAACATGTAACCGAGTGGAATTGGTGTCATGTTGAAATGATTGGCACCTACCTTCAATATCTTGAGAAGAGTCCCCAATGTCTAGAGAAATATGAGCAATTAGTTCCTCAAATTTGGTTATTGTAATCTTCATAATTTGCTATTTAGTAATGTCAATTTTGTTGATTTGACTTAAGGGATAACACCTGCTAAGCCAAGGGTGAGAAATTATCATCCACTTTGTTCATTCAATCATTTATGGAAATATTTATAGTGGGAGCCATGGAGCCAATTGAGATCCACTCAAAAGGTCACCCACAACCCATCACTAGAATGGTTGTAACTTGTAATGGTGTAACATCTATGATAATTTTCAATATCATTATAGCTCTCAAGATACAAATAAAATTTCTTATAATTTTTATGATACTTCTTAGAAATTTTGTTGTAACCATAATACAAAAATGCCCCTACCCACCCCATTCTACTTGAAACAACAAGTTAATGAGATTGCAATCTAGTTATCTCAAGGGGACAAAATTCCACCTCAAAACATGGTATTTGTTGCTTAATGAGAAAGGATTTGTGTTAGGATTTATATCTCTTTTATAAACCATTGGGTTCCAACCATGTTACTCAATAGATATTAATGGAACCCACTAAGGATGGATCATAAGCTTATATGTATAACCTGATTTCAAAGTACACAAGTGCGACCCTTCGAAGTGTTATGCTTTAAGTACTCTAGAGACATGGTCTAAAAGTCCTATTTACGGAGAGGATTAATGATGGCTATGGGGATTAGATATTCTTGAGGGTACATTAAAGAATAAATTCATAAACAAATTTTGTTTAATGTAGTTCTACTTGTCATAGACTAATAGAGGTTTATGATGATCCAAGGATGACCATGCCTGTATTATTTGTGGGTATGCTTCCAATTCATAGTTTTATCATCTTAATGATAACTAATCATGCTTATACATGATTGAATAATTATTTAGGATAAAGAAAGCGTTTCCAAAATTTTTGCCTTTGTGCTTAACTAGAAAAAGTGATACCATTTAAAAAAAACTATCAACAAAATTACATGTGCAATAGCTAACAAGAAAGGAATAATAGAAATTTAATATGTTAAATGGGACACTTTATATTGACCTAGGAACTAACACTAATGCTCACAATGCCATCACAAGAAGTAACCTCCAAAATACTAGCCGCTCCAATGAAATGTAAAATATTCCATGCCTCTTACATAACTCTTTACCCCTATAAATAACTTCTAGTAAGCTCTAACCGTAACTACTAGTGTACTATTTTTAATCATTAGGCCACTTTACATTATTAAATGTGAACTATCTAGTGGACCCTCCCTTAATTACTAGGTTGTATTACATCATTGAATGCCAACATACCTTATTTAATGAGGTCACATTACATTATTGAGTAAACATATCAACTACCTATTAAGACTTTTTCAATAATGCCAAATTACTTTGTTACATCATTGAATGCGTACACCAACTAACTACAAAATTTTATGTTTTATTTAATGGAGCCACATAACATTATTGAGTATCCACTCCAACTCCCTAATCAACCTTATTTAAAAAAGATGCCCCCTTACATTAATTAGCAATCAAAGTACACGTTACTTAAGTAAAATGAATGGTTTATCGATCTGCTTCAGATACTCGAGTATATTAAGACTTTTTCAATAATGCCAAATTACTTTGTTACATCATTGAATGCATACACCAACTACCTACAAAATTTTATGTTTTATTTAATGGAGCCACATAACATTATGACTATCCACTCCAACTCCCTAATCAACCTTATTTAAAAAAGATGCCCCTTACATTAATTAACAATCAAAGTACAAGTTACTTAAGCAAAATTAATGGTTTATCGATCCGCTTTGGATACTCTAGTATAGGAGAACAATTGAGAGTAACATATAAAATTTAACATGCATTTACACCTATCAAGCATAGATGTAGAACCTGCATGCAACTCTTTTAAACCTAGGCTCTATATTTGAGTCCTTTCTCGTAAAAAATTTGTTACACAACCTTAGAAAAGATTTGGTTTAATTCATACCTAATTACTATAAATTATTATATGCTTTCTACTAGCCATAGGTTTAAAGTAGCATAGATATGGAAATTAGATGCCATTATTTTAGACTCTACAATAGATATGGAAGCTAGATGCTGCAACTCCTTTAAACCTAGGCTCAAAATTAGAGTCCTTTGGAGTGAAGATTTTGTTAGATAATATGAGAGAAACTTAGATTCAATTGATACGTACGTATTATAAATTTTAAAGTAGCATAGATATGCAAATTAGATGCAATTCTTTTAGAATGTAACATAGATATGGAAGTTAGATGCAACTCTTTTAAATCTAGGCTCAAAATTAAAGTCCGTTGGAGTGAAGATTTTGTTAGACAATATGAGAAAATATTATATTTAATTATGAGAAAAGATTAGTTTTAATTCTTACCTAAGTAATTGAAATTAATAGATGCTTTCTACTACCACATCATCAAGTTTAAAGTGTGAATTTTCGGTAATGATTTTGTTAGATTTATCTCAATTTTTAATAGATGCTTTCTCCTTCCAGATCATCAAGTTTAAAGTGTGAATTTCGGTAATGATTTTGTTATATTTATCTAAATTTTAAACATAATGGTGATTTAAAATTACATTTTAAATCTATTAAAAATTAAAATATGATATAAATCTTTGTGTTTATGGGATTATGAATTATTTATAGGTATTTTTTTAGTTATATTTATAGGTGTTTAGATATTATTTGAGATTTTGGACTTCCTCAAGTGGATTAACAAGATTAACATGAGTGTAACAAGTGTAAAGTGAGGAATCATTTCATGGTTATCGTATCTTGTTATGCTCAAATGCATCTTGATTAAGATTTAAATAAACTTAGTTAAGTGATGGTTTAGAAAAAGGGTATGTTTATTAAATAGTATTTGTTTTCATGTTTATATTAATTAGTTTAATGTTTATGTTACTTTAATATTTATATTAATTGTTGTAATATTTAACTTTTGTTTAACAACTAGCCATCTCTACAAATTTAAGTGGTTAGCTATATTTATAGATGTTTATGGACCACTTTAATTGTAACCATCTCCAAAAACTTAAGTGGTTAGCTATACCTATGAATATCCATAAACCACTTTAATTGTAGCTGGGCTATCAAATTTAAAAAGTATGTATCCTCTTTTTAAAAATAACTGCAATACCCATGTTTTAAACTACAGTACGAAAGAGCGGCCAAACTGTAAGAATTTTCGTGTTTGCTTGCGAGGGGACTTCTCTCTTTTCGTCTTGTCTGTTTTTAATAATAATCATGCAAATCTTCCATTATCATCGTGAAAGAAATTCTGTCAAATTAAGGGGATCAGATTATATCTGCAAACTGATTGTGTTCATACTTATGTCCATATAAAAGAAGATTCTTCCCCTCAGGATAACAGTAACACAGATTTGTTGAACGTGAAAATAAAATCTTTTTGTCAAATTAAGAGGGACAAATCATATCTGCAAATTGATCATATTAATATGCCAGAAGGGATTCTTCAGCACAGATAACAGTAAGACAGCTCTGTTACAGATGACAACGCTGTCGCAGGCAGATAATGATAACATCGCTGATTTATAAATTACTTGACTGTGGTCAATACATATTACATTGATTTCATAAACTGTTTCAATCATGTAAACAATACAATTCTACCAATTTATAATCTTATAAGATTTAAGCATCATCAAATTGTAAATCTTTAACGGGACAATGACGCTGCTTTGGCAATAATCTCCTTGAGAAATTCTTCAATATTTTTGTCTGAACTTCCACCGTCCACCATTGCCTCCCTTGATAATTCCTTCCACCGCAAAGCGTTCTTTCTGAGCTCGGCACCCAGTTGGCTTTCCATAACCATCCTTGTACATTTCTCCACTTCTTCCTTCCCTACAAGTCCGTCTGCTGATCGGTTATCCAATCTCAGCCCCGTCTTCCATTTCCCTGCAATATACGAGGCATTAGTCGCCTGATCGGTCCACTGAGGAACCGCCAACATGGGGACCCCCAAACTTAGGCTTTCCAGCGTCGAATTCCATCCACAGTGCGTCATAAACGCACCGACGGACGCATGAGAAAGAACTTGCAGCTGTGGACACCATGGAACGACCAGCCCTTGATTGGAGGTTTCTTTCAAAAAGCCCGCTGGCAAGGTTTCTGCATGGTTAATATCCCCTTTGAAAGAAGGTGGACGCATAACCCATATGAAGGAATATCCACTTGCCTTCAGCCCAAGAGCTATCTCTTCAGTTTGTTCTTTAGAAAGAACCGCGAGGCTTCCGAAGGAAACGTAAACAACACTTGCAGGTTCCTTTGTATTAAGCCAATCCATGCAGTTTGTAGTTTTCCACAAGTGTGCGCCGGAATCTATGTCTCCCGGATCCCGTTGGTCTAAGAATGCTGAGGGTATGAGAGGGCCGACGGTGCGAATCGGAGCTATTGATTTCATTGAGCTTATTTCTTCGAATATGAGTTCGTCAAAGGAATTTCCCAGTACCCATGTTGCCTCCGAAAATGTTTTAAACTGATCCATTATGAATCCGAGCACTGATCCGTAGGGATTCGAAGGTTGCAGAAAGGATGGCAAGTCCGAGACATTCAGAGGCGGCAATCCGGGTATTTCTATCACGTTGGTCGTTTTTTCTGCTTCGTCCTGCCAGTTGGCTGAAGACAAGAAAACCATTAAATATACTTGGAGTTGGGATTGACAGAGAAAAAGCATAAATTACAGACATGATGCAACACTGGTAATTGAAAGCATACCTAATCTTGTTCTGAAATGGTAATAGATGGAATAAACTGCACAGGATTGCGTCCAGAAAAAAGCTAGAGGAATATTAAATTTCTTTCCGACATCAGGAACCCAGTTAAAGAAGGAGTCGTAAACGATGCAAGCTATATTGTTGCCCCGAGCGTTTATCCGCTCTATAAGATTTGCTAATGTAAGACCCCCCATCTTGCATAACAGGTCCAGCACCATGTCCACGTTCTTCGACCTGTCGAAATCCAGAGGAAGTCCGTCAGAGATTGTTTCAAACTGAACTTCTTCCATAGAGGCGTTTGAGGCCCTCGCGGACACTGCATCTTGCGCCTGTAACATGCGCTCACGGGTGGCTTCGGTCGTGACAAACGTGACCATGATTCGCTTAGAGACGAGCCGCTTGGCAAACTGCAGCAATGGATTGATATGGCCCTGTGTTGGAAAAGGCATCACCAGAACATGAGGCACGCTCACGTAGTCTAGCACCTCAGGCTCCAAGCTTCCCATGTTGCCTGAATCCGGCAAAGAACAACTTTAGACAAACCTTCCTATTCAAAAATTTTGTTCTGGCAGGCTCTCGGCACTTTCAGCCACTTCCCCGTATATCTTATTGATTTACAAGATACTGCATTTAATGTATATATACTTAATGCCGGGTCGCATCTGAATACTTCAGTTTAATTAATGCAAGTAACAGTTATATAGATATAATCAACGCTGGAATCTGAATGCTGAATGCAGCCAACAAGAATTATCACTACGTCTGTATCAGGATGGTTTGTTTCTAAAGCATCCGCCTAAAACGACAATCGAGTTTGCAAATGCACTTACGTGATTGCATCTGGCGATGGCAAAACAACAAGCAGATTCACGCGAGTTCTGTCACGCATCTGCTTCTACCGACCTTAGGTGGAGCTTATATCTAAATCTGAGGAATGGGCCACCGGGACGGTCACTATTTTAAGGGTGGAGGGTGTCACTTTTAATCCTATCCTCTCATCCTGTCACTAAGTCGTTATACTCAAAGTTGATTACATTACGTTGATTGGCCAGTGTATTACGTTGATTGGCCAGTGTGAAGTATTTATGTGGATAACTTTTTCCAGCTAAAAAAACTACTATTGTTATTCATAGTGAATCAAATAGTACAAAAAAACTGAATTTATGTGGATAACTTAATAGTATAGTTATTCAACTTGTTGCTGGGAACATCGAGTGACCTGTTAATAAGTTATTTGTTACTGGTTTATTTTTTCTTCTAGTTGAGAGTTATATAACTCTGTTATTAATCATCAATTAAGAGTTATATAGTTATTTATGCATTAGCTATCATTTAATTTTGATTTTTTTTATATAATTGTTTATTTCTAATTTTAATTATTTAATTTTGATTTTTTTATATAATTATTTATTTTTTATTTCTAATTTGCAACTATTGCCATAAAAACAACTATCATATAACCAATCAACATTCCGGCACCTCCACCAAAAAAAAAAAAAAAAAAAAAAATTGATCTCATTTTCAAATTGTAATTAAAATTATGCGGAGACGAATAATATTTTAAATCTTTAAATTTATAATGTAACTGGTCACTAGCTGGTAATGTTTGAAACATGGATTTACTGCTTATGTTTTTATAGAATTTGAATCATAGATATCGCTTCAAAGATTGTAAATTCAATGTCTCCAAGGAATGTCGATATAGTCTTTATATGTGGAATGTTGAATGTAAATTCAATGTTTCCAAGGAATGTCGATATAGTCTTTATCTTAATATGTGGAATGTCGATATATTCTTTATGTTAATATATTATATAATTCTTAAAAAAATATTTAAGAATCAAGAATCAAGATTCAAGTTCAATGTTTTTTAACTATTTAAATTATATTAAGATATTAGGAATCAATATTCAGGCTCAAGATTAATTCAGATATTAGGAATCAAGATTCAGGCTCAATATTTTTTAAGTATTAAAATTATATTGAAATTTTTATGTGATAAATTACTCAGATTTTTTATGTGATAAATTATATTGAGATTTTTTTATGTGATATCTTATGTAATTGAGAATTTTTTTATGTGATATCTTATTTAACTAAGAATTCCTTAATTATTTATAAATATTAAGAATCAATATTCTTCAACTATTTAAATGATTTTTTAAAGTATGCATGGAAAAAGCTATTGAGGTTTTTCTTCTAACTATGAGTGAGACTATTGAGTCTACTTTTTGGCTGGATGGTGGGCGGATATTCCACTTATTGGTCGAATATCTTAGCTTGTGAATAAGAGAGGACACAAGAGAATGTAATAAAATATCGACCCCCAAGAGGACGTTGGTCCACTCCCCCATCCCACGCAGTCTTTGATCAAACCACACGGTCAACCATAGGAGAAATGCTGATTAAAATAATCAACTCGTTGAGTTTTTTTTCAATCACGGGTGAAAAAGATTATTGAGGTTCTTTTCAATTATGCGTGAAAAGGGTTTTCTCCATGATGTGTGAAAAAGGTTTTTGAGATTCCTATGCATGAAAATGTTTTGTTATGTATGAAAATGTTTTGTTTTATTCGGTGTGAAAAAAGTTATTAAGGTTATTTTCAACTATGCATGAAAAATATTATACATAGAAAAAGGATACATTATATATCAATTATTTACAAATATACTATAAATATATATAGACATTTATATAATAAAATCAAACATATATTTAAAAAACAAAAGTATAAATTTTCAACAACATAGAATATAGCTAACTAGTTAATAATAATTTTTTTAATAAGAAAATCTGAAATTGAGTGCTATTCAATTTTATACTGTTTAAATAATTAAATTTTGTTTCTTTTTAAAATTGGTTTTCAAAATTTAATTGCCCAATAGTAAAAATCTGAATGAGTATTATACCTATACCAAATATTCAACGAATTCGAATTTGTTTTGAATTTCAATACATGAAATACCAATACAACTGAATTATGCTACTATGGTTAGCATAGGAAATAATTTCCCACAATCGCTGGTAAGCGTTCACATGGACGATTGGTTGATGCTACTTATCAATGAAGTAGTGTTGGAATTCATGTCTATAACGTACGGTGATAGAAAAAGAGGTTTGCCACTATGTTGCATTAATGTTGAATTAGATTGTAAAATATTTATTTTAAGGGACAATCAGTATATTTGAATTAGCTTGTAAAATATTTAATTTAAGGGACAATTAGTATATCATTGTCATTATTAAAATTATTTATTCTTATTTTTTTATTTTTTTAGATGATGATGATGGTGGTGGTGGTAATTAACTTCCACAGAGACCAAGTTTGGTTTATTGGACCTTAAAAGAAAATTTCACGACTCCCTTCTTTGATGAGTTGGAACTTTGTTTTCGTTGGTAGGTGGGTCATGTGGCATGCCCAACTCGTGGGCTCTTTCAGAAATTTTGGACATTAATATTGCAACATCTCTGTGGGCTCCATGGACCAGCCGTAGAACCAAATGTATGAAGCAAGTGCAAGTGCAACCATGAAGGAAGGTTCCTTGTTGCCCCAAAAGTAGCCTTGCATTGGGATCAATGAACACGAAGAAATCACGCAAAATCGATCATAACTTCCTTCCCAAAGTATTCGGAAAGAAATGTCTTAAAATTTCATAGCTATATAAATTTATATTCTTTGCACATCTCTCCTCATTCTTTCACTGTGTTTCTATTCCCATGTTCACCGAGCTCTCTTCTTCCTCTTCCTTGTGGTGGTGGTGGAAGCCTTCACCGGCTGTTGTTTCTCCCTTCTATTCAAATACCACTGCCGATTACTTGCAATCCATTAGCTTTATAAGCAGCATAATCAATTTATTGGCCGATATGGAAAAATACATGGAAATGGTTGGTACTGGAATAAATATCGTTACCAGGTTTCAATAGAGGGGATGCAATGTCTGCCATGGAAAACCTCACCAGATGCATGTAACAAATGCTCTTTCTCCTCACCAGATTCTTTCAAAACCCAAAAATAGAACGGCCTAAAGAAAGAGAGGTCGCCCTTTCTCTGAGCCAATATTTCCACTTGCAAACTGTGCGAAGCAATTTTTCTATGAAATTTTTGTTTAGAGTGTCGATATCTACATTCCACACTCCTTAAAGAATACCTGGAGGAAGGAGAAAATGATCTTTCTCCTCAGCATCTACTCCCAACACCCCAAAATAGAACTACTTGAGGAAAGAGTGGCTGCTCTTTCTTTGATAAAATTTCCACTTTCAAGCAAACTGTTTAAGGGGAAAATCCTACAAAAATTTTTCTTAGGGTGTCGATATCTGCTTTCCCTACCCCTTAAAAAGAGCGCATGGATAAATGAGTGGATTCTCTTTCTCATCAACATATACTTTCAACTCCCAAATATAGAGAAACTTGAGGAAAGAGCGACCGCTCTTTCTCTGAATACATATCCACCTGCCAGAAAACTGTTTGAAGCAAAGCTTGTATGCAAATTCTGTTTAAAGTGTCGATATCTACTTTTCCCACTTTTAAAAAAGAATCCCTGAGGGAAGGATCATACACTCTTTCTCCTCGGCATCTACTTCCAACACCCCAACAAAGAACAATTTGAGGAAAGATCGTTCTCTCTTTTTTTGAGAAAATTTATGCTCACCAACAAACTCTTTGAAGCAAAATTACTATGAATTTTGTAGTTAAAATGTTGATATCTACATTCCCCACCCCAAAATACAACCCTTGGAAGAAGGAGCTGATGCAAGAGCATCAGGGCCTAGGCAGAGCAGTCGAAGATGATCGACAAGAGAAGGCCGACCAGAGGAAGCACTGATGACCACTGGTGCGAAAGAGAAGATTGGTTGTCGAAGTCAATAAGTCGAGTAGAAGTTGTTGAGGTATGTCAACATGAGAAGCAGGTCAAGACTTGACATGTTCAAGGTCAACAGATGACAGGGTTGCAGCAGAAGGTGTCGTAGGTTGACATGTTGTCGAACCACGACATCGACAGGTTTGGGCATGAGCCAAGCGAGGAGGAAGGGGCACACTGTAAAAGCCTAAAAGTGGGAAGGGAATCCGATGGATATGTCGAAGGCTGACGAAAGGCAGTATGGTCGAGGCAGTGACAAGACCGACTACTGTAGCAGTGTCAAAAGGATGCGCAAAATTCAAGGCGAGTACTTGGTAGACTTTTGGGGTTGCTAAGGAATTTATGAGCAGTTATTGTAGGTAGTTAGGATCGTGACAGATGTAAACACATGAAGAGATTGTGCAACAAAATAGAGGCATTGACAATTGCAGGTCTATAGGATCAAAGAGATCGATAAACAGAGGAAGTATGTCTCGGGAGTCGGAGTGATCTCGGGAACAACAGAAGCAGTAGGGTAGAAGGCTTGTGCGTAGGAACAGAGCAAGGGAGTTCAGTTAGTTCTATTCGAGAGTTAGAACAGAGAGCAGAGTTCAGGTAGTAGATTTGTAGATTGGAGATAACAGTCACATATCTACCGAATGTAGGGAAGATCAGATCCATAGCTCAGCGAGCGCATGCATTGAGCATTGGCCGTGAGAGGGTGAAGGTCGACACATAGAGAGAGCAAACCATATTTACTTATGTATTGTAATGGCTAAACCCGACATAAATTAGTTGTTTACAGTTACCGTTTTCTGCATTGTAACCGATTGATTTGAAGTAATAGAAGCCACTTCTGGAATCCTAATTACATCTAGTTTGTGTGAACGTGTGGTTGTGTCATGTGTAATCGTTAAGCAAGAACCTTTGCGAAGGAGCCTTGTGTCAGGAGAGAATGCTCTTTCTCCTTAGTATCTATTTTCAACACCCCAAAATACCACATATTGAGGAAAGAGCGGTCCCCCCTTGCTCTGAGAATATTTTGACTTTCCAACAAATTGTTTGAAGCTAAGTTCTTATCAAATTTGTGATTAAGGTACTATATACGTTCCTCACCCCTTAAAAAGAACCCTTGGAGGAAGGAGCAGACACTCTTTCTCCCTAGCATATACTTTCATTAGCCAAAAATATAACAACATGAGGAAAGAGCGACCTCTCTTTCTCTGAGAAAATTTCCACTTTCCAGCAAAATGTTTCAAGCAAAGTTCATACGAAATTTATGTTTAATTTTCCAATGTCAACATTCCACACCCCTAAAAAGAACACCTATATAAAGGAACAAACAATATTTCTCCTCACCAAATTCTTACAAAACCCCAAAATATAACAACTTGAAGAAAGAGCGGCCGCTCTTTCTCTAAGAATATTTCCACTTTTCAGCAAACTATGCGAAGCAATGCTCCTATGAAATTTGTGTTTAGAGTGTCGATATCTACTTTCCCCACTCCTAAAAAAATCCCAGTAGGAAGGAGCAAACTCTCTTTCTCCTTAACATCTACTTCCAACATCCCAAAATAGAACAACCTGAGGAAAGAGCAACCTCTCTTTCTTTGACCAAATTTCCACTTGCCAGCAAGCTCTTAGAAGAAAAATTTCTATAAATTTTGTTTTTAAAATATCGATATCTAGTTTCCTAGGGTGACACGTGGAAACATCAGATGGTGACACGTGGCATATTTGATTTTTAAAATTAGTTTAAACATTGTATAAACGAAAATTAAGGATATTAATGGTACGGTTTCATTATAAACATATGGATTTAAGTTATATAATTTTTTGGAATAGGTATCAAGGATCAAATTTGAAGGGCTGACCTCAATTTCAGGTTGAAGGGTATATATTCATACCAACCTTCTAGCATGAAGGGATTTAATTAAAAAAATTACACTTCAATTGGCAATAATAAATTAACTCAACATTTCATTAAAAATGTTGTTAAATAAAATATTACTAGATATCAGTCATACATTACATATTTCACTGCATACACTTAAACAAAGTGAAGTCTAACAATTCCATGCCACCCATCTTAAAAAGGAACATCTAACAAACTGTTCAACCGAAATTGATCCTATGAACAACTTTATCTCCCTTGTTGATATAACTACAACTCCATTCAAATAACCCCTACTCTGCATGAGAAACAAGTATTATATTTTTTATGACTGGAAATATCAAAAGTACTAGTGTTTGGGTCATGTACTGTAGTTTAGATTATTTGATGGTCTGTAAGGAATATTGGTATGGACTCAACAATATGTGTAATTTTGGTTTAGTGTTCTGGTTAGACAGTATTATGATAAGTCTCATGTTTAAGGTCAGAGAGCCAATAAGTGAAGGAGAACAACAAAGATTTGGATTGTTTTGCTCAGATGTAATTTGATCCTTTTATCTAATACAAAATTTCCTTACTTGCAAAAAAAAACCCTACTCTACTTCTGACACTTTTCAAGAATGTGGGAAACAAAATGGCATATAGGATCAGAACTTTAAGAAAATTAATTTTTGAGCTACATGGCTTAGTGTTAAATTTTATGCAAAATATGTTCATAATGTTTATAAAAAAATTAATATATAAATCAGTCAAGGTCCTGTATATAAAGTTGCAGTGAAAATAAGAATTAACCCTGTCTCAGATATTCATTTAGATAAGAGTTCAAAGCTTGGAACCTGTGTGGACTTTGGAGTAGACCGAGCCTACAATGGTAACTTGTGTGGCAGCATGCAACTGGATTTTGGACCGAGCATGGAACCTGCATAGGGTTTCAATTTCATTGAACGTATATGGGACCAAGCATAAAATAGAGCCCGCTGCGTGGAACTGTTACCCGAGCTTCGACTGACGCACCAAATGTTTCTTGCTGTTGCAGGGGAACTAGAACCCCAACCCCATAAATACAATGGTGAATAAACAAAAATTACCTTTATTACACATAGCCCGCGAAAACTTGATGCGTCACCCAAGTTAAAGACAAAATTTACCTTTATTACACACTGCCGCCAGGAAAAAACGGGATTAATTGCTGCGTAGTTCATATTGGATTGGATGGTTGATGTCGATTTCACAATTTCAACTAATGCGTCGAATGAAAAGGGTAAGCGACAATGTAATTTTTACTCTTTACCACGTGTCGAGTCGAGGATCATTCCGCTGAATGAAAAATTGTAATGGAAAAACACTTCTCGTGATCCTGAAACCACCTACACGAGATATTATAAAAGGAAAAGGGGTCACGGGGAATATTTGTCACTTTGCGCCCTGTTGCTCACACAATAGATCTCATTTTGTTTATAAATGGGAACCCCTTAGATTTAATTTTGATAAAAAAAATTGGTTCTTTGCTTCAAATTTTTTATATTATTGAGTGATTTCATTTGCTTTGCGTCATTTTTAATAAATGATTTGACCAAGATTCCTACTTAATTTTCAAATCCTTACTTATCTTTTCCTTTGAAAATAAAATAAAATTTCTCAGTCGGAATCGGAAATGTCGATTTTCTTTGCTAACTTTTATGACTCTGACATCCTGATGCCGACTACGGAAGTCGGGAATCGGGCAAAAAATTGATCACTTTATTTTTAAAATATAGTATCCTGAGTCCTCCATTCCGGTCCAAACTTTCCAAATTTGTTTTCTTTTGAAAAAATCAGCTTTAATATTGAGCGTCCGATCTTGTCAAATCAACGGTCACGTGTTAATTTTGCTGAAAGTGTGAGTTAATTTTTTCTTTTACTTCTTAATCTGAGATTTTAATTAGCATAGTGTTTTACCATAAGCATTGCTCAACTTCTGGTTTCCACTACTCTACAAATTCTCATGGGTAAGTATTTTTTCAAATGTTTCACTGGTTCTGTGATTTCAAAATTTATTTGGGAATTTTTCTGAAACTTAAAATCGTGTTTTATATCTTATAATCAGAAAATTCAGTTGATTTCAATCATGTCAAGAAATACTAGGTCCAATTCTGTTTTAGATGAACTGAGGATGAAATACCCAACTGCTAGAATCTTTTTTGATACTAAAGGTAGGGTTTTTGATACCTATTTCCTCAACTAGTCAAGAATTTATTCCATACTTGATAATGACGATTTGTCTGAAATTCAACATGACCAACGAGCATACTAGAACATTAGTAATTATCAAATCTATGCCATTGCATCCAGACCACTTTTGATGCCCTATACCGATTCTTTGAAATGGATTATAGATAATTCTAACCATACTGATCTTTCTTTTGAGGGTGTGAACCATACCCAGTTGGCCTATTTCAGTCCAGAATTTTTTGCTAGGATTTAAGCCCTAGGAACTCCAAAACAACTTCTTTCTAAGCAATTCATGGATTCTTTTGTAAGCCATTTCAATTATGATGAAATGTTGAAGTCTTGGATGGAAAACCCTGCTATTTTTGTTCACAAGGTTTGTAAAGCCCCATATTTCGACTAGATAGATTTATCCGTGAGACATATTGCACTTTCTTTCTTTTTATCTATTGAACTCAGCTAAGAGTGAGTAAAATATACTTATGACACGATCGTTCCGATTATATGTTGCTACCATATTTATGTTGTTACTATGTTATGTTTTCATTATGACTATGATGCAACGATATTATTATGTTACTATGTTCATGTAGTTATTAAGTTATGATTATCATGAGATTCATTGCCTTTATGATGACAATATATGTTTTAGCGTTTTCATTGATGAAATGTGAAATATATGGTGTTGTACGTGGATGCCATCCTATGATGAAATTGATAGAACTGTTATATTCCATGCATACCTGTGATGTGATAAAATTGTGACGTGAAATAAAATGATGTTGATGATATGGATCAATTGGTGATCGAATGGAAATGCTTGTTATAAAATGTCTATTTTGTGGAATACTAACCTACAGGACACAAGGGCTATGGGATAGCCGGATACTTGATATGATATATGGATAAGAACCTATCCATGCAGTAAACCTTAGCAACCGAAATTGATGATACGATGACATGGACCGATAATCTTGATAGCAGCAAAGTATGATTTGATAAGGGTGTAGACCCCGTATGTTGAGAGGGATGGATGTATTTCCCACCCTATGTTTCTATGATACATGGGGTCATGGGAGGTCCGTGCTGAGACACACTCCCCAAGTTGTTGAGTTGACGATGGTCGGATGCCTGCTAGGAGAGGCTAGGTCTGCTAGTTAGCCGACGCTACCGCTCTCAGGTTCTATGTGGTCAGGTCAGTATAGTTGGCATCCACTTTTTGTACTAGCAGAGGAAGGATAGGGAGGATGTGGACGTAGGTTAGGATGGGAGGATATGTTAGTTAGTACTGTTGAGGGTTGGGTATTCCTTGATCTTGAGTTAGTGGTAGTAGGTAGCTTTCCTTGTACTTGATTGATTGAACAAATGTAATTATAAAGATAATGAGATGAAATCTTAAAGGTTAACTGATAAAATGACCGATGATGTTTTAGTAATGTTATGATAAATATATATACTTGTTCTGTTTGCATGAAGTATTATTAGTATTAGTTAGTTGTTAAGCATAGGAAATATGATGTATGTTTATAGTACTTGTCAGACCTGTGCATATGCTGGCCACGCATGCACATTTTGTACATGTGCGATAGTATCTGTTTACAACATACTTATAAGGATTTAACAATGCTATAAGTTGTCATAGATAATCGAGTTGAGGAGTTAGTAAACGACTTAAGTAATATATGATCAAGATACTAATGTGTGAAATAAGTTAATTAGTCTTTGTATGTAAACAATGTAATGAACAATTAAAATAAGTTTCTTCAATTGTAAGTATACTTAAGTGAAGGTGTCATCAGTATGAAGTCAATATGAAGTATAACAGTTAAACATTAACACTCGAAGAGTGTACTATTTAATTATTGATCATGATTAATTAAACCATTAAGAGTATTTCGTTTATTAATACACAAAGGTACTATGTTGATGTTGGATCATTTATCGATTAAACACATGAATATTCTTATTCATTATTCACCATTAACTTAATTACTATTATTATTGATTATTATTGTTATTACTATTATTATTTAATTAATAATAAAAACAAAACGATAATTTTCTTTTCTATATAAACCATTTTATAAACCATAGTGAATCCAATCATTTATTAAATGGATTATTGAGTTAATTAATTGACCGAATCATTCCAAGTAAGTTGAAAGACTTAAAAATAAATAAATAAATAAATTATCAAATAATTTGGATTATTTTCATATTAATGGAAGGAGGTACATTAAATTGATAAATTAAATAAAGGGATATATGAGGGAATAATCTTTAAATAATATTTTATTTTATAGAAGTTAGACCATTTAGTGTCGAGATGCAGATAAACATTTAAGATTTATGTCCTTTCATATCTGGAAAGGTCCCACAATATTTATATTATTTAAAACACTTAACTAAGCAGTGGAGTGATTTTAATATTGTTTAAAATTGTCTTGGGAGTTTAAATATAATTCATAAATATCTTGCTTCTATTAAACAAAATGAATTCAAAGCTAAACTAGAAAGTCAATAATTCCACTGCTCGAGAGAAACTTGGAAGATTTAAAATAATATATAATCATCATTTATCTTGAAAATGGTGTTGCATTAATGATTGATATTTCCAAAACCATGTAGGCTAGGGCGGTGGAGTGAGAAGGAAGTTATGATTTTAATATAATTTAAAATTGTCTTGGGAGTTTAATTTAAATATATATATAATCATCACTTTATCTTGAAAATGGTGTTGCATTAATGATTGATATTTCCAAAACCATGTAGGCTAGGGCGGTGGAGTAACAAGGAAGTTATGGAGGAGGAAAATTTCTATTTAAGGGAAGATTTAACAAAGTAGTAAGGGAGTTTATTGTGGGAGAACTGTGAGGATTTGTATGGAGAAGTGAAATATTCCGAGGATGGGGACAACTCGAGGAATGGAGGAGGGAGAAAATTCCAATGAGGAGGGGGAAAACTCACTGAACAGTATGGTTATTGAACTAAGGACAAGGCTACTATGGAGATTATAGGTCTGTGGGCTCGGGGGATAGGAAATCCATTGATTTCCTAGGGTCACCAAGATAATAGCTGATCGGCAGGGTGGACACATCATTTCAGGTTGCTAAGGGAACCTACAGAATCCACTACATAAATCTTCTTATCTTACTGCCATCTACGGATCCAAGTATTTTACTGAGTTAGCTTAAATAAAATGTGTTTTCTTTTATTTTCAAATTATGTATGTTAAATGAACAGAGTTAAAATCAAAAGTCTTAAGTTTATGTCTATTTATTTGCAGAGACATATAAACATATAGAAAACATTATGTTTATTTATTTGTAGAGACATATAAACATATAGAAAACAGACATATAAACATATAGAAAACGGAAACATAAACAGATGATTTTTTTTACAGAAAACAAAAAAACTTGGTATTTACATGAAAACGGAATAGAGACCCAGTGCCATGGTTGGGCTATACATTTGGTATCAGAGCCACTGTCTCAAAAACTCGGACCTTAAAGAGGCCTATACACACCTAACTATCCTAAAATTTTACTAAGTTTAAAGCCTACATAATGACATGGAGCTTAGGACAAAACCTTGTGTGGAAAATTTGAACACTAACACCTGGAAACTCAATAAGTTACCTGCAAAACACACAAATCACATTAGTAAACCTGGGTCAAAAATATAAAAATACAAGTAGAAATTATGTTCTATATTTTACTAATACTATGATCACTATGCACATATAAACTAGATGCAGTATTGTGCAAGATGCATATAGTCTTATCAAAGGATCCTTTTATCAATGTTTTAGCATTAGTATTTAGAACTTCCTTCGTGGAAAAGAACATTTTATGACAAGAAAAAAGAAAATCCTAATCCTTGAATGAAAAATAAGGAGATTTGGAACAAACATAGAACAGATTTCCAAATGTGGCATGCAAAGCTAAACATAAAACAGATTTCCAAATGGGCTCATCCTATTACTGAAAGAAGGAATTCCATGATATAATCAATAACAAGGGTTTCTTTCAATGCCTTCCTAAAAATTTACAAACATGCATAACTTCACAATCTGAGGCAATATAATTAAAATCGGGATCTAAAACCAAAATAATGAAAATCTTATTAAGATTGGCAAAGTTCCATGGTTGTGTATACCCTCCAGCCATAGGTGCACATGCATACCTTTGCTAAGGATGAGTATTATTCATCTCCACAGCAACGTATCATTAATCTACCTTAATTAGGGAAACACATAAGCTGTATAGTAAGCAACCACCTGCAGATGCTATTATATTAGATTAAATTTTTATTATATTAGATAAACATATTGAATGAGTTAAATTTATATAACCAGGATCTCCCCATTATTGTTCTTACAGGATGGTTCCCCCTCAGAGTGGGAGAGTTTTTATGAAGACTACCACGGCTTTATCTTATATATGCTTATTAATATGTGCTTATTTCCAGAGAATAAAACATTCTTTCATGGGAGTCGTATAGACCTAATATTTTATGGAATGAGGCAAATTGTCGTCATTGGATCGAACAAATCACATTTTTAGTGCTTTAGTCTATTCCTAACAACAAATTTAAACTCGGATTTCTATTAAACAGTAGCAAGATATTTTTTTTATAACCTGTATCACTTTATGAATTAAGTGCTTAAACTGCTACTTATCTTATCTTGAAAGCACCGGATAAATTCAAATAACAGAATGTTGCTTTCAGATTTCAATCTCTAGGCATCTGCGACTTTTATAATTCAATAATAGATATAGTGAAAGTCTGTGCAACTTTCATTCTCACAACCTGAACATACTCTCTGGGGGATGATCAACGAGGTCGACCTGTGAATTCTTGTGCTAAGATCTGTTAAGAAAAGTTTAGAAGTTGGCATATACAAGAATGCAGCAGGTTGATTTGTCCATGTGACTTGTTTTGGATATGGAAGAAGACAATTTCTAAACAACTTCTTTTTATAGTCAAGAAATTATATCTACGCATAGAATGTAAGTTCAAAGCTGATTTATTACCTCCTAATTAGTCCAAATGTTTTGAAAATTGTAAGATTATTGATTTAAGATCTTATGTTCAAGGGAATCTTTATAAATTAGGTCACACAGTAAGGCATATCCATTAAGAGGGGCAGTGCTCCAACTTTCACTTCGAGCAAATGAAAGTTGACACTCCATGAATGAATCTCACAGCTAAAAGCTTTGGGTAAAATGCAGAGTTGTTTAAGCGTCAATATAATTGAATAAGTAGCCCTAGTAGCCAAAGCGTATGTAAAAGCAATTTTGTTAAAGTTGCGTAATAAACATCTTTATAGAAGAAAGATACTCAAATCAATACCATTGGCATAATCTTCATCCATTGGATAAATAATAAAAATATTTAAAAAAAAATAAAATTAGATAATGGTTTGAAGGAAAAGCCAAACAAAAGGGATTATGCAACTTCTGACAACTGTTTGCATGGCCCAACATGCACTACCTGTGTTTTCCGCTAGTTTCTTCTCTGTCCTAGCATGCACTAAGTTTACTTAGGCTAAAATAAATAAATAAATAAACCAGAGAAAAAAAGAGAGGCTATGCAAGCCGCGAACCTGCCGTGTGAGGAGGGCTGCACTCTCTGTGAGTGAAGTCATAACACAAGGAGACAAATCGTTGTAAAGTAAAAATGCAAAAGCCAGAAAATAAATACCACTAAGCTATAAACAAGAAGACAAATACAATTTAAAATTAAAAAAAGAAAAGAAAAAAGGAAAGAGCAATCAGCTAGACACAGGCTTGTACGCAAAGCAGAATACCATTAATGTAACTGTCCGGGAAAAATATTTGTTTTGAGAGGAAACATCTGTATTTTCTTTTATCTAACTAGAAAATACTATCAAACATGCAATTTGCGTATAGGGAAAACAATTAAACTCGTAAATTGGGCATCGACTACCATACAATATCTTTCCCAACGCACAGCATTAAACGCCGAGCCAGGATCCCCACAAGGGGCATGGTTTTGGTTTTTAACAAAACCAGAAACGTAACTCAGTGGATGCAAGCCTTACTCCAAGGTCTCATATTTATAGAGCGGAGTTCACAGATTTGTTATGTCATCGTGATGGATAGTCAAACGTTACGTATACAGATATCTGTGTAATTACGGTTAATTGTATCGTACTTGTCTCGACTCATAAAACCTAAGTTCGTGCAGGAGAGGTAGGTGGATTTAATATCAACGTGACAGATGGATGGAACTTTTTGACATATTTTCCTAGCAGACCTCACAAAACCCTAGACCCTATTGTCATTCAGCACAAGTCCACGAATCAGCATAGTGCACAACGCGTCAATAAAAGGACAGAAACCAAAATTCAATATGTTGATTATGATTCCCCAAATTTAAAATAATGGCATATTTGATGCATTTCATGATGGATCTTCTAAACACTAAAATAACTGCAGAACTGTGAAAGCATAAGAAACAAGGGAGAACCTAGGAAACAATCTTAGAGTTGGTTTGGCTTGCTTTCGCGGGGATTTAAGTGGTTATAAAACATTAGCATACCACCTAAGAGACAGCTTGTGGTTGCGCTCATGCAAATTATGTAGAGCCTCTTCCAAATCAATATCATAGGAACAGATACACCCACCCTATGCCAAAGACACTCCACCCTAAACTCTACGCAATAGTCCCTCCAAGTGTGCTCAGAGTTTGGGTCGTAGTGAGATCTGGCTGACTTAGATCGACTGTTGCTGGAGGATCCGTCTCCACGGCTTAAACCCATGCTATTAGTGCTTAAGGTGGGTCAATAGGCTCTGCTACTGGTGGATATATATGGCCAAGATGTTGGCTCTGATAATACTGTTGGTGGGTCAGCTACTCTTTCTGGTGCTGATCCCGTAAGATCTTATACTGTAGGGCCTTATACTATAGGGTATACGACTGGGAATGGTTCGGATGCTCGAGGATTTGTAACTGCAACCACGGATGCTGCTAGTGGTGGTTATGGATCTGCTGTAGCAGAATCAACAGCTACAATCATTTCAGAAGTGCATTATCAAAAGAGAACTATCAAATAAGTACACTGGTTCAACCAATCCCTGAAAGAACATTTCATGTAAATAATCAACAAACACAGAGGTTGTGAGGAGAAGGGCGAATAGACTGACGGAGACTACCTCATTTTTCTACAAGAAACACCATAGACACTTCCCAGGAGGCATGCCTGAACTACACACCTTTACGCCAACAATATTTCAGATTACTTACGGGCATAGATACAGTTAAATGATAAGTATGGAGTTTTTGAAACAAGTTAACCCAACATATACCAACAGTTTCTTTGGCATATAGCTCATACAATTATACACTTACTCAGAAATGAATATCTTCAAGAATTTAACACAGTGCTATCATAAACATTAATAATTATTTGCCATAAATTCATCCAGGCATATATACATACAGCAACCCATTTCAATTTTTATATATTCATATTAGTAACCCTTCAATTTTATGCTAATATATGGCTATATATATAAGGGTCACACCTTGCCATAAGAAATCCTCACAACCTGATGCCTAGGTTTTAGGAGACAACCCAGCCAAGCGAAAGCAATAAGGGCAAACCCTTAACTAGTCAAACTATGAAGAATATATATATATATATATACTCACTAAAATTTAATCACTAAATAAAATATACCCACTAAAATTTGAAAACCCTAGGGAGAAACCTTACCAACAGGTTGAGTTGTAGAGTTGAGTTGTAAAGCAGAACCCGAGCCCCTCCAGAACATAGTATCCCCATTACGAACCCTATCAAACTTCTCCCTCCCAGCATTGAGGCGTTGCCAATGCCCCTTAGTGCCGTGAAGCTGTAAAAGAAAACAATAATGGGGAATCAACAAAGAGGGAGGCTATGGCGAAGGCCTGAAAATTTAGCCGAGCAGCTGCTTGGAGTTGCAGAGTCCACATGGGGAAAATTTAGTGAGGAAAGTGAGAGCCTCGGAAAAGTTTACCCTTTTTAGGTCTTTGTCGTATAATTATTTTTTTATTGCATGTTGGCCGCGTGGCCTTCATGCAGAGTGACTCTTTGTCCCGAGTGACTCCTTATCCGAATATGTTTTTAAATTTGATTATGTGAATTTTTTTAAACATATTTATATATTCTAAATTGTTTTTATGGATTATGAAAATGGTTATTTAAATAATTTAATTAATGGTTAGTCAAATCATTTTTTTTGTATATTATTAATTATTTTTAATATATTAATTAAATTTCTTAATTAAATTTGTCCATATAGTTTACATTTTGAGTACATTTAAAGTTAAACTCTCAAATATAAATAAAGAATTATAAAATTAAAATATATAATTTATTTTAATTTTATATTCCTTACTTATGTGCTAAGATTAATTTAAATTCACCTTTAAACCTAGGGTTAGCAATAAGTCTAAGTAATTAGTTAAATAACCTAATGACTTTGTAGGGTTAAATTGCAAGTAATTTGAATTAGATATAGGGTTAGGAGGCGACTCTCGATAGATTGAATTTAGGTTTGGTACGAGGCTCTATATGTTGGTTTTCTTATGATACTGTAAGACGAGGCTAGGTCATGTCCCTAAAATCCCAAGTTCCATAGGACGAGAGAGAGGCCATATGTTTCGTTATTATATGTGAGATAATATGCGACTAATGAAAACATTAAAGGTACTATGGGTGCATTTGAAGAACATTAAGGAGGAATGGTGCAATATAATGCCTAGGCATGTAACATCGAAGGGACTAAGAGTTTTGAAAATGATAATGATATCAATAAGTAAATATATGTGACAAGTAAACACAACATAAGTAAAGTATGCAAAAAAAAAAAATACAATATGTTTAAATGACACTTAATTACCATAAGAGCTAGTGTTAGTGATAGAAGGAGTAGTACACAAATGAAGAAGTCTTTCAAGCCGTATAATAAGAACTAGTGTAGAAATATGATGTTGAATGGATTAATGACATTTCAATATTTTTATAGCAAACGATATGGCGAGCATGGGTCGGTTGATCCATTATTGAACTTCTAAGATGGCTTAGCAAGAGGAAAACTGTGAGGGAGCTAGAGATATGTAGGAGTGGTTAGAAACCACCATGGATAATATCAATGAAGGCATGGAGTATAACTATAAATATTGCAAGGTATAAATTTAGAAAAGAATATATGAACAATTATAGTTATAAGAGTAAGAATTGCATGGTAGTCCTATATATTGTAATGATGGCCCTTATAGGAAGTTAAAAAATAAAAATAAAAAAATTTGGGCATCTTGTATTACCCTTGCTAGTAGGCATATTTGAGCATTTGTGATGAAAACTATAATAGGATTGCGTCCTAGGTGTGGTAGCATACTTCCCAAGAGAATTTACGATGGAAATAATTACGAAAGAGTATGGTTGTCTTTACAAAATCAGTGAAAGGAGTAGGTTGAGTATGCATAATGAATTTATAGAAATTTGAGTTAAAGTGAGTATTATGCAATTGATGCTAGTAAGCCATGTTTTCACATTGTAAGGATAGGCTAGATAATGATTAACAATACCTTAGGCTTGCAAGATAGTACAAATCCTACAAGGTATGTGTATAGGTTTGATAGGTTGAATTTCATGGTGGGCATAAGTTGGTTGCATTCCGCATAGGGTAAATTTTGTGTCAAAATTAAAACCATATATAGGGATGGGCATATCGTGAGACTCGTGAGTCAAGATCTCCTCAAAATTATCGGGTAATAATATGTAATTCATTGAACAGTAATTGGTGTAAGTCAAAGTGAAGTTAACTTGAGGTGAGGACTAATGAAGGAGTCATGACAACGTTTCAGAATCAAACTAAAAGTCATGTAGAAGACACGGTCTTCCTATAAATCACCTTATAAAAAAAATAAAAAAAATGCAATATAATTTAACAAGGATATCAATTACTCTATGGGTAAGTATAGTAATGAAACTTGAATACGTCAAATCAACAACCTACATAAACATTAAACAAAATATAAGAACACTTCCCTTGTGATAAAATGAGTAAATTTTATAAACATCGTTATGTCTAAACGAGA
Organism: Larix kaempferi; assembly: GCA_027924585.1. Taxonomy (NCBI): domain Eukaryota; kingdom Viridiplantae; phylum Streptophyta; class Pinopsida; order Pinales; family Pinaceae; genus Larix; species Larix kaempferi. The sequence goes on along the minus strand of BSBM01000043.1, from coordinate 4,734,107 downwards.
GGAGGCCCATTTGGGCAAGTATAGCCCAGGTTTTTCCACCTTGAAGAAAGTAGAGACTATGCGTCGAGATTTTCCCTCGCTATTTTGATCATAACTTCGGGACGAAGTTTCCTAAAGGGTGGGTGTATGTAACGCCCCATATTTCGACTAGATAGATTTATCCGTGAGACATATTGCACTTTATTTCTTTTTATCTATTGAACTCAGCAAAGAGTGAGTAAAATATACTTATGACACGATCGACCCGATTATATGTTGCTACCATGTTTATGTTGTTGCTATGTTATGTTTTCATTATGACTATGATGCAACGATATTATGATGTTACTATGTTCATGCAGTTATTAAGTTATGATTATCATGAGATTCATTGCTTTTATGATGACAATATATGTTTTAGCGTTTTCATTGATGAAATGTGAAATATATGGTGTTGTACGTGGATGCCATCCTACGATGAAATTGATAGAACTGTTATATTCCATGCATACATGTGATGCGATAGAATTGTGACGTGAAATAAAACTATGTTGATGATATGGATCAATTGGTGATCGAATGGAAATGCTTGTTATAAAATGTGTATTTTGCGGAATACTAACCTACAGGACACAAGGGCTATGGGATAGCCAGATACTTGATCTGATATATGGATAAGAACCTATCCATGCAGTAAACCTTAGCAACCGAAATTGATGATACGATGACATGGACCGATAATCTTGATAGCAGCAAAGTATGATTTGATAAGGGTGTAGACCCAGTATGTTGAGAGGGATGGATGTATTTCCCACCCTATGTTTCTATGATACCCGGGGTCATGGGAGGACCGTGTTGAGACACGCTCCCCAAGTTGTTGTGATGACGATGGTCGGATGCCTGCTAGGAGAGGCTAGGTCGACTAGTTAGCCGACGCTACCACTCTCAGGTTCTATGTGGTCAGGTTAGTATAGTTGGCATCCACTTTTTGTACTAGCAGAGGAAGGATAGGGAGGATGTGGATGTAGGTTAGGATGGGAGGATATGTTAGTTAGTACTGTTGACGGTTGGGTATTCCTTGATCTTGAGTTAGTGGTAGTAGGTAGCTTTCCTTGTACTTGATTGATTGAACAAATGTAATCATAAAGATAATGAGATGAAATCTTAAAGGTTAACTGATAAAATGATCGATGATGATTGAGTAATGTTATGATAAATATATATACTTGTTCTGTTTGCATGAAGTATTATTAGTATTAGTTAGTTGTTAAGCATAGGAAATATGATGTATGTTTATAGTACTTGTCAGACCTGTGCATACGCTAGCCATGCATGCACATTTTGTACTTGTGCGATAGTATCTGTTTACAACATACTTATAAGGATTTAACAATGCTATAAGTTGTCATATATAATTGAGTTAAGGAGTTAGTAAATGACTTAAGTAATATATGATCAAGATACTAATGTGTGAAATAACTTAATTAGTCTTTGTATGTAAACAATGTAATGAACAATTAAAATAATTTTCTTCAATTGTAAGTATACTCAAGTGATGGTGTCATCAGTATGAAGTCAATATGAAGTATAACAGTTAAACATTAACACTCGAAGAGTGTACTATTTAATTATTGATCATGATTAATTAAACCATTAAGAGTATTTCATTTATTAATACACAAAGGTACTATGTTGATGTTGGATCATTTATCGATTAAACAAATGAATATTGTTATTCATTATTCACCATTAACTTAATTACTATTATTATTGATTATTATTGTTATTACTATTATTATTTAATTAATAATAAAAACAAAATGATAATTGTGTTTTTTATATAAACCATTTTATAAATCATAGTGAATCCAATCATTTATTAAATGGATTATTGAGTTAATTAATTGACCGAATCATTCCAAGTAAGTTGAAAGATTTAAAAATAAATAAATAAATAAATAAATAAATTATCAAATAATTTGGATTATTTTCATATTAATGGAAGGAGGTACATTAAATTGATAAATTAAATAAAAAGATATATGAGGGAATAATCTTTAAATAATATTTTATTTTATACAAGTTAGACCATTTAGTGTCGAGATGCGGATAAACATTTAAGATTTATGCCCTTTCATATCTTGAAAGGTCCCACAATATTTATATTATTTAAAACACTTAACTAAGTGGTGGAGTGATTTTAATATTGTTTAAAATTGTCTTGGGAGTTTAAATATAATTCATAAATATCTTGCTTCTATTAAACAAAATGAATTCAAAGCTAAACTAGAAAGTCAATAATTCCATTGCTCGAGAGAAACTTGGATGATTTAAAATAATATATAATCATCATTTATCTTGAAAATGGTGTTGCATTAATGATTGATATTTCCAAAACCATGTAGGCTAGGGCGGTGGAGTGACAAGGAAGTTATGATTTTAATATTATTTAAAATTGTCTCGGGAGTTTAATTTAAATATATATATAATCATCACTTTATCTTGAAAATGGTGTTGCATTAATGATTGATATTTCCAAAACCATGTAGGCTAGGGCGGTGGAGTGACAAGGAAGTTATGGAGGAGGAAAGTTTCTATTTAAGGGAAGATTTAACAAAGTAGTAAGGGAGGTTATTGTGGGAGAACTGTGAGGATTTGTATGAGAAGTGAAATATTCCGAGGATGGGGACAACTCGAGGAATGGAGGAGGGAGAAAACTCCAATGAGGAGGGGGAAAACTCACTGAACAGTATGGTTATTGAACTAAGGACAAGGCTGCTATGGAGATGATCGGTCTGTGGGCTCGGGGGCTAGGAAATCCGTTGATTTCCTAGGGTCACCAATATAATAGCTGATCGGCAGGGTGGACACATCATTTCAGGTTGCTAAGGGAACCTACAGAATCCACTACATAAATCTTCTTATCTTACTGCCATCTACGAATCCAAGTATTTTACTGACTTAGCTTAAATAAAATGTATTTTCTTTTATTTTCAAATTATGTATGTTAAATGAACAGAGTTAAAATGAAAAGTCTTAATTTTATGTCTATTTATTTGCAGAGACATATAAACATATAGAAAACATTATGTTTATTTATTTGTAGAGACATATAAACATATAGAAAACAGACATATAAACATATAGAAAACGGAAACATAGACAGATGATTTTTTTTACAGAAAACAAAAAAACTTGGTATTTACATGAAAACGGAATAGAGACCCAGTGCCATGGTTGGGCTCTACAAGGTTGATAAACAATATCCTATTTCGTGGTTTAGAGAACCATTCTATTTGCTGGAATCCATGTTGTGTCGACTATATCGATTACAAAATTGTGTATTTTTCAAACCAGAATGACATCTCTTACGCATCATATTCTCAACACCGGTGAATATTTTAACTGGGCACAGATACTATTTGTGGTAATGAGGGAAACTATTGATAAGTATAAGAAAGCTTTTGTTACCAAAAAATCAGCATTCTATCTTTCAGGGTATGTGATGGACGTTTTCTGCTCATCTTTTCCTTTCCTTGCCATGGGATGGAAATCGAAAAAAGAAGCACCACAGGTTCATATCTATTGCTCTGCATTATGGGAAGGAAATTACATTCCTTTCATCTATGACATATGCGAATAATTTTTTGGGTCTATTCATTTTATGATCTTCAAGGACGATGCACCCAGATTTTCACCATAGGACAAGTCTTTGATTGCTACAATGGGAGATTGGTATCTGGGGAGTATTTCTCTTATATCGGGATATGGGGTAATAAAGCAGTTCATCTTGAGGAAATATCATATCAGACAGTCATTAAAGGAATTTATCATAAATGTAGTGCCTCAAAAACAAAAACTTGGCTGAAGTTTCCTCTTTCTCTTGGACATTTAGTTAGTTAGATTTCTACACATGCTAGTTTGCTTGGAAAAAAGGTCACCACTTTGAAGCTTGGAGAAGATACTAAAAGAATGCATGATCCCAAATCATTTTTAGCGGGTCATTTCTCACAGGCACACTTGAAAAGAGGTTATGTTCATGAAATAGAGCCAAATGATCTTATTTACCAAGGAGAGAATTATTTCCAAGATGTATTGAATAGAGAAACCTTCAAATGAAAAAGGTTTTATTCATTAGTATCAGCAGGAACTCAAGTTAAAAGTTTTACAGGATAGAAAAAACAAGCTATCTGATGAAGAAAAGACCCAAAAAGAAGTTGTTGAAAAGGAAGTACAAGATGCTCATAAAGAAAGGAATAAGACCCCTTTGATTCTGACTCATTCATAGGAAGATAGTAAAGGGAAGAAACCAATGGAAGGATCTCATGAACAACCATTGGTGAATTTAAATACATTGATAAATACAACTGAGGAATTGAAGAGAAGAACTCTGGCTCTGATTAATTCACCTCCTACTACCAGGATTTATGTTACAACACTCCTAATCAAGAAATACACAAGACACAAAGGTCCAGCATCAGTTGTGCATTTTAACTTATCTCAGATTGATGACAGTGACATAGATGAAGAGTTCCCTCATCCTACCATAACTTTAACTTTTCCAACTTATTCTTTTCCCATTACTTCTCATTTTACCCTAACCACCTTAGTGAATCAAATCATTCTTGATTCAATTCAGAATTCACAAATGGTAGATTCCCCTCTAGAACATCCTCCTTTAGAAATTCCTAGTCCATTTGTTTCAACATATTTTCCACTTATTCCTGTTTCTACTATCCCATCCTCTGTACCTTTATCTCCTCCTATTCCTACCCAAATCAATGTTCCTACATCTGATTACCCTATTCCTATCACCTCTATGACCATACCAACATTTCAACAAACCTTTCCAGTTGAAACCTTATTGAGCATAGCTGAACTGCAAATTTCATCTCTACCTATAATTACTCTTACTCCACAAGTAATGTCTATCACATCTTCTACCATTGTGAATACTACTGATTTGACTATACAATCCACATAGCTAGTTGTACCTACTCCTACTCATATTGTTTCACACCCAATTCCTGTAGTCACTATGTCTGAGCCATCTTCATCCACTACTGGGGTTGTGGCATATTTTGGTGAAGATGCAGTAGTTTCCCTAGGTGCTTATTTCTAGAGTAAAACTAAAAAAGAAGTTGTTAAGATAGGATCCAAGAGATCTAGGGAAGGGACAATAGTTCAAGGTGTTGTTCCCAATCAAATCATTTGTAAAAGAGCCTCTACAGACATCAAAATAGAAGCTGTGGAAACAAATGCCATTGTGGGATCCTTTGCTGGTGCAAACTTTGATTTTGTTACATGCTTAAATACGGAAATCGAGGAAACTTAAACAAAGCTACATGAGCTTAACAAACAAAAAGATGAATTGGAACACCAATATCAAAATTAGTTGCAGGAGTTGAAGAATAAATATGATTCTCAAATTCAGAATTTTCGGTCCAAGAATAAAAAGCTTAATGAACAATTTCATAAGACTAAAGAAGAGGCAGGAAAATTTTCTTAAACGTTGTAAGCTATGGAGCAGCAAATTAATTTAGCTCGGTGACATTCTACTACTTCTTCATGTTTCAAGTTTACAAAAGATGAATTTGAGGATTTTGCTTTTAGAATTAATGATGATTATAAAAATTTATTGATTAAGTTATTTGAAGGACTGAATCAAATTCAAGATTATTACAGTTCATTTGAGCATCTATCTGATCTTTATATGATCATGTAAATAGAAGGAAAGGTGCTTCTAAATAAAATGATGATGTGTTTGATTGGAAAATATCTATCAAATATAAACTTGAAGGAGTTCCTATTCTTGATAATATTCTGATAAGGAGAATCAAGATTTCTCTGCAATCCTCGGAAAATGTGTGTCATCTAGTTGAATCCGCTATTGATGAAGGAAATAAGGCTTCCAGAAGACAATGGTTCACTTCTGATGATCTACTTAAACAAATAAACTTCACTTCCATGTATCAGATAGCTGATGCACTTCCAGCCAAACTCATGATCACAAAAGTTGAGGAGAAACATGAGCAGTCCAAAGCATATATTGAGCAACTTGAACATATATTTCTCAAAGATGTCAAAGAACTAGTTGAGTTTATGAATTCTTTGTGATTGAAGGTTAACGTGTTTTTGCAATATTGGGAAAGAATCAGAAGGAAACAGGTCGAGTCTTTCTTATGTAAAGCGCGGCTACAGTTGGAGCATGCCAAGTATACAGATGTTGATGATCTTAGGGATAATTTTAAGGACCCATACTTATTTAAAAGTGTATAAACCTTGGCGAATCTTACCAATTCTTAAAATCTTAACTATAAAATATTTTGTGATATTTTTCTAAAATTATTTCAATTTCTAAGGATTTTATATAGTTTATATAATAATTTGGTGATTTTTAGAGTGAAAAAAGCTTACCCCATAAAAATTGGGTGAAACGGGTATTATCACCCAAATTAACCCCCAAGGTTGTGAAGAAGGCAATTCGGGGTAACCACTAACCAATATTTAGCTTGTGCTACTGACCCAACACAAACAAAGAGGGCTCTCTCTATAAGCTCATGAAAAACTAGAATAATCAAAGGTGTCAACAATGAAAACATACACCAGTATCCATCATAAAAAATGTTCAATTACAACACACAGAAGATCAAATTTATGCTGGAAAACAAAATGGTTTAAACGTTGTCTGGCTAAAATCTCTATTTGGGAAATGGAGTCACATTAAACAAACCTGAAAAATTATTCATAAAGGTTCTGCGAATGCATTCACACAGGTGCGAGGTAGTAAGCAGCTAGTAGTCAAAGTGATTTTTATTGGTGCAACAGAAGAGAAAAGAACAGTCCATTGATGTAAGGCATACGATGATTAATCCTACACCAACTTTAGCAGAGAAGAATGGTGAAATACTTTGAAAGAGTCAAGCAGAGCATAATTTCTATGAATTCCACTTAACTACTACATTGCACCAAGTATGAAGGAATATTACAGTCATGGAATAATGATGAAAGAAGCACAATTAACATAGAGAAAGAAAGACAGACTAGTAGACCAATTACACAAGAATCCCTGGAAAAACGCAGGCTCGACTCTACAAACTTTATTAAACAGCTCAAAATGTCTTACAGATTGATTCTCAAAACTCCAAAAGTTTTTCAATAAGATTTTTCAACCCTTCTGTCTTTAATTACAATGAATTTATAGAGGCCCCTGGAGCTCTAGGCTCGTCACTCTCCTGAAAAGAAAACAGTTGCAATTACTTGACACCTACTTGATAGCTAACCAAGTCATTTCGGCGTTACAAACTTACAAAATAGACACAGGCGGTATAGTCCTAACCGCTTTTTACATTCACTGGCCTATTTTACTATATGACCAACTACTTGAACAAAACAAAGGAAAACAGAAAATTGACAACTCCAGCTTGCGGCTTCCATTTTCTCACTGGTCATGTAGCTGATATATTTGAGCTTCCAACCTGCTGGGTGGTGAGATATAGATACCGTAGGAATGCTGCCACCTTATTCCTGGGTTTTCACCTAATCATACCAATCAAGAAAACCACCCACGTCAAAGGAGGCCTTTTTTTGGGTTTCTTTCGGTGGGGAATCAGGGGACATCCCCTCACTGGGGAGTATTAAATCTTGGATAATGTCTTCCTCTTGGGGTATTTTCTGCTCGTCTTCTTCATGGGCTCCTTCGCTTCCTCCCTACTGCTGAAAACTCCAACATTCCTGTCGCTTCTTGGGATTTTTTTCCTTGCTGACAGAAGCATCTTCCACATGGTCGAAAACCACAGGTGATAGAGGAATAGGCTCCTCCTCCATATCAAACAATACATGCTCTAGTGCAATTATTATTTCGGCTCCCTAATCTCTTTCCATGTCTCTTATACCAACAACAAAATATCTGAATAGATGAACTCGCCACCTTTTCAGAATTGGACGTGAGTTGCGAGCCCCGGGAATTTGCCTTATAACGATTGATAACGACGACGTCCCCATGCGAATCATTCTACTATGATTCTTTGACTTAGACCTTCCAAATGATTTATTATTATGACTGAGGATGGGACTGACGCAAGACACGTTTGATCTTGCTTTTTGGATCATATAGAAAATACATCCAACGGCGTTGAGCTGGCTCATCCCATGTGGCCATCATTGATTTATAGCGAAGATGTCTTTCTCCTATGGAAACTTGGGATTGGATTAGGACCGTAGATTTCATCCCCTATGGCTTTCACTTTTGCGACACACAACTCCAATCCTGACCATTGGATGATGTGCCTTTACCGACCACGGTGATTTTGGGCGTGCTTAACATGCCGATGATTAAAATCACTGCTGCTATTCTGGACCGTTGATCTATCTCAGTTAGATCTACGTCATTGCAAAGAGTGTGACGCTTACCCCAATTGCGGTGATTTTGAACGTAGCCCTTTTCCGTGCACGTTAGATTAGAGCCATCCCCTTTTACCGTAGATCTTCGTTTATGTCGATCTATGCCATTGATTTCTTTTGGAATTTGCCCACTGGTTAACTTCCTCTGCGCTTGCAACATTTCCACTTAATCTTTGTGCAAAAAGCTCAGGGCCATAGATCTCCAAGGTAATCTAATTTGTGCCATCCCTACGTTTCTATCTGTTGCTGGTGTATTAGTCTACTACTAATCCTCCGATTACCATGGAAGCCTGGATATTTGAATACTCTTTCTCTTTTTACCAAATCCATCGTATCTAGCTCCGATCTTTTACCCTGGGGGTGCGGTTTGGGAGTTTTGGCTTTCCTTTGAGGAATTATCTTGACCCTGCAATTCGTTTCCTTCACAAAAAACCCTCTTCAAGGCTTAGCACATTTTGAGTGCTAGCAACTGGCTCCAACCGTGGATGCTATCCTCCTTGTTAGGTAGCGAAGAACCCCGTAGACCCAAGTGCCTGATCCATTGGGTGACATTCCAAACCCTGAACTGAAAAATTATTCTACAAACTAAAACTAGAACTGTACCTGCCTCATATCTAGGCTGAACATACAAAAATAAAAACTATGGTTCACTTTCCAGACCTTAGGGCCTTCACCTCGGGCTGCAAGTATTTTACGTTCACCATTAGAACTTCAAAAATAACTGTAAAAATGAAAATATATACAGGTTATGGTACATGAGTTACCTGCTTTCTTCTAGGACAAGTAGTGCTTCAAAAACCTTCCATTGACTAGACCTCCTGACTAGGCAATTCCATCTTGGTGTTCCAGGATAAAAGAATTTTCTCCTCGGTTTGTTGCAATAATATATGGCCCCATCCACATATGGTCGAACTTCCCATGTTTATCTTCCCTTGGAGCATCCCACTTCAGAACCAGGTCATTAACCTGAAATTGATCTTCCTTCGCTTTTATGTCAAAAGCGCTCTTTATCTTCTCTTGGTGCCCCTGTACTCTATCATAGGCCTTACTTCTCATCTCATTCAGCTCGATTATCTAACTTACCCTTCTCTGCATGTGAGTCGGTTCTTCTTCTATCCCTTGCAGCAACCTCATAACCGGAAATCCTAGAGAGACTGGAAAAACTACCTCAGCTCCATATACCAGCTGAAAAGGTGACATCCTGATGGCCCTTTTTGTACTTATTCTGTCAGCCCATAGAGCATATTTCAGTTTTGTGTGCCAAGCTCTCTTGTTGTCCTCCAACAACTTCTTTATGATTCTTACTAAGATTTTGTTGGATGACTTTGCTAGTCCATTTCCTTGAGGGTAGTATGTTGTGGAATGATTCAGACTGATATGGTATTTGTGACAAAAATTTATCATTTTCTTGGCACAAAATGCAGGTGCATTGTCTATCACTATTCTTTTAGGAACCCAAATCTTGACAGGATATTATCTTCCAGAAAATCCATGATAACACCTTTTGTTTCTTTCCTAGTTGGGATGGCCTCTCTCCACTTAGTGAAATAGTCAGTGGCTGTCAATATCCATCTATGCTGCCCCGAGGAGTTAGGATTTATCTTTCCGATGAAGTCTAAACCCCACTGCTGGAAAGGCACTTCTACTATGACAAGGGCAAGGGGTAGTGAAACACATTTTCATTTTCCTTCAAAGATCTGACACTGGTGACAAGCAACAGTTTCTTTATATAAATCTGAAAAACATGGAAGGCCAGTAGAAACCAACCCTCAAGATTTTGTTAAATGTTACCTTCTAGGAATGATGTCCACCATATTCTCCCTTGTGGAATTCCTCCTTTGTGCGTTTAGCCTCTTCCTCTAGCAATCAATTCAGCAAAACCCCTTCAGGATCCTTCCAATACAGAAATTGATTCATAATACAATTCGCTGCCTTTAGTTTCCCCGCTTTGGCCCTGCTCTTGGTTAACCCTGGAGGAGCCTGTAAATTTTCTAATACACACACAATGTCAGCATACCAAGGGGATGCAGAGAATTCTGGCTTCACTTGTACTACTATATCCAGCCGATTTGAAAAATCTTGTAAGAAGTTCAGTTGTAAAGAATCACAGTTGGCCTTGGTCATTAGTTTTGCTAACTCTTTCCCCTTTACTAGTTTGGTAGGTTTTATCTCCAGGTCATACTCTAGCAATACAACAATCCATTTTTCTCTTCTTCCTTCAGGGTCTGCTTGGGTGAGGATACCCTTCACAGCACTATTTGGGACATGAGCAATGATGTGGGAATGGAGGATGTAAACCTTGAAATCTTTCAGTGACTTGATGAAGGCATAAGCCTACTTTTCCATGATATCGTAATTCAGTTCTGCATCTCTCAGCACCCTACTGAAAAAAGCAATTAGTTGTTTAGCGTTCTGGGCATTTTTTTGTAACGGCGCCCCTCCTACTGTATGCTCTAAAGCATAAGAAAAAATTAAAAACTCTTTAGAAAAATATGGGTTGGCTAATACCAGGGATTTAGTGATAGCATTCTTAATTCCCTTAAATCAAATCTCTCGCTTCCTTAGTCCACTTTACCTGATTTTCCTTTCTTAACATATTGGTAATATTCATCATAATTTCTGCAAAACTGGGAATGAACCTTCTCAGAAAACCCACTTTCCCGATGAAGGACTGCACCTCCATTTTGCTTCTAGGCTCCCCAACTTTCTGAATGGCACTAACCCTCTCAAGGTCAATCTTGATACCTTCCTTGAAAATAATATGGCCCAAAATCTTAGCTTCTTCTAATGCAAAATGTGATTTCTTAGGGTTAAGGGAAATACTGTATTTTATACATTTCTTGAAAACTTGTTCCAAATGCTTTAGGTGCTCTTCATTAGATTTTGAATACACTGTTATGTCATCCATGTATATAACCACTAACTTATCCTTCTCTTCAGCGAATGCTATATCCATCGCCCGCTGGAAAGTAGCTCTTGCATTCATTAGCCCAAAAGGCATCTTCGCATACATGAAAGTACCCCAAGGAGTGGTAAAAGCAGTCTTCTCTTGGTCTTCAGGGAAGTCCTTGATTTGATTGTATCCAGAGAAACCATCCATAGTAGAGATCCTTTCTGCCCCTACTACCTTTTGTAAGATATGTTCCATTTTAGGCAGGGGGTAATTATCATTTTGTGAAGCCCTGTTCAGGTTCCTGAAATCTATACAAATTCTAATTTCACCATTCTTCTTCCTTACAGGAACCATATTTTCTATCCACTGAGAAAATCTCATAGTGACAATGATTTTTGCATTAAATAATCTTCTGATCTCTTTTTCTATCACAGGCACCAGTTTGGGGTTTATCCTCCTTAACTTTTGCATGAAAGGTTTCTCTCCTCGTTTGATTGGAATGGAATGTTGTATTATAGAGGTATCATACTCCTTTAGTTCTTCATAACTCCATGCAAACGCAACATAATATTTCTTCATCAACTCTACATATTGCTCCTTTTTAGCATGCAGCTTCTTAGATAGGTTTACCATTCGAGGCGTTTCTTCAATACCCAAGTTCTGGTCTTCTACCGCATCTCTGGGAGGTTCAAACTTCGGGTTTTTTACTACATCATTTTGGTAAAATAGCCTCTCTAGGGGTATCAGTCCCTTAGGGATGTAATTACTCTTTAATTGAATGATATCTTTCCCACCCAACACGTTTTTCCATTGCTTGCTTTCTCTTTCTTCCTCCTCTAATTTCTCCTGGTCCATCAATCCTTCTATGTTCTCATTTTCAGCATCAAATTGAACATTAGCAAAATCGTCAGATAATTCCAAAAAAATATTTTAATTTGTAAATCATCTTCAAATACTTGCCAGTATTTAGCATTGTCTGGAATAGATGGCTTGTTCACCACTTCTACCTCATATTTTTCTTGAGAAAAAATAGGAGTTTTAAAACCACCAATAGTGGTGGCCAAAGAGTCTGCCACCTGATTTTCAAATCACGGGATTACCCAGATCTTGTGTTCGGTGAAAAAGTTCTCAAACATATCCCAAAATTCATTTCTATAGGCCCTGATCCTGGGGTGTTTTTCCTGATAACTGTCATTTACTTGATTGACCACCAATTATGAATCTCCAAAAACATGTATTCTTTTTTCTCCCAAATATTTCAAAGCTCTTAGTCCCAGGAGCAGAGCTTCATACTCTACCACATTATTAGTACACTCGAAAGTTAGCTTGTATGATAGGGCTCTGGACTCTTGGTCGGGAGGTATGATCCAAACCCCTGCCCCAGCACCACTCTTGCTCAGTGATCCATCAAAGTACATCTTCCATAGTCCTTCCACATTTTTCTGCCTCTCTAAGGACTCATACCTTGTTGCAAACTCCTTGTTTTCCTCGACTTCATGGAAAAATGGGGGTACAGGATCAGTATGTGGGCCATCATTGAAGAGAATAGAGGAACCTGCTATGATATTCCTATACTCCATCCTAGTCCTAACATCATTTCCATTGCTTTCATTTTCAGTCATGCATGCAAATATTAGGGTTTGCATGCATTCCAGTCATCAGCACCAGCACCTAGCCCTCAGTGAGCTAGCCCTGAGAGCTTCTTTCCTTGTAGTTTCAGCGCTCCCAGTGACTAATGTGCCCTCCTTTGCTCCACTACATGACAAAGGCGCCTTCTTCACCTACCAGTCCAATTATGTTTAGTTATATTCAGTTATCTTCAGTTACTTCCTTGATTTAAGGATTAACTGACTCTTTACTGACCTTATCACTCTGATGGACCCCCAGTGAGACTAAACTACTTGTTCTGACTCTAGTAAGCTCCTACTGCATCCTCCACTGAGCCTCCTTCATCCAATTAGTGTCTCCATGTGCTAGTTGCATTCAGTTACACCTACTACACTCAGTTAGACTCAGTTTGACTGACAGTTGACAATTACTTGTGCATTGATGACTCCACTGATGATCATGAGGACACCTAGTTGTGCTCCGATGACACTCCAATGATCCTTTGATCACTCCATGAAGGCTAATTCAAATTGCCACCTTAGGCATTCGAATCCTCATGCCTGTACTACTTATTTTTCCATATTGTGATTAATTAGTTAGTGTGTGTGAAGTATTATTGCTTCTATCTGAGTTCTACTGTACCATATTATTCTGTTGCTCATTATATTGTATTGTTCACTCTTCTTCTATTTTCCTGCTTAATCATAATTACTCTTGTGAGGTATACATCATCTCTTAGATCTACTGTGAGGATTTTCACAGGGTATCAGAGCATGTTGAGAGTATTGTTTATCTCCATTCTTGAGAGTTTTTTGTAGGTTATTACCGAGATTTCGAGTGCAGTAGTTGCAACATTTTCTGCATTTTTGCAGCAGTAGCAGTTGCAGTTATTCTATATTGTTTTTGCAGGTCTTCTACAACTTCAATGAATTTAGAATAAATTACTTCTCTTTCTCCATTCAACTATGATGAATGGAAACCAAGAATGATAGCATATTTGAAGAGCCATGATCGCTTTGATTGTTATTTTGAAAGAGAGTTTGAATCCTCTAAAGAGAAGATTGACTGGTTGAATAAAGGTGACATGCACTTTGGAGAAATGATGCTTTCTTTGCATGAATACCTAAGATTCTTTTTCCAATACCTTAATGGTGTTGAAACTCCAACAGAGTTATGGACTCCAAAAGAGTTATGGGCTCACTTGGATGAAAAATTTGGTAGTAAGAATGAAGGGATTGGTCCAAATCCATTCGAAAGCAAGCAAAGTGATGCATTCGCTCCCCTTGATGGTCTCCTAGATCATGAACCAGTATCATCTCATATTGAAGTTGTTGACAAAGAACTTGCAGATTCTCCACTCATGCTCAAACTTTCTTCTCTTTCTGTGCCAGCTCACACTCTAGATATTGCAGAAGGTCCTAAATCCTCTCTTGCACCAGAGTCTGTTGATTTGCATCATGATCACATGATTATTTCGGAGGTCAAAACAGATTTTGAAGGTAATGAATTCGCTCCTCTCCATCTATCTCCTCTTTTATACTACTATATGATCATAATTCCATGCTTTTAGAAGGTCATTGAAGAATATGGCCATTCCCATTTGCTTGGGATAATTTCTCATGCATCTACTGGTTTTGATCTCACCTCTCATGGTTCAAAGGAGATCTCAAGAAACCATGATTCATGTCTTGGATCTAATTTGGATTCTAAGCAATTACTGCTTGGGATAATTTCTCATGCATATGATAGTTTTGATCTCACCCCTACTGGTTCAAAGGAGATCTCAAGAAATTGTTTTTTAAGTCTTAAATCTGATTTTGATTTCAAGCAAACATGTAATAGTTATTTTTGGCATAATCTCACCCATGGTGGTTCGAAGGAGAAGACAAAAGACTATATGCACTTTCACAGATTTGATCCTACCTCAGCTGATTCAAATCACAGGTTCAAGGATCATTCTCATACTGTTCGATTTGTTTTCATCACATTCGATCTGAAGAGCAAGTACAAGCACATGTTTTTTGAGCATGATCCACTTCTTCCCAAGAAGAAGATACCTCCAGACATATGACCAAGCATCACACCTACTTGAGTTTGGAGCATTTATTTTTTGTGTGTGCCTTACAATCTGTTTTTTGAGGAGGGGATATGTTTCCCATGAAATTTTCCCACTTCCTTGGTTTATTGATTGTTATTATTCATTGTATTGGGTGACCTTTGGTCTTAGTTACCAGGGCCTAGGATGGATTAAGGGGGGCTGTTAGGATATTCCTATACTCCATCCTAGTCCTAGAAGCATATCCATTGTTTGCATTTTCAGTCATGCATGCAAATATTAGGTTTTGCATGCAATTAGGGTTTGCATGCATTCCAGTCATCAGCACTAGCACCTAGCCCTCAGTGAGCTAGCCCCAAGAGCTTCTTTCCTTGTAGTTTCATCCCTCCCAGTGACTAATGCGCCCTCCTTTGCTCCACTGCATGACAAAGGTGCCTTCTTCACCTACCAATCCAGTTATATTCAGTTATATTCAGTTATCTTCAGTTACTTCCTTGATTTAAGGATTAATTGACTCTTTACTGACCTTATCACTCCGATGGACCTCCAGTGAGACTAAATTGTCTGTTCTGACTCTAGTAAGCTCCTACTGCATCATCCACTGAGCCTCCTTCATCCAGTTAGTGTCTCCATGTGCTAGTTACATTCAGTTACACCTACTACACTCAGTTAGACTCAGTTTGACTGACAGTTGACAGTTACTTGTGCATTGATGACTCCACTGATGATCATGAGGACACCTAGTTGTGCTCCGATGACACTCCAGTGATCCTTTGATCACTCCATGAAGGCTAATTCGAATTGCCACCTTAGGCATTCGAATCCTCATGCTTGTACTACTTATTTTTCCATATTGTGATTAATTAGTTAGTGTGTGTGAAGTATTATTGCTTCTATCTGAGTTCTACTGTACCATATTATTCTGTTGCTCATTATACTGTATTGTGCACTCTTCTTCTATTTTCCTGCTTATTCATAATTACTCTTGTGAGGTATACATCATCTCTTAGATCTGTTGTGAGGATTTTCACAGAATCTATGCCTGTGTCTACAGCGTATATAGGGTGATTTTCAAGTTGGTTGTCACTGCTGACCACATAGGCCATTCTTTTCTCTCGATATAGCTTTCTATTGCTTCCAAAAAGAGGTATAGTGGTGTAAGATAAGTCCATTTGCATGGTTCCCTTCAACTTTTTTACCTAGCACCTTGATAACAACATCCCAAACTTAGCAGGCACCTCAGCCACTATCACGTCCATCATAATGCTCTTAGCTGGAATTTGGGCAAGGGTCAATACTACATCTTTAATCAAACCCAAACATGGTACCTTTCTAGAATTAAAAGAATATAGGTCTTTGTAGGGTCTGGTGACTTCTAATCCCAATTGATCCACCACTGATTTTGGCATTAAGTTGTGCGAAGCCCTAGAATCTGTCAGAGCATTGTGCAATAACTTACCATGGATATTCAAACTCAAATAAAAGGGAGGGACTTCTTCATCATCTGTTTCTTCCATCTTGGAAACAAATATTACAGTGGGGGCATCATCTGTTAGTTCCAACATGTCCTGCATACTCTATGCTTGTCATTTTACCAGGCTAGTTATCTCTTCCCTATATTCATTGTTTCTTAATAGCTCATTTTAGGGGATAGAGATCTTCACCTTGGATAGTTCAGCCTTCAGACTAAATGTTGAAGCTGGCCTCACTACTTCAGTGACTTCTAGTTGTCTACCTTCTTTAGAATGCTGCCCCTTATCTTCTGAGGTTTTCTGTGCAGCAACCTCTGGCTATTTTTCTTTTAGCTTTTCCATATTCTGCTGAGTCTTGGAGAGCTGAATATGGGTAGACTTTCCTTCGCTTATTGGTATCTCCCTGTTTCTTAATTTCATCTTTCTTTGGATTTCATCTACAACATTCATGTAACCCATTTGGTACTGCTCAGAATCAAATTCAACAGCTTTACTAGCATTCCCCATGGTGAAAAAGTCATGTTCCCTTTGGGTTAAATGTACTTCATGATCGAGGGTGTCAAGGAGATGGATTTGGTCTCTAGTAGGGTCTTCAGGTCCTTCCTCATCCACCAAATTTTCAGGGAAAGGAGGCATCATCTGGTGGTCTTCTTGATTTCTTAAATTTATTGGAGGGGCCGACCTTTTAAAGTTAGGATTTCTTATTTGATTTTCAAGTTGTTCCCCAGCAAGAGCTTTAGTTTCCATGGCTAACCTATCCATCAGATTTTCCATGGTTTTCATCATAGTATCAAACTTAGCATCACTAGAAGAGGAGGAGGCATAGGTTTGGGTTTCTTTCTTCTTTTTATCTACTTCTGTTTTTCCCTTCATTTTCCCTGCAGCCATCATGTTGGCTTCCACTTCGATGGAATCCTTTAGCATAGCGGGAAGGGTGGCAGATTTTCTCTCTCTTAATGTGCATGAGAAATCTCCATCAAAGGAATCTGCTTAATGGAGCTTTCCAGCGCCTACTGAGGGTTTTAGGTCATCTGGAATAGAGTTATAGGCCTTCATAAACCTAGCAGAAAACTCATGAACAGTTTCAAAACCTCCTTTCTTCAGATGGTTGTACTGGGACAAGACAAGGGTAGGACTCCCTATCGTTTCCCACCTTTCTAAGAACAATGTCTTAAAGGATGAAAAATCATTGATAGAAGCATTCGGAAACTGTCTAAACCATTTCTTTGGCTCTCCAAATAAACTCTGAGCAAACAACCTCATCTTAGCATCAGCATGATATACTTCCTCCAAATCAACAAAATCCTCAAATCTGTCTACATGTTGTCTGGCAGAGAAACCTCCCTCTCCATCATAAGAGATGATTCTCTGGGCGTAGTTCTGAGGGAGGTCATGCAAAACAGCTGGTAGGTCCAATTCTGTGAATCTAGAACCCATGGGTCTAGGTAGGTTTTGAGCTTGGGGATGGATATTATGGGAAGGATTACTTGCAGGGATTGTGGTATGGGGTTGAGGGATCTGAAACCCAGGTCTAGCTCTTTCGGCTTTGATAATATTATGCAACTTAAGCCAGATAGGATCTAATAAATAGGACTCGGGTGCATTCAGGCCTTCTTCACCTAGGCTTAGGTAGGACTTAGATCTTGATCTTGGTAAAGGCTTCCCAATATCTATCTCTATATCCAATTCTTGAAAAACAGGTACTCCTTCTGTAAAGCCAATTCTTCCAATGCTAGAAGTATTAGCTTTATCTTTTCCAGTCCAGGGGCAAGGTAGTAAGCAAATACAAGTCAAAGTGATTTTTATTGGTGGAACAGAAGAGAAAAGAACAGTCCATTGATGTAAGGCATACAATGATGAATCCTACACCAACTTTAGCAGAGAATAATTGGGAAATACTTGGAAAGAGTCAAGCAGAGCATAATTTCTATGAATTCCACTTAACTACTACACTGCACCAAGTATGAAGGAATATTACAGTCATGGAATAACGATGAAAGAAGCACAATTAACATAGAAAAAGAAAGACATACTACCATACCAATTACACAATAATCCCTAGAAAAACGCAGGCTTGGCTCTGCAAACTTTATTAAACAGCTCAAAATGTCTTACAGATTGATTCTCAAAAGTCCAAAAGTTTTTCAATAAGATTTTTCAACCCTTCTATCTTTAATTACAATGAATTTATAGAGGCCCTTAGAGCTCTAGGCTCGGCTCTCTCCTAAACAGAAAACAATTGCAATTACTTGACACCTACTTGACAGCTAACCAAGGCATTTCGCTATTACAACTTTCAAGATAGACATGGGAGGTATAGGCCTAACTGCTTTTTACATTCACTGGCCTATTTTACTATATGACCAACTACTTTAACAAAACAAAAAAAAACAAAAAATTGACAACTCCAGCTTGCGGCTTCCATTTTCACGCTGGTCATGTAGCTGATATCTTTGAGCTTCCAACCTAGTGGGTGGTGAGATATAGATACCGTAGGAATGCCGCCACCTTAGTCCTGGGTTTTCACCTGATCATACCAATCAAGAAAACCAACCACATCGAAGGAGGCCTTTGTTTGGGTTTCTTTCAGTGCGGGAGCAGGGGGCATCCCGTTAGTGGGTTGTATTAAATCTTGGATAATGTCTTCCTCCTAGGGGATTTTCTGCTCGTCTCCTTCATGGGATCCTTCCCTTCCTCCCTGCTGCTGAAAACTCCAACATTCCTGTCGCTTCTTGGGATTTTCTGCCTTGTTGATAGAAGCATCTTCGACATGGTCGAAAACCACAGGCGGTAGAGGAATAGGCTCCTCCTCCATCTCAGACAATACATGCTCTGGTGCAATTATTCTTTCGTCTCCCTGATCTCTTTCCATGTCTCTTATACAACCAACAAAATATCTGAATAGATGAACTCGCCACCTTTTCAGCATTAGACGTGAGTTGCGAGCCCCAGGAATTTGGCTTATAATGACGGTAAGACACATTTGATCGTGCTTTTTGGATCAGACAGAAAAGACATCCGACGGCGTTGAGGTGGTTCAGCCCATGTGGCCATCATTGATTTACAGCGAAGATGTCTTTCTCCTGTGGAAACTCGGGATTGGATCAAGACTGTAGATTTCAGCCCCCATGGCTTTCACTTTTGTGACACACAACTCCAATACTAACCAGTGGATGATGTGCCTTTACCGACCGCGACGATTTTGGGCGTGCTTAACATGCTGATGATTAAAATCACCACCGCTATTCTGGACCATTGATCTATCTCAGTTAGATCTATGCCATTTCAAAGAGCGCGACGCTTACCCAATCACGGTGATTTTGAACGTAGCCTTTTCCGCGCACGTTAGATTAGCGCCATCCCCTTTTTACCATAGATCTTCATTTCCATTGATCTACGCCATTGATTTCTTTTGGAATCTGCCCAGTGGTTAACTTCCTGCGCACTTGCAACATTTCCACTTAATCTTTGCACAAAAAGATCAGGGCCATAGATCTCCGGGGCAATCTAATTTGTGCCATCCCTACATTTCTATTTGCTGCTGGCGTATTAGCCTTCTACTAATCGTCCGATCACCATGGAAACCTGGATCTTTGAATACTCTTTCTCTTTTTACCAAATCCATCGTATCTAGCTCTAATCTTTTACCCTGGGGGTGCGGTCTGGGCGTTTTGGGTTTCCGTTGAGGAATTATCTTGACCCTACATTTCTTTTCCTTCACAAAAAACCCTCTTCAAGGCTTAGCACATTTTCAGCGCTAACAATGGGGCTTCAAAAAATGCAAATTGGAAAATCATTTTTTGGAAAAAAAAATGGAAAAATAGCCCATGGGCTAAACTTCACCCCTAAAATTATCCTTGGATGATATTTTAGATGTATTCACCAAGTGGCATTGTGCTTTAGCTAAATCTTAGAAAATATTTTGTAATCCCTTATTTCATGGGATAAAATATCCCTTTGTAACAAACTCTAGTGATTATTTAAAGAGACTTGATCTCATGTAAAGAGGAGAGGAACCGCTAGAGAAAAGACTAAAAGCGTATTGTTTCATATAGGGTTTGTAATTTGTTACAATTCTTAATATAATTCAGCCAGTTTCTTTTATCTCTTCTTTCTAGTGATTTATTAATCAATTTTTCTTGAGAAATATATGTTTCCTTGCATCCATTCAGTAAGCTATATTTTTTAGTTTACAAAAATCACAAACACATGACAATTGTACAAAGTGACAATTGTCGTGTTTTACATGCACTTATCTTTTATAAGCTTTCAAAAAAACGTGGTTTCGCAACCAAGGAGAGCAGTTTCCTCCTACCACCTTTTAACAAGCGAAATCCTCCCGCGGTGACACATGGTAGGCAGTTTTGGATTTCACAACTGCTCAACATTTTCAATTTCCGCTCATCTTCATGGTGTGAAATCAACGTCGTTCGTCAATATTTCACCTGTTGATCAACGACAGTTGATATTTTTCACACTTTAACCTGGGCTAATGGTCATTTCGCCAACGATCATCATGTTATACATTTTGCAACTTTCCCCAGCATAACTATCATGCACCATTGATCTTATTCTTTCTTTGACCTAAGCCGTCGATTTCTAATTCTTTTGAAGAACCCACTCCTTTTCCAATTTCAAACCAATTCCTTTTATTGCCACAATCGGATAAGGTATTTTCCCTTTGGAACTTAGTGCTTATTCTTCTATGCATTTTCCTTTTCTCCATTTTCATATGGGAATAAATTGTAAAAGGCATAATTCCCATTACTACAATTCTATTTCTCCAAATCTCTTCTTTCTTTTTAACCAAAAAAATATTTGTTTCAACGGAGATGATTAATTATGAAGTCCCCTCTGTGGAGCAATGGGAGGATGAAGTACAAATTATGGAAATGAGGACACCTATCAGTGATACTCAAGTGAAGGTTATGGTAAATCCCACTTCAATGTGGCACCAAATTGTCTTTCATCATTTCAAGGATTATGAAGACTTATTTTTGTGGTAGATGTAATAAGTAGTTATAAAATTCCTATTTTCAAGCAAATAGTTAAGCAGTCACTTAGATATCATCTCTCTGATTAAGGTTGGAACCCATGAGAGCGAGACCTATTTGACTGAGCAATTTCAAGAGTAATAAAAAATTTGCAGAGTTAATCAAAGACTTTTATGAGCATAGATTCTCTTGTTGTTATTTTATAGTATGTATTTCCTTTCCTTAGGTGAATGTTATTCATGTTATCTAATTCCATTGTGTTGTCTATGTGAGTAGAGATTCTCATGTTGGTATATGTTGTCTGTTGTGAATGTGATTATGTTGAGTCACAATTCATATTGATATGCTCTAGTTCACAGGATTCAAGTATTCACAAAAACATTCTTCTAGAGTTAATATTGGATTCATAAAAGAACACATACAACAAAATAAGTTAATATTGGGTTATCTATGTGAAAAGAGATTCTCCTGTTGTTATTTGTTGTTTATTGTGAATGAAATCATGTTGAGTCACAATTCATATTGATATGCTCTGGTTCATAGTATTCAAGTATTCACAAAAAAACTTCTTCTAAAGTTAGTATCGGATTCATAAAAGAACACATAGAAAAAAATAAGTTAATATTGGATTCATAAAGGAATACAAACAACAAAATAAGTTAATATTGAATTCATAAAAGAACGCATACAACAAAATAACTTAATATTGGATTCATAAAAGAACACATACAACAAAATTTACAAATAACTTAATATTGGATTCATAGTGCAAATTGATCATGTTAAAGTTACATTATATATATATATTCACCCAATAACACCGATAAAATTCATAAGGGTTGTCAGCTAAACCAGATAGCTAGATAAATCAGTTAAACTATCATTTATCCCAATTATACAAAATGATGAATGGAATACCCTTTGCAAAATAGGCCAGTCTGATATTATCCTTCCATTATTCTATTGTCCCTCTCAAAGTACAACCCTTCCAAAAGACCTGCCTATACAAACTAAACATAAGGGCCTTGGAAAATAGGACAAAATCCATCCCCTAAACTAACAGAAAATGAAAATCCAAAAACAAACAAGTAAACCTAATAGAAAACGAAAAAATAAAAGTTATCCTGAAAATAACAAGAGACCGTGGCCGGTGGGACATGTGGTTCCCTAAGTCAAGATCCATTTATTTTGGCCCTAAGGCAGGCCTTTCAGCTGGAGGAGACTATCCATAACCTACCAAAGTTCTTTGGCTCCTCTCTGCATCACGTTGAGCTCGGGTGGCTTCATCATGTTCGATAAGGAGCCTTCACATCCGTTCTATCAGATCCTCATTCTTATTTTTGAAATTTCGATCGATGGTATCCTCGATTCATTTCTCCATTGACTCCAAGTCCTCTTTGTCACATTTCCCCTCTAGCGTCTGTCGAAGCTCTACTATCTACTTTTCTAACTGCTCTAGTATTTGGTTGTATGCATCAATGGCACTATTCCTTCCAACAGGGCTGCGAATGCTACCTTCCTCCATTCTATAACAAAGAGATAGGCCTGAAGAACTGTTGTAACAAAGTTTCCCATATGGGAGCTCGCTGCCACTAAGAAGAGCACTGGTCAGAATCTGGTGCCTGCCCTTTTGTGAAACTTCAACAACCAAAGGATGAGCAGGGCCAGTGGAAGGAGAAATCATTGAATACATAGCTAAATTAGACAATATTTTCGGAAAACACCAAGGAATATGACCATATCCGATTTAAAGAAGCAAGAATGAACAAAAAAACCTAAACTCGGATCGGAAGAAATCTCCACAACCGTCGAAAATAAATATATCAAAGTACTTGAAAGAGGGTTATATGACATTACGAGTCAGAGACCCTATGCGAGACCTTACCATGATTACCTTTGAAGTCACTGATGGGACAGATTGACTGCTAGGGTTCGCCGATATAATCAAGGGTAGGGTCCCATTTCACTTTGAAGTGTTATGAGATATTGAACCCTATGCTGACATGTAAAAATAAATCATTCTTTTCATTTGAAAATGTAATAGTACATCAAAATTTCATTATCCATTTTACAAATTTCTTAATATAGTGACAATATTTTCATTGTTCCTCTCTATAAACTTGAATAAGCAATGTTATATTAATATGGGATACTTAAATAACCCAAGAATCCATATAGAATACATTTAAAAAATAGAAAGACAAAAACGCTAACAATATGAAGAATCACTTGTTTGATCAATTATACCAATTCTAGACTTTGTTTGTAGACGGGTTTGTAGAATATGTAGTGAAACATGGTAAAAAGTCGATGAAGAAGAGGGAGAGATGACCATAAGAGATAAGAGAATTCTAAACAACAATATCAATATTCCAAGATGGAATTGAGATCAAACATAATTAGGAAAGTAAGGAGAGATAACATGCCATAGGAATAACATCTAAGGTTGGGGTTAATTTTTTACACGACCCATTTCATATTATCCGCAGAATTCTACCATTTCAAGGTTTGGAAATTGCAAAAAATGGCACTGAGGTTGGACAATATGGGAAGTGTTATTTTTTGTTGGTTCATTAGTGTGGGTCATTCAAGACTTTTCCTCCATAGACCAGTCGCATAATTCATTACAAATTTTAAACAATTTGGCTGTGGAAAGTTAAAACCCTACATCTAACTCTGTTCTCCACATACAAAATGCTACACATTTGAAAATCCAATCCAAGGTGCAAAATTCTGCACATACCTATAAATTCACAACATCCCATTCATATAAGGGGCCCACTCGATGAATCACGAATGAAAATTTTGCAGAAGATGTTTATAAGGAGCCCGTTCGACGAATCACGAATGCATAGTGAAGAAAATGGGGTGGAAACGACAATGGGGACTAATTACCCAATATAAACATTGTTTCAATTTTCACCTCTACGTAGTTGGAGCATTGGGCATGGCTACATCCAATTTCTCAAAAAAGTGACAAAATTTTCATCATTCCAGTCTATAGCTTTTAATAAGAAATATCTAACCCAAATAAACCAAGAACTCGTATAGAGGAAATTTTCGGAAACATAAAAAATACCTAACAATATGAAAAAGTCATTTGAAAAATATTTATAACCATGGACATTGAATTGACATGTAATCAAACTTCTAATAGAAAAATCAAGGTTGGATGGAAATGAAATACAATCTATACAATGTCCAATGAATATAGAGATCGATAAATACAAAAGAGGGAGTGAATCTAAAAAGTATGTTCATGAATACAAAAACTATTATCTTGAATCACTTCAATAACAAAATTGACTGCTTTGAAGCCCTTTGGCAACTTGAAAGTGGACAACAAAGTGCAAAGGTATTCGACAAATGACTGCCAAAAATTACCCATTGGGAATTGGTGGTCCCTTAAGTACTCTAATGTTATTTAAACATTAGTAATCTTCTCATAAGATATGGGATTTAATCTTTAAATTGAATGTGCTTTTAAGAAATTTTATCCATATCTCAAACTATGTTATCAAGTAGTCTACCATTGCATCACCAATTATGATTCCTTCTAAATAATAAAACTATGCAACCTCATCTCTCTCTTGAATTAATAGATTGGATTTGTACTCATCCTTCTTATACATATCACCATTCCCATCCCATGGATGAGGTAAACCAAGACTAATGCAAGACTTTTCTTTATAAAGACCTTCGAATCTAATAATCTCTTCAGCTAATGATTTAGCTTTGCCTTGAGTTCTGGACATCAGGGCATCATTGGTAATAATTTGGTTGGCTATATTTATCATATGTGTCATATTTTGAACATACAAGTCCTCCAATTGCTTCTTAGTTATACTAGTATTCAAGAAATTTATTATTTCAACATCCCACTCAGTCATCTCTCCAAGGTTCTTTTCAAGATATTTAATTTCCTTTTGACATGTTTCATACATCTTTAAATCATCTTGTATAATATCAAAATAATAATATATATCTAGCATTCCAACTGATATTTTGTTCCAAAGGGTATTTCTAGTTCTTCTCAACAACTATTTACCCTGGACATCTAGTTGCATCTTGGTAATTTGACTTTTTAATTCATTTATATTTGACTCTTGATCATCAGTACCTTTGCACTTTGTTGTTCACTTTCAAGTTCATGAGAAAGGGTCGATAGTTACTCAAGATAAATCTAAAGGCTCTTAAAGGGTAACCATAAAATAAGCTAAATCATGCTCTTAGAGTAGTATAAATAGGATATATTGAAGAATATCATGTGGTAAAATTTTAAAATGTTTATTCATTACATGTTAAGAGTTATACTTGTTGAATGCTAGGGTTTGTGACAATGACAGAGAAAATGAAAATTCAAGAGAATAAAGTAGACAAAATCTTGCATAACTTTCTCATACAGTATCAAAATCACAAACTGATTGGCACATTGGATCAACATAATTAATGATGATCTTGGTAATTATCTTGGCACATTCTATGATTATCTTGGAATAGATATTATTTGTGATTGTATTGAAAAATTCCATGGTAATGTTATTACATGAGATCCCTCTTTTGGAATGTAGTATGAGGTCTATGATGTAAGGGTTTGAAGGTGCAAATAGATGAAGTCTATTGGTGATTATTTATGGGATTTGATTACACTCTTTGGAGGTATATTTATGGTCTTGCTATACATATGAAGTATATCTTGGAAGAAGTTGATGGAATTATTAGAGGACAGATTTGAGGCATTTATAGGTTGACATTGTGACATAGATAGCTTTTGTGGCATTGTGACAGAGACAATGATTGTGTCATTGTGACAAACAAGGATTGTGATAGTGACAACAATACAATGATAATTTGTGACAATGAAAGATATAGGTACAAGGACAGTGATACAGGTACAAGGGCATAGATACAGGTATAGGTTCATGGAGATAGTGATATAATGGTAGTGGAATATTGTTCTTCTTATTCATATCAGGGTGGAAGGATGGGGCAAGGATAGTAGATTGAAGTATCCTTTAGGTTGGTGCTTGTGATATCAGGGAGTTGGGTCTTCCTTCTGGTTGGTGCTAGTAAAACTATTGAGTTGGAGTTTACTGAGGATTGGAGTCCTATCTATAGGTTGGAACTTATGAAAACTAGAGGGTTGTTGCCTCTGTCTAGTTGGAGGTAGTAAATCGAGGAGCTGGACCTTCCTTCAGGTTGGAGCCTCCTTCGAGTTGGTGTTGTTAAATCAGGGAATTGGAGCTTCCTTCAAGTTGGATATTGTAAATTAGGGGGTTTGTGCCTCCTTCCAGTTGGTGCTAGGGTGCTTCCCATGAATTCAATCTTGATATTTTTATAAGAAAAACATTATGTGGTTTTCTCTTGTCTGAGTTTCGGATCCATGTTAAATCTCTTATGCATCGTGTATGATGTTATGTGTTGGTTTTATGTGATGGTGAATGACATTGTTAATGGTTAATGTTACAAGTTGTACTTAAGGTTAAATGTGTTAAAAAGTGCTAAATATTGATTCACCCCACCTCTTTGTATAATTTTCCAACAGTCAATTGCTATTAGAGTCAGTTCCTTCAAGAGATTTTGATAGCTAGAACAAAGATCTCTAGAGAACATGGATGAACATGAAAGTTTGTACTCTAGAGATGGGGTTTGACTAATCTATGGATCAAATTTTTATCATTGGATTATAAGGATGAAAATCCATTTATAGGAACAAGGTTTTTATATCTGGAAATCTGTTGTAAATGGTTACATCGCTCCAAAAAGACCACAAAAAATTGCATCCATAAAGGAGCCAAGAAATAATAATGCAATGGAAATGGATATCATCTTGCATGGAATATATGATCATGTGAAAGATAAAGTTGGAAAATTTTCATCAACTAAAGAGATCTGGGAAAATGTACAAAATATCTACACAAAGGGACCGCATTGTTAGCACTATTTTTGTCCCAAGTACCTAAGAATATCGGTTAAGTAGTTGATGAGGTTTGGAGACCAAATAAGGCTTAAAAAGTACAATGGAAGTAATATTACCTTATGGAGCCTAAAAATTTATACCAATAGGCCCAAGTGCTTAAACTATTAAGCAGAGGCACTAGAGCATCAACTACAGAGGACCTTAGCCGATGGCCAGGGCATTATACGACGAGTGTTGGTTTATCCAGCAAAACTGAGAGGGGGGGAGGCAAATCGGTATTTCCTTTTTCAATCCTTTTATAAACAGTTAGTATTAAGCACAAGTTAAATAATCATAAGTAACATGAGTATGACAATTAAAAATTTGAACACACAGATTTATCATGGAAACCTCGAAGGGAAAACCAACAAATCTTTCTTATTAATAATCTAATCTTATACAAAAGTGTTTTACAAGCACCAACTTGATGGAGAACTTAATATCCTAGATTCTAATTCCACGACAGAAACGATGCACCTACACCCTTGGTTTTCTTCCTGCTCATCAAACAAGGATTCCCTAATACCCTAATTCTCCATCCATGACTAGAAGGAGGAAATAACCCCCTTAGCAAGCCTCAACCTGCCCCAAGCACCACCCAAACACCCTATGATTTATAATAGTTTTAAATTCAGTTTTTCATATATTCAATGGTAGCTCAAACTTTTGTAATGCTTCATCTATCTCGCTGGCATCTTTCTTGCTTCTGAAATGCAATTACCAAAACTTCAAAGACACCTCTTCATAAATTTGACTTGTATGGTTATATATATTTTCAAAGAACATTATTATTTGAAGCATTGTGTCTTCTTAGGAAAATCTTGCATCTTCATAAAAAATGTTGTATCCTTTTAATGGCTTTGATTCATCAGTGATATTCATAGTCTTTCAATCTTGTTTTAATTAATAATGAATTACTATTTTGTAGAGTTAACCAATTTTGGCATTCTCCAAAGTTGGCAATTTGTCCAAATTGTTCTCTACATATACTATTGCCAAACCTCCATTCAACAGAGTGGATTTCAAACCAAAGGTCAACTAATATTTATAAATATTTCACGTCCTATCCTTTTAATAATCCCTCAAGCATCTTTCAACAACAAAATGATTCAAAACCGTTGGATCTTTGTCAATCCACATCAATGGTGTTCTTCAACATGCGCTTAGCTAGATTTCCTAAATATTTTGCATCACATCCGGAGCTTTAAAATTTGAACAACTTAACCCAACAAAATTTTCGTGTACTGTTGGATCACCCCATCCAAGATCGACCGTGGACTTGAAAAGTGGATTTCAGGTCACATTCTTGGGTTGAACTTCGTGCATGCTAACCCAGTGAAATCCATGTGATCCGTTGGATTTGATTCCTCTAAGATCGACGATGTTCTTTGCAAGTCAAATTCATGGGCTTCATGATTTCTTGTAGGGGCTTCAAATGACCAAGGACGGAGATGGAAAAGGTGCTAAAAAATTGAAGAAATCACACCAAAAGTTGAAAACATGTAAACCTGCGGTAGAATAACGATACACACCCACCCATAAGCAAACGGTGGTGGAAAGGTGTTTCGGTATTAGAAAGTGCACGGTAGTTAAACTTGGAAAGGTGGAGCGGAAATTAAACTGCTTGCAATGTCACAAGTGTTGGTGGAGTCCACTATGACAAGTAGTAAAAGTTAAACCGGTCATCGCAAGTTCTGAAACCACCTAAGCATATCTTATATAAAAGGTTAATGTTCGAACTTTGGATAAAGGAATTTGTTGGTTATTGCCTGGAGGAGAAGATGTCGCCGAAAACACCTCACTTGTCTTCGTCAACAAGCACAGAAGTCAACCCCAGCATTCTCCTGTTCATAAGCTCACTTCATAGGCAGCTCGAAACCCTCACTTTCCAAAGTTTGTTTCCCAAGTGGAGAAAATTGAAGACCTTGTTCCATTCAATGGAAGTTTAGATGAAAACAAGGAGCTTGTAGTTGACAGGGAAAGGGATATTTTCGACCATATTTTGTTTGTGGGTAGTATTTCGCAGTCTAAAGAGAAATTAATGGAGTTTAGGTCATAGGGAAAGGATGTATTTAATGTTTTTTGGTTATTTTCTCTATTCTTTTTGTGTCAAACAAGCCCTACACTTCCTTGAATTTGTTGGTTGGTGTGCGGCGAATTATTCGTAGGGAGAAAGGGTAATCATTAATGTAAATACAACCAAAATTCTATTTTGAGTCAATGCAGAGATTCTCCGTGAGGTTCTAGGTTTACCTGAAACATTTCCCAAAAGCCCCAAGTTGTTTAATGAAGAAAATTTGGTAAAGTTTTATAGAAATTCCAGTCTGGAAGATTTTTTTTTTTATTACAAGTCTTTAAAGATGGTTAGCTGCATGAAAACCTATCCTTCCCTTTGAGTATTGATGTCTTTTAGCAAGATACCCAATTATTTTTGTCCTTGTTGAGTAAAATTTTAGGTCTAGATAGAGATAAGTCAATCACAGAAGTTATGTTAGGTTTCCTTCTACAAGTCATTTCACTCGAGTCACAGTCGAGTCCTGTTGGCAGGCGGTTTGGTAAGGTAACATCGCAGCATCTCTGATGTTGCGACAAGACAAAGGATATTGCGGAAGGTGGTGGGCTAGGCATAAAGAAGATTATTTTATGCATTTTTGGGTCAATAGTACCGCAGTTTGCGGGTTTTGGGTCATTTGGACCATATGTGATGTAATTTTGGGTTAATTGTACCATAGAATGCGGGTTTTGGGGTCATTTGGACCACGTCAGTTAGATTTTTGGTCATTTGTCCAAAGTGTTGGTTAGGAAGTTGTTAGTAAGTGGACAAGCATTGTAAGGGAAAAAGCCTATATATAGACATAAGTTGCAAGTGTTGAATAATTTGGGTACGGATCCTTGGATGTTGTTGTGTGTGTCTTTGAGTCTGTATCTGAGGTCAAGATATATTGGTGAGATCTGTTTTTGCAAAGATATTGTATCAGGGTTTTGCTGAAGTAATATGACATGACGGAACTATTTGGTGAAATTCCATGTGTATCTTTTATGGTAATGCATGTTGCGATTCATGAATGATGCTATGTTTTCTATCTTTGAATGACGCGATAAGTTAAGTAATTGGTGCCACAAACATCCTCCTTCATTCCGCGGAAACATGGTTTCGTCGAGTCTCCCTTGAACATCTCGGGTGAGACCTCATCTACTCTCCAGGTGTTGCTAGACAGGGTAAAACCTGTCCAGGCCGGTGCTTCAGAAGATCGCGGTGGATAGGCTGTCGACAGTGATGGGAACTGCTATCGATTGGGTTTGAGTCAACAAAGGGTTCCATTGCTGGGACCGTGTGCGAATTTAAAGGAGGATATGTTGTGGCATTCGACGTAACGAGAGATACAAAGCTGGTTTCATCAGAAGTTGCAGGAATTTGCTGAAGAAGAAAGTCGGAACACTTGACTGACAGTAGATCAATGGGTGGATAGATATATTCACGACTATCTGCACGAATGGTTTTTCTGTGAATTCCCGGTTCTTTTGTTCGAGTGGTTGGAAAAGTTGACCTTTCAGAAGAGGAATCACCAAGGTGGTGAGCCGATGACCTGGACCCCGTAATTGATCCAAGAACTACAGGAAGTCCACAATAAAGTGTCGTGGGATGTTGAAGTGTGGCTCGATAGCATCTTGGAAGGGTATATCACTGAATTCGCGATTGATACGCAAAATTCCTATAGTGAAGCTGAAAGATATTTCTTCCACGAA
Organism: Larix kaempferi; assembly: GCA_027924585.1. Classification (NCBI taxonomy): domain Eukaryota; kingdom Viridiplantae; phylum Streptophyta; class Pinopsida; order Pinales; family Pinaceae; genus Larix; species Larix kaempferi. Next base: position 4,702,996 of record BSBM01000043.1, on the reverse strand, counting down.
CCTCGGGGAAGGTTTCTACTATCACTCCAAATGTCCATTAAGATGCTTATTTGTGAGAACGATATATTGAAAATGCATCTAGATCGGTAAGTAGCCTGGTTGACGGAGGCCGTGGGTATTGCGACAGTAGGGGGGTGGTACATGGAATGATCAGGGGTAGATGGGTGCAGGTCATGACGAGACTGTGAGCGAAGACAAGGAAGAGAGTGGTCTTACAAGGGGAGGAGCGAGGTTTCGACAGGAAAAGAGGAAGAGTATAGGAGAAGGTCTTGCTATGATCGAACTGCAAGTTCACGAAAGAAGACCACATAGGACGAAGCAAGCTCATAGTCCAGACAAGGACACACAGGATACACCCAGGATAGAGGCAGGACCAAATACCAGCAGTAATGTACCCACACCTCTGCTTGCTATCTGTCAACCAGTGAGAAACACCACTTCGAATCCACCAGGTCAACAAAACTTAATTGCTAGTAGTTCAACGCCTGCAGGAAGGAAGCCCAGGATGGTGGGTGAGGATGCCAAGTTGCCGCTGTTCCATGGGAATGGGACAGATAACCCTGAATAGTACTGGTTTTTGTGTGAATCAGTATGGACCATAAAACAGATCATTGATGATGCCGCTAAGAAAGGACAATTAGCGACAAATCTGTGAGGTCGCACAATAGATTGGTTTATGAAGTTTCTTCTAGTCCCTAGAGGAGCTTCGGAGAAGTCACTAGATGACATCAGGGATGGGTTGATCGCAGAATTCAGAAATCCCATGTTTGAAGCACAATATATCACAAATTTAAAAGAAATTAAGCAGTATCCCAATGAGATGGTGTGGGATTTTGACCAGCGGTTTAAAACGTTGATGGCAAGGGTTAGTTTTGATATGAGCGCCATCCAACATAAAGAATGGCTCATCGCAACACTGTTACCGCACATTCGACTACCATTGATGCAACAAAACATCACGACTCCAAGTGAAGCTTTGGATATTGCAATGCGATTGGAGGCATCACCGATTGGTGAAAATGCAGCCAGGATGATGCAGATACAGACACAACTGGCTAACTTGACCATAGAGCTGTAAGATCTGAACAAGAGCAAGGAGCAGCTTGAAGAAGTATGGTGTACGCGATGTTGAGGGGAGGGACATACTAAGCACAATTGCGCTGACTTCTGCAACTATTTGGTTTCGGTGGCACCTAACCCGTTGATTGGTGGTGGCATGCCATGGTGTCGCGTTTGTTAGGTATTTGGGCACCGCCATTAGGAATGTCCATTCACGCATAAGATGGTCACCAAACCGATGAATCTATATTGCACTTTCTGTAAATCTATGGGACATGATTATAAATATTGCTGGGCATATGGGTTGCTTCATGAGAGAACGTACGATGCATTCTATGTAAAGGATGACCTGCATGCCATACAACAACCACAACCGCAGCCGCAGGTAGCCAACCGCTACCTCAACCACAGGTACAGTTTGTACTACAGCAGCAACCACAGCAGTTTATGCCGCAATATGCTCCAATGTAAATGGCTCTACAACAGCCATAGTACGTTCATCAACTGTAGTATGCGAAGCAAGGGCAGGGCATGCAACCAGCTCCTATGCAGCAACAGTACAACCAACCGTAGTACCAATAGCAAGGCGAAGTCCGTGGAAGATTTTGGGGACGACGTGGTGGAGGATTTGGTCACTGAGGAGGACGAGGAGGTCGCGGACATGTTCATTGCTATCATTGTGCAGTGTGGGGACACTATCAGTGCAATTTCCCACTGTTGCAAATGCAGTGCAAATTTTTCTTTGTTACGGACCACACAGTGGAAAACTGCCCGCAGTTGATTGCACGATGACAAGCAGGGAATGTTCCACAGTTGCAGAATCAGAACCAAGCACAACAGCCAGTACAGAATCAGGTGCAGAACCAGAACCAATGTTCCATTCAGAATGCTAATAAAATGTGAACCAACAATGGAATCTGGCATAAAATCAGAATCAGAGCGCGAATGTTGCGACACTTTTTGCAGAGCCAAGACCACAGGATGCGGCTATCACAGTCATCACGAGGGGAGGTGCAGCAATAGGAGGGGACATTCGATTGGTTGGGTAGAAGAAATTATCATTTGACATTGAGTCCGAGCATGATACGTTCTTTTAGGCACGTCGTGCGATGGACCAGGATCGCGGTAAAGCTGTAGTTTGCGACATGCCCCTTGTTTTTGATACTATTTTAGAGGCAGGTCCATCAATGTAGTCTGGAACCTTGCAAAAGTTTCTTGAGAGTTGTTTATTGTTGGAGAAAGATCCCATAGCCCTTACTGAGATTGAGGGGTTGTTGCAGCATCCGGCTAGGGGACGACATGAGTCCGCGGTAAACTCCTTACAGCGGCGGAGGACAGGTAAGGAGATGCAAATGAATATCCAAATTGGGGACTATGATGTTGATTCAGTTATTATGGATCTTGGTTTGGATGTCAACATCTTAACCAAGTAGGCATGGCAGAAAATGGAGAGCCCCCCATTGAATTGGTCTCCTGTATAGCTTCGGTTAGCTAATCACGCTAAAGTGACACCGATCCGGAGAGTCCCACGTCTAGTGGTGGACATTGAGGGCATGAAGACCTATGCTGACTTTGATGTCATAGAAGTAGTTGAAGGAGGAAGTTCATATCCCACATTGCTGGGGATTGGATGGGCTAACAAAAGTGGAGCATTAATCAACTTCAAGCGGCGGATGATGAATTTCGAAAACCACGATCTCGGAGTCATCACCCTGTTGGATCCAGCTTAAGGGAACATATACATTGATCCAGTGAAGGATGATGATCCCAGTGGATGGGACCATGCATTCAACATTTCTGAAGACTATATTCATCCGACTGTCAATGGTGAGATGGGATGGCACAGTGACAGCTCTGCATCTTCTAACTCTGATGATGCGCTAGAACACTAGCAAAACCGCTTGCATGAGTTATCACTCCATAAGTGTGGGTTAATCATGCAGTCGCTCTACCACGTCGGGACTGAAACAATCACATTACCAGTATATGAAGGGCTTCCTGGCTTGTTCAACTTTTTGATAGAATTTGATAAATGAGTTTCAGAACCATAGCAATTGCTGGCATTGGAAAATGCACTTAAGGATGCTCCAGTGCGTTGGTGGGTGACACACAAGAAATCAATTGATGGGTGGTCACAGTGTAGGAGATTGATGATGGTTCGTTTTGGCGATACCAAGGTCTACCACACCGGTAAGTATGATGGTCGAAATAACCCTTCGAGTCATTTGAAGGAATGTTAGACATTGTGGGCATCGCGACTGCGAGATGAGTGGGTCCATGTCTTTATTACCACTCTAGATGAGATGTCGCGCTCATGGTATACTGTAGCTGATTTGAGAGGAGAAATTACCACTTGGGTGGAGTTGACAGTATGCTTTACTCATATGTTCAACTTCGTGGATGCCAACCTAGATGTCAACAACGCTTTGCAACTCATCCGCGATGTGGTTCTGAAGGTTGTCCCAGTCACATATCTCGTGGATCCACATGCGCATTGCCAGATGCAATCCATGATGGAATGTTACAACATTACCGGTGGACCTGAAGACGATGATGATCCGTGAAATGTCAATATTCTGGAATCTAAAGGAAGTCGTGATTTCGTACCACCTGATGCGCCAAGTGACTTGTTCAGTCAACCCTTGAAGCTTCGTAAGATCAATATCAGGACAGAGGCCACTCCCAAGTTCACGAATGTTGGGGATTATTGGGATGATGAGATGATGGGAAAGGTCACTGATTTGCTGCATGAATTCCAAGACCTCTTTCCTACGAAATTCTCAGAGATGAAAGGTATTCTGGGTGATTTAGGCGAGATGAAGATCCCCTTAAAACCAGATGCTAAACCGATCAGGAAGCGACCCTACTGGCTGAATCCACGACATAAGGAGAGGGTCAAGGTCAAACTTGATCGCATGTTGGATGCTGGTATCATTGAACCAGTTGAAGAGTGAGAATGGGTCAATCCTATGGTGGTGCAAGACAAGAAGACTTGTGAGGTGCGCATCTATTTCGATTTACGGAAGTTGAATGATGCCTGCTTGCATGATCCCTTTCCGACCCTGTTTACTAATGAAGTACTTGAAGGAGTAGGTGGCCAGGAGATGTATTCTTTCACGGATGGGTTCTCAGGCTATCATCAGATCCACATTTCCAAGGAAGACCCCCACAAGACGACTTTTGTGACCGAATGGGGTTGTTTTCAGTATACCGTGATGCTATTTGTGTTGAAGAACGTCCCTATGATATTCTCACGGGTTGTTATTGACGTGTTCTGATATTTCATTCAGAAGTTTTTGCAGGTATACATGGATGACTGGACATTCTATGGTTTGATCCATGATCATCTGGACAATATGTGGTTGATGTTGGAGCACTGTCGACAGCACTAGATATCGCTGAATTTAAAGAAGTGCACTTTTTGCATGCCATTTGGGATATTGCTGGGTCACATTGTGTGCAAACAAGGCTTGTTAGTCGATCCAACAAATATTGCACTCATTTTGAGCTTGACACCGTCGACCACCATTAAGTAGCTGAGGGAAAATTTGGGGCATACTGGGTATTATCGTAAGTTCATCAGGGGATATGCAGCGATCACCGACCCTATGGACAAGCTATTGAAGAAAGATGCAGTCTTTTAATGGAGCACTGAATGTCAGGATAGTTTTGAGCAGCTGAAGGCTAAGATGGCTTTGACACTGATACTAGTATTTCCAGACTGGAGTAAGGAATTCCATGTGCATGTTGATGCATCATTAATTGCACTCAATGTGGTGCTAGTGCAACCAGGAGAGGGGGATCTCGATCACCATATTGCTTTCGCAAGTCAAAAGCTGTCATCCATGGAAAGGAATTACACCACTACCGAGAGGGAAGGCTTGGCAATGGTCTATGCGCTACAGAAGTTCCGACACTACTTATTGGGCAGACATTTTAAGATGTTCACAGACCATTCTACATTGAAATACCTGGTCAATAAGCCTGTGTTGGGGGGGAATATATGACGCTGGTTACTTCTCTTTCAGGAGTTCGATTTTGAAGTCATTGTGAAGCCAAGACAGTTGAATGATAGCCCTGATCATCTATCGTAGATTGAAATAGGAGAAGAGCCAACTAACATTAAAGACAGGTTTCCTGATGCACAACTATTTAAGGTTGAAGTAGCCGATGGCTAATTTGGAGAAATCATTCAGTTTCTCGCGACAGGTACCATACTAGAAGAGTTCACCACTAGTCAGAAGAAGCAGTTGGTAGTAAAGGCTACAGATTTCCAGCTAATCGCTAGAGAGTTATACAAGATGGGTGCACACGAGATATTGCGCCTGTGTGTCTGGCCACATGAGCAAGCACAGATGTTGGCAAAAGCACATGGAGGAGTGGTTGGAGGGCACTATAGTGGTCGGGGACTGCCAGGAAGGTGCTTCAGGCGGGGCTTTGGTTGCCCATGCTGTATAATGATGCGACCGACTATGAGCGGTCCTGCGATGTCTGTCAGAGAACCGGGAAGCCATCCAGGCGGGATGAGATGCCGCTAATGCCTCAGCTCACACTACAACCATTTGACAAGTGGGAAGTGGATTTTGTGGGAGCAATCAATCAACCAAGAAAGAGCATTGGTGCACGATACATCATCACGATGACATATTATTTGAGAAGATGGGTGGAGGCGGCACCAGTTGTTGATTGTTCTGTAGCCACAACCACGTGGTTCTTGTTTTACAACATTATCACTCGCTTTGGCTGCCCCAAGATATTGCTGAGTGATCAAGGCAGCCAGTTTCTCAATCGCACCATCAGCGCATTGACAGAGGAGCTGTAGATACAGCATAAGAAGAGTACGCCATATCATCCGTAGGCAAATGGAACGGTGGAAGCTTTCAATAAGATATTGGAGCATGCACTCACAAAGGTGTGCAATGCAAACTGCAATGACTGGGATCTGAAAACCCCAGCATTGTTGGGGGAGTACCGCACCACATGTAAACTGTTGATGGGACAAAAACCATTTAAGCTGGTGTATGGACAAGAAGCAATTATGCTAATGGAGTACATTTTTCCAAGTCTGCACATAGAGGCAATGACAGGCCTGGATGATGCACTGGCCTTAGAAGAATGTCTAGCGAAGTTAGTACAACTAGAGGAAGATCACTTTATTGCAGGTTTCCACAGGGCATGGAGAAGGATCGCCAGAAGGCTTGGCACGATCGCTGCATAAAAAATAAACTGTTTCAACAGGGCGACTTGGTGCTGCTATATGGTAGGAAGTTTATGAAACATCCAGGAAAATTGCAGATGCATTGGCTTGGTCTGTATCGCATCAGTAGCGTCACTTCAGGAAGAGTGGTATAGTTGTAGCAGTTGGATGGAGAAATGCTCCCAAAGTTTATTAATTGTACTAGGTTGAAGCCCTATCAATTGGGCTTGGAACAATGCGATGCCTGAGTCACATAAAAAAAAGGGGGGGTAGGTTAATTTGTGGAAGGTTGGCGCACTAACAGAAACAGAATGCGCAAGCAGGGAGGCTTGTGCCACAAGTTAGGAGTGGTCCGTGATAGTGACAGGGTTGTGACTGAGTCAAATCAGCAATAAATGCCAAAAGTTAAGACAAGTAATTAATGACACCTATTCGAATGATGGGCATTAATGGCAGATCCAGCCGATTGGCCGACTGGATCGAGGATGGATTTGAGTCATTAATACAATATTTTGGTCTAGTTAATGTAGGATTTAGTGATGATTACAAAGGATTGGGTTGGATGCTATAAGAATGGGTTGAAGCTGGTCAAAAGGCACCGAGAATTCAATTGTTAAGTGACTGTGAAGTGCTGCAGAGTATTGTTGTTTCCTAGTGAAGGTAGTTGTGAGTTGGGTAGGTTCAGCTGAACTTGCATAGTGTCATTGCTGAGCATTGAGTGGGTCTGTCAATTACATTGGTGAAGCCATCAGTTGAGAACACCACGTGAGGTATGCGAAGAGAGCTAGAAACAGCTGAGATTAGCAGTGAAGTGAAGTCTCCCTTCATCCCGGTTGCCATTGAAGAAGAATTCGAGTCTGCGAGAGATGTCAATCTTGAGGCAGAAGTTGAAAACATGTTGGTGGGAGCATTGGTGATTGCCAAGAAGTGTTGGGGAGGTCATCATTCTGAGTCACCGCAGAGCAAGCGTCAGCTTCGGTCCTCTAATGCTGTGGCAGGGGATGCTCAAGGCGAAGTAGGGACATCTAGCCGCCAAATTAATGAGTCCGCCACATGGGAAGGAATCTCGCCCATTGATATCCCAGGGTATGTCCCCCCCAGTCAACCAGGGGTACCTTCCCGGAAGGTGCAGAGGAATCAAAAGTATACATTGCGGATGAATGCCTTATCAGTAGGCATGAGGCATGGAGTGCTCTGTTGACATCGGGCCAACACTGACCCGTCTGAAATATGATGACAATGATATGGTGGTGTACAAGGAGATTACATCGGACCCTTATGAGCCAAAGTCACAATTGAGCGGTAAGCCAATTCCATGTGATTGCGCATGGGGTTGGAAACAGGTAGGCCTGCTAGGCCTTATCAATATGCCACATTTTGGATGACTGCCGTAGGTCAATTCATGTGTGAAGCAGATGCTGGCTTGCTTTCACGGTGGTACATTGTGGCTAGATGAAGCAATTCCTGTCACGATGCACTTGATTGCATAGATTACCGTGTTTCCCAAGGATGGGGTCGACCCATCGTAGTATTTTCGAGGAAAGGAGAACGAAAAAAAGCTGGCTGTGTAGTTGGTTAAGTGCTATGCCTTGGAGAAGGATGGTCGTGGTTACCGCACCAGTAGCATCAATGATAAGGCGGTGCTCACCGACACCAAGATACTTTCATGCAAAGTGGTACAGGGTGGTCGACCCAATCAGTGTAATTCGGGAATTGTGGCATGTGCCAAGCAGTGTGCAGCCGGAGTGTAGATGAACTGGTTGTTGTTTGTACTGAATTAGTTGACAGAGTAGTCCATTGTGGTTCAAGCCAGTAAGGGCTCATTCACATATAGCTGGCTTCTGCTATTGATTGCATTCATGGCTTGGAAGGAGCTCGATGTGTACCAGGGTATGGAGATTGATGTCGTGAAAGAGCGTCGCAGTGCGCAGTATCAAAACCTGTGGTTTGTCTGAGAACAAGAGCGGAATAGGGAATGTGTATTGTTGTTCTAGTTATATTGGGAGATGCTATGTGCGGCTGCAACGAAGGTGTCCCGATTGTCCGAAGAAACCGTAGCACAGTTTAAGTCGGTCATGGTGTTTGCAATGGTTACTGACACCATATAAGGTGACGATGGCGGAGTTGGAGGCTATCGTGAATGACTGGATAGAGGAATGGCATGAACCCATGGAGATGGCAGAGATTGAGGATGGAGAACCGAGGAAAGGACCAAATGATCGCATATCGACGCAGGACCAGCGGAGTCATCATGATTCCGATCAAGAATCCATAAAGAAACCAACAGATGACGACAGTGATTGGGCCCTTGAAGAAAATAGAAAAAAAAGGCACCAGGACCATGCAACAATCGGTGGGCTACTACTATCGACAGAAGCACAGTTGGGCTGACTCATAAAAGAAATCATTGTTGCATCCACCACAATGGCTCACAAGATGACAATGAAGACAAATGAAGGATTCCATGCGCTCACTACTCGTATGGACTCCTTGTGCGATATGGTTTTGTGGAAGGCACCTGAAGAAGCATTGGCCTAGCTAGTTGGCACAATCAGCACCGAGCTGCAGGTCAGGAATGTGGAGATTCCCCCGACTGCGATTGGGACTGACGATGAGGCTGTGAATGCCTTGCTACAGCAGTTGAAGAAGGTGACCATCAATGTTAACACGTTTCTAGCACAAGGGTTGACAACTGTGCAGACCATCGCTAGCCAATAAATGGTGGACAGAATGCACGAGATTAGCGATAAGTGTCTGTGGATGCAGGAGAGCGAGGCAGCTGCACAGGAAGCAATCACAGAGTTAACAGGAAGAGATGCTATAACACAGAAGGTTATGGATCAACTAGAAGAGGACATCAAGAGAGAACGAGTTGAGAAGGATCGAGAGATTGAAGAGATGAAAAAAGAACAGGACCACCTCATCGCAGATAAGGCCCATATGTGGGATTACAGTGTGCAGGTAGACCGGGCCATTGCAGAGGCTTATCACCATGTGTTAGAGCCCACTGAAGGGTTGGATATGATTGAACGTATGCAGCAACTGGGGGCTGCCATTGTCTAGTTGCGACACGAGAATCAGGAGTTAAAAGTTCAGGTGAATCTCGGTACACCTCAAGTCAAAGTGGACGACCGCAAACGAGCTATTGAGGAGATAACAACATAGCTGGCGAAGCTGGAAATGGTAGCAACGAAGCTCATAGCCAACACTGTGCAGTTTTGGGGCTGGATTGTTCAGGAAGAGTAGGTGGAACAGCTGACGAAGTCTAGGTAGGAAACTAAGGGGCAGTTGGCGACGCTGAAGGCGGTGATGCACACATGCCACCCATGGAGTAGGTTACCAAGTCTGCGGACATAAAATAGCTACAACAGCACGTCGCCAAGGCTAATGAGTGACAAAAGAAGCGCACTGCGCAGCTGGAGGAGTTCCAGGATGTTGGCGGTCAGTTCATGACAAAGGCTAGCAAAGTTCTCCAGGTAGTGTAGGGTCACCATCAACAAGTGGCCGCGAAGCTTACCGAGCACCCATCGCCCTAGGATGTCATCGACAGTCAAGAGGCGGCTATGGCAGCAAAGGAAATGGTGACGATAGTTGAGCAGCAGTATGAGGATTTCAAAGTCAAGACCACAGAGTACACCATGTCCAGTTGACGTGGCTCGAGGGCGAGCCACAAGATTGTGTTGGGGGGCTGTTGGCAGGCGGTTTGGTAAGGTAACATCGCAGCATCTCTAATGCTGCGACAAGATAGAGGATATCGCGGAAGGCGGTGGGCTAGGCGTAAAGAAGATTATTTTATGCATTTTTGGGTCAATTGTACCATAGTTTGCGGGGTTTGGGTCATTTGGACCATATGTGATGTAATTTTGGGTTAATTGTACCGCAAAATGCAGGTTTTTGGGTCATTTGGACCGCGTCAGTTAGATTTTGGGTCATTTGTCCAAAGTTTCAGTTAGAAAGCTATTAGTAAGTGGACAAGCATTGTAAGGGAGGAAGCCTATATATAGACATAAGTTGCAAGTGTTGAATAATTTGGGTACGGATCCTTGGATGTTGTTGTGTGCGTCTTTGAGTCTGTATCTAAGGTCAAGAGATATTGGTGAGATCTGGTTTTGAAGAGATATTGTATCAGGGTTTTGCTGAAGTAATATGACATGACGAAACTATTTGGTGAAATTTCCTGTGTATCTTTTATGGTAATGCATGTTGCGATTCACGAATGGTGCTATGTTTTCTTTGCTACAGCTAATGCTTTAATTTTTTACTTGTTGCGATGAAAGATACTTTTGAATGATGCTATGAATATGAATGATGTTAAATTTGAATGCATAGATCTATCTTTGAATGTCGCGATAAGTTAAGTAATTGGTGCCGCAAACATCCTGCTTTATTTGGCGGAAACATGGTTCCATCGAATCTCCCTTGGACATCTTGGGTGAGACCTCATATGCTCCAGAGGTGTTGTTGGACGGGGTAAAACTTGTCCGGGCAGGTGCTCAGGGAGATCGCAGTGGATTGGCTATCGACAGTGATGGGAACTCCTATCGACTAGGTTTGAGTCAACAAGTCCAGTGTGTGGTTTTAATTTTGATGAATTCCTAGCTAAATCAATTCATGTCCAATTAGTGAATTTCCCCGAGTTGAAGCATTTAAGATATCATTCATACCTCCTGAACATGTTCTTGTGTTCACATATTTTTGAATTGAAGTTTCTTGGAACCGTGTTTTCTCATGACCTTCCTAAACAGATCAATATTTTTGAGTTCACCAATACAATCATGGCAGAAGTTTATAGAATTATTTTTAATGCTAAATTTCCCCAAGTGTTAAAAGAAATGAAAGAAATGGTGCAGCCTACACCAGAAGGCCAAATAGGTGTTTGGTTCTTGTATAAAGGACATACTATAATTAGACTGTATGGTTTTACTGGAGCACCATATATGTTGCCAACCTTTTTAACACCAAGGGTTTTTTCCTTAGAATTTATTAAACAAAGGTTGCATTCAAAAGAAGAACATTTTAGTGTTTTCAAAAAATCATCAAATGTGAAATTCCCTCTTAAAGTTAGTCCATTCATGATTAAGACTAAGGTATCCCTATCTATAGTAGAAAAATTATTGAACATCATGGATTTCCAAGAGGCTGAAAGGATTAATTATGATCGTCATCAAATTATATTGCAGAGGAGAAAGCAAAATAGCAACAAGGATTTTGATGATCAAATAGTTGAAGGATTAAAAGAAATGGAAAATTTATTCAAATTTGAACAAGATAACAAAGAAGTGAATACGGAACAAACAAGCAATTTGGCAGTGTTGGTTCACACGCCAACTAAGTTGATATCACCAATAAGAGAACTATTTCAGAAGTTGATAGTATGGAAGTCGATGAGGAAGTTTCAACCAAGAAATCAAAAGTGGAAAAACAGAAGGAAATTATTAGTATGTACGAACGAGATTTAATCATTCCAGAAAAAAACTACTTTGATTTCACAACCACCTATAAATATTCAACAATATTTTTTTTATTTTTTTTGAAATAAAAGAATCTAGAAGTAACTCTGAGTATAAGTCTATATTTTATTTCCTTTCACAATATCTAGAAAAGAAGAAGTAGTCTTTGGTAGACACTCAAAAATTTTACCCTCAAGTAATAAATTCGAAAGAGAAAGAAACACTATAAGGTTTGTAGTGGTAAATGATGAGAAGGTTTCTGAAATGGAATTTAAGCTTGATGATATTGATATACCCGATAAGATTCAATTTTAAAATTCTATTTCACAACAGATCTAAGAGCTGATGGATACCTCACAAAGAAAGAATGAGCAGAAAATTAAAATAAGAGTGAAAACTGCAGTAAAAAGAGCATAAGAACAATAATGCAACATAACTCAGATAGGAGCAGAATAATATCACATGTTCTAATAATCAGTATAATAAACAATGATTTTACAATGGAGATAATTCAAATAATGCAGGAGAATTCAAACCTCAGTTGGTCTTGCATAGGGATTATCACCACTGGAGTGATCCGGAAGACTCAAAGTCAACTGAACCGAACCTAAACTCAGTTAACTAAAGTCACAATCAGTGAACTAACTAAGGAGGGTGCAATAGTGAGTCTATCATGCATGCTAGTAAGCAAAGGGTGCATGAGGCCACAATCAGTGGCATCCGGAGCTCTAACCCCCCACAAGATTCAGATAACTCAAGTGGACTGCACAAGAACACTTAGTAGGTTCCTATAAAATAGGGAACTGACTGAGTGGTCCTAAAATAATGCATGCAGGGCTTAGAAGGTGGTTGATGGATCCTGGATGAAATTTGCACACCACCAGGGGGAAATGACATCATCAGCAACTAGGAAAAATAAATAACACTAGGTAGGACAAGGATGGAGTATCGAAATATCCTAATAGCCCCCGTTAATCCATACTTTTGCATCCTGGGCCCTGGTTACTAAGCCAAAAGGTCACCCATACAATCAAATAAATGATACAAAAAATTGTCCATGAACCAAGGAAATGGGGGAAAACCTTGTGGGAAAAATACCCCCATCAAAAAGAACAACAGTAGGAAGCTCAAGGAACATTCATAGTAAGCAGAGAAGGAAAACAATTTCCTCAATGAAATCCTTTGCAAAAATATAGGTGATATGCTCCTCTGTAGGATAGAAATGTAGGTGCTAGATCAAAATCTTCTCCTCTGATGTGCCTCCCACTATGTAGAAGTTGTATTTTGCAAAACAAATCTTTCAGGAACCCTTCTTGCTACTAGAGAGAATGGATTATTGTGGTCCAAGTCATGAAACTTTGAGTACCTTTTTTGAGACAACCAAGATTGTTTCCTAGTTGTATATCCCCCATGGTAAGTCTCTCTAAGAGATTGTTGATCAAACCCCACCATCATGTACCACCTCTCTAAGAGAAGTGGATCTGCATGACATGGTGCATGTTTTGCATGATACTAAACTCTTGTGGTTCTATGGTCAGATGGATCACCAACCATGTTCCCAGCAGCTACAAGGAATTTGCGAGCCCATATTGGCCTTGCCCATGGATTGGGAGCATGTGTTGGATCTGGATTTGAATTTGAATCTTCTTGAACTTTATTCTAAACATCAAGATCTTGATCCTCATCTTCATTAGAAGGGGAATCACTATGATCTTCATCAGATTCTAATGGGGTAGGCAGAGAGTATGGAAAAAAATGTGAGAATTCATATGACTTGGAGGCATGGTTTGCAAACCCTTTTGCTATAATATTCCCAGTGGAGATCTCTACAATCTCAACTACGTTAGGACCAAATACCAATTTATTCGGTGAACCTATGTGAGTCATCTGATATATAGGAAACAAATTTTCCAACAAAGAAGGCACAAATAGAACATTCTTAAAATTTACATGCTCCATATGTATTGTGCCCATCCCTTCAGCAGAGATCTGGGAGTTGTCTCCCATGTGAATAATTGGACCATCTTTGAGATCTAGAGAAGACAATTATTCTATGGAGGAAACCATGTGGTTGGAGGATCTTGAATCTATGAGGAGGGCTTTTGATTTCAAAAATCCATCCTTCAGTGTATGGAATATCTCATGACCATCATAATCACTTCCAGAATCAGTGTCTCTTGCACCTTTGGCATGGAAATGTTGTGTTGTTCAAGAAGCTTGGTAAAATTGTTGAAATAGTTATGTCGATAGGGTTTCACTTCTCACTGTTGTCAACAAACACCAACAAAACACCCTTAAACACCGACCCAGAAAGGTTTTATGCTTTCTAGCAACACTCGCGGACCAAGTGAAGTTTCACCCAAGATCATTAAGGGGGCTGTAGGAACCATGTTTCTGCAATGGGGGGAGGACATGCATATACTCTCACTTTATCACTACAGAAACCAGGGATTGTATCTTCACATTATACTTAATAGTTCATACATTCATTCATCATTCGCATATTCAAAGGGTAATCGACATTCGCCGTAACATGGTAAAACTAGCATTGACTTTAGCAAAACTTAATAAACCACAGATCTTTAACATGTCACAATTAGCAATCACATTCATCATTCAACATGAATAGAAACATAAGAAATAAACATAGCCAAACATCTTCATGCATTAACTCATCAAAAACTTGCGGTAAAACCCTCGCAGGGATAGTTCCAAACCACTTATTATGGGTCCATACAAAACTTGTCAAAAGTCAAGAAAAATATTACACAATTCATCCGCTTGTCTCATGATCCGATTCTAAGATAAGATTCCCTTAGGATTACAATCATAGTCCTATTTATAACCAACTAAGGTGGTTACAAAACAGTCCAAATGACCCATTCTAACTAACTAAACTAATCTTTCGCTTTCACCGGCTCATTGTTCTCCACGAATGGTCCTTTCTTCCATGGATGGACCTTGTCGCTATTAGCTTCTACACTTCATGCGGTCTAACCCAATGCCAATAGGCCCCCAAAACAAACTTGTGGCTCGCCCTTGGTCCACCTCAGTTGGAAACCTCTGGTGTTGCTCTCGTTTGCTGTTGTGTACTTCTTGAACTCATCCTCCCATCTCTTGATCATTGTCACGTACTTCTCGAACTAAACCTCCTGTATCTTGATTGTTGTCATGTACTTCTTGATCTCATCCTCTAGGTTTTTGGTCGTTGTCATGTACTTATAGAACTCATCCTCTAGTCTCTTGAAACCTTCTTCATCTATCCTTTCTCCATCTACTGTTGCGCTTCATGCTTGTTTCTGTCTGGGGAAAGTTCATCGACGTCACCAAAATGTGAAATAGACCAACCACTCTGGCACGTTTGTTTCGCACATTTGATCGACCTTTGCTGGAGTTGGCATACCTTCTCCCTTGGTGTTCTTGCGGTCACAGGGACCCCAGTTCTTCTAACTACTACAACTATCTTAGACATCTCGAGTGAGAATTCATCTTTTTTCCTCCCATTTTTTTGCACAAATTCTGCTGCTAGTTGTTCATGAACACTCGTCGTCCTTTCCCTTAGTGCACCTGGATTGATTCCGATTGAAATAAAATGCGCCATTACAAGTCTCTCTCTTCCTTATTCCACCGCTTCCTTGGAATTTCTCATTTGACTGACTGACTCTCTTCATAATGCGCATAATCCTTCATCCTCCAACTCTCTTTGCATGTATTTATGCGTGTTCCTCCTGTCCTTGAAGCATGAGTATCAATTCATTCGTTGAATCTTCCACGTTTTCCTTAGATTCTGTCCTCAAGTTTGTCATCATAAACTTTTGTCATCTTTCGGTGATGCTTCATTGCAGTAATTATGTTCTAACTTGACTCCCGCGTGCTAAATGTCAATGAGCATCCGGTCTTTCCATGCTCCCACTTTTTGTCATTATTGCTTCTCCCCTTTTTTTTCTTTTTTTTTTCTACTCGTTTTGTAATACACCAAAAGTATATTACAACTACTAATTTATTACCTATTAGTTTAGTTATTATTAATATATGTAAATGTCGGCATTGTAAGGACACATGGTTTAATAGTGTCTATTCATATCTATAAAGCAGCACTAATTCAATGTAATATCCATCAATTCAATTATAAAAATATATATATTATCAAATATGATAATCATTTAAGGCTTGAAGCCTTACAAGTGGTATCAGAGCTTCAGGCTCTCAGCTCTCACACTCAGCTCCTTCATCCCTGCATCATCCTCACTTCTCATTCTTCCACCGCTGCCCATATCCTCTATACTCCACGCACTGACTCCATCACTTGCTCATCACTCCACTCCATCCACGGCCATGCTCAATCCAGTCCACGGCCTCCTCACTTCTACACTCCATCGCCATCCCCATTCACCCACGATCAATCATCCCCATTCATCGTACTCCCTCCTCCTTTACCCACACCCTTTGCAGCACCCCCTCTCTTCTATATCCCCCAGCAACCTACCCACCTCACATCCCATCACACCTCCTCTCCTCCAGTCCACATTTCCTTCCACCCATCCGCACATACCTCATACCATCTACCTCACTCTCACTCCCACACTCCCACCTCTTTGCCCACACTCTACACACTCCTTCACACCTGCGCCACCCCCTCCACTCCACCGGCTCCTTCACTCTAATATCCCATCACCACAGTAGTAGGATATTACTACTGCGCTACCATCTTCCTCGCTAGCTCACTACCAGTCTCCTCTACGCCGCCCTTACCATCTCTACGCTCTCCTTCTCCATTTCCCTCATCTCACCCGCGCCCCTCTCTCTTGCCCTTCCACTCCGCGCTGCCACCACTTCCACCACAACCTCTCTCCACTTGCATTCCCACGCCATCCCCCACCACTTGCCTCATCTCACCCACGCCCCTCCGTCTTGCCCTTCCACTCCATGCTGCCACCACTTCCACCACAGCCTCTCTCCACCTGCACGCCCACGCCATCCTCCACCACTTCCCTCATCTCACCTGTACCCCTCCCTCTCGCCCTTCCACTCCGCGCTGCCACCACTTCCACCGCAGCCTGCGACCTGCTATCCATCTCCCCCACCCTACAACGCCGTCCCTCCACTCTACAGCCTTTCATTCACGAGCGGTCCCTATACCCTCCACCATTAGCAGCTACTCTCCTCCCCACGCCATTCTCATCATTTGCTGCCACTCTAAAACCATGCATTTCAAAAAAATTATATTATAAAATTATTATTTTAAATAATAATAATTATTATAATTCTTTCAATAATAGTATTTTAAAAAAATTACTATTATTACAAAACAAAAAAAATATTTTTGGAAAAAAACGAATTTCAAAAAGAAAAAGAAAAAAGATAATATATAATATTATTATTATTAATTAGTAATAATAATTATTATACATATAAAAAATAGATATCTTTTTGGAAGATTTTTTTTTTTTTGGAATCATTATGTTTCCCTCTTTTAATAAGATCATTATTAGCCCATTCCACAAACCTAAAAGAGATGAAAGAATTGAAGTCCAAGATATAAAAAAGATAGAGGCTAAAGAAATAAAAATAAATCAACATGAAGAAATAAAAAGCGGATATGAAGACGTTATCAAACTAGTTAAGGAATTGAAGTTGACTATAACACAACGTCAAGACGATGCTACAGTGACTCTCGAATTCCCAGGTCAAGAAAAGATGGAAACTGCATCTAATCCCATGTCAGAAGAAATGACTCCTATCATAAAGGAACAAGCTATGTTGATTCCCGAGTTCTCAAGTCAAGCAGAGCTTGGGTCTACATCGACACTCACGATAGAAGAAGGGACTACGACCAGAAAGGAGGAAGTTGTTACTGTAGTGCCCCTAGACTTGTGTAGACATTGAGGGCACCTGCTGAGTGACCCGGCTGATTGAAACATTAAGTAAATAACCTTTTGGCCTTATTTTTTTAGTATGTGTATCTGAACTGTTGAGGTAAATGAATAATTGCATATGTTAAACGATTAGCTATGACTATGGAAAATTATGTTGATGGATAATGCTTAACGACTAGCTGTATGGTGATTATGTATTTGGCGACGAAATGTATATTTGATAAGATGAATGAGCAGTTTGAATAAATCATAAATGTTTAACAAATGCTAGAGTTAGAAACTAGATGATGATTGTTGAGAATAGTGCTACTAATAAATTGTGGTGAGAAGTGTGTGTAGAAACAAGTGAGACGGTTCACCAACGGACACACAAAGGAACATGGAGGGTCGTAGAGTACGGGTAAATCACACAAAGGGGAAGCGACGACGATGTCGACTTCCGACAAGAATACCACGCATGAGCATATAAGCATTGATCCGCTTGCTCAAGAGGAATGTGTGAGGGCGTACGAGGTGGGCCACGACGGAGCTGGTCATGTACGAGTTGAGGGGCGCGTAGTGAGAACGGAATCACTCCTCAGCGCAATTAGTCCCTAGATAGCATGTAGATGGAGGATGGATGGTAACGATTCCTAAAATCCCTACAAGAGTTCCCGCAAGTCAAAACGGAAAGATGGTGGAAAAAGGGCCCAACGATGCGGTACCCTGTCAAGAACGGAAAGAATGGACGCAAGGACCCAACGAGGTGGTACCATGCCAAAGAATGGAAACCATGGATGATTGGACCCGACGGAGTGGTGCCATGTCAGGGGATAAAAAAGTTAAGGAACCAGGAGCCCAACGACGCGGCACCGTGATCCTAGTGAGTTTGATTGTTAAATTAAACTGCATAAAAACTTAGGAGAATAACTCTAGATTATTACTTAGCAAATGCATAACAATAGCTTAGACATTTGCACATGAATAGTTATTTTGTTGAGCATTTAAAATAATAGAAATTATTATTTAAGAGCAAAATAGATTAGACACCTAGTCAACTAAAAGCTAGGAGTTGATTAAAATATCTGGGGGACAAACTAGAGCAAACTTAGGGGTGTAGGTGCACTTCCCAGAGAAACTGACACTTGGATGGGTGAGTGTTTTAATTAAATAGTTAATTAAAAATATTTAATTATGCATGAAGCGACACGTGTCGCACGAGATTTTCCTTTATAAGGAAGGCTCAGGGAATGGGTAAAGGGCCCATAATTTGGACGATTGTCGTAATTTTTGAATGCCTCAAAGACTTGCTGCTATCTAAGGGTTTGGCTTAGAAATCCTGGTGGGAAGGGAAGCCCAAGCTGAATTTCTGAAATACTTGTGTGAGCTCTACGACCCAAAGCTCGGGGGAGGCCATGCGACTGAAAGCATGATCCTATGGTTGGGAGGCGAAGCTAACGGTTGCTTCGCCTATGGTTAAACGAGCTTTGCTGGAGGGATCCTACGGAAGACGCAGACAACAATGGACCAGCTGGATCGGGTTGACAGGTTAAGGTTTCGCTTATTTTGTTAAGTTATTCACTCTTTTATTTTATTTTTCCAATAACTATAATGGCTAATTTGGTTGTATGAAGTTGTTCAAGTTTCAGGTTCAGTTCAAGGGGACCCTAAAGGAGGGGTCTTACATTTGGTATCAGAGCCAGGTGGATCCTTGAGGGCACGAGACTCTGAGCCGTTGAAGACGACGGATCAGATTGGAGCGGTAGAGGATTCACCTACTCCAGTGGTTGCATACATTGGCCACGGATCAGGTTCAACATTATCTCAATATTGCATTCGAGTGTTTAAATTATGCTTTTGGCTTTAATTTGTGAAATCATATTCTGGAAACTAGAACTAATTTCTGTGGTTATATAAAAAATAAAAAAATAAAAACAGAAATTATTTTGTTTATGAATGGTACTATTCGTGAAGAAATTATCACCGATCTATGGTTATTTAAATTGTATTTTTGTTTTTTAAAGAGCAGAAAACATTTTGTTTCTGAACGATACTGGTTATGGAGACAGTTATCATCGAGCACTGGTTACCCTCCAATGAAAAGAGCTTATTAGCTCTTGAAGGGTACTACCTAAACTAATAATGGATTGATCCCTGGAATTCGTGGGTCAGATATAATTTCTAAAAAAGAAAAAAAAAATTCCCTCCTCGTCAATTAGATTTCTGAGTCGATTGGAGTGTTCATCTGAGTGTATAAATACACATTCCAAAGCTTTGCACCGTGTCCTGATCCTTTCCATGGGATATCGACTGATCTGTACAAGCAACGATTCCATCTCTGTTCATAAATCCAACCTCGATCCATGCACGAATGTAGGTAGTTCTTATAATTTAGATTGTGAAGAAACAAAACCTACTGCATAGATATACGCTTTCTCCTCCAGTTAGTAGATTGGATGTGCATCGATCCCATTAGCTTAAAGATAGGTCCACATTAGATTCCCGATTGTTGATATTAATTGTAATCTTGTATTCGAATAAACTGGAAATTATTGATTATAATTATTAATTATTAATTCTGAATAAGCAGATCCGCGCCTTTATCCCCAGTTAACAGGTATAAACTATTCGATTCAAAGTAGATCTACATAGGACTCCATATTATTGACATCAATTGCAGTCTTGTATTTAATAAATCTGAAACTGATTTATCAATCTTCTAATTATAGAAAATAAATCCGCACCTTTATCCTCCAGTGAGCAGGTTTAATCTCTTAGATTGATAAGGGATCTGCATCAATCTCCATTTCAAGTAATGAGTTGTCAGTCAACTCCACGACTGGTTAATTCACTAAGAGAT
Source organism: Larix kaempferi (assembly GCA_027924585.1). Lineage (NCBI taxonomy): Eukaryota > Viridiplantae > Streptophyta > Pinopsida > Pinales > Pinaceae > Larix > Larix kaempferi. Next base: position 4,682,575 of record BSBM01000043.1, on the reverse strand, counting down.
GCGCATTGACCGATGTTAAGTAACCGAGGTGTCAGCTTGTTTTGGTAGTTGAACCTTACTGCCGAGCTGGAACTTATTCAATGTTTAATCGAATGAGTAGGAAATAAATTTCTTGAGATTGTGTATTCCGTCGAATAAGCGATCCTAGATCTGTAGAACTCTGCCTATATTTTCTTATATATTTAATTCTATATCGAATGAGAAGTTGATTCTCCAAGTTTGCATACTCTGTACTATTTATTTAAGAATCGATCCTAGATATATTACAGATCTATTTCGGGAATCAATTCGTGTAGAAATTGTAACTCTCTGTCTATTTTTGTTTAAATTCGATTCAATCAAACCGCCTCTGCACTTTAATTGTTGGAATCGATTCCAACCCTGATCTCGGTGAAGACTCGTTCTATTCCTGAGATTTTCTTTTAATGTTCTGTCTATCTCTGCTAGAACGCCCAAATTCAAAGTAGGAATACGATTTCAGCTAAGAGTCTCTGTATCTTTAATTTGAGAAATCAATTCTGTCAATCAATGGCAGAGATCGATCTTGAAGGTTGAAATCGGATTCGATTCTAATTTTTCTTTATGAGAAATCGAGTTGCATTACTCTGTCATCACTGTATGATCCGATCTTAATTTTCCTTTATGAGAAATCGAGTTGCATTACTGTGTCATTACTGTGTAATTCGATTCTAATTATTCTTTATGAGAAATCGAGTTTGCATTACCCTGATATCACTGTATGATCCGATCTTAATTTTTCTTTATGAGAAATTGAGAAAGCCACTCTGTATCCCGATAACAGAGTTCGATTTAAAGATTTGAAATCAATTTCGACATTGTAGATTATTATGAAGTCGCGTCCTCAGATCTGATTCATAGTCGATTTCAGAATCTGATGTGGTGTTTAATTTTTCCCCAGCATTTCCGTCAACAGCGATTTCCTTTCAACAGTGAATTAAATCTGATGGTATCTGGATCACTTCGAAAATATCTGCATTTCTCTATTGCTGCAACCGACTGAAATCCTTGTTACTCAAACTCTGCATCTCCATCGAAGGTTTTGGCATTTCCAAATAGTATGAATCTGAATTATCACCCGTGTATTTAAAACCTCTGCATTTTTAAACCATGGCGTCTCCAGCACTCCTAAATTAAACTATATTTTTGTCACTTAAAACTCTGTTGATACATCTCTATTGGTGTTTTCCGAATTTATAACAAAAAAAAAAAATTGGTGTTATTATTTAAAGCTCTGCGTGGACTGGGCGTTTCCAGCAATCTCGAATTGACTTCTATTTTGTCATTTAAAAATATCTTGATCCATCTCTTCAAATTCTTTTTTTTTGAGATCCACAGTATTCTTTTTTTTTGGTTATATTGAAATCTGGATCAGAATTACTATGAATTTTAAACTCTGCTTTTGTTTTACAAATTCTTTCGGATTCTTGTGAAAGCTACAAAACCGTGGCTCTATCTTCATCCTTTATATAATCTCGAATTCTTGTGAAGGTGTAGAGATTTTAGATCTAAACTTCTATGCAGTTAGCGATGAGATCTTAGCTCTATTTTCAACTTTTATCTCTTCTCAAATTCATGTTCGTGATTTTAAAATTAATTCCCTGTGTGTTCCATTTCGGTATTGGATCGCGATCTCAGAATCCAGGATTGATTGAAGTTTAAACTCTGTTTCATTGGCATTTCGAATTTGGATCTCGGTGTTTTTGTTTTCAAAAATTGATGGCCTATTGTTACTTAAATCTATGTGTTTATTTTTTCAATTTGGATCCTAAAATATCTGTGTTATATTGTCGAATCGAAAAGGTATTGTCGGATCCATGATTGTTATTGAAACCTCTGCGTTGTTATCTTGATTCTGTCACAAGGATTTATTCCCAGATTTCATAAATTGGTTTATAAATTGTTCTTTAAAAATCTGTATGAATCCATTTCTTTGGGCGTCTCCAGTCTCCATAATTCATTAAACGATTTAGGATTGACCCTTATATCTCTGTGTATCTAATCGTTTAATTATTGACATTTCCAAATCCAGGGAATGAATTTCTCTGTACATTTAATTGAAAATTGATTGACATTCATCAGAATTAGAGCTAGAAATTGTAATTGGCTTTTTAAATTTTTTTTGTACATTATTTAGAGAATTCAAATTTAGATGGGCGTTTTCCGGAATTACATTTCTATGTGTATCTCTCCGATTGTCTATTGACGTTTCCAGAAATTATAATCCTCTGCGTACTTATTGAGCATTTAATAAGGCATTTCCAGGATTATAAAATGAATTGAAATTTTAGTTTTAAAATTCTTCTGTGTATCTAATTGCATGTTTATGGCATCTCCCAATCTCCTGATGCAGATTGTAAATCAAATCCTTAAATTTCGGAGTATCTATTTGAAAATTCTTTGGTATCCCAGATTTCTTGATATAAATTGTAGTATTAACCTTTAAAATCTCCATATATATCTATTTCGGGGATTATTGGCGCATCCATAATTTTAATACAATTCGTAAATTTTTAAACTCTTAAATCTCGGTGTGTCAATGCTCTTACTTATACGCCACTATGGCAGTTTGCAGTTTGATTTTATAATGAGATGATGTATGATTAAGTATATGTGAAAAATCTAAGCTTCTTGGTATATATTTATGTATTAACAACAATTATAGGTTATGGATAATTAAGAAATTATTTTTATAAAGATTTAAATTAGGAAATTTGAGTTAAATGCTCATTAAGTGCATCACAGTGTTATTAAATGTATTGTTGAGATATATATATATATATGCATTGTATGAAATTGTAAGCATTTAGAAAGGGTTTAAATGTCCTTTGGTTTCTTTTTATTATATACATTCTTAGTAGACTTAATTGTTGCCCTTCTCAAAGTAGAACTCGTCGGATAGAGTATTTCGAAAATTGTTTAGCTTTTCCAGAATTCGTTGCCACCTATTCTTCACGGTTAGCAAACTTATGTTTGCCCTGTATTTTTGATACATGTTCCTGTTGTCAATTATTTTATGCCCGAAAATTTAATGGAGACAGTTGAAACTTGTCCGATACCTGTCGCTCGATCTTACCATCCCTTGCATGCTCACTTAATATTTTTTATTATTTTTAGAAAGGAGTAAATCTTGAATAATACCCTTTGATTATTATTTATATGTTGTCTTCAATAAAGTAAGAAGAAAGTGTGTTATTAAAATTATATACTGTGTACATTAGAAATGGATGTTAAAAGTTTAAAATGTTTGATTTTCTTTTTCTTAATGATTTGTATGCTTAAAACTAGTGTCGAAAGTATTATGAAATTACACTTAGCATGAAGGGTTCAAATCCAATATCTTTAATGGCTACTCGCATCAACCGTGTGGATTCGTCTAAGTCAAATCGCCAAGTGATTATACACCTCAACTCTACATGTGCTAATTGAAATCAAGAACTCCCGTAAGTAGAATGATGCCAGATCTGATCCTTGTCGATTGAGTAAGTTTTGAATTATTCCCTTGTGAAGTAATTTGTTGAACAAACGTCTTAACACCTGAGAACTGATTTAAACCAGTTAAGAACTCGGTTGGCACCATATCTTCCACTTGGATATAACCCAGTGGAGAGAAGTCAGTAATATAATTCTTTATAACAAGTCTTGATTTAGAATAGTTCCTCTTATTAATATGTTACGTGGAAATAGTGTGAACTTTAATCTTTTATATCCTATCTAATTACATATGTGGGATTACATGCCTTGTGACTACTTTCAATGGATAAGCTTTCAAAAAAAAGATAGAAGGAACCTTTTTCTTTTTTTTTCTTTTTTTACTATGCCCTATTATTATATTGAACCATTTGAGGACCACTATAGTCATAACAAAAGGAGACTCATAAAAATGAAATTATTTGAAGAAATTCATTTTTTTACATTGAAATTAATATACATGAGTTATTATGGCCAAGTGACTCAAGAAGTGAGAAATGGTATTAGATATATGTGTTATTACATTAAAGTTAGTCAGAAGGTGAAAGTTAGTAGGTGTCATGTTTTTGTTGTGGTTAAGAAATGAAAAAGAACGTGTGAATGTAGTATGGAATAAAGAAGCGGAAATATATAAATGAAAATTATGTAAAGGTTATTATATCAAGTTAGTGATAATTGATACATAGTACCTTAAGAAATGAAAGTTATGAATGTATATATATATTATCCCAATCGAATAAGGAGTAAAAGAATATATATATATATATATATATATATATATATATATATATATATATATATATATATATATCCATGTATCCTTAGTGAAGTTCATAAATGCATTATTATATCAAGGTCAGTTAAGTGATGAATATTTTGAAGGTGTTAATATATATCAGAGTTAGTGATAGATAGTTAAAATGATTATGTTAACCCAAGGAAATTAATGACGAGCAAATATATAGTCCATGTTGATGAATAGATATGTTATGAAGGTTTAAAATGAGAGAGTTTTTATATGATGAATAGATATGCTATCAAGGTTTAAAATGAGAGAGTTTTAATATGTGGAGATAAGTGAATAAAATTTTAAAGGGTGGAGTTATACATCATGTGTGTTAAGGCATAGATGCGCTTATAATAGCTTAATTTGCTGGGGTGGACTTTTATACATGCCATTGGATAGTTAATTTAATGATAGTTACTTCCTTATATGATAATTGGAAACTTAGAACTTAGAGAACCTGTCGAGGGGTCAATTGAAGATGATCTTGTCAAATGAAATATGTAGATGATAAACATGACGAACTAAACGCAGTGATGCTAATCATATGAAATGATGAAGTCTAAATAGAATTACAACTAACTCCCATGATACGACTCGATGTGAATACGACAACCCACACGTGACGAGATAGGGAAAGTATGCTGAAGGAGTCACATGACAACGAGGATGCGGAAATGAGGTAAGGACATGATGAGTTCCTTGACCTGGACATTACGACACTAGTGAAACGACACGGTAGTTAGAAGTGAAACATTTAGGGCAGATTGACTTTTAGAATTTTGGGTGACCGCTCCTGATTGTTGAAATTATGATAGAGTCCCTAAGGAGGTATTGGAACCATGCTGATGAAATAGAAAACTAATGATTAGAACCACTTGTGCTTATGACAATGACTATTGGAGAAAAATAGAAGAGAATGACAGGAAGATGAAAATGGGAAACTAAAAGAAAGCGTAACATCGAAATTACAAGAACAAAACTTAACTTCGGGACGAAGTTTTAATAAGAGGGGATGTATGTAATGCCCCTCAAACTCATCGACGACTATCGATGTTGATAACAATTATGGGTAAGTGACCCAGTTAAAGAAACCGAGATAAATGACTGTGTACATGATGATTAAGAATAAAATTGGCGACTGACTAACGATGTATGTGATAAACTTATATGTTTCTAATGATGGATTTAATGATGATTTTGGATAATTGTGATTTGGCTAATTGATTAACACATGGGAAATCTTATGATGAATATCGTATTTAGGCTGCATTATGGAAATGAAATTATGAGGGTGATTATGATGTTTGCTTAACGATTAGAGAAAGTGTAATGCCCTAGAATGACTGTGGACCTTAAGGGAACCTGTCAAGGAACCCGACTGAACAACTTCGATATAGTGGTCTCTTGAGCCTTGTTTTATATGTGTGGAGTGGTATAATTGATTGATTACATCATGCTTAATGATTAGCCCTGATTGATCAAGTCTAAGTGCAGTAGGACAGTTACAGTCCTAGCTCTGGGACTTGGGAGGACGCAACTGAGATGCGTCGTAGTTTTCCATTTTTATTCTGAACTTCGGGACGAAGTTCTAAATAAGTAGGGGTGTATGTAGTGCCTCTAGACTTGTGTAGACATTGAGGGCACCTGCTGAGTGACCGGGCTGATTGAAACATTAAGTAAATAACCTTTTGGCCTTATTTTTTTAGTATGTGTATCTGAACTGTTGAGGTAAATGAATAATTGCATATGTTAAACGATTAGCTATGACTATGGAAAATTATGTTGATGGATAATGCTTAACGACTAGCTGTATGGTGATTATGTATTTGGCGACGAAATGTATATTTGATAAGATGAATGAGCAGTTTGAATAAATCATAAATGTTTAACAAATGCTAGAGTTAGAAACTAGATGATGATTGTTGAGAATAGTGCTACTAATAAATTGTGGTGAGAAGTGTGTGTAGAAACAAGTGAGACGGTTCACCAACGGACACACAAAGGAACATGGAGGGTCGTAGAGTACGGGTAAATCACACAAAGGGGAAGCGACGACGATGTCGACTTCCGACAAGAATACCACGCATGAGCATATAAGCATTGATCCGCTTGCTCAAGAGGAATGTGTGAGGGCGTACGAGGTGGGCCACGACGGAGCTGGTCATGTACGAGTTGAGGGGCGCGTAGTGAGAACGGACTCACTCCTCAGCGCCATTAGTCCCTAGATAGCATGTAGATGGAGGATGGATGGTAACGATTCCTAAAATCCCTACAAGAGTTCCCGCAAGTCAAAACGGAAAGATGGTGGCAAAAGGGCCCAACGATGCGGTACCCTGTCAAGAACGGAAAGAATGGACGCAAGGACCCAACGAGGTGGTACCATGCCAAGGAATGGAAACCATGGATGATTGGACCCGACGGAGTGGTGCCATGTCAGGGGATAAAAAAGTTAAGGAACCAGGAGCCCAACGACGTGGCACCGTGATCCTAGTGAGTTTGATTGTTAAATTAAACTGCATAAAAACTTAGGAGAATAACTCTAGATTATTACTTAGCAAATGCATAACAATAGCTTAGACATTTGCACATGAATAGTTATTTTGTTGAGCATTTAAAATAATAGAAATTATTATTTAAGAGCAAAATAGATTAGACACCTAGTCAACTAAAAGCTAGGAGTTGATTAAAATATCTGGGGGACAAACTAGAGCAAACTTAGGGGTGTAGGTGCACTTCCCAGAGAAACTGACACTTGGATGGGTGAGTGTTTTAATTAAATAGTTAATTAAAAATATTTAATTATGCATGAAGCGACACGTGTCGCACGAGATTTTCCTTTATAAGGAAGGATCAGGGAATGGGTAAAGGGCCCATAATTTGGAAGATTGTCGTAATTTTTGAATGCCTCAAAGACTTGCTGCTATCTAAGGGTTTGGCTTAGAAATCCTGGTGGGAAGGGAAGCCCAAGCTGAATTTCTGAAATACTTGTGTGAGCTCTACGACCCAAAGCTCGGGGGAGGCCATGCGACTGAAAGCATGAGCCTATGGTTGGGAGGCGAAGCTAACGGTTGCTTCGCCTATGGTTAAACGAGCTTTGCTGGAGGGATCCTACGGAAGACGCAGACAACAATGGACCAGATGGATCAGGTTGACAGGTTAAGGTTTCGCTTATTTTGTTAAGTTATTCACTCTTTTATTTTATTTTTCCAATAACTATAATGGCTAATTTGGTTGTATGAAGTTGTTCAAGTTTCAGGTTCAGTTCAAGGGGACCCTAAAGGAGGGGTCTTACAGTTACGACTTCCGAGTTCTCAAGTCAAGTAGAGAGGGGAATGGCATCTACACTCACAGCAGAAGAAGAGACTTCGACCATAAAGGAAGAACATATTTCTACTCCCGAGCTCTCAAGTCAAGTAGAGATGGGAATTTCATCTAGACTCACGACCATAATGGAAGAAGCAATTGCATCTCCCAAGTTTCCAAGTAAGGAAGAACAAGGTACTACGACGACTCCTAAATATTCAACTAGGGAGAAGTATGAAGTTGCTACTACAACTAGAAAGGAAGGAAAGCCTCATCGCCCGCCTCCTTATATCCCTCCTCACAAAATATCTAGTCCACCAAATTCTAGGAGGGATAACAAAAGACATCCCAACTACAAACCTCAAAATGTAATACTCAGTAAAAAATATGCATGTTTTCCGAAAATTTGTTGTGGTTCTTACAAGGTAGGGAAGTAAGTCGCATTAATGTACTAGTCCCAACGCCCATAAATATGTCCAGTGGTACTCAAGGACAAACCGGAGACCAGGTTGGGATTCCCAGTCAAAGAAAAGTACATGATAAGGAAGATGATGACAAAAATGATGAAAGAGAAGAGGTAGAAGACAAGGATATGAAAGATCAATGTGATATTGACAATCACAATGTTAATATTAATTGTAAAGAAAATGATGATGTCGTAGAAGTTAATGAAGTTAATAAATTCAAAGTTAACAACAATTATGAGAGAGTTGAAGTTGTAGAAGAACGAAAAGATGAAAATAAAAGAGTCAAATGTTGATGTATATGTAACTTCGGAATGTATTTCACATGTATATGTATATTGTATTCCTATAGAGATGGTATTATTCCTCTATAAGGAAGTGTCGTCATTTATATTGTAAGTGTCGTAACTTATACTTGATGGGTTATTAGACCACCCTATTGGGGGTCGGCCATGTGGGTCTAAGGGTTATTAGACCACCCTATTGGGGGTCGGCCCAGTCAGCATTATGTTATGTGGTTAAGTTCGAGCCTACATGAGTTAGGTAAAAAGGCAAGTCAAGTCAAGTATAAATAGAGTGCGGGAGGCACTCTATTTGCTCACTCACTTCTCACACATGCACTCAAGGAGGAGTGGCGCACTTATGGAGGAGGAGGATCTGCTGCTAGGTTATGGATATTTCTCTTGGTTGGTTGTATCATTGCTCTATCTATCTCTGAGGAAGTTATTAGGGTTTTTCACCTTTATGGTTTTCCCCAAGTAAATCTTTGTGTCTCTTGTGTGCTTGCATTATTGTCTCCATGATTGATATGGTGTACATGTTTTTCTCTCAGTTAAGATCCTAGATCATATTGAAGTAAATTCAGAAAATTTAACATGGTATCAGAGCTAGCCTGAAAGAAGGCATGATATGGCATGTATGACACTTATTGCACTTACGATGCTAGGGCCTGATATAGCAAAAACCAGTCATCGTAGCACTTTCGCTATAAATCCGTTTTGGAAAATTTTTTGGATTTGAAATTGTTACAGGACGAATACTAAATCTCCAGGTACCTTTTGTCCAAAGGACAACCTCTAATTCGTTGTACTTTGTGATTTATGATCTGTGCAATATAGGGTTTCTGCCTCTTCCAGATCTGAGTCAAAATCAGGTGACCTTGGGAAAAAGGTCATAACTTGGGCTAGGAAGCTCCAAATGAAATTTCATAAAAAGTGACAGGTAGTAAACAGACTGTACTATCTCAGAAAATTTTTTCAGAGGTCGAAGTTGAAACAGTGACACGTGGCATGCCGTACAAGTTCGCTCTCCTGTATTATCCCAAAACAGGTCACGTTGCGACATTTGGCATAACTCTCTCTCAGAAAATCCAATTGAGGTCAGACCTGTCAGGATGGAAAGCTAACAGGTCAGGCTATCTCAAGAAACGTTTTCAGACCCTGTGGATCAAAAATTTCAGAGTTATACAAGAAACAATCAGGTACATATTTCTGTCAAAACAAAATTATTTTTTTTGGTACCTTCATTCATGGCTTCCGGAATTTAGGGCTTTGGAGAAAGTTGGAATTTTTGTAATTGGAGACCACGGCTGGATGATACTCATCAAAATAGAAATTTAGAGACCAAGATCAGAATTTTTGGTTGGGAAGAAGGCCGGGCTTGATCATACCCTAGTTTGGGACTTTGATTAGAAAAGTGGAAAATTAGGGCTTCTGTAAAAATGAGAATTTTTGAAATCTGTGACCACGGCTGGAAGCTCCTCAGAAAAATAGAAGCTTGGAGCTTTGGTTCAAACCTTTTGATCGGGAAGAAGAGTGGGCTTCATCAAACCCCATTTTAGGGTCACGTCCAGTGAATCCAAAAGTTTCAAAGGCAAAATTGAGGAGTGAAACTTTGCAGTTTTCAAATTCTGAATATACCAGTTTGATCAGCTCATCAAGGCGCATATTTCTATCCTTTCGGAAGTTTGAAATTCAAAGTTTGAATTTTTGGGGTTTCTCTGACAAACCCATATCCAGCTCCAGGTCTAGTTCTTTCAATTCAAGTGGATTGGGTTAATCCTAGAAGAAGATGGATTGATCATCCGCATAAGTGAAGAAGTTCCTGTTTCAGAGGGAGATGAGGCTAAGGCCTTATATAAGAAGATTACAAGCGATCTCGACAGGTATGACTCATCGAGGTATGTTTCGATATTTGTCCATGATTAAGTTTATGGTATGTCTTCATGTTATTACGGTTAGTACAATTTTGATTTTAGATTTGTCGTATCACCTTAACAAAATTATGAATGCGTGATAGAAGATATTCATTGGTTAGGGTGTTGACACTTATGATTGTACTAATGCATTATGGTGTTGTATGAGGTTTATGTTGTCTACTAACATGAAAGGTACACCAAGAAAGACAAATCATGTTCTGGTCCAAGAACATATGATCATGATAACATGAGGACAAAGATTCATCCATTGTCATGGATCTCATAGAAGATCCATTTACGAGGTATGTATAACTTGGTTTTGTAATAATTAACCTATGAGATATACAGGTTACTAGCACAAGTCATTGAAGAAGAACAAGAAGACATCATGTGAGTATGTTAGACATAAATAGCTAGCATGCTAATCCAGGTATGTTTTTCCTATATCAAGTTAGAATCCTACCTTGTGTTAGGATCTTATACTGTTGTTGATAATGATTATTCATGAAGTCATAGGTTTGAATAATCATGGTTGTATGCATATTATGTTTCTTACCTTAATTGATGATATGACTAACCAGAAGAATCATGAAGGTATAGGTTTGAATAATCATAGGTTTTATGCATAATATATCTCTTATCTTGATTGATGATTCAACTAACCTGAAGAGTCATAGGTTTGAGTAATTACAGGTTTAGACATGTTATGTTTCTTATGATTTGACTAACCTTAAGAATTCTACATAAACCTTGAATGCTAATGCTTATTATTTTCTGTTTGAAATGATCATGACTATACATGCTTGAGATTATTGTGTTTTAATAGTATACTAATGAATGTATGATTTTATATGAGATCACAAGGATAACACAATCATGATACTAATAAGCATGCATAGGAACCAAGGATGAATGTAAGTTCAAGGACAGGTAATCCAGGAAGCAAAGATCAAGAGGGAGTACACTCCAGTGGTTTATGAAAGAATGCAGATATTCAGAGGGAGTTGACCATCTCTCTACATCCCACAATAGAAAGGTGTAGAAGAAGCTACTTCAGATTAGGACTCCAGCAGCTCCTGCAAGGAAGCAAAGACTCAGAGGGAGTCCACCCAACGAACAAACAAAGATAAGTATTTGAATTGTCATTTCTTAAATAATACTGTTCAATAATGTATATACTGATGTTCCTAGAATTAGGTTGTGTATTATGCATATTAGAATAATTGCATTGATGAATAGTATACTCCTAATATGCATGGGTAAGTGGCCTATGGCACTGTACAACATTCCATTGCTACTTATCTAGAATGAAACCTCTTTGCTGACATGTTGGGAGTTGTGCACACTCTTAACAATGTTCTGGTAGAGATTGGTGTTGATGTATATGTAACTTCGGAATGTATTTCACATATATGTATATTGTATTCCTATAGAGATGGTATTATTCCTCTATAAGGAAGTGTCGTCATTTATATTGTAAGTGTCGTAACTTATACTTGATGGGTTATTAGACCACCTTATTTGGGGTCGGCCCTGTATAAGTCATGTGGGTCAAAGGGTTATTAGACCACCCTATTGGGGGTCGGCCATGTGGGTCAAAGGGTTATTAGACCACCCTATTGGGGGTCGGCCCACTCAGCATTATGTTATGTGGTTAAGTTCGAGCCGACATGAGTTAGGTAAAAAGGCAAGTCAAGTCAAGTATAAATAGAGTGCGGGAGGCACTCTATTTACTCACTCACTTCTCACACATGCTCTCAAGGAGGAGAGGCGCACTTATGGAGGAGGAGGATTGCTGCTAGGTTATGGCTATCTCTATTGGTTGGTTGTATCATTGCTCTATCTATCTCTGAGGAAGTTATTGGGGTTTTTCACCTTTATGGTTTTCCCCAAGTAAATATTTGTGTCTCTTGTGTGCTTGCATTATTGTCTCCATGATTGATATGCTGTAGATATGCTGTACATGTTGTTCTCTCAGTTAAGATCCTAGATCAGATTGAAGTAAATTCAGAAAATTTAACATGGTATCAGAGCTAGCCTGAAAGAAGGCATGATATGGCATGTATGACACTTGTTGCACTTACGATGCTAGGGCTTGATATAGCAAAAACCAGTCATCGTAGCACTTTCGCTATAAATCCGTTTTGGCAAAGTTTTCAGATCTGAAATTGTTACAGGACGAATCTACGATCTCCAAGTATCTTGTGTCCAAAGGACAACCTCTAATTCGTTGTACTTTGTGATTTATGATCTGTACAATATAGGGTTTCTGCCTCTTCCAGATCTGAGTCAAAATCAGGTGACCTTGGGAAAAAGGTCATATCTTGGGCTAGGAAGCTCCAAATGAAATTTCCTAAAAAGTGACAGGTAGTACACAGTCTGTACTATCTCAGAAAACTTTTTCAGAGGCCGAAGTTGAACCAATGACACGTGGCACTCCGTACAAGTTCGCTCTCCTGTATTATCCCATAAACAGGTCACGTTACGACATTTGGCATAACTCTCTCTCAGAGAGTCCAATTGAGGTCAGACCTGTCAGGATGGAAAGGTAACAGGCCGAGATATCCCAGAAAACTTTTTCAGAGGCCGAAGTTAAAACAGTGACACGTGGCACGCCGTACAAGTTCGCTCTCCTGTTTTATCCCAAAACAGGTCACGTTGCGACATTTGGCATAACTCTCTCTCAGAGAATCCAATTGAGGTCAGACCTGTCAGGATGGAAAGATAACAGGTCATGCTATCTCAGGAAACTTTTTCAGACCCTGTGGATCAAAAATTTCGGAGTTACACCAGAAACAATCAGGTACATATTTCTATCAAAACAGAATTATTTTTTGGTACCTTCATTCATGGCTTCCGGAATTTAGGGCTTTGGAGAAAGTTGGAATTTTTGTAATCGGAGACCACGGCTGGATGCTACTCATCAAAATAGAAATTTAGAGACCAAGATCAGAATTTTTGGTTGGGCAGAAGGCCGGTCTTGATTAGACCCTAGTTCGGGACTTTGATCAGAAAAGTGGAAAATTAGGGCTTCTGTAAAAATGGGAATTTTTGAAATTTGTGACCACGGCTGGAAGCTCCTCAGAAAAACAGAAGCTTAGAGCTTTGGATCAAACATTTTGATGGGGCAAAAGAGTGGGCTTCATCAAACTCCAGTTCAGGGTCACGTCCAGTGAATCTAGAAGTTTCAAAGGCAAAATTGAGGAGTGAAAAACTTTGCAGTTTTCAAATTCTGAATATACCAACTTGATCAGCTCATCAAGGCACATATTTCTATCCTATCAGAAGTTTGAAATTCAAAGTTTGAATTTTTGGGGTTTCTCTGACAAACCCATATCCAGCTCAAGGTCCAGTTCTTGCAAATCAAGTGGATTGGGTTAATCCTAGAAGAAGATGGATTGGTCACTTGCATAAGTGAAGAAGTTCCTGTTTCAGAGGGAGATGAGGCTAAGGCCTTACATAAGAAGATTACAAGTGATCTCGACAGGTATGACTCATCGAGGTACACCAAGAAGACAAATCATGTTCTAGTTCAAGAACATATGATCATGAGGACAAAGATTCATCCATTGCCATGGATCTCATAGAAGATCCATTCTCGAGGTATGTATAACTTAGTTTTATAATGGTTAACTTATGAGACATGCAGGTTACTAGCACAAGTCACTAAAGAGAACCAGAAGACATTATGCGGGTATGTTAGACATAAATAGCTAGCATGCTAATCCAGGTATGTTTTTCCTATATCAAGCTAAAATCCTACCTTGTGTTAGGATCTTATACTGTTGTTGATAATAATTATTCATGAAGTCATAGGTTTGAATCAATCATGGTTGGATGTATATTATTATAATTGATGATATGACTAACCAGAAGAATCATGAAAGTATAGGCTTGAATAATCACAGGTTTTATGCATTTTATATCTCTTATCTTGATTGATGATTCAACTAACCTGAAGAGTCATAGGCTTGAGTAATTACAGGTTTAGACATGTTATGTTTCTTATGATTTGACTAACCATAAGAATCCTTGAATGCTCATGCTTATTATTTCTGTTTGAAATGATCATGACTATACATGCTTGAGATTATTGTGTTTTAATAGTATACTAATGAATGTATGATTTTATATGAGATCACAAGGATAACACATTCATGATACTAATAAGCATGCGTAGGGACCAAGGATGAATATGAGTTCAATAATAGGTAATTCAGGAAGCAAAGATCAAGAGGGAGCACACTCCAGTTGCTCCTGCCAGAAAGCAAAGGAGCACACTCTAGTTGTTCCTGCAAGAAAGCAAAGGAGCACACTTCAGTAGTTTATGCAAGGATGTAGATATTCAGAGGGAGTTGATCATCTCTCTACATTTCACAACAGAAAGGTGTAGAAGAAGCTACCTCAGATTAGGACTCCAGCAGCTCCTGCAAGGAAGCAAAGACTCAGAGGGAGTCCACCCAACGAACAAACAAAGATAAGTATTTGAATTGTCATTTCTTAAATAATACTGTTCAATAATGTATATACTGATGTTCCTAGAATTAGGTTGTGTATTATGCATATTAGAATAATTGCATTGATGAACAAGCATGGGTAAGTAGCCTATGGCACTGTACAACATTCCATTGCTACTTATCTAGAATGAAACCTCTTTGCTGACATGTTGGGAGTTGTGCACACTCTTAACAATGTTCTGGTAGAGATTGGAAGGCATCTAGAAAGTTACGGGATATGGATAAATGTTGTATTGAAGCATTGGCTAAGATAATTGCATGACTGTATGGCATATTTCTTTATGTGTAAGAATTTGTTCTGAAAACTACAAGATGTTTTCTAATCATGCAATTTAACTTGTTGTGTAGGAAAGATCATATGCCATCTCCTACAAAAGGACTACAACATTTGTTCCAGCAAGAAAGATATCTATTGAAGATATTGAAGTTCCCAGGATCTGGGATGAAGAAATGGAATGCCATGATCCGTAGATCATGAAGAAGATGTTTGGGATGCAGTCCCAAGACCTGACAGGGAGTCATATGTATGCAGATTGAAGAAAGCCTTGTATGGCTTGAAGCAAGCTCCCAGAACTTGGTATGGTGAAGATAGATTGATTGCCGACACGCAGCGGAAGCTTACTACCGAGTTCGAGATGAAGAACTTGGGGATGATGCACTATTTGTTTTTGGCATGGAGGTGTGGCAAAGTGCAGATAGAATCTTCCTTGGACAAGGGAAGTATGCAGTAGAGATCCCAAAGAGGTTCGGGATGATGGATTGCAAGGCCATGGCCACACCTATGGCATCGAATCTGAAGCTTCTATGTGATGCTTCATCTGAGTCAGTTGATGTCTCTATGTATCGTCAGATGATTGGGTCCTTGATGTACCTGACGAACACAAGACCAGACATTTGCTTTGCTGTGAACACATTGAGCCAGTTCCTGACGGATCCGAGAAGTGTTCACCTGGTTACTGTAAAGCATGATTCTGAGGTACCTGAAGGGTACAGTGGATTATGGGCTCAGGTATGAGGCGAATCAAAAGTTTAACCTGGAAGGTTATGTTGATTCAGATTGGGCTGGCAGTGCTGCAGACAGGAAGAGCACATCTAGGTGCTGCTTCAGTATGGGATCAGGTGTGATCTCTTGGTTTAGCAGGAAGCAGTCCTGCGTAGCACTGAGTATAGCTGAGGCAGAGTATGTTGCAGCCTGTTCAGCTAGTTGTGAGGAAGTATGGCTACGGAAGCTACTGTCTGAGTTATTTGATCTCCCGTTGGAGGCTACTGGTATCTTTTGTGATAACCAGAGTTGTGTGAAGCTGTCCGAGAACCAAGTGTTTCATGACAGGTCGAAACACATAGAGATCAAATATCACTATATCAGGGATATGGTGCAGAGAGGAGCTGTGAAGCTCCTGTATGTTGCGACGGACGAGCAGATTGCAGATGTGCTGACGAAGCCACTAGCCAGGGTGAAGTTTGAGTACTTCAGAGAGAGGCTTGGCGTGCTTCAGATCAAGGATACTTCGAGGAAGAAGTGATGGACACATTTGCTGAAGCCATTCCAAGCATGTTGGAAGGAGGATCCTTCACATGGCTGTGGATGTAAGCGCTGGATGATGAGCATCAGGATGATGTTCTGGTTTCTGCTTGGATATGATCAGTTGGATCATTTTATGTATGTATGTATGCATCATGTTGGATGCTTGGACCATGTATCTGTATATGTATCAGGTGGATACATTGTATGATCAGGTGGATCATGTATGGTGATATGTATCATGTATTTGTATTTGTATCAGGTGGATACATTGATGATCAGGAGGATCATGTATGATGATATGTATCAGGTAGATACTTGGTATGCATCAGGTAGATGCATTGATGATCAGGAGGATCATGTATGATGATATGTATCATGTATTTGTATCAGGTGGATACATTGATGATCAGGAGGATCATGTATGATACTTGGTATGCATCAGGTAGATGCATTGATGATCAGGAGGATCATGTATGATGATATGTATCATGTATTTGTATCAGGTGGATACATTGATGATCAGGAGGATCATGTATGATACTTGGTATGCATCAGGTAGATGCATTGATGATCAGGTGGATCATGCAGCAGGATGTTGCAGTGATGATCAGGATGATCATAGATGACGAGCTTCAGGATGTTGCTCCAGATGACATGCAGCAGGACGTTGCAGTGATGATGATCAGGATGATCATGGATACATCAGGATGATGTATGGTGAGTATCAGGTTGATACTCTATGGCCGTGGATCAGGTTGTGCAGATGAGCATGTAATTCGTTGCCCTGGGAGATTTGCAGATGGTCTTTCGAGGTTTTGCCTATGGCATGTAATTCGGTGCCCTGGGACATCTGGCAAATGCTCTTTCGAGGTTTTTGCTCTGGGAGGACATGTAATTCGTTGCCCTGGGAGATCTGCAGATAGTCTTTCGAGGTTTTGCCTATGGCATATAATAGCGCCCTGGGATATCTGGCAGATGCTCTTGCGAGGTTTTGTCCTATGGCATGTAATTCGTTTCCCTGGGAGATCCGATCGGTTGGGCTGTGTGCCCGTAATCAGTCCTGGGATGCTCTTGCGAGGTTTTGCCATGACCACATGTAATTCGTTTCCCTGGGAGATTTCAGGTCGGAGTTGTGTACCCGTAACATCCTGAGATGCTCTTGCGAGGTTTTGTGGTGGACCACATGTAATTTGTGCCCTGGGAGATTTCAGGTCGGAGTTGTGTACCCGTAACATCCTGAGATGCTCTTGCGAGGTTTTGTGGTGGGGTCACATGTAATAGCGCCCTGGGAGATCCTACAGGTCGGAGTTGTGTACCCGTAACATCCTGGGATGCTCTTTCGAGGTTTTGTGACGCACGTAATAAGTCCTGAGGATTCCACAGTATGGCCAGTGATGACGAAGACCTGCAGGTGGTGGGCCTACATCCAGTATGAAAAAGGACTGGCTCTGTAGAACTTCCTATGACGAGTAGATTCAGAGATTGATTGAGATAGCAGCAGCAGTGACGATGATGATGACTCGATGACGATTATCCAGAGAAGATGACTTGTGCTAGAAGAACTGTGCTGAGAAATACCTTCCTAGTTAAGAGGGAGTGTTGATGTATATGTAACTTCGGAATGTATTTCACATATATGTATATTGTATTCCTATAGAGATGGTATTATTCCTCTATAAGGAAGTGTCGTCATTTATATTGTAAGTGTCGTAACTTATACTTGATGGGTTATTAGACCACCTTATTTGGGGTCGGCCCTGTATAAGTCATGTGGGTCAAAGGGTTATTAGACCACCCTATTGGGGGTAGGCCATGTGGGTCAAAGGGTTATTAGACCACCCTATTGGGGGTCGGCCCACTCAGCATTATGTTATGTGGTTAAGTTCGAGCCGACATGAGTTAGGTAAAAAGGCAAGTCAAGTCAAGTATAAATAGAGTGCGGGAGGCACTCTATTTACTCACTCACTTCTCACACATGCTCTCAAGGAGGAGAGGCGCACTTATGGAGGAGGAGGATTGCTGCTAGGTTATGGCTATCTCTATTGGTTGGTTGTATCATTGCTCTATCTATCTCTGAGGAAGTTATTGGGGTTTTTCACCTTTATGGTTTTCCCCAAGTAAATCTTTGTGTCTCTTGTGTGCTTGCATTATTGTCTCCATGATTGATATGCTGTAGATATGCTGTACATGTTGTTCTCTCAGTTAAGATCCTAGATCAGATTGAAGTAAATTCAGAAAATTTAACAATTGGAAGGCATCTAGAAAGTTACGGAACATGGATAAATGTTGTATTGAAGCATTGGCTAAGATAATTGCATGACTGTATGGCATATTTCTTTATGTGTAAGAATTTGTTCTGAAAACTATGAGATGTTTTCTAATCATGCAATTTAACTTGTTGTGTAGGAAAGATCGTATGCCATCTCCTACAAAAGAAGAACTACAACATTTGTTCCAGCAACAAAGATATCTATTGAAGATATTGAAGATATTGAACTTCCCAAGATCTGGGATGAAGAAATGGAATGCCATGATCCGTCGATCATGAAGAATAATGTTTGGGATGTAGTCCCAAGATGTGAAGGAATGGAACTATCAGATCAAGCATATTGCAGATGGTAGCATTGAGAAACACAAAAGTGATGAAATAGAAGATGCACCAAATGAATTTCAAGACAACATGGTGTAGTCATATATGTGTGCAGAACTTGGTACGGTAGGATAGAAAGCTTTCTATCCAATTTGGGATTTACCAAGAGTAAAGCGGATTCCAACCTTTACTACAAGGTTGAGGAAGGAAATCCAATGATACTACTTTTGTATGCGGATAACCTGTTTGTATCAGGTGAAGATATATTGATTGCCGACACGCAGCGGAAGCTTACTACCGAGTTCGAGATGAAGAACTTGGGAATGATGCACTATTTTTTTTTGGCATGGAGGTGTGGCAGAGTGTAGATGGAATCTTCCTTGGACAAGGGAAGTATGCAGTAAGAGATCTTGAAGAGGTTCGAGATGATGAATTGCAAGGCCATGGCCACACCTATGGCATCGAATCTGAAGCTTTTATGTGATGCTTCATCTGAGCCAGTTGATGTATCTATGTGTCGTCAGATGATTGGGTCCTTGATGTACCTGACGAACATGAGACCAGACATTTGCTTTGCTCTGAACACATTGAGCCAGTTCCTGATGGATCCGAGGAGTGTTCACCTTGTTGCTGTAAAGCATGTTCTGAGGTACCTAAAGGGTACAGTGGATTATGGGCTCAAGTATGAGGTGAATCAAAAGTTTAACCTGCAGGGTTATGTTGATTCAGATTGGGATGGAAATGCTGCAGATAGGAAGAGCACATCTGGGTGCTGCTTCAGTATGGGATCAGGAGTGATCTCTTGGTTTAGCAGGAAGCAGTCCTGCGTAGCACTGAGTACAGCTGAGGCGGAGTATGTTGCAGCCTGCTCAGCTAGTTGTGAGGCAGTATGGCTACGGAAGCTACTGTCTGAGTTATTTGATCTCCCGTTGGAGGCTACTGGTATCTTATGTGATAACCAGAGTTGTGTGAAGCTGTCCAAGAACCCAGTGTTTCATGACAGGTCAAAACACATAGAGATCAAATATCACTATATTAGGGATATGGTGCAGAGAGGAGCTGTGAAGCTCCTGTATGTTGCGACGGACGAGCAGATTGCAGATGTGCTGACAAAGCCACTAGACAGAGTGAAGTTCGAGTACTTCAGAGAAAGGCTTGGCGTTCTTCAGATCGAGGACACTTCAAGGAAGAAGTGATGGACACATTTGCTGAAGCCATTCCAAGCATGTTGGAAGGAGGATCCTTCACATGGCTGTGGATGTAAGCGCTGGATGATGAGCATCAGGATGATGTTCTGGTTTCTGCTTGATATGATCAGTTGGATCATTTTTATGTATGTATGTATGCATCATGTTGGATGCTGGATATGATCAGTTGGATCATTTTTATGTATGTATGTACGCATCATGTTGGATGCTGGATATGATCAGTTGGATCATTTTTATGTATGTATGTACGCATCATGTTGGATGCTGGATATGATCAGTTGGATCATTTATGTATGTATGCATCATGTTGGATGCTGGATATGATCAGTTGGATCATGTGTACGTATTTTGTATATGCATCATGTTGGATGCTTGGACCATGTATCTGTATATGTATCAGGTGGATACATTGTATGATCAGGAGGATCATGTATGATGATATGTATTAGGTAGATACTTGGTATGCATTAGGTAGATGCATTGATGATCAGGTGGATCAGGTATGATGACATGCAGCAGGATGTTGCAGTGATGATCAGGATGATCATAGATGACGAGCTTTAGGATGTTGCTCCAGATGACATGCAGCAGGATGTTGCGGTGATGATTAGGATGATCATAGATGACGAGCTTCAGGATGTTGCTCCAGATGACATGCAGCAGGATGTTGCAATGATGATCAGGATGATCATAGATGACGAGCTTCAGGATGTTGCTCCAGATGATATGCAGCAGGACGTTGCAGTGATGATGATCAGGATGATCATGGATACATCAGGATCATGTATGGTGAGTATCAGGTTGATACTTTGTGGCCGTGGATCAGGTTTTGCAGATGAGCATGTAATCCGGTGCCCTGGGAGATTTGCAGATGGTCTTTCGAGGTTTTGCCTATGGCATGTAATATCGGTGCCCTGGGACATCTGGCAAATTCTCTTTCGAGGTTTTGCTCTGGGAGGACATGTAATTTGGTGCCCTGGGAGATCTGCAGATAGTCTTTTGAGGTTTTGCCTATGGCATGTAATAGCGCCCTGGGATATCTGGCAGATGCTCTTGCGAGGTTTTGTCCTATGGCATGTAATAGCGCCCTGGGAGATTTCAGGTCGAAGTTGTGTACCCGTAACATCCTGAGATGCTCTTTCGAGGTTTTGCCATGAACACATGTAATAGCGCCCTGGGAGATTTCAGGTCGGAGTTGTGTACCCGTAACATCCTGAGATGCTCTTGTGAGGTTTTGTGGTGGACCACATGTAATTTGTGCCCTGGGAGATTTCAGGTCGGAGTTGTGTACCCGTAACATCCTGAGATGCTCTTTCGAGGTTTTGTGGTGGGGTCACATGTAATAGCGCCTTGGGAGATCCTACAGGTCGGAGTTGTGTACCCGTAACATCCTGGGATGCTCTTTCGAGGTTTTGTGACGCACGTAATAAGTCCTGAGGATTCCACAGTATGGCCAGTGATGACGAAGACCTGCAGGTGGTGGGCCTACATCCAGTATGAAAAAGGACTGGCTCTGTAGAACTTCCTATGACGAGTAGATTCAGAGATTGATTGAGATAGCAACAGCAGTGACGATGATGATGACTCGATGACGATTATCCAGTGACGATGATATAAAGAAGATGACTTGTGCTAGAAGAACTATGCTGAGAAATACCTTCCTAGTTAAGAGGGAGTGTTGATGTATATGTAACTTCGGAATGTATTTCACATGTATATGTATATTGTATTCCTATAGAGATGGTATTATTCCTCTATAAGGAAGTGTCGTCATTTATATTGTAAGTGTCGTAACTTATACTTGATGGGTTATTAGACCACCCTATTGGGGGTCGGCCATGTGGGTCTAAGGGTTATTAGACCACCCTATTGGGGGTCGGCCCAGTCAGCATTATGTTATGTGGTTAAGTTCGAGCCTACATGAGTTAGGTAAAAAGGCAATTCAAGTCAAGTATAAATAGAGTGCGGGAGGCACTCTATCTGCTCACTCACTTCTCACACATGCACTCAAGGAGGAGTGGCGCACTTATGGAGGAGGAGGATCTGCTGCTAGGTTATGGATATCTCTCTTGGTTGGTTGTATCATTGCTCTATCTATCTCTGAGGAAGTTATTGGGGTTTTTCACCTTTATGGTTTTCCCCAAGTAAATCTTTGTGTCTCTTGTGTGCTTGCATTATTGTCTCCATGATTGATATGCTGTACATGTTGTTCTCTCAGTTAAGATCCTAGATCATATTGAAGTAAATTCAGAAAATTTAACATCAAAGATGACCTTAATCATGATATCGTAGAAGAACGTAACCCAAAAGATGTTGCGACGAATGAAGAGATGAACATTCTACCAA
Organism: Larix kaempferi; assembly: GCA_027924585.1. Lineage (NCBI taxonomy): Eukaryota > Viridiplantae > Streptophyta > Pinopsida > Pinales > Pinaceae > Larix > Larix kaempferi. Next base: position 4,660,149 of record BSBM01000043.1, on the reverse strand, counting down.
TAGTCGGAACTCAAGATGGGAAGAATCCTAGGGAACAACTAAAGACAAGCTCGTCCGACAAGGAAGTAAGCACATTATTAGTAGTTGCCCCCACAGATAAGAAAACCATATCAAAGCATGCAAAAATATCAGAGATCTACATCAAATTAGAAGATCAAAAGAACACCATCATATTAGAAGCTCAGAATAATACTCCATATAGTTGTTATGCATTTATCTACAGAATCATATGCATGAAAAGATTTGAATGGAAATGCGACCAAATATTTCAAGAATTGCTAACCTGTGGCATCGTTATTCGTGGCAAGAAATCCAGTTGTAGCACGCTCATAAGAAGATTCGTGGACAAATATTTTCAGAGCAGGATGACTTGTTATATACCAAAAGTATATTACAACTACTAATTTATTATCTATTAGTTTAGTTATTATTAATATATTTAAATGTCGGCATTGTAAGGACACATGGTTTAATGGTGTCTCTTCATATCTATAAAGCCGCACTAATTCAATGCAATATCCATCAATTCAATTATAAAAATATATATACTATCAAATATGATAATCATGTAAGGCTTGAAGCCTTACACGTTTCTTAGTTGCTATGTGCCTGGTCATGTCGATAGGGTTTCAACCGATTCCCATTTACTAGATTTGTCAACAATGTCACATCTAAAATTTGTAACTGCACCGCACCTCCGTTAGTGACAAAATTTATTATGTACGGACCCAACCAATGCATCTGCAACTTACCTGGATGCTTTGCAAACTTATTGTCGTATAATAGGACCATATCTCCTCGCTGAAAGTGCTTTGGTTTGGCATGGCGATCATGCCAAGCCTTCTGTCGATCCTTTTCTACATTCTAATGGAATCCTACGAGGAACTGATCCTCATCAAGCTGTACTAGTTGTGCCAACCGTTCTTCAAGTACTCAATCATCGCTCATTCCCGTGGCTACCACAATGCACAAACTTGGGATGATATACTCCATTGGCATTACTGCTTCCTGTCCGTAAACTAGCTTGAACGAGGTCTATCCAGTCAATCATATGCATTTTGTTCTATATGCCCAGAGTATTGCTAGAATATTCAAATCCCAATTGTCATGGTCTGTGTTGCACACTTTTGTGAGTGCATGCTCCAATATTTTGTTGAATGCATCAACTGTCCCGTTAGCTTGTGGATGATATGGGGTACTCTTCCTGTGTTGAATTTGAAACTCCTCCTTCATTGCTATGATCGTTTGATTGAAAAAATGATGAAACTAGCCGCTCATCATTATTTTTGGGCATCCAAACCTAGTGACCATGTTATCGAAGAGAAACCTTGCTGCAGTCACAGCCGTGCAGTCCTTCACTAGGGAGGCTTGCACCCATCGCGTCAAATAATCTGTCGCATTAATTATGAGGCGTGACCCTGTTCTTTTTCCTGGTGGGTTGATAGGTCCCACAAATTCGACTTCCCACTTCTCGAAACCCCACAGTGTCAATTGAGGTACTAAGGGCATTTCATACCTTCGTGATGGTTTCCCTGTTCTTTGACATATGTCACAGCTTTCTTCATAGTCCACAACATCTCCACGCATCTTCAGCCACCATAGTCCAGCTCGAAGTATCTTTCTAGCAATGGCACGTCCTTCATAGTGTACTCCTACAATCCAAGCATGAGCTTCTGCTAAAATCATTTTTTGTTCATGCAGAAGGACATACCATCGAAGCATGTCATCTGGTCCCATATTATATAGTTTCCCAGCAATTAGTTGGAAATCTGCAGCTCTGACAACTAACTGTTTCTTTTGGTTGGTAGTAACTTTCTCTGGTGCCTTCCCTGTCGCCAAAAATTGAATAATTTGCTCGAAATGATTATCGACCATTCTGACCCTAAATAACTGAACATCAGGCAGTCCTTCATCGATATTCCTTGGTTCTTCTCCCGATTCTATCCTCAATAGATGATCTATTCCTGCATTTAGTCACCCCATCTTTACAGTTATCTCGAAGTCAAATTCTTGGAGGAGTAATAGCCATCCACATATTTTTGCCCCCAACAAAGGCTTGTTCACTAGGTACTTGAGTGTTGAATTGTCAATGAACATTTTAAAATGGCCTCCTAGTAGATAATGTCAAAAATTTTGTAAGGCATAGACCATCGCCAAACCTTTTCTTCCCATTGTCGTATAGTTCTTCTCCGTAGTAGACAACTTCCTACTTGCAAATGCGATTGGGTGGTCAATTGCTCCTTCTCCTGGTAGGGCTAATATAACTCCTAGTGTGACTAATGATGCATCAACATGAACATGAAATTTCTTCATCCAATCCAGAAACTCTAGTATGGATGCTGCAACCATCTTTGCTTTCGATACATGAAGGCTCCGCTGGAATTCTTCATTCCATTTGAACTTGGAATCCTTCTTCAAAAGTTTTTCCATCAGTGTCGTGATTGCTACATAGCCTCTGATAAACTTCCTGTAGTATCTTGTGTGTCTCAACGTCACTCTTAACTGCTTTACTGTTGTTGTTGGTGGTAGGTCGACAATAATCGCAATCTTCCCAGGGTCAAGCAACATTCCCTCCTTGCATACAATGTGTCCTAGCAAAATCCCAAACGGAGTGCAAAAAATGCACTTCTTCAGATTTAGCGAAATCTCGTGTTGTTGACATCTTTCCAACATAAACCTCAGATTCATGACGTGATCCTTGACCAACCCATACATTGTCAATTCATCCATGTATACTATAAGAAATTTATGGATGTAATCCTTGAACGCGACAACTACCAATCTTGAGAAGATTGTTGGTGCATTCTTCAGGCCGAATGGCATCACCGTATATTGAAAACATCCCCATTCTATGACGAACATTGTTTTTTGCTGATCCTCCTTCGCAATTTTTATCTGGTGGTAGGCTGAAAATCCATTTGTGAAGGAGTATATTTCGTGACCTCCCACACCTTCTAACACCTCATCTGTGAATGACATAGCGAATGGATCCTGTAAGCATGCGTCATTCAAATTTCTTAAATCGACATAGATCCTGGCTTCGCCAGTTTTCTTACCTTGGACCACCATTGAGCTGATCCACTCTGATTCCTCCACTAGTTCTATAATTCCTATGTCCAACATTCGCTCGAGTTCATATTTCACCTGCTCCTTATACCTTGGATTCAACCTGTAAGTTTGTTGATTTACTGGCTTCGCATAAGGTTTCGGTGGGATTTTCATCTCGCCTAAGTCCCCAAAAATTCCTTTCATCTACAAGAGTTTTTTCGGGAACAAGTCCTGAAACTCATGCAATAGGTCATTCATCTTGGAAATGGTTGAGTCATCCCAATAATCCCCTATGCTTAAAAACTTGGGATTCTCCTCTGACCCAATGTTCACTTTCTTGATTCGCAATGGCTGTGGAATCTTGTCGGAAGGAATATCTGGTGACTCAATACTGCGACTTACTTCTGACTATGGTATATACATAGCGCTTGGGTCATCTCCATCGTCCGATTCTCCTGTTATGTTGTAGCATTCCATCAGCATTATCAATGTCACAGTCCACCGAAGTCCCATAGGTTTCTCTGTCGGAACTACTTCAAATAGTTTCTCACGGATCTCCTGTAATGCGTTGTGGATGAACGGGTTTTCATTGGAGAAGCTGAATGTTTGTCTAAAGCCAATAGTTAGTTGTTCCCATGAGGTTATTTTGCATCGCAGCTCTGCTATGATATACCAACTCCGCAGTACTTCATCCAGTGTGTGAATGAATGCGTGGACCCATTCTTATTTCTCTTGTGGTCCCCATTGGCTTTGACATTCATTAAATTGCTTTTTTGGATCTCCTATTTTGTCGTACTTCCTTCCGCAGTATCCTGCAGTGTCGCTGAACCTAACCTCCATTAGGTATCGACATAATTGCCAGCTTTTTATACTTGACATGTGCGCCACCCACCATTGCACTTGTGTAGCCTTTAGGGATTCCTCCAAGGCTAGTAGTCGTTGTGGTTCTGCCACTTTTTATTCAAACTGAGTGAGAAATGTAGTCAAGCTAGGAAACCCCTCATACATTTGTAGTGTGTACTCTTCTATAGCTACCCATTGCAGTGACTTGGTGATCCGTGCACACCTCCTAAACAATACTTCATGTAGCCGATTCTGACAATTTTCAAGTGCCTCATCCAAATTTCATGACACTGAATTAATGTTTATCCATCCTAACTCTCCATCTGCAGTAGGATTGATGTAGTCTTCTGATATGTTGTAGAGACTATACCATCCGTCAGTGAATTCATCCCCTGTCAGATCAACATATCGCTTCCCTTCTGTGGGATCCAGAGGTACGACTACCCTCATCTCATAGTTTTCGAACGACATGGTTTGTTTCTTGAAAGTTATGATGGCCTAATTATCCATCGCCCAATATATCCCTAGTAGTATTGGATAAGGGCTTGTGTTTCGACAATCTCTATCACGTCAAAATCTGTGTATGTTTTGAGTCCTTCTATTTCAACCAGGACCTGGCATAATTGACCAATCGGAGGGAACTTACTTTGATTCGCTAGTTGTAGTTGTACTGGGGACCATGCCAACTGTGGTTTCCCCATCGTTTCCCAGGTATGTTTTGTTAAGATGTTTACATCTGAACCCGGGTATAAGATGACGGAATCGACATCAAATGCTTTGAATTGCACATACATCCTCATTTCTCTTCTTGTCTTCCTCTTATGTATTCAATTCATCGTGCGCTCTTGTCATGCACCATCCCTTCGATGCAATAAGCTAGATATTTTTGCCAATGCATCTTGATCTTTTTCCAACTCCAAGCAGCTTTCCAAGAAGGCTTTTAAGGTGTTATCCTTTCTCTACGAATTCATTGTGTCGAATGTTGGTGGCATGTCATAAGTAACTTCTTTTTGGTGAAGAGGTCGCTTCCTGATCTGTCTTATTGCCTCCTATGCTTTCATGAAAATATCCCTTTCAACTTCTGCAACGAATGTGACTTGTTTTCTTGCTGTTGGTCAGACGCTAACTTGTGACCTGTCGGTTCCTATCACAGTTAATCCTCAGGTAACTACTCCAACTGTCGTAGTTTGACTTCCGACCTCGGTTGATATCTTCTATACAAATGGTGGTAGATTTTGGTTCTAATTCTGATTTGGTGGAGGTGGGGGTAGGTTCTTAGTTTTCCACTTTGTGATGAGATGAGGATAGTCTTCGACACCATGGTCCAAAGTGATGCAGTAAGTGCACTGTGGGGTTGGATTCAGGAAATCCCTCTGGTAATTCCACTACTCACCAAAATTGTAACATATGATTGGTCCTCAACCTCGTCCAGCAGCTCCTCCTCGGCCTGCACCGGTACCTTGACCTATGTGCAACCCCATTCTGAAACCTCCTCGCGGTGGCCCGTATGACGGGTACTGTGGCTGACCATACGGTGGTTGTTGATACTGTGGTTGACCCTACTGTGGTGGTTGATATGATGGTTGTGGATATTGCGGTTGACCATACTGCGATTGACTATACTGCGCTTGATCATACTTTGGTTGGAGGTTATAGTGAGGTTGTTGTTGATTATACTATGGTTGTTGTTGTATCGTCGGTTTCTCTTCTCCCTTCATGAAAAACGTATCTGTAGTCCATTCTTGGAGTAGGTCGTAAGCCCTGCACTCTTTTTCATCGTGGCCAACCGATCGACAGGATTTGCAATACAAATTCACTGGATTTGAGACCACCTTTTGTAGGTACACGCACTCTTCCAGTCGATGTCCTCGCATCTGACAGACGCGACACCAAGGCATCCCTCCCTGACTGAGGGGATTCTATGCACCTGACTGTAAATACTCTCAAAATTATGGGCACTGATCCTTGTGATGTCCTTATGTTTTGCATCTACTACACCATATATATTCGCGGGCTTATTTTCCATTCTTCATATCTTGTAGCTAAAGCGTCAAATTTTCCAACTGCACTTGAATCTGATCCATTCCTATTCCTATTTCTCCGATTGGGGAAGCCTCCAACTTCATTGCAATTTTCAGCGCTTCGGCTTGAGTCGCTACCTTCTGTTGCATCAGTGGTCCATGAAGGTGTGGCACCAACCATGCGATAAACCACTGTTTATGTTACATGTTTCTCATCCTGAAACTCACCTTCACCATTAACGTTTTACCACTAGTCAGATTCCCATACCGGCTCTTTTGGAAACTGCTTGATTTCCTTGAGCTCTGTGATGTATTGTGACTCAGATTTTGGTTTTCTAAATTCATCAATCATTCCTGCCTTGATCCGTGGCAGTGTTTTGTCTGAAGTTCCTGTTGATACATTAGTAAATAACATAAACCAGTCTAGCGCACGGCCCCTCAGGGTCATCGCTAGCTGTCCCTTTTTGATATTTTTGTCTTGGACCTGCTTCACACAAGAACCCGTACTGTTCAGGATCCTTGGTCCCATTACCCTAGAAAGTAGGAATTGGTGCATCATCACCTACCATTCTTGCGCTCCTACTATTATTATTTACTAATGCACTAATCCTACCGTTGTTCTGACACATAGGAAAACTCTGCGAATAACTTGGATTTCTTCCTACAAATTTCTGAGTAGTGTGCAGTGTTGAAGGTACATTATAGCTTACGATCCGTCCCTCTTTGGCTTATGGGGTAGACTGTTCACCTTCTTCTTCATCGTAATAGGGTCTCTTCATGCCTTGTGGTCCTGTTTCGCAGTCTTCCCTTCCGGTCCCCTCACGAGACTCTCTCTCAGTCCTCCTCTTCTTCTTTGGTCGTCGAAATATCGCTCCACTTCTCAAGGTACCACAATCTTCCTCAGCCTCCCTTAAAAAATCTTCGTCACTCATGTCCATCTACCCCGCATCTTTCTATCGGACCTGGATTTACGTGGTACCTACAGCCTCCGCACACTAATCTTCTACTCGTCAGAACTCATCCTCAGTATGCCCTTTTTTTTAACAAGCATCTTAATCCACAACTTCAGCGGTAGTAGGAATCTCCCTCTTGGTCCTTTGAAAATTTTTCTTTCTGCGTCAGTGTATGATTTGATTGTATCAACGACAAAATCAGTGATGTATCCCTCTAGGATAATCTCTATCCAGAAGTCGATATCCCTCGATACCCTATTGTCGACTCGTTTTAACTATTGGATCAGTTCTAGAATCTAGTGGCCAGGTTCACCTCCTTGGCCATTGTTCTTCTGAAATGTCACCTGCGCTAACCAGTCATGCAACAATACCGGTAATTAATAGAAAAACACCTCATGGATAACCGAATAGATATGCTTTTGCAACCAGCTGCTTGTTGTCTACCCAAAGTCCCGATTTTCTCCTTCCGCGAATTCTTTTGTCTTCTTCTCAAACCAATATTGAATCTTTGGTTTAGTCGGGTGCCACAATATGTCCTCTTCTTTTTTATTCAGGGTCCTAGAAACATAACGATTTGTTGAAACAGTTCTATCGACAAGGGTTCACTTCGCAATGATGTTAACAAAAACCAACCACACACCCTTAAACATTGGCTCAGAAAGGTTTTACCCTTTCCAAAAACACTTACAGGGCGAGTGAAGTCTCACCCGAGATGATTAAAGGGGGGCTACAAGAACCAGGTTTCTGTAGTGGGGACAGGACATGCATCTACTCTCACATTACCCATATAGAAACCAGAGATTGTATCTTCGCATTATACTTAACAGTTCATACATTCATTCATCATTCTCATATTCAAAGTGTAATCGACATTCGCACTAACATGGTAAAACTAGCATTCGCATCAACAAAACTTACTAAACCATAGATCTTTAACATGTCAGAATTAGCAATCGCATTCATCATTCAACATGACCAGAAACATAGGAAATAAACATAGCCAAACATATTCATGAATTAACTCATCAAAAACCTGCGGTACAACCCTCGTAGGGACAGTTCCAAAGCACTTATCGCAGATCTGTACAAAACTTGCCGAAAGCATAGCAAAACATTACACAGTTCATCCGCTTATCTCGTGATCTGATTCTAAGAGAGGATGCCCTTAAGATTACAATCATAGTCCTATTTATAGCCAACCAAGGTGGTTGCAAAATGGTCCAAATGACCCATTCTAACTAACTAAACTAATATTTCTCTTTTGTCGGCTCCTTGTTCTCCACGAATAGTCGTTTCTTTCGTGGATGGTCCTTCTCGTCACTATCAACTTCCGCACTTCATGCAGTCTAACCCCGTGCCAACAAAACTGATCTATCTTCTTTTGCATGCAAGATATCTCTGGGTGGTTTCCTTTCTTGCAATATAAACACTTGGATTTCTAAAATCCCTTATGTTTGTCCTTCTTAGAGCTGGAGGCTCCTTCTGATGGAATTGACTTGGCATTGAGCTTGGGTTCAGATGGCCTCTTGTCCTTGCCTTTGTGCCTCCATTTCCCATTCACACTTTTTGCTTCTCCAACCATAAGAGCTTGATCTTTGGAGGCCTTCAAGGCACCCATCTGGATCAATTTGTCTTGTTCTTGGATGAGAGATTCACTGAAAACTTCTAAGGAGAGCATCTTCCAACCAGGGATTGACATTTACCCAGAATGGAAGGTAGATACAAAGATCGAGAACTCTGGACCTAGCTTGCTCAGAGTGGATAGCACCAACTTCTCATCATTCTTCTCAATGCCTCACTACTTGCATTGCATAACCATCCATTTGAATTTTGAAAAGAACTGTTGAATGGTCTCAAAACTGCTCGGCTGTAGAGAAATCAACTCATTTTCCATAATATGGCCTCTTAGCTCATCTTGTTTTCCAAAGAGGGTCTGTAACTTCAACCATAACTCTCTTGCAGTCTTCAATCCTTCAACATGGAAGATTATATCTCTAGAAATATGAATACACATGAAAGCAAATGCTTCATACAATCTATTCAGATACTTGATTTTCTCCACAGCTAATGCTGGTTTGGGATCTTTCCCCATTGTCACCCTATACAATGATATGTTTTGCAATACCATATGCATATCAGCCCTCCAATCAACATAATTGAAGAGTGTGAGGATTATAGGAGAGAGAGGATATTTCGAATTGTCCATTACAACTGTTGGAGCGAATACTAGGTGAAACTGCTACTACTGCAGAAAAAACTGTTGCAACTGCAAAAAACTATTGCAACTACAGAAAACTACTGTAACTGCTACTGCACTCAAAAACTTAAATAACCTGCAAAAAATTATCAAGAATGGAGTTAGAATACTACTGATAATTTATTTAGGATAGTATGAACTTTTATTCGGATCCTTCACACCTAGCTAGACCTCATTGGATTTCTCCAATGAACTCAATGTGATGGCACCAGGATTTGCTCTGGAATCCAGAGGCTTCCAATGCACTACTGAAAGCAGCTGCTCAACCTATTCACTCAAAAGGCTCTGATACCATGTGAAATTCTATGTCACAACATACCTAAGAGATGATGGATACCTCACAAATAAAGAATCAGCAGAAAATTAGAATAAGAGTGAAAACTGCAGTAAAAAGAGCAGAAGAATAATAATGCAGCAGAACTCAGATAGGATCATAATAATATCACATGTTCCAATAATCAGTATAATAAACAATTATGTTACAATGGAGAGAATTCAAATCATGCAGGAGAATTCGAACCTCAATTTGTCTAGCATAGGGATTATCACCACTGGAGTGCTCTGGTAGACTCAAAGTCATCTGAATTGAACCTAAACTCACTTAACGAAAGTCACAATCAATTAACTAACTAAGGAGGGCACAATAGTGAGTCTTTCATGCATGCTAGTCAGAAAAGGGCGCATGAGGCCACAATCAGTGGCATCCAGAGTTCTAACCCCCCACAAGATTCAAATAACTTAGGCGGACTACACCAGAATAGTTGGTAGGTTCCTATAAAATATGGAACTGACTGAGGTTGTCCTAAAAAGATGCATACAGGGCTCAGAAGGTGGTAGATGGATCCTGGATGACATCTGAACACCACTAGTGGGGAAATGACATTATCAACAACTAGGAAATATAAATAATGCTAGGTAGGACAAGGATGGAGTATTGAAATATCCTAACATCAATTGCATAGACAAACATGACATGTCACGTATTCTAATTTATTACAATCCACTTTAAAAATTTCAAAATTGCATTCCGTGATAGCAAAGATGGAGAGTCAATTGAGGCAAAAGAAGGCAGAAAACAGAGCATATTTGGTCCAAATGAGAAGACTACAAATGGACCTTGTGACTATGGGAGCTGATCCATAGAACACTCAATGTACAAAAAGGATCCTTTATGAAAAATAAAATACCATTCAAATGCTCAAGAAAAAATTGAAGGTGCTAAATAATCAACATGTGCAATCTCCAAAGTTGACATCATTACAATAAGAAAAGGAAGCCATATATCCATAAATGATGGATCACAAAGGTAAAATGTTAAAGTTACAAGATGAAAAGCATACTTGGGGGAAAAAAGGATTGAATTGTTGTCACAAATTTTAGTCTTAAATACCAATCAGATTGAAATTGTGCAAGTGCCAGAGAAGCCAAGGGATCAATCTCTATATACAGATGAAGGGAAAATGGATAAGTCCTCCATAGAGGAACTGACCAGTTCTATGTCACAAATTATTCTAAAATATGTAGAGATAGACGAGTTGAAAGTGGAAAACAAGAATTTGAAACAGGAAGTAATTCAACATTCTAAAGAAAAGAAAAAATCTTTGAGTGATAGAAAATAGTTGCTAAAGAAAGTTGATGAATTAAAATATAGATTAACAGGTAAGATTCCATTTGAAGGAGGTAAACACATTATATGGGATGGGATATCAGTGGAAGTCACCAAATTCTGGTCCCATTTGAAGTTTATGGAAGATAATGATGTTATGGCAAACATATCTCTCCAGAGGTGTAAAGTGGAAAACGAGACATTAAGCAAAAGGCCTTCATAAACAATGCAAAATACAGTTCGTTTTTTAAACACTCTAACTCAATCAAATATGCAGATTTTTGGAATCAAAGATAGACCAGCAACCATCATTTGGGAAAGAAACATTATTGGCAAGCATGATCGTGTCAAAGAAGTACAAGACAAAGCTCAACAAATGATCCAAGTTCAAAATTTTAAGGAATTATTTCAGGGTATTTTTGAAAATGGTCTACCTTCTTTTTGGAGTGACGATGGAAAATTAATGACTCAAGAAAATTACCACAGTTTGATAGTACGGGCTCGGATGGATCACTCGAAATTTGAAGGATTGGTCAAAGGATTAATTGGAAAGAAAATTATTGATAAATTGACCGATGATTTTGAAATATTTGATCAATTTATAATGATTAAGAAGGATCTTCCAGCTATATGTTACACAACATGCATAGAATTTGTGGTGATGGTGAAAGAAATGATGGATTATGAAATCCCAAATCAAGAGCAATGGAAAAATTTCGAAAAATTTGGGAAAACAAAATAGAGGTTATATCAAGAATGAATATTCAAGTGTCTTAATTTGAAATGAATTTTCAGTTCCTTTGCTAACTTCCTGAGTGTTACATCATCCCAAATCAAAGCAACATGATACTAGCTTGGTCGACAACAAAAAAAATGTTCCCGGAGTTTAGGGATTTCTTTGGAATTTCTATTTTTAGCGAAGAATCAGTTAGGGTTTATTCAAAGAACATTTTGAATAAATTTTGATTCTACAAAGTAATTAGGGTTGGATCCGAGAGAAAAAAATACAGTGATGTAATATTTTTTGAATACTTTAATGAAGAGCAGAAGTAAAGGTCTATCAGAATCGCAAGCTTCATATGTTTTCACTTTATTTAGTCTGTTAATTTCTCTTTTGTGAATGTATTTCCTGTTCCATCATCTTATAACTTTGCCTCATATTTGACTGAACTATGTGAGTTATAATTCATTTTATATGCTCTGATTCACACATTTAAATATTGTCACTATTCTTTCTTCCAAATTAGTGTAGAATTCATCCCAGTTAGATGCTCTCTTTTTCCAGAAGAAAAAGAGCATCTTTCTATTCATATTATGAATCAAATAAACTACACATATTCTAGTCCATAAAAGACAATTATGATGATAATCATTTGTTACATGTGAAACATACTTGTCTCTCAAATGGCCACTATTCCTCATGCTACACAGGTTTTTATCTCATAATAACCCTGTTTGCCATCTTCCATCCACATCAACATTTAGCATTCCATATCACAATCAATAAACCAAAAAATATATATTTATAAAGTTTAGCTAATATTCTACTGTATTATACAATTATCTTAAGTAATGTATCAAAATAATATTGTCCAAAAAATCCTTCCCTGCTTAGTATATTTTTATGCCAATTTCATCCAATACCTATTGTTTGTGAAAAAGGATAATATGAGCCCTTCCTTCCTCCATAATGAGACCACTTTTCAATAGCCTGTCTGCATGCATGTTATAGATTCTACTTAGATTTTTATAACATATATATTCAAAAGTCTTGTGTAAATGTGCAATCCTTTGTTTCCAAGCTGTCAAATTTTAAACTTGTAATCTGTAACTGCCATTGATCCAATTTATAGAATCTAATGAGTCACCAAAAATATTTATCCTGTTTGAACCCATATTATGTGCTATTGTCAAAAATCCCCATAATGTAAGGGTTTCTTCCCTTGAGTTTCTCCCCATTCCGCATCCAAATGACATCTCCATGCGATGATGCTGATCCATGAACAAAATGCATCTTGCCCCACATCTTTCCAACTGACTAGATCCATTGAAATAACCCATAGGAAAATGATAATTCATAATTAGGAGGTCATGAACTATTTTTTTCCTTGTAATAGGCATCTTGTAACCTTTGATCAATTTTAAGATGGTCCCAGTTAGATGCTCTGTTTTATTAATGTATTGTTTTCTTTAATCTTCTATCATACCTAAAATTGCTATTTGTCTCGACAAATGATACCTACTTTTCATCTGTGAAATATTTATCCTACCACCGGGCTCTTAAATAATTTTGAGAAATGCATGTGTTGGCTCCATACCCAGTGGATTTTTTTTATCTGACCATTATTTTAGTTTTGGCCATTGTTTTAAAAAGGTGAACCATTATGAGTGACCATTATATAACATATAAAAAAAAATTTCCCGACTTTCGAATTCCAACAAGAAGGGTCGGTCGACCCTTCATTTATGACATAAAACAGAGGAATGAGCAACCAACCCTTCCTGTTTGCAGGACTAGTAGGAATAGTAAACACTAGCAGGATTGTGAACCCCTTCTTATATCCTCTAAATACCAAGAATATCATGAAGAGAAATGATCAGTCTCTCCTTCATTTAGTAGAGAATTGTGAACACATATATCCAACAATTCACCTATATCTAGAATGGTGAATACAAGAAGGATCAATTGACGCTTCTTGCAGTGTCAAATTGTAAAAGTATTCAGCCTATGAAGGATAGGTTGTCAATTCATTTATATAAATAATGTTGAACAATGGAATTATACTGAGAAGAAGAAGGGTTGATCGACCCTACATTTAGGAGAGAAATGTAAATATATTTAATCTACAAAGGCTAAGCCGACAATTCCTGACTTCCGAAGTCCGCTGTAAATACTAGGGATCGGTACATTAGCTAAGTTATAAAATATAAAAAAAATTTGTCCCAAGTTCCATTTTCTGACAAGAAGTATCGACCGCCCCTTCATTTAGTAGAGAATTGTGAACACCTATATCCAGAATGGTGAACACAAGAAGGATAGACTGACCCTTCTTGCAGTCTAGAACTATTATGAAAAGAATAATGGGTATAATAAGGTTCGGTCGCCCCTTCATTTATGAGGGAATTGTGAAATAATTCAACCTGGGAAGGCTAGGACATCAACTCATGTATATCCATAGTGGTGAACAATGGAAGAATACTGAGCACATGAAGGGTTGGTCGACCATTCATTTACAAGAGAAATGTAAAAATATTTAATCTAGGAAGGCTAGGCAGACAATTCCCAACTTCCGACTTCCAATAACAAGGGTCAGCCGACCCTTCATTTATGATATAAAATAGAAGAATGAATGACCAACCCTTCTTGTATTGTAGGATTAGTAGGAATAGTAAGCCCCAGAAGGATTGGGCATGCCTTCTTATATCCTCGAAATACCAAGAATATCATGAAGAGAAAGGATTGGTCGCCCCTTCATTTAGTAGAGAATTGTGAACACCTATATCCAACAATTCACTTATATGTATAATGGTGAACACAAGAAGGATCGACCGACCCTTCTTGTAGTATCGAATTGTAAAACTATTCAACCTATGAAGGCTAGGATGTCACTTCATTTATATCAAGAATGTGGAATACTAGAAGAATACTGAGCAGACGAAGGGTTAGCCAACCCTTCATTTAGGAGATAAATGTAAATATACTTAATCTACGAAGGCTAGGCCAACAATTCCTGACATCCGAGTTATGTTGTAAGTAGTAGGGATCGGTACATCAGCTAAGTTATAACATATAAAAAAAAATTGTCCCGACTTCCATTTTCCAATAAGAATGATCGGTCGCCCCTTCATTTAGTAAGGAATTGTGAACACCTATATCCAATAATTCACCTATATCCAGAATGGTGAACACAAGAAGGATCGATCGATCCTTCTTGCAGTGTAGAACTATTATGAAAATAATACTAGAAAAAAGAAGGTCCAGTCGCCCCTTCATTTATGAGGCCAGAATTGCAAAAATATTCAACCTACGAAGGCTAGGACATCAATTCATGTATATCCAGAATGATGAACATTGGAAGAATACTGAGCACAAGAAGCGTTGGTCAACCCTTCATTTAGGAGAGAATTGTAAAAATATTGAATCTACGAAATCTAGGCAGACAATTCCTTACTTCCGACTTCCGCAGTAAATAGTATGGATTGGGACATTGGCTAAATTATAACATATAAAAAATATTTATCCTGCCTTCCAACTTCCAACAAGAAGGATCAACTTCCCTTTCATTTAGTAGTGAATTGTGAACATCTGTATCTAGCAATTCACCTATATTCAGAATGGTGAACAGAAGAAGGATCGACCGACCCTTCTTGTAGTCTAGAACTTTTATGAAAATAATATTGGGAAGAAGAAGGGTCGGTCGTACTTTCATTTATAAGAGAATTGTAAAACTATTCAACCTTCGAAGGCTAGGCCATCAATTCATGTATATCCAAAATGGTGAACACTAGAAGAATACCGAGTACAAGAAGGGTCGATCGACCCTGTTACAACGTATTTTTCCACTTTGTGAGCATCAACACTTATTGGCCTTCAATATCCATTGTATTGACTCAGATCCATTATTTTCCCTCCAGGAACATATTATTCCGTATTTTTTTTCTTGTACGCTAGTTGTTCTACTATAGCCAGCGTACACACAGGTTGTTCCACTATAGCCAACGTACACCCAGTTAAATGGTAAAAAACAATAGAAATTTACTTTTTACTCTCAAAAGGATGTCTTAGGGTGACCTTTGGCGCTCCATGCACCCCGAAATGACTCGATTCAACCTTTCACCTACCTTTGGAGGGTTATATATTGAGCTCTTATGGTGTATGGAAGGGAGGAGAAAGAGAAACCACTGTAACTCTATTGGATTTTTTCCGTGACTTGAGTCTACATCCATTGAACTTGTTGTTGTGAACTCTTTATGTTAACCTACCAAACTCCTTTCATAGTTTGAGTTTTCCATTGCATGGGGGATTGAAGTGGTGGAGGCACAAGTGGAGGGACCTAGTTCTTTGTTCATATGGGTTGCTTGCAAGAGGTTGCATCATGTACTTCTTGTTATCATTAATGGAAATACTCATTTTCTCATCGAATGTATGTTGTAAATGTTGTTTAAATTACATTGGGTTACATCCGGTTGAAGGTTCATCTTATTCTCCATTATCTTAGCATTTTCATTTATATAACATTGTTTGAGAATTGAGTTGATTTCTAGCAGTAATCTATCTATTGTGGTCTGCCCCAAACCATAGGAAGTTTTTCTCCATAAAAGACCCTTCATTTAAGAGAGAAATGTAAAAATATTTAATCTACAAAGGTTGGGGCGACAATTCAACTATATCTCGAATGGTGAACAGAAGAATGAATGGTCGACCATTCATGTATTGTGGGATTAGTATGAATAGTAAACAAAACAAGGATCGGGAACCCCTTCTTATATCCTCCAAATATCAAGAATATCATGGAGCAAAAGCAATGGGCATCCAACAATTCATCTATATCCAGAATGGTGAAAACGTGAAGGAACAACTGACCCTTCTTCTATTATAGAACTATTACGAAAAGAATACTTAGAACAAGAAGGGTTAGGCGCCCCTTCATTTCTGAGAGAATTTTAAAACACAACAAGGATCGGGCGCCCCTTCCTATATCCTCCAAATATGAAGAATATCATGGAGTGAAAGGATCAGTCGCCTCTTTGTTTATTAGGGAATTGTAAAACTATTGAAGCTCTGAATGGTCGTCCAACAATTCACCTACATCCAGAATGGTGAACCCAAGAAGGATCAAAGAACCCTTTCAGTATTATAGAACTATTAGTAAAAAAAATCCCATGAAGGACCGGATGCCCTTTCGTATACTCTCCACATATCAAGAATATCATGGAGATATTCTCCTAGATAACTTTGACATAAGTAGCTTTCATAAAGGAATGGATGCTCCTTCTTGCATCGATCCATTTTCTACAATCCACAATAAATATCAATTTAAAAGGTAAGGAGTAGCACTTTATTGAAATTTGACTTTCCGTTATATTCTCGATCTATTTATTTCTAACACAAATACCAAATTAAAATAACAGTTAATAAGAAGTAATGATCACTCCCTCTATGATCGATTCTATCTCAAATGACTATATAAAATGTGCATTCGATATCTCATGGATAATGCTAGTAAATTTGTTCTTAATCAATCAATTGATTTTGAAAATGAGCAGTCGTTCATTCTCCATCGATCATTCTTCTGAACATTTGCAAGTATATATCTAATATTAAAACACTAATTGATAATTATAAACATTGTATGCATGCTTATATTAACTACACAATATTTATTGTTTTGTAGATAAAACATGTCTGTGTTGTTGAGCCTTAGTCAATACCAAGAAATATCGTTCCTTGATTTCTTAAAAGATCAGAACCTTGGTTTATTCAAGCATGGATTGTATGTTGAGATGGATGAACCAAATAATCTATACTTTTTTTTATATCTATTATGCTTGGATAAGTAAGGAGCTCCAACTCAAGCTGGAATATTGACATCTACAGATCCCATTTCTGACGATTTATTGCGTTTTCAAGTTTAAGTGGTCGAGAGAGACCGGTGTTTCCTTCTATGTGCTTATCTTATGGTTGTAACATTCGACCATATCTCATGAAAAGTGGTCTCGATTCAGATCTAGTTTCCCATGCAAAGCACGGGTGGATTTTTCCCTCATATGATGTTTGTAATCGGTCCAAAATTAATACCACGTCATCTTTGAAGAAAGTAATTTTGTCGGTATGGAAGAAAATAATCATGGCTGCGAAAACTGCGTCTGTATTTCATTACATAAATATGGAAAATAAGTTGACAAACGTAGACCATTGAAAGATTATTTTATACCTTAGAAGAACATTTGTCAATCATATTGAAAAATATGTGAGCAAAGCTTCCTTCAAAGCACTCAAATCAAGTCCTTCTATAGCGATGATGCGGAAAGCAACTAAGAGCTTCAAAAGTACAAAAGAATTTCAGCAAGAACAGATCAAATACTTTTTCTTCAATGAGAAAGTTTTTTTCTTTTGACGTAACAAGATGTGTTATTGCACCTCCGCATTTTCAATATCGAAAAGTTGATGAGGAGGTCATGGAAAAGATGGTTTTATATATTGTCTCAACTTTTACAACAGCATTGAGAGATGATATTCTATTGCATTTTGATAAGGATACCACATTGGGATTTCTTCCTAGAAATGAAGACGAAATTAATTTTCCTTCAGTAAATTTTTATATATTGGATGGGAAGCATACTATTTTTGCGTAGAAAAAAATCATTGAAACTGATCAATATCAATCGGTCCATTCAAGATATCGGCATCGAATAGCTCGTCTTCTACATAAATATGTTCTTCAACACATTATCAGCAAATTATGCAAACAAAAAAAATTATCAAACAAGAAATTTGAAGACACTCCATTCATTTCTCAAGTTGTAAAATCAAGGGAGAAATGGATATCCTATGGTAGGCCATCCCGCCTAGGAAATGGAAAATCTTCTAGTGATGATTGGAAGGTATATAATCTTTCTTATTATCAATCAAAGTCGTTAGATTGTTGCTTGTGTTATGAAATTAAATATTATCTTTAATTTTATTTGTTTGCAGTCTTTCCAAGGTGAATGTATAGATATCTTTGTTGTTCAAACAAAGGACAAGCTTAAATACAAGCTAACTCTTTTTTTGACATCAGATCGACTATGGAGAAAATTGATGCCTGTATTCGAGCTTTACAAAAGTGGTTAACTTCCATGCTCACCCAAGAGCATCACTTTGGTTGATTTTGTTCAAAATAAGATAAAGAATCATGGATCTAATTTTTTAGACCATTGCATGATCTTGATGAAGATGAATTGACTGCTGTGGTGGACAATATAATCAGTAGATAATTTTGGTTGAGCACATTAGTCGACAAAAATGTTTTTGCATAGAATTTATATCAATATTGCAAGTGAATCAAGGACGAGAGGTCAACCATGCATTTGATATTTGAATATTTCAAAGTTCACGATGTTCAAACTTTTCGATCTCATATTATCACTGACGATAATGTCATTTAAATCTATAAAATTGTGGCAAATCATCTCCAACAACTGTGCAGTAGTTTATGCTCTGAAAAGCAAGCAAAATATTTGGTTAAAATGAGAAAGAAAGAATCTGAAGAGGATAATGGTACCAAATTACCAAATGATGCTGAGAAAATATTGAACATATATATCAATAAAGAGGGTATGGGTATGTCCATTGAATCCATCAAAGATAGTTCATAGTTTGCTTGTCAATGTTGTTATCCTACATATTTGGTCAACACACTAAGATCCATTGCATTTTTGGTGTGACAATTAGTTGTAATTTTTTTGTTGTTGATATGTGTAATTGTGATAGTTCCTAGAAAGAAGAAGATATGCTTGTGTTGTTGTACTACTTAGAATCAAATGAAGCGGCATGTACTTGTATGTTTTTAGCTGATATGGAAAAATCTTGTATGATTTCTAAATATTTCACACTTTTCAACAAGAAATAAAAAAAAAGGTAATGCGGAATCCTACCAAGGGAGTTTATAGAGATCTCTCCAAGGACTTATTTATAGGTTTCTCTATTATACAGTGTTGGAGAATTGGAAGGGATGAGTATAATTTGTCTACTTTTCAAATGGATATGGATTGGAACGATGAGGGCCTACCAATAATTGATTTACCTTTTCCCAAGGTTACCAATGATAGTTCAAGAAGCCATGCTTTTGAAAAAGAAAGAACACGAGAATTCTGGGATCGCATAGTTTTTAGACTGGTCTCTTCTTGAGGTACAGTTCTTTCGTTGTACACAGGAGGTATAGTTCTTCACTCGTTAATGAGGTCACCAGATAGAATAGTTATTTCTATTGTGGAGGCAGTACAACAAGAGTTGTTTATGAACAATTTCTATCATGAATTGGGTATAAACAAAGGTATTTGAATTAACATTTTCAGATATCTTATTTCATTGTATTTTACTTTTCTCGGTCGGTTATGTTCAATAACTTCTTCAAATTTCTATTCTACTACAGCTTCAAATAAAGAGCACACTCAACTACTATCCAATAAAATTATAATATCTGATGACGACATTGAATGTGATGGAGAATCCACAAAGAACTACAAAATTGGAGGACAAGATGGACAAGAAGGTAAACAATTATTTTTCAAAGATCCTAGTTAATTTAAGTAAATTATGAATGGGGATAGTAAACTTGAATACTTGCACAAAGTTATATAAAATGTATACCTGCAAATTTCCAGGTCAAAATTATTTGATTTATATTAAACATGTGGATCATCCACAACCAAAGATGGGATTGATGACGTCCGTAGATATTAGCCAACAAATCACATTGGATAATAATGAACTAGGTGAGTGCTCGGATAATAATGAACCAAGAAAGGACTTGGTGTCAAAACACGGTATCTCCACCATTGTTACTCACCACTCAAATGTTGGCTTGGCATTGACAGGTAAAAGACAAAAATTATTTCTACTTAAATTGATAAAAAAAATTATTCCGAAATATATAATGACAAGCAATATTTATTTGTAGCTCCCCATACAAAATTTTTATTGATATTAGAAATGGAAGGTTTTCTATTTCGTAAGAAAGTCACAGAAAATGACTCCAAAAGAGAAAAAAGGGAAATAAAAAAATACTATTGGAGGGAAAAAAAGTAAAAAAGGGGAAAGAAAGTATTGTTCGTGAATTTGGATTTAAACACCAAGAAACCTCATATGAGTCATGAACATCTGCCATACAATTTTTGTAATTATGTATTTCCAAATTCAATGTTGAGATTTGGTCATCTAAAAGTGGGGTCAATGAGGGAAAGTCATTGTTTACAAACATTTTGAGGGAAAGTAGTGCATAAAAAACATATGGGGAACAAATTTTACTTTTATGGTTTCAAGAGAGATGCACCAACGATAAAGAAGGAAATATACAAAAAATTATGGAGAGTTTGTGGGAGGAGTTCCCAATGAAACCTTTGCAAATTAATGCATCAATGATTGTTTTGGAGGGTGATGATGTGAAAGCACATCCATATGAAAACTGTATTTTGAGTAAGCCCTTTATTGCATCATCTGCTAGGACAGATAATGATTTGGTACATCAAATCTGGTAGGGTTTTAGTAAATTGAATGAATCAAGTAATATAAGAACCTTCAATGCCTTCTTCTACTTGAGTGACATCCATCAAATGTAACCTATCATTGCCTCTTTCAAGAGAGGGAAACAATAGATGTAACCTATGGAGATTTTAAACCATTCAACGTGGTTTCTATTTTTTCGATGACGTTGCTATTTTCATCTGAATCTAACATGATATTAGTTCAGTGTGATGATTTTATTAAATCATTTGAATTTGTGAAATTTTGGGTGATTTTTGTGTTAATATTTGCAAATCAAAATATTCATTTACATTGAATGTTTTTTATCAATATTAACTTCATGAACGAAGTGTTGCATTTGTGGTTATATATATAGTCACGGTTTTTGTATGTAGTCTAGATATCAACACAAAAGAAACTATTGGTCCTCAGAGTAGATGGATTTCTCTTTGGAGTTCAGATGTTATCCAACATTGAAGATTTTTCCAAACAACCACATTTTGTCCATAATTGCTATCGTTACTGTGCATGGATGTTCAACCACGATATTATTAGTGTTTCCAGAGAACATTTTGACGTTTCGCTGTGGTTTTCCTCACTCGACAACATGGAAATTAAAAATATTCTTGGTAAATTTGAATGGTTTGAAGAATGAATACTTTGTATTTATTTGGGGTCGAGAGCAATGTAAACATAATACTATTTATAATTACTCAGTGTCTGCATATTATAATGTTCTTGAATTACTTCACATATACAAAAAGTCATTCAAGGATGTACTTAGCCAATATGGATATATATAAAAAAATGGACATCTTGTTAATAGATGAAGGGAAATATCATTCAACAGATAATAGCAAGGAAAACTACTTGAAAATGCCAACTAGTTGGACATTTAACGGTTCACAAGAGAGAGAAATAACTATAAAAACAATGTTTTGTTCTCTATTGAATTATCTAGGGCCTCGTTAAAAAATGGGGCGTTGGTTAAATACATTCAACTTCAAATGATTGTCATATTATATAGACAACAATTCATTTTGTGAATTGTATATTTTTGACAACTTCTACATTTAATTGATGTAAATTTTATTGTACAATTCTCATATTATTTATGGACATCGTATCATGTATATGGTGATGTGTTTCAAAAATTGTTTAAAAAACTGCAGAACATGAAATCAATATACTTAGAAACATTGAAACATAATATTTTATTGACTGGGTTGTGTGTGTGCTTTATTTGTTTGCAGATACTAGAAGATTTGTTACTAGTAAACGATTGATTATTTTTCATTTCAATGGAATTTTGTTACACGCAGTTCATAAAAAAAATTGGATTTCCACGAACACTAGATATAGAATCAACCAAAAAGTATTATTTTATACGTCCAGGATTTAGGGAATTTTTTGAAAAATGCTTTAGTATATTTGAAGTTGCGGTATGGACATCTGCTCAACAAAAAAACGTTGACAATTTTTTTCCAACATTATTACAAAGAACATGATTGCAAAGGGAACCATTTAGAGTAATTTTAACACAATAATATTGTTCTTGCATAGCCACAGAGGGCTATCAGGGTGATGGAAATCCTTATTATATTTCTCAAGCCTTTAAAAAAGTTTGGTACATTTTGGTCCATTGTTGGGATGCGACAAATACAATGATTGTAGATGACAAGAAAGAAAAACATGTTTGTAACGATGAAGGGAAATGTATTATAACAAAAACATATACTTGCCAAGATGTCCATGATAGACTCTTGTTAGATCAATTATGGCCTTGCTTCCCACACTTGAATGGTGTGAGTGATGTGAGGCCAATTGTTAATCAAATGAAAATGAAAGTACTTTGTTAAATAATACAGTTGAATGTTTGTTTGTACTAGTATGTTCAATTTCACTATGATTATAATACTTGTAAAGTGTCGATTTTGGTTTTCGAAAATGAAAAATCAAAGCTTGAAAGTGCCAAAATTGGTTTTCAAAATTACAAATTTAAGTATTGGAAGTGTCAAAAGTAGCCTTCAAAAAGGGAAAAATCAGGTTCTAAAAGTGCCATTATCATATTTATCGTATCTGAAAAGCACAAAAACCAATTTCAAAAGTGGCGATATCAAAAGCAAAAGTATGCTTTTGGAACCTTGATTTAGCACTTTGGGAACTGGATTTAGCACTTTTGGAACTAGATTTTGCACTTTAGAAACCTTTTTTTGGGGATTTAGAAAGGTTGTTATTGACCCGTCTTCAAAGTGACTTGGACTAGAATATGTCCAAGTTTAATGAAATAGGTGTTGGTGGGTATTATTGAATTTTAGATAATGCTGGGAAATAGCTTTTGTCCTGTGTAGTAATTTCCATTTAGTTTAAGATTAGTCAAATTTCGAAGAGGAATGAAAGGACATGCCGACATCACTAGAATTATACTCTTCTCTGCAGTGTCTAAACTTGAAAGCAATCCCACATTGTAGGTTCCTTTCTTCTAGATATTAAGAACATTATGACATGCAAGGGGTTCCTTCATTTCAACAAGAATGGATCACCTTTTACGAGCAATTACTTGAAGGTATTGGTTTTTTTAGTATTTCATTTGTTTCATTGTTATATTTATGAAATGCTTTTCTAAACTTTTAGATAAGCTGATAGCTAAGGAATTCTTTTTGTTTATATTTGTTCTATGGATCATGCCTGTCTTTGGAGATTTAAATATTAAGTTTACAAATTGGTGTTTAGATGTTTTTAACTCAAGCAAAATAAGACAGTAAGTGAAATGGCCTGATATTTTGTCATGAATTGAATTATTTCTTCTTTTGCATTCTAGACTATGGATAGTTTTAGCAAACATACTCATTCCTATGTTACTCTGTAGCAATGAAGTTTGAAGTGATCATGGAGGTTCCTTCCCTCCCACCTATAATGCATGTTTATGTATAAGTGCTTCTCACTATGATGTGTTTGTTTGATTATTGAAAGTGATCTATGCTTTAACATAAAGATTATGTAGTGCTTGGTGTCACACCTACAAGTATGAACCAATATTTAAATCCCTACCCTCCTATGGTCCATCCTAATTTCCTCCACGTCCACCAAGATCTATGGTTTTGATTGTTGGAACATTAAAAACCCACTTTAGTGGATAAAATACATTAATATTTTTTTATTAATTTCCAAGGTGTTGACTAGGTAGTTGGCCTAATTTTGTCTTCATATGACACCAATTGCCATATTGAGTCACTAGGGTGCACTTTGATAGATTCTGGATAATATTTTCCTTGATTATGTTTGATTTTATTCTATTCCTTGAATAGTAGTGTGATTTCCTGCTTTAGACAATTTTATTTCTACTTTTCTACATTTAGTGGATAAGGATAAAGCTTGCTGATTTAGGAAACATGATTGTTTGTCCAACTCACCCTCCTTCTCTTTATTATTTCCAAAATCCATGATCACATTCCATTTTCATCACTCACTAGCTTCCATACCTTTTTTAGCTAATTCGCGAGCCTCTTGACATATTTGGAAGACCTGGTTTTGCTACGTTGGAGGTTTTATGCTTTTAGTAAGCCTACCTTTTTTAGATTTTCAAACTTGCCTCTAAGGAACTCAAATTCTCTCTTCGGGTTGTATTATATATTGTAAAGATATTGATGAATAAAATACAGTGAATTTTTCTCAAAATATATTCTCTATTCTTCTTCTCATTTTATCTTAAAATATTCCAAGTGGAATTGTCTTATTGAATCTAGATCTAGGCAATCTAAATTCTCACATGGTATCAAATCTCTATTCTGATTCAGAGCAATTTCCAAGGTGGATTTTGCAGGTTATTTCCATCACTAGGAGTGCACCATCATGGAGAAAATTCAAGTTGTGATTCTTACTCCATTCAATTAATTTGATAAGAAGGCGCACATGATCATCTAGCTTCGAAGTAAAGGACATTATAGAGTCACTATGGGGATTGAAACTGAGCCAGGTGTTGTTGCACTAAAATATAAGTGGTTCAATAGGATTGATTAACCTTATGGATTTCTTTGCCTCTCTATCTCTCCAGATATTCTATTCCATGTTGATACTCTCACCCCTCCAAATCAAGTATGGACAAAGCTAGAGTCTCTTTTCATAAATCAAGATGAGCTCAGAGGCCATCTATTGGAAATTGAGATGATCTCATCGAGTCCAAGCAATTTCAATACAATGGAATAATTCATCTCAAGATTCAAGAACCCAGTGCTTAAGCTCAAGCAGTGTGGTGTTGAGAAGAAATATGAGCAACTGATAATTTCTATTATGTCAAAACTGAGTCCTAAGTGCTTAGTATTTGTGTCTACATTTCATGCTGCAAAGCTTGCAGTTCCCAACTGGAAGATGCCAAGCTTGTATGCATTCATAGACTTGCCCACTAAAGAGAAGGACAAGATAATTCAAATGGGGGCTTTGAAACCCTCCAAGAACCATGCACTTGATGTTCATGGAACAAAGAGTTCCAAGAATGTCAAATCCAAAGGTAAACAAAAGATGAAGGATAAGATTTTGTCAGATGAAGAAGAATCCAATTCAACTATTGAAGATTTCAAAGCTAAGAAGATGAAGAATAAGCAAGAGATATCCAATTGTTATTATTGCTACAAAGGTACCCATTCTGAGCAATCTTGTTTCGGAAATAAATTGGAAATAATGGCCCATATTCTGGAAGAAAATAATATTGATGTTCATTATTTTGCAAGAAAATAAGAAGGCGGGCTTTATGTCGAAAAAGAACAATGTCTTCGCTACTCACAAAGCTAATCATTTGTATGATCCGAGTGCTCAATCCAAAAAAATTACTATGTATCTACTTTTTATTCACATTATGATATGTCAAAATCAGAAATATCCATCCCTTCCTTGGAATAATCTCCAAACAGTTCACTAAAGTCTCCTCCCATACCTAGTCATTTTTCACTAGTTTCTGATTTGTCTTCTGAAAGGTCCTTCTACTTCCACTCAAATATTTCATATTCTGATTTGGAAGATAATATACATAGTGATATGTAGGTCATGACACCTTCCAAACCATTTTCTCAACCATTGGATGCACAAAAGACCCTACAACCCCCATGATTTTGAGTTGAGAAACCACACAATTCCATGGTTTCCTACACTGTGTCACTTGTATCTATTGTTCTTATGTCTTTCATACATTTAATTGGTTGGAAATACATGTATTTTTCCATCATTGGACTGTTGTTCCACATGTATGGACCTAATATCACCACCCATGGTTCAAATTTCAAGTCCTCAAATCCTCCAGACTCACTCAACTTTCAATGTGATCTAGTTGCTCACTCTTTTTCTATTGTGACCCTATCCAATCATGGAGACACTATACCTTTGTTTCTTGTTGCTCCATATGACTTATATTCTAATATTTCATAGTTGCATGAGCTCCTTTCTAGTTTCATGGAGGTTCTACATCAGTTTTAAAATAAGGTACATGATTTGATTCACCATGTTGCAACTGCACAAGAAATTGATCCTCTTGAGTCCATTGATGATCTTTGGGAAGGAGTTTGAAAATATCTCTTTTCCATAATTGATTATGTATCCCCATCATATCAAGTATGTTTTAACATCAAGAATCATTCATATGATGCTCTTCCATCATCAGATTATGAGTTTCATGGGGCCTCTACACATGTTTTTTTCCTACACTACATTGATGCATTGATGCATGATCATAGAATCCACAACATATTCACCAAGTCTATTTCCCATAAACAGTTCATTCAGATCATCCAAATGAAGAATAAGGAAATGTGAAGACATTATGCTTACTTCTGTTCCATGTCCATTTTCGAGGGAGGGTTCTATTCCCATGAAGTTTTCATTGTTTCTTCATTTTACATGGGCATAATAATTGTAATAGGGTGACCATAATCCTTGTTTATTGTGCCCTACACATACTTTACTCACTCTAAGTTAGTATTAAGGGGGGTTTTGGAACATTACAAACCCACTTTAGACTTAGGATAAAATACATTAATCATTTTTTATTAATTTTCTAGGTGTTGACTAGGTAGTTGGCCTAATTTTGTCTTCATATGACACCACTTTCCATCCTGAGTCACTAGGGAGAACTTGTATAGATTTTGGATAGTATTTTCCTTTATTTTGTATTATTTTATTCTATTCCTGGAATAGTAGTGCACTTTCTTTCTTTAGACAGTTTTATTCCTTCTTTTTTGCATTTAGAGGAGAAGGATAAAGCATGTTGACTTAGGAAACATTATCTTTTGGCCAACTCACCCTCCGTCTCTTTCTTCTCTCCAAAATACATGATCACATTCCATTTTCATTAGTCACTATCGTCCATACCTTATTTGGCTAATTCATGAGCCTCTTGACAGTTTTGAAAGTCCTTTTTTCTACCTTGGTGTTTTTTATGCTTTTAGTAAGCCTTCCTTTTTGAGTTTTTCAAACTTGCCTCTAAGGCATTCAAATTCTCTCTTGAGGATATATTATATATTATAAACATACTGATGAATAAAATAAATTGAGTTTTTCTCAATATATCTTCTCTATTCTTCTTCTCATATTCTCTAAAAATATTCCAAGTGAAATTGTCTTATTAAATCTAGATCTAGGCAATCTAAATTCTCATAGTGATGCCTCTTTTATGACCTTCAATTCCAAGATTTTCTATGGTGCCCCATTTTTTAAGTTTCCTCCTTTGGCTACAAAGTTAGATCCGGCTTCAAAAGGTTCCATACAAATCATCCCTCCCACTAAGAAATCACAAATGATAGTTTATGTTGGAAAGATAACACCGACTGCAGATAATGAAATTTTACTCTCTCTTCTTGAGGTGGATTCTGTTGATTTTATCTTTGGAGAATTTGCATTTATCTTTGAATTTTCATTATTGATAGTATATTATAGGGGTAATTATTTATTCTTGTTATTTTATGTCACAAATTTGTGGACCAATCAAAAGTTTCAAGGTCTCCCAAGATCAAATAAATGGTACCCCAAAAGGATTTGGGTTTTGTGAATTCAAGTCTATAGAAGCAATGCTCTGTGCCCTACACCTTTTGAACAAATCCCATGAAATTATTGACTGGTGAACATTCCAGTGAACATATGTTTGTTGTAATATGGTATTCTTTAGTTCCCTGACTAGATTAGAGATTAAAAAAATATTGTTAGCTTTAAATTTTAGGGTTTCATTGATCTTATCTTGGATTCTTTATATCAGCTCTAGACTGTGAAGATTTGAGAATCACATATATTTTGTTTACGGTGGAATGAAATTACGGAAAATGGTTTATTTTACTACATTGACATAGTTAAATGGGATATTTCATCAAAGGAAAAATCATCACCTAGAAAAGCAACATTCCAAAAATATTAGTAAAGAGAAGGTTGTTGGTAAATGCTCCATACAAAGTCTCAACACTCCCGAGCACACTTTCATCTCCACAATATATGGTGAATGGTTTTGACCTTTCAATGATGAGAGAAAGAATAATCTATAAATCCCCTCCTAAGACGTCCACTCCTGAGGGGAAAACCCTGGTAGAGCAGTGACCATGCACACTGCAGATATCTATAACCTAAAGGAGAGCTTGCAGGATCACATTGCTGGGAGAAGTTACACTACAACAAATACTAGAATTACCATCCCATTTAGCGTCCCTTTTTAATGTAATTTTTTTTATCATTGAGTGGTCGAAGTAGATGCTAAATGGGACGCGTCATTGTTGGGCTCGGAAAATTATTCATTTTCATGACTCCATTTTCACTACTTTCCTAGCTCATACAACTATAATTTAGTACATCTATTTTTAATGAAGCTATCATTTACTTTATTTTATCAATTTAAACCATTAAACATAAAAGAAGCCTAATTGACTATTTTTTATGTATTAAATGCAATATTGTGCAAATGATAAATATTTCGGTACTCCATTCGACCCTTCATCTGATACTCCATTTCGCACTATGTTTTGCACTAAGCTTGATAATGTATTTTGATACCTCTTGACCGTTCACTAGCTTGGTTTATCTTTGTCTCCTAGTTATTGTTCATCCTGCATATGGAAATCAAAATCATGAATTGAGAATAAACTTTGGTTCGTTGATCCGGATTTTATGAGCAGAACGAAATGAATACAGATTATTATCAGATGCTTGACACAAAATAACAGAGATATAGTAAAACTGGTTTTCTATTCAATAAGGAAATAAGTTAAAGCTGTAAAATGCAGCGGAAAACAAGCTTGCTGGAATGGTGGTGGCTTATCTCTAAGAAGAGATGTGACGGCTGTGCTCATTTCGCAAGAAGATGGTTACAATGAGGCTCTCAAGACCTTTTACAATAAACAAGAATGTCAAAAACCCTAGACATCCAAAAACCTAACCCTAGGAGATGAAGCGCCAAAAGTCATGTGGGGCCCGTTTGGGTAAGTTAGTACATCAACTCCCCGGGGTCGTAACTTTTGCATACGATCTCCGTTTGGGGCGCTCGGTAGCTGTTGGAAAGGTCTATCCGATATTTACAACTTTCAACTAGGACCAAATGTACGCCGAAGGCAACCATTTGGTCGCCCAAATCGCCAAAAAATGTCATTTAGGGCCTCAAAACGGTCTCGGAAGTTCAGGACCCGAAAAACTGCTAAAAATAGCACATTACTAAAATTGCCATAAAACTGTTTTGAGCTAGTTGGAAAGGTGGGTGGCCACTGATATCCACCTGGATCATTCGCATTTTAAATTTAAACAAATAACGAATAAACAAATGATTAAAATACTAAAAGATTATTAAAGAATTTGTTTAAATAATAAAAAAAATCATTAAGTAAATCCATTTGAAATTAAATATTGAAATATTTAAAGGAAAAGTTATTTGAATTAAATATTAAGAAAAACCCTTTTGGAATGGAGTAACGTTGGGTATGGTAATTGTTTTATATTTAAATGCCACTTCATACTCCACTATGATTTAATATCTTCTAAATCATTTCTTAAAACATTATGCTGCCATCATACTCACTGCTTTGAGTATAATTTAATGAAAAGGTTTTGTTTTATGTACAGGCCGTGAAAAGTAATGCATGCATTGTGAGGATGAGGAGGGCACATGTCACGTGAAGAAAACACAGCATGAATCCAGCACAAAGTTCAACAACCTAGCCATAGTTTGAAGCCAACAAACCCAACCAGAAATTAATTCATGCAACAAATTGGCATCAATTCAGCCAAGATTTCTTTTACAGTTGCAAAGACGACAGCTCAGGCATTCCCGTCATCATTTAGGAGGCATATTTCGGGAGCATATTATGACCAAGACATAATGAATCTGGAGAAATGGTGTAAAACCCACTTCCCACATAGGTTGATTTACCCCTGCTCGCAAACAATTTTCTGAATTCCTTAGCAACCAGGGAGAAAAATGTGACCGAACTGACGTGAGTTTTCCAGAATTAGGTGTTGGACAGTTTTCTCAATTTAATAATTTGTTCAATGGGAAAGAGCTTCAGAATTTGATTATATCTGTGAGTTCATTATTTTCTTATATAAATAGATATGCATATGGCTGAGAATGGGAATGATCAGATAGTGAAGATCTGATTTTGTAATTAAGCTGTTATAGTTCAGTCTCTCTTTTTTAGTAAAGAATTGATTTCTGGAAATCAACTCCATGTAGAGATAGTTCGTGTGTGGAATCCTCGGGGTTGGCCATCCTGTGGATTGTATTTCTTTTCCCTTCATTTGCAATTTTATTTCATATCTTACATGGCATAAATTTATATTGACTTCTACACATGTATGCTTTGTTCATTTTTCCTTGTCTAGTAAAAAAATACTTCCTGTGGGTTACTTTTCTTTCATGAATCTGATTCACAATTTTGAGTATCAATGCACATGCTCTTCATTTGGATCATAAACATTCGCACCGGTCTGAGATTTCATTTTAATTTCCATTCACGTGAATGTACAACAATGATTTAATTTATCTCTGGATTCAATTACATAGCAAGCTAGTCCTGTGCACGAATTTAATTTAAATTTGTATTCATTTGCATAGAAAACAATTCATTCAAATATACCCTGCATTGACTATGGGATGTAAAATCATGTATAATACAATGATCTTCAAGGTTATATAACTTTGGAGTTCAAACTAAAAGCTATAGGAATATATATATATATGTAGAGTTTAACTTAAAAGGAACAAGGATTTTGATGCAGGAGCATTGGAGCCTAGGTAGATCAGTTAAAGTTGATCGACAGAGGGGAGCCGACCAGCGGGGTTGCCGATGACCACTGGTGCGGGGAGCAGGTTGACTTGTCGAAGTCAACAAGCCGAGTAGAAATAGTCAGAGTGCGACCGATTGGAGAAATAGAGTGGATGTCACGATTGGTCGAGAATCGACAGGAATTAGTCGATAGACGACAAGTGAAAGGAGTAAGACTTCGAGTAGTCGACGAGTGGTCGAACTACAACATGACAGGTTTTGGCAGAGCCAAGCACGGAGGAAGGGGAGGACTGGTGTTAACACCGAAACTGACCCCCAAGGCTGAAAGAGGTTAATCTCAGGTAACCACTAACCAATCTTTGGTTTACGCTTCTGATCAAACATAAACAGAGAGGGCTCTCTCTACGACCTCATGAAACAATTGGAATAATCAAGATTGTTAATAATGAAAAAGGAACACCAGCATTCACGGCTAAGATATTCAATTACAACAATTATACAAAAGATCAGATTTCTGTTTTGGAATGAAGAAAAAAAGGATTCAAAAACCATTTGGTTGAAAACACATGAATTTCATTTGGGCGATGGAGTCACCTTTAACAAGTTCTGGAAAGCAGTATTCACAAATATTCTGCAAACGCATTCACAAGGGTGAGGTAGCAAGCATCTAGTAGTCAAAGAGTTTTAATTTGTGGAATAGAAGAGAAAAGAAACAGTCCATCAATGTAAGGCATCTAACAAGGATGAATCCTACATCAACTTTAGCAGAATATATTTGGTGAAATACTTGGAATAATCTAAGCATAACATAATAACTATGAATTCTACTTAACTGTTACCCTGATCCAAGCATGAAGGAAATAACACATAATGGAATAACAAAGAGAGAAATACATTTGTACATGGGAAAAAATGAAGGTACAGACTACCAGACCGATTACACCCACTTTTCCAATAAAAGATTGCACTTCCTTTTTACTCCTGGGCTCTCCAACTTTCTGGATTGCACTAACTCTCTCAGGGTCAATCCTAATACCTTCCTTGGAAATAATATGTCCTAGGAGCTTAGCCTCTTCTAAAGCAAAGTGTGATTTATTTGGGTTGAGGGAGATACCATATTTTATGGGCTTCTTAAAAACCTGTTCTAGGTGTTTGAAATGTTCATCATCAAACTTTGAATATACTGTTATATCATCCATGTACACCACCAGAAACTTATCTTTCTCTTCAGCAAAGGCGATGTCCATCGCTCTCTGGAAGGTAGCTCCAGCGTTCATCAATCCAAAAGGAATCTTAGCATACATGAAATTGCCCCATGGTGTGGTGAAAGCAGTATTTTCTTGATCTTCTGGACGACTTTGATCTGATTATACCCTGAGAAACCATCCATTGTAGAAATCCTTTTTGCCCCTACTACCTTCTGCAGGATGTGCTCCATTTTGTGCAGAGGGTAATTGTCCTTTAAGGATGCTCTATTCAAATTGCTGAAGTCTATACAGATTCTAATTTCCCCATTCTTTTTCCTTACAGGAACTAGGTTAGCCACCCATTGAGAAAATCTCAAAGTGATAATAATCTTTG
This sequence comes from Larix kaempferi, assembly GCA_027924585.1. NCBI lineage: Eukaryota > Viridiplantae > Streptophyta > Pinopsida > Pinales > Pinaceae > Larix > Larix kaempferi. The sequence continues at coordinate 4,627,374 of BSBM01000043.1, read as the reverse complement.
CATTGAACAGCCTCTTGATCTCCTTTTCTACCACCGGTACCAACCTGGGATTTATTCTTCTCAAATTCTGTTTGAAAGGTTTTTCTCCAGGACGAATTGGGATGGAATGCTGGATTATTGAGGTATCATACTCCTTTAACTCTTCATAGCTCTAGGCGAAGGCAGCAACATACTTTTCATCAGATCAACATACTGCTTTTTCCTCCTGGTCTCCAATTTTTTAGACAACTTTACCATCCGAGGTTCCCCAGTAGAAACCAAACTCTGATCTTCTATTGTATCCCTGGGAGGTTCAAATTTAGGATTCTTTGCCACATCGTTTTGGTCAAAGATCTTTTCTAGAGGTATCAATCCTTTGGGAATATAGTTGCTTTTTAATTGGACAACGTCTTTGCCTCCCAGAGTGTTCCTCCAACCCTTATTTCCATTCTCTTCGCCATCTGATTGCTCTTGGTCCACTAGACCTTCTACATTCTCATTCTCTATATCGATCTGAACATTAGCAAACTCATGAGACAGTTCTAAAAACTGCCTAATTTGTAGGTCATCTTCAAATACTTGCCAATACTCGGAATTGTCTGGGATGGATGGTTTGTTTATCACTTCAACCTCGTATTTTTCTTGGGAAAAAATGGGTGTTTTAAAACCACCTGCAATAGTGGCCAAGGAATCAGCTACTTGATTGTAACATCTAGGAATTGCCTAGATCTTATGTTCGTCGAAAAAATTTCCAAACATGTCCCAAACTTCGTTTCTATAAGATCTCATTCTGGGGTGCTTCGCTTGATAACTATCGTTCACCTGATTCACCACCAGCTTTGAATCTCCAAATATGTGTACTCTCCTGGCTCCCAGATCTTTTAGAGCTCTCAGTCCTAATAGTAGAGCTTCATATTTAGCCACATTTTTTGTGCATTCAAAATTAAATTTATAGGATAGGGCTCTAGATTCTCGGTCTGGAGGTATGATCGAAACCCCAGCCCCAGCTCCATTTTTGCTTAGTAAACCATCAAAGTACATCTTCCACAATCCTTCTTCATTTTTTTGCCTCTCTGATGCCTCATGCCTTGCTGCAAACTCCTTGTTTTCCTCTACTTCATGAAAAAATGGGGGGTCTAGGATCAATATGTGGACCATCATTGAAAAGGATGGAGGAACCAATGTCTGTGTCCATAGCGAATATAGGGTGATTTTCAGGCTTGTCATCACTGCTGACTACATAAGCCATCCTTTTTTCTCTGTATAACTTCCTATTGCTTCCGAATAGTGGTATAGTAGCATAAGATAAATCCATCTGCATGGTTCCCTTTAGCTTCTTTACCCAAGATCTTGATAATAGCATCCCAAACTTAGCAGGTAGATCAGTTACCACTATGTCCATCATGATGCTCTTCGCTGGAATCTGGGCAAGGGTTACCACCACGTCTTTAATCAACCCCAAACAGGGTACCCTTCTGGAATCAAAAGAATATAGGTCTTTGTAGGGTCTAGTGACCTCTAACCCCAATAAGTCTACTACCGACTTTGGCATCAAGTTATGCAAGGCTCCAGAATCTATCAGGGCATTGTGTAATAACTTATTGTGGATATTCAAGCTCAAATAGAAGGGAGGGACTTCTTCTTCATCTGGTTCTTCCATTTTGGAACCAAAGATTATAGTGGGGGCATCATCCATCACTTCCAACATATCTTGTGTATTTCCATCCTGCCCCTTTACTAGTCTATTTATCTCTTCTCTATATTCATTAACTCTCAATAGTTCATTCAGGGGGATAGAGATCTTTACCTTAGATAGTTCAACCTTCAAGATGAATATTGACGCCGACTTCCATGCTTCAGTTACTTCTGGTTTCCTACCCTCTTAAGAATGCTGCCCTATATCTTCTGAGACATTCTGTACCGGATCCACTGGTTGTTTCCCCTTCAATTTATCTGTGTTCTGTTGAGTCTTAGGGGGCTGACTCTGGGCAGACTGCCCTTCAGTTATTGGTATTTCTCTATTTCTCAACCTCATTTTTCTCTGGATGTCATCCACAGCATTCATGTAACCCATTCGATATTGTTCAGAATCAAACTCTGCGGCCTTATTAGCATTCCCCTTGGTGAAAAAATCGTGCTTCCTTTCAGTCAAATGGGTTGTGTGTTCAAGGGTATCAAAGAGATGTATCTAGTCAGCAGCAGGGTTTTCAGGTCCTTCTTTGTCTACCAAATTCTCAAAAAAAGGAGGTCTTATCTAATGATCTTCTTGGTTTCTCAAATTTCTTGGAGGGGGAAGCCTTCTAAAATTGGGGTTCCTTATCTGATTTTTAGGCTGTTCCCTAGCAAGAGGCTTATTCTCTATGGCTAACCTATCCAACAATTTCTCCATAGTTCTCATCATGGTATCGAATTTAGCATCACTAGAAGAGGCTTGGTTTTCTTACTTCTTCTTATCTGCTTCAGTTTTACCCTTCATTTTCCCAGAAGCCATCATGTTGGCCTCAACTTCTAAGGTATCCTTCAGCAAGGCAGGCAGTGAGGTGGATTTTCTTTCTCTCAATGTGCACGAGAAGTCTCCATCAAAGGCATATGCATAGTGGATCTTTGCAGCTCCTACCGAAGGTTTTAGATCATCGGGAATAGAATTGTATGCTTTCATGAATCTGGCAGAAAACTCATGGACTGATTCAAACCCGCCTTTCTTTAAGTGAGTATACTGGGACAAGACTATTGCAGGACTGCACATGGTTTCCCATCTTTCTAGAAACAATACTTTAAAAGATGCAAAATCGGCTATGGATGCATTAGGTAGCCATTTGAACCATTTCTTAGGTTCTCCAAACACGCTTTGAGCAAACAATCTCATTTTAGCATCATCGTGGTCCACTTCCTCTAGGTCTAAAAAATCTTCAAATCTATCAACATGTTGTTTGGATGACCAGTCTCCCTCTCCATTGTAAGAGACAATTCTCTGGGTGTAATTCTAAGGGAGGTCATTCAAGGCAGCAGGAAGGACCAAAGGCGCATATCTGGTAGCCATGGGTCTAGGTGGATTCGGAGCTTGTGGGGGAATATTCAAGGCAGGATTACTGATGTTTGGGTACACAGGGTACTACCAAAGGACCGAACACCAAGAGAAACCACTTCACACAAACAGATCACAGATCAACACACCGCTGTTTTGATGTGGTTTAAACCCTCTTGAGGGAAACACTCCACGGCCCCGGCCAAATAGCTTCTACGGGACAATTTATTATGCAAAGAAAGAAAGTTACAAATGAGCTTCTCATAATCGATCAACTAAACAATGACCCTCCATGCTCTTTAAATAGAGATCATGGACCAATCGGGTGTTAAGCCACGGATCAAGGTTAGGTTTGATCTAAGAGAAGTTGAGCCGTTGGATCACTCTATATCGGGAACATATAGTGACCGTCGGATTAAGTATTTACAAATGCATACTAATGCATACTAAAGAAACACACTATCCCTAACGGATATATTACACAAGTTGATCTTAACTAACTCCTAAGTGTCTAAATATCCTAACATCCCCCCTTGAGGACAAGTTGGGATAGGATTGAAGGATTTACAAAAGTGACACTATTAGGAGAAGGAAGGAGGCATTAGAGCCTATCCCCCCTTAATGACAAGTTCCTAAACTCCTAACATAGATCGAAGTTTAGAAAACTTTGCTTCTGTAAGAGACTTGGTGAAGATGTCTGCAACTTGATCATCTATAGGGCAAAAGAGCACTTCAAGAACACGATCATGAACAAGATTTCTGATGAAGTGCATATGTAGCTCAATGTGTTTGCTGCGTTGATGTAGAACTGGATCTTTGGCAAGCTTGATGGCACTTTGATTGTGGCACCAAAGTGCAGTAGGCTGCTGTTGCTCGAATCCAAACTCTGAAAGAATCTGTCGAAGCCATAAAGCTTCCTGACTGGCATTAACTACTGCACGATATTCTGCCTCTGCTAAAGAAAAAGCAAGAACTTGTTGTTTCTTACAAGCCCAAGTAATAGGTCCAGATCCCAGAATGAAAACATAACCTGCAGTAGACTTTCGATCATCAGGATCGCCGGCCCAATCTGAATCAGTGAAACCAACCAACAAAGGTTTCCCCCCTGTACTGTAATGAATCCCAAACTGAACTGTACCTCGAATATATCGAAGTATTCTTTTAGCTGCTTTCTAGTGACTTTCATGAGGTGTCTGCATATAACAGGAAACACGACCAATGGCAAAGGAAAGGTCAGGACAGGAATGAGTCAAGTATAAGAGACTACCAACAAGCTGATGATACAAGGTGGCATCGAATTCAGGTGAAGTACAAGTGGTAGAAATTTTGACTCCAGACTGGAAGGGAGAAGGGGCTGGTGTACAATATTCCATGTGAAAGCAACAAAGAAGGTCACAAGCATACTTAGATTAAGAAAAAAAGATTCCTTCTTTGGTTTGCAGGACTTGGAGACCAAGAAAATAATGCAAATGTCCTAAGTCTAACATTTCAAAATTTTGTTTAAGACTGGATTTCACATGGGTCATAAGCTTAGGGTCACTACCAGTAAGAATAAGGTCATCAACATATAGAACAATTATGATGAGATGGTTTCCTACTTTCTTGGTATAGACATTGGGGTCAGAATGGCATCTAGAAAAACCAGTGTCAAGGAGAAAGTTATCCATTTTCGCATACCAAGCTCGAGGAGCTTGCTTAAGGCCATATAAGGATTTCTTAAGGCGGCAGACAAGGCTAGAGTTATTCTGAACATAGCCAGAAGGTTGTTCCATGTATATTTCCTCCTGTAAATCACCATGTAAGAAGGCAGACTTGACATCCATTTGATGGACTTCCTAGTTGTGTAAGGCTGCAAGGGAAAGGACAAGGCGGATGGAGTTCATTTTTGTGACGAGAGCAAAGGTTTCATTGTAGTCAATCCCTTCAACTTAGGAAAAAACTTGGGCAACTAACCTTGCGTTAAGTCTTACAACACTTCCATCTGATGCATACTTAGTTTTGTAGACCCATTTACATCTGACAAGTTTTCTTCCTTTTGGAAGAAGTACAAGATCCCAAGTATCGTTCGCCATTAGGGAACGATATTCTTCATCCATGGCTGCATCCCAATCTGGATTCCCTGAAGCTTCTGCAAAAGTTTATGGATCATGATTCTCAAAAACTTGAGCCAAAAGAGAAGAGGCTTGCTGAAACTGAGAACGTGTTCAATGTTGATCTCTAGGATCACCGGCAAGATCACCAGCTGCTTCACATGTTGAACGGACCCATTGAGGAAGCACTTGTGCTGGTGCAACTGGAGGAACATGAGCAGGTGGAGGTGGATTTTCATCATCACTGTCATCATCAGAAATTGGAGTTGGAAACCTATCAAGGAAGTTGGAAGAAGAAAAAGAAGGCACAAACACTGAATCAGGCTCGCAGGCCAAAGATGGCACAATCGTAGAGTTAGGCTCGCAGGCCAAGAGATTTTCAACAAATTTAACATCTCTTCTAATGATTATATCATGAGAATGTGGTTGAAGAAGTCTATAACCTTTACATCTTCAGAATATTCAACAAATAAGCACTTTTCACTTTTAGGCTGCAATGCTTTCCATTTTTCATCCGGAATGTGAGCCCATGCTTCACTACCAAATAGACGGAAGTGACTTACATCAGGTTTAGTTTTACTCCATGCTTCTTCTGGTGTTATAACTTGTAATGCTTTAGTGGGGGTGCGATTAACTATGTAATTTGTACAATTAATGGCTTCAGCCCAAAATTGAAGACTTAGTACCTTAGATTGGATCATACAATTAGCCATTTCTTTTAAAGTGTGGTTCTTCCGCTCAGCTACACCATTTTGTTGTGGTGTATATGGAACAGTGTGTTGTTGTTGGATGCCTTGTTCAGTACAGATAGTAGTGAACTTATTGTTAACATATTCTCCTCCATTGTCAGATCTTAACTTAATAATTTGATGACCATATTGTTTTTCCACAAGGGCCTTGTAGGCCAAAAACATGTTAAATACTATGCTCTTAAGTTTTAGGAAATAAACCTAAGTGCATCTAGTGTAATCATCAATGAAGGTTAAGAAATATTTGAAACCAGAAAAGGAAGCAGATGGAAGAGGACCACACAAGTCACTATGCACAAGCTCCAAGGGAATCGAGGTGTGCCAAGAGGCACGTTTGTCAAAACTGTCCCGATGATGTTTTCCAAGTACACAACCGGAGCAAACACCATCCCTGCAAGATACCATCGAAAGACCTGTCACCATATTTTCTTTACATAGTGTTTGCAATGAGCGATAATTTAAGTGACCAAATAGATCATGCCAAAGATTACTCAAGTTATCACTATGAGCAACAAAAACTGAAGGGAAAGGTGATGACCCAAAGTTATTAAACTTGTACAACCTGGTAATATCATCAACAATTCCGATAGCTAGGACCTATTGAGAATCTTTAAAATCCTCGATTACAACTTGGTGAGGTGTAAAGGTCACAGTTTTACCTTCACCAGAATGAGTGATCTGATAGACTGCTAACAAATTGCAGGAAATTCTTGGAACACATAGTACATCACTAAAATGACCATTATCTACTGGAACTGTTCCATCTCCTACAACACTTAGAGATCTATCATCACCAACAAATATTTGTTTGGTGTTACATTCATGCATAGTAGAAAAGATGGCTTGGCCCTTAGCCATATGATAAGATGCTCCAGAATCAATGAGCCATTCATTTGAAGTAGAAGAAGAAGATGCATGATAAGAATAACCAGAAGCACAAAGTGCATGTCCATGAGAGGCAGATTCTGAAGACGAATCTAGGCTGATGTGGTGCTTCTTCATTGCTACTTCCAAGGCTGTTATCTTCTTGAAACACTTAGATTCATCATGATTATCTTTCCTGCAATAGTTGCAATGACGCTCAGTCTTCTTTCCTTTTGGCTTGGATCCTTTATCATTTTTTAAAGAAGGAGCTAACTGAGAGGGTTTGGGACCCTTGTTTGACTTATTATTGCGAAAATATTGTTTTTTAGGAGGCTTAGACTTTTCTTTATGTTGGGTCAATAAGGATTTCCCAGATGTATTTGCATTGTTGATTATTCCAAGATGAATGAGTTTATCTTGTTATCTAATCAAGGAATCACAAAAGGATTCAAGACTAGGATCTTGATAGCTAGCTGCATTCAAGGATGCTTTCATGGAGTAAAATGTAGATACAAAAACAGAATATGCAGGTTCAAGTTTGGAAAGAATATGATAAATGCATTGTTTGTCTTCCCTCTCAATCTTACATTCTGCACATAAGAGTTTAAGAGTTTTGTACTTAGATAAATAATCTTGAATGCATGAAAAGTCACTTGGATTTAAAGAAATCAACTCATTTTTGAGTTGGTGACCTTGAATTTCAATGTGTTTACCAAACGCAGATTCCAACTTGTCCCAAGCAGCATTAAGTTCAACAATTCCAGATATGTGGAATCACAAATCGGTAGAGATTGACATCCCAATCAATCCACGAGCTTCATCACATCTATTTGCCCATTTTATTTTCTTATCATCATCAGTGGGTGCTATTTATTTCCCTGAGATAATTCTGAAAAGTCTCCTACTTCGTAGAACATCCTCCATACGAGATTTCCATGAGAAATAGCTGGAACTGTTAAGTAGAATATCACAAGGGGCAGCCATATTTGTAAATTAATGGTTGTAAAAGTAGAAACCAATAGTCAGGATGTGAAGAGCTCAAAAAAATAGGCGGTTTAAAAAAAAACAGCACTGAAAACTGACTCTGTATGATGAAGTTATGCTTGAACAAAGAAATTTTTGAAGATGTCCCCAATAGAGACGTGGCAGCTAGAGAATGTCTAGCGAAAAAAAAGAACCCCTCTCTTCCCAAGATGAACCTTTTGACAAGCACTTTACAAGAAAGTTTCTTTAAGTGAACCAATTTTACAATGATATTACTTTTAAATAGTGCAACAATAATAAAAAAAACTTAAGTGACTCACTTGCATTTTTATTTTTTATTATTTAAGTGAGATGCACTTTTACAATAAAATAACTTGAAAATAGAAATTGCATGCACTTTTTCTTTTAAAATTAACTTCCAGACTTGAACTCAAGACCTATTAAGGAATAAAGCAACTTTGAACCAAGTGAGATAGATTAAAAGGTATGTAAAATATGGGAATGAGGAAGGGAGTTTTTTTTTTTTTTTACTCTTCTTGCTCGGTTTGCGTGCTTGCCCTTTTTCCTTCAGATCTGATGAAATACGCATTTATGGAGCAACCAGGAACCATTTTCGATCAAACGAAAACTATTTCCAAATGGAAACGATGCTTCAGATGCAATGGAACACCTCCCACAGCCCAGAAATGCACAAAAATACAAGAACTAGAAACCCTTTCAAGTTTCGGCAACAGTAGTTCAAGATATAGATCATAACCGGAAGCGGCACTTCATAAAAGCTCTGATACCATGTTTGGGTACACAGGGTACTACCAAAGGACCGAACACCAAGAGAAGCCACTTCACACGAACAAATCATAGATCAACACACCGATGTTTTGACATGGTTTAAACCCTCTTGAGGGAAACACTCCACGGCCCCAGCCAAATAGCTTCTATGGGACAATTTATTATGCAAAGAAAGAAAGTTACAAATGAGCTTCTCATAATCGATCAGCTAAACAATGACCCTCCATGCTCTTTAAATAGAGATCATGGACCAATCAGATGTTAATCCACAGATCAAGGTTAGGTTTGATCTAAGAGAAGTTGAGCCATCGGATTACTCTATGTTGGGAACATATCGTGACCGTCGGATTAAGTATTTACAAATGCATACTAATGCATACTAAAGAAACACACTATCCCTAACAGATATATTACACAAGTTGATCTTAACTAACAACTAAGTGTCTAAATATCCTAACAACTGATTGGGACTGCAGCGAGGGCTTGGGGGGTCTGAGAATTGGGTTTATCGCCTTCAAATTTTGCAAGATTCTTAGAATCAAGCCATACAGGATCTAAAAGGTAAGACCCAAAATTATTCATAGGTTCTCCTCCTAGGCTTAGGTATGACTCAGATTTTGTTCTTGATAAAGGCTTACTAATATCAATTTCTATATCCAATTCTTGAAAAATAGATGCACCTTCTAAAAAAAGAAACAGTCTCAATGCTAGGAGCACTAGCCCGATCTTTCACAGTTTTTCGTCTAAGTAGACTTTCAGGGTTATCCACTCCTAACAGGATTTCAGGGAAAGGGTTACCTCTTATATGAATCTTTCTCAACGCCAAGATTCCTTTTGAAATTTTCTCAGTAGTATGTTTTGGCGTACTGATCTTTCTCCACTGGATTCTTCTTGAATTGTCTGATCTTTGTAAGTGGAGTCACCAAGGAAAAATTCTTTGACCTTCTTGAAACTACGAAAACCTCTGTTTGCCCACATGGATTTCTCTTATTCTTTGAAATTCGGATGCATATATCGTTCTCCCAGCGATTGATAAAACCAATCATGCTCCCCAGCAACGATGCCAATTTGTTAACACCAAAACTGACCCCCAAGGTTGAAAGAGGGTAATCTCGGGTAACCACTAACCAATCTTTGGTTTACGCTTCTGATCAAACATAAACAGAGAGTTCTCTCTCTACGACCTCGTGAAACAACTGGAATAATCAAGATTGTCAATAATGAAAAAGGAACACCAGCATTCATGGCTAAGATATTCAATTAAAAACATTATATGGAAGATAAGATTTCTGTTTTGGAATGAAGAAAAAAGGATTCAAGAACCATTTGGTTGAAAACACATGAATTTCATTTGGGCAATGGAGTCACCTTTAACAAGTTCTGGAAAGAAGTATTCACAAAGATTCTGCAAACGCATTCACAAGGGCGAGGTAGCAAGCATCTAGTAGTCAAAGAGCTTTAATTTGTGGAATATAAGAGAAAAGAAACAGTCCATCAATGTAAGGAATCTAACAAGGATGAATCCTACATCAACTTTAGCAGAATATATTTGGTGAAATAGTTGGAATAAGCTAAGCATAGCATAATCTCTATGAATTCTACTTAACTGTTACCTTGATCCAAGCATGAAGGAAATAACACAGAATGGAATAAAAAAGAGAGAAACACATTTGTACATGGGAAAAAAGGAAGGTACAGACTACTAGACTGATTACACAATAATCCTTGTCAAAACGCAGGCTTCACCTCTGTAATTTCTATCAAAGAAAACTCCAAGAAAAAGTCTTACAAATTGATCATCAAAACACAAATATTTTTTTCATAAGATTTCCAACCCTTGTGCCTTCGATTACAAATGTATATATATATATCTTCGAGCTCGAGGCTCGACTCCTTCAAAATAGAAAACAGTTACGACCATATGCCATCTCATCAAAAATTGGTTTGCCGTGACTATTTTCAAACAAAAAACAGGTAGAGCCATCCTAACTATTTTTTACATTTGTCGGTATTATTACTGAATGGAATTTGACATCATAGTAAAGTAAATATATTAAGCATAGCAGTTCTAGCTGGCTATCCATTTAGCTTCCTCAAAAAATATTACATATGAGTCATGTCTCAAACAGACTGATTAAGATAAGGAATGGAATATTACAGACATAGGATTGTTTTAACCCTAGGTTTGCAAAAGACCTTGCGAGTCAAAGAAATATTCCACTTTCAATGAGCAGTTGGACTTTGATGCGCCCTATGGCAGGATAGGTGTCGTTTCCTTAGTGGAGAGTACAAAATCGTGAACTATTTCTGCACCCAGTTGGCCGCTCTGCTTGATTTCGTGTTTCTACTTCTTCATTCTTTAACGTTTTCCTTTGGACACTTGTCGTCCATCAGGCTGCTCGTCTTCGTTGGAAAAACTGGATTCTATGAGGTCAAATACCATAAGAGGTGGAGGATTAGAATCTTCCTCCATCTCATCCCACACTTGTTCTGGCATGCATACCACCTCACATTTCTGCCTTTTCTCCATGAGCCAATAGTAACTAAGAAGATGATCGAACCGCCAGGTGCACCATCTTTATGTTGTACCAACTATAGATAAAAGACGTGAAAACCTTATTCATAATTGTTGTGATGATGACGGCAGCTTCCGCATGCTCAACGATGTTGTCCCAGATAGACGGTGTAGGCAATGATGATGGAAAAAGTGCCTTCCATCATGCTGGTAATCCTCTAGGATATCACTCGGCCTTGCAGGTCCTTCCTTCTAACATCTCTCATGTGACAATACTTAATCTCATTATTTCCCACATGCTCTGAAATACGTGGGTCACATTACCTCTATCATCTTTCGAGCCCACCTCCAATCTATGCAAGGGGATTTTTCCCTTTTCACTCCTCCTTTACAAACTTTCTCTGGTCTCCTCCTGTTTGCCAACTTCCCAGTCATAAGCATCTAGCACCTTTGTGATGCATATAATCCTTTGAAAACTTCAATCTTTATCTTAGTAAGGTTGGGATCTAGATCTTCTCCACCTGCTTGTTCCAACCCTTCCCATTTATCCGAAAACTGGGCCAGAAGCTATTAATACTAGGGAAAAATGTTACCTGTGGAAGGATACCTTTAGCCATAAATTCTCCCATATTAGGTTTTAATCTCGACCCACCTATGTTTTTGGATAGACCAACCACTAGTTTGGACATTCAGGAAGTCATGGAAATTATCCCTAATGCCCAGGTCGGGCCCATGGTGAGGAATTACAAAGGCCCAATGACCTTTGGACGAACTTTGGAAAAACAAGGCAACCACTATTATTCTTGAGATGACCTCTGGGCCCACAAGGCCGAAGTCTTGAAGGATAGCTTCCTCGTAGGCCATTATAGCCCAGACTGAAACTGATATAGGGTCTTTCGGAGACTTCCCTGCTAGGGCGCGACCACACAACTTTCGCGTTTCGACCCAACTGCCTAGCGACCAGCCATCGAACTCCTGTACCGGCGCTAGAACATCACTTTTCTAGAAAAAACCCTTTATGTTCAGATAGGCCTCAGATAGGTTCAATCATAAGCAGTCGAGTAACTGCGTCAAAAATATTATCATCCCTATCCTCCAGGGAATTCCTAACTCTACTTGTGCTCACGACGGAACCTCTTTCCATGATTCTACTGAATTATCTACTTTACTAACGAGTTTCAGTCCAAAGGGCCTACCTGTTGCCAGCAAATTCTCTGGAATGCTTTTGTCGAAAGCCCCGTCGCCCTCGACGTCTCCCACCGATTGACAAGCTTCCGGACTTTGACAGTTTTCCAAACGAACAAATGTCTACAACACCCATTGAGGGTTTTATATAGAAATCTTCTTTACTTGACCATCGGTCTTATCCGCCACTTGTCCGACAATCCTGGCCGCTGATTTTTCACGTGTGACTTTCGACCGTCGGATCTAAACCTTTGTTTAATCTTCTGATGTGACATTTCTTCCTATCCTCCATCAGATCCTAGGTAGGGCCCAATATGCATCATTCCACCTCTACCACGTGTCCGCTGAGCACCATCGATATCTTCCAAAAATGGTTGTAGATACCACTTTCCTTCCCGCGATCACCTGTGGCGTTGACACCTGTCCAATGGTTTTAACCATTGCGACCACCTTCTTAGGTATATATCGTGTTGCTTCTCGATGAGACTAAGCTTGGACCATAGATATTGTTCCACTTTGCATCTACGGTGGAGATGAGCGACACATTTAATGTTCAACCTTTCCCTGACAACGGGTCCCACTGTTTGTTGTTTCTCACACCTTCCTTCATCTCCACACCGTGGATTGCTTTATGCCTCCACCAACCTGGTATCTCACGCCCTTGTGGTGGTTTTGTTTACTATTTCTCTTCCCACGATGAGCCCTCCAGTTGCCATCTATCTGGCGGTGTCATCCGTCGCTACCACCCTTTTGGTTATCCATCACGCAACTTCTCGACGAGATGAATCTTGGACTGTAGATCTTGCTTTGCTCTGCATCTACGGTGGTTCTCTTTCCGAGACTTAGTCCTTATAATACTTTAGTATGTCGGACTTAGGACTTGGGGTTATTTATTCGCTTAGAAGGATCCTTCACGTACTTCTTTGTGAATTTCTTATGGGGTATTCCCTCTTAGCCCTTTACATATTAATTTTCCCTATTATGGCCCTCAACCATGGAGGAAGACTGGGGCTTCAAGCCTTTATCAGGTATGTTTCTCCAACCCTATTCCTTTCACACTTGATGTTTATGAGGTGTAAAAATCAGGTGTTAACAATTGGTGAACCGCAGAATATGAGAAACAAGCCGACAGGGAGGTTGAGATGTGATCGACTACTGTAGCAGGGTCGGAAGGATAGAAAGTCAAGAAATTGTACCTGGTAGCCATTCAGGGTTGTTGAGGAATTTATTATAGTTATTGCGATTTGGTGAAAGACATGACAGGTGCCATCATGGACAGAGGCTGCGCAGCATGACTAGGAGTTGACAGTGCAAGTTTGCAGGATTTGGAAGGATCGACGAACATGTGGATGTGTGTCTCGGGGATTGCAACAGTCTCCAGAATTGCAGCAGCAGGGTAGAAGACGTAGGGAAGGATCATTAGGATCTTCAAACTTGGATGAGTGATATCAGAGAACAAAGCCGAGAGAAGTTGTGAAGAGTCACACCGGCCATAGAGAAGGAGTTGAGATCGAACCATAGCTCAGTGTTCAATGTTGAACCAGGAGAGGGTGAGGTCAACACACAGGGAGAACACACCATAGTTACTTCTAAGTTGTAAAGGCTGAGGACGACTGTAGTTAGTTATTTCTTTACAGTTATTCCGCATTGTAACCAAATTCAGAGAAGTAATATAAAGCCACTCATGGCATCCTGTTTTACACCTTGTTTGTGTAAGCATTGTGGTTTGTGTTGTGTGTATTGTTAAGCAAGAAAGTATTCCAATAAGGTGACCTGCGTCAGTTGGTATCAAAGCCCGAAAAGAAGTCCGGGTGCAGTTGGATGCGTGAGAGTTTTCAGCGGAGGCTGGAAAATGGCTCACAGAGGCATTAATGTCCAAGGATGAAGGACGCGTGGCGCAGCAGCAGTGACAGTGGATCGTGAGATGTTTGACAAATGCATTAGAACGATGCGCACTTTGATGAGTAAATCTGCAGCGATCAAAGAAAGCCAAAGGCGTGGTTGTATTCCTGATGCGTTAGACCACAGCGACGAGGAAGACGAGGAGGTGGAAGCTCGGGAAGCCACAGCAGAAGAGCTAGAAGAAAGACTCATCAAGCTTCTGACAGATATGAGAGGTCGAGTGAAGATAGATGTGTGTACGTACTCAGGAATCCTGGACCCAGAAGATTTGATCGACTGGTTCAGAGAGATGGAGAAATACTTCGACGTAGAGCAGATCGAGGACCCTAAGCGAGTAAAGACTGCATGTCTGAGGTTTAAAGGTCATGCCTCATTGTGGTGGGACAATGTACAGGCTGATAGACTCAAGAAAGGCAAGGAGAAAATCAAGTCTTGGGACAGAATGGTTTCCAAATTGAAGGGAAAGTTCTTTCCAAATGACTATGTGATTTCCTTGTTCAGGAAGTTATAGAACTTTCAATAGAAAGAAATGACCGTGAAAGAGTAAAAGGAGGAGTTCTACCAATTGTCGATTCGTTCAGGACAAACTGATGAAGGAGAAGAAGCTGTCTCTAGATATGTGAATGGCTTGAAATATGCTATTCAGGACCAGCTGGGCATGTTGAGATTCAGAGCAGTCAGTGAAGCCTACCAGTTAGCTCTGAAGGCAGAAGAGAAACTGTCGAGGAAATCCATAGCGACTAGGGGAAAGATGACTGGTTAGGGTGCAAAAACTGTCTCCGCGAAAGGCCAAAGTAGTGGGTACAGGAGGGAAGGTGTCGAAGATAGCTGACACATAGAAGGGACATTGACGGGGAAAGCGCAAGAAAACCGATGCGATGGTCGTGAGAACCGCAGTCGAGGTGCGTATGGTTGAAATGGTCCATCCGACAAGAAAGGATCTAACAGACCAGCCATAATCTTTTACAAGTGTCAAGGAACGGGACATAAGGCATATGAGTGCCCAAAAAAATTACATGCTGTAGAGGAGTCGAAACCCAAACGTCGAAAGGATGAGCAAGTTGACGAGAGGGAAGAACCGACATCCGATAGCAGTGGAGGTGAGAAGAAGAAGAACCAAAATCTGGTGGTTCAGAGAGCCTTGATCCAGGAAGATCAACGTGACTTGATGGAACCAGCACAATAGAAGGCAATCTTTCAAACGAAGGTGCGGATCGGGGAATGGCGTTGCAAAACCATAGTTGATGGTGGAAGCACGGAGAATATTGTGTAGACAGAAGTCATCGACAAGATCGGGTTGAAGTGTCGAGAGTACCCACACCCCTACAAGATCTCATGGTTGCTGAAAGGACACCATGTCAGGGTGACCAGACAGTGCCTGATCAACTTCAGAGTTGAAGGATTAGAGGACAGCGTACTGTGCGATGTAGTTCCCATGGATGCATGCCATCTATTGTTAGGGAGGCCATGGCAATATGATCAGAAAATGATCTACGATGGTCGAGCCAACATAGTCACAGTGTGGAAGAATGGCATGAAGAGGAGTCTTAAGCGAAGGAGAGAAGAGCCAACCGACAATAGGGACGACGAGAACAATCTTTGGGAAAAGCGAGTGTTGATGAGCATCGTGAAGGAATTCCTCGCAGAAGAGAAGAGGCAGTCAGGATGTTTTGCGATCATTCTGAAAGGACCATATGTCCAAGGAATGACTAGGGAGGAAAACATTCCAGTCAAGATCGAGGAGTTGCTTGAAGAATTCAGGGACATAATGGCTGATGAAGAAAAGGGATTGCCACCGACAAGGAGCATATCCCATCAGATCGACTTGATTCCAGGGTCGAGTCTGCTAAACAAAGCACCATATAGGATGAGTCCGACAGGGGGACAGGAACTCAACCGATAGATCCAAGAGTTGTTGGACAGAGGATTGATCAGAGAAAGTATGAACCCATGTGCAGTACCAGCGGTACTGACACCGAAGAAGGGTGGGGAATGGAGAATGTGTACTGACTCCAGAGCCATCAATAGGATCACGATCAAGTATCGGTTTCCATTGCCGAGGGTGGATGACTTGATGGATTGCCTAAGTGGAGCGACATACTTCACAAAAATAGACCTGAAGAGTGGATATCACCAGATTAGGGTCAGAGAAGGAGATGAATGGAAGACAACATTCAAAACAAAAGAAGGGTTGTACGAGTGGTTAGTCATGCCATTTGGGTTGAGTAATGCACCCAACACATTCATGAGATCGATGAATGAAGTGTTGAAACCATTTCTAGGAAAGTTTGTCATAGCCTATTTAGATGACATTCTGATTTTCAGTCGAACCAAGGCAGAACACTTGGAACACGTTCGACAAGTATTGCAGAAATTGCAGGAAGAGAAGGTGATGGTAAATCTACAAAAGAGTTTCTTTGTGAAGAAGGAATTGGTGTACTTGGGATTTTTAATCTTGGGTAAAGGGTTGGTGATGGACTTGGAGAAGGTGAAGTCAATAGTTGATTGGCCAGAACCGACAAGTACGACTGGAGTGAGAAGTTTCCATGGACTTGCTAGTTTCTACAGGAAGTTCATTCGGGGATTCAGTCGAATTTGTGCACCACTGAGAGAATGCATGAGAAAGGGTGACTTCAAGTGGACGGATGAAGCCCAGAAAGCTTTTGACGAGTTGAAGGAAAAGGTCACTGAGAGCCCAGTGTTGGTGCTACCATACTTTGACAAAGTTTTCCAGGTCGATTGTGATGCAAGTGGAACAGCAATTGGAGCAGTGTTGAGCCAGGAGGGCCGACCAATTGCATTCTTTAGTGAAAAGATGAATGGAGTGAAGCATAAGTATTCATTCTATGACCAAGAATTTTATGCTATCATTCAAGCATTCAATAAGTGGAGGCTTTATCTGTTTCCCAAGGAATTTGTGTTATACACAGATCACCAAGCACTGAGGTATTTGAACACTGAGTCGAAATTGGATCAGAGACACATGAAGTGGGTGGAGCTACTTCATAGATATACATTCGTGTTGCGACATAGGTCAGGAAAGTCGAATAAAGTTGCCGACGCATTCAGAAGGAGAGTTGCGGTATTGAGCATGATGACAGTTCAGGCAACAGGGACAGAGTCGATAAAGACGGAGTATGAGATGGATGAAGATTTTGCGAAAGCATGGAAGGCTTGTTGTGAACCTTGGAGCAGCGACAGAATTCCATATTTGAGTTACTTCATCCAAGATGGCTATCTGTTTAGGGGAAGTCAGTTGTGTATTCCTAGAGGATCAGTAAGAGAGAACCTAATCCGAGAGTTTCATAATGGCGGGTTAGCAGGACACTTTGGCATCGACAAGACCAAAGAACTAGTTGACAAGAAGTATTTCTGGCCAAGAATGTCGACAGATGTCAGAAGATGGGTTCGACAATGTCAAGTTTGTCAGTTGGAAAAAGGAAGGAGTAAGAACACATGGTTGTATACACCATTGCCGGTACCAGAAAACCCTTGGGAGCATCTCAGCATGGATTTTGTGTTAGGATTACCAAAGACTCAGCAGGGGAGTGACTCAATATTTGTTGTAGTCGACATATTTTCAAAGATGGCACATTTCATACCATGTAAGAAGACAAGTGATGCCACAAGGATTGCTGTACTATTCTTCAAGGAGATCGTCAGATTGCATGGGTTTCCAAAGAGTATCACATCAGATCAGGATACAAAATTCATGGGGCATTTCTGGAGAACACTATGGAAGAAACTGGACACGAAGTTGCAGTTTAGTTTGGTGCAACATCCACAGACGGACGGACAGACCAAGGTGGTCAACAGAAGTTTGGGAAACCTTCTGAGATGTCTAGCTGCAGACAGACCCAAGCAGTGGGAGAATGTGTTAGCACAAGCGGAGTTTGCATACAACAATTCTGTGAATCAGTCGACGTGATTGAGTCCATTCCAGGTTGTTCAGAGGAGAAGCCACACGTAGTGGTGGATTTGGTCGAGTTGCCAACAGAAACCAGGAAGAGCGGGGATGCAGAATCGTTCGCAGAACATATGCAGGAAGTTCATGAAAATGTGCGAAAGCGCATAGAGAAGAGTAATGCAGCATATAAGTTGAGGGCTGACAGGAAAAAGAGGCTACAATCGTTCTAGGAAGGGGACTTAGTCCATGCATACTTACGGAAGGAAAGATTTCCAATAGGAACATACATCAAGTTGAAGCTGAAAAAGATAGGACCATGCAGGATTCTGAAGAAGATTTCAGACAATGCTTATGTGTTGGAATTGCCTGAAGCCTTGAACATTTCAGCAATGTTCAACGTCTCAAACCTGTACAAATTTGAAAAAGGGTCATGCAGCAGAAGAAAAGAAGTGATAAGCATCGACTGGACAGAGCAGATTCTAGACTGACATAAAGAGAAGATCACAGAATTAATCGAAGAACGCGAAGTGGGGCATACTTGTAGATCACGAATGAAGGAATACTTAGTGCGATGGACAAATGATGAGTTGCAGGAAGCGATGTGGATATCCGAACAGGAGTTCAGGAGACTGATGGAGCAGTCGAATTATTTTTCACCTGGGGTGTTTGATGCAGGAGCATCGAAGCCTAGGCAGATCAGTCAAAGTTGATCGACAAAGGGGAGCCGACCAGCGGGGTTTCCGATGACCACTGGTGCGGGGAGCAGGTTGACTTGTCGAAGTCAACAAGTCGAATAGAAATAGTCGAAGTGCGACCGACTGAAGCAACACAACGGATGTTGCGATTGGTCAAGAATCGACAAGAATTAGTCAGTAGGCGACAAGTGAAAGGAGTAAGACGTCAAGTAGTTGATGAGTGGTCGAACTATGACGCGACAGGTTTTGGAGGAGCGAAGCGCGGAGGAAGGGTAGGACTAGAAAACCACAGAAGATGAGAAACAAGCCGACAGGGAGGTCGAGATGTGATCGACTACTGTAGCAGGGTCGAAAAGATAGAAAGTCAAGAAACTGTACCTGGTAGCCATTCAGGGTTGCTGAGGAATTTATTACAGTTATTGTGAGTTGGTGAAAGACATGATAGGTGCCGTCATGGACAGAGGCTGTGTAGCATGGCTAGGAGCTGACAGTGAAGGTTCGCAGGATTTGGAAGGAATGGCGAACAGGTGGATGCGTGTCTCGGGGATTGTAGCAGTCTCAAGAATTGCAGCAGCAGGGTAGAAGACGTAGGGGAGGATCATTAGGATCTTCAGTATTGGATGAGAGATATCAGAGAACAGAGCCGAGAGAAGTTGTGAAGAATCACACCGGTCGTAGAGAAGGAGTTGAGATCAAACCATAGCTCAGTGTTCAGTGTTGAACCAGGAGAGGGTGAGGTCGACATACAGGGAGAACACACCACAGTTACTTCTAAGTTGTAACGGCGGAGGCCAAATGTAGTTAGTTATTTCTTTACAGTTATTCCGCATTGTAACCGAATTCAGAGAAGTAATATAAAGCCACTTCTGGCATCCTGTTTTACACCTTGTTTGTGTAAGCATTGTGGTTTGTGTCGTGTGTATTGTTAAGTAGTATTCTAGTAAGGTGACTTGCATCAGATTTATTTAATTAAATTAAATTATATTAGTTTAGTTAATTAGTTTAAGTTCTCTTTAATTTGTAATCTAGAATATTTTAAATTCTTATTTTGTAGTTTTTATTTTCTTTTTATTCTTCTTTTTATCCTATGGATTGTATTTATTTATTTCTTTTTTTTTCTTTGCAATTTAGTTTTCAGATTTGTTCTACATATTTTTAAATTTTTGGATTGCAGATTTATATTAGATTTAATGTGCATGTCTACTTGCATTTTAGATTAGACTTTATGTAGTTTATTTTTGTCTCGTTCAACATTGTGAATCTGTTCTAAACGAGCTCTATCTATTTTGATAAACATTCTGAATCAAATCATTGCTTGCTTTTATTTGCAATTCCATTTTTTAATTGTCTGAACATAGGTTCGAACGTAGGTTCGAATGTAGGTCTGAATGCAGGTTTGAATGCAGGTTTGAATGCAGTTTCGAATTCTGATCTGAATGTAGGGTTGAATGGCATAAAATTATTTCAAAAGTGCTATTTTTATGTGGATTGAATCCCCCACTATTTACAGAGTATTATTCACTGTAATTTATTTACTCTTCATATGTATTAATCTCATTAACACTATGCAGGTGATTGTATGCATTAGATCATGTGAATTTTATAAATAAATAAAGCTACAATACATAAATCTATTATACCCTACTTTGAATTTTGAAGAAATTTAATTTATGTTGCATTGAAGTGTTTTACACCCTGAATTGAAATATTTTATACCCTGCGTTGAAGTGTGGATGAATTAATGATAAAGTATATTTCTACATTTAGCATAGAGTTTTTATTAATGTTTATTTCAATCCACTTTAGATTTTAGTTTAATGAAAATTTTGTTATTTAGTGTTAGTTTTATTTAGTGTTAATTTCTAAATGAGAGGAGTTTGATTTAAAATGTTTAGTTTGTAGTTTATAATTAATTTAATGGTTTTGTTTTATAATTTGTAATTTAAGTTTTATTTTAAAATCCGGATTTATCATAGATTTTATTTTTTGGTAATTTATAGTTTACTTGTGTGGATTTTATAGGTTGATTGCTCATCTTTTCCTTGAATTGGATGTTTAATAGAATAGAGTCTTTTAATTTGATGTATTAATTCTTTTTAGCGATTTAATTATTTAGTTTTTATTTCATTTGATTCCTAGTTACATGTTATAAGTAATTTAATAGTTGTCCCTTAATTTTAGAATTGTTATTTATTAGCTTTTCAATTACAATTGGTTTGTAATTCACAGTTAGTTTATATTTTTAAATTGGTTCATAGACTAGCACACACTTTGCAATTTAATAAATGATTTATATTCATAGCTCATAGTTTTGCGATTGAAGTTAGTTTATTAGCATTAGGTTAGGTTAGACTAGATTAGGTTAACCTTCAACCCTGCACATACATTGCTTGTACCTCAAAGCTTACGAGCCCCAGGTTGACAATTTAATATTGGGAATTAATTAACACATAAATTTTACCAACATTTTGGCGCCATTGCCGAGGAGGTGCTAAAGGGGTTGAAGTGTAGGTAGATAGGTTGCCTTTACATTACACAACAAGGGGGAGGGGAAATGGTAAGACGCAAACACAATCTCACTACGGATTTCTCATAGTGTAATAGCCTGACGCATTCACTTTAATGGGTCTCCCCGAAGCCTTGTTGTTCCTTTTTCGCACAAGTGTGTTTACTTTACACAACGTTTGATTTATTTCCCTTAGGTGTACTTTTCTTTCTGCAAACGTAGATAGTTTACTTATCATAGTTAGGTGTACTTTTCTGCCCGCAAACGTAGATAGTTTACTTTCCCATAGTTAGGTGTACTTTTTCACAAATATAGATAATTTACTTTCCCTTAGTTTAATTTCATGTACGTGTACTTTTATTTTGTAAATTTAGGTATTTTTCTTTCCCGCAATTTACTCTTATGCAAGTGTGATTTTCTTTATGTACATTTGAGTGTGTTTACTTTCCGCAAGTTAATTTCATGTAGGTGTTTCATTTCATAAAAGTGTGGTATGTTTAATTTGCAAATTCATTTTAGTAGTAGATAGTATTAAATAGAATCTTTAAAACACATAAAAAAAATTGGGTGTTGTAAGAACCCTATACACTAATCCTTGCATGAAGCAGGACCTACCGACCATGACATGGATTCGAAGGTGACTATTAGTATGAGAGAATTCTCTCAAATCCTAGTAGTAGCTGGGATCTCAATTTCTTCTTCTCAAGAAGAACATATCTTGACAAAAGTAAAGAATTTATCTACCTCTCTAGAAATAATAGAAGAACCGCAGTCCCATGAGCTACAAACTGACTCTCCTTGCCAATTTACCAAGGAAACCGAAAACATGGAGACTACATTTGATGGAGAGAGACTTGAAATTGAAGAGTTCTCCACATATCTATCGACAAATCCTCCAGGTACTTCCTGTTGATGTATTTGTAACTTCGGAATGTATTTCACCCATGTATATTGTACTCCTATAGAGATGGCATTATTCCTCTATACAGAAGTGTCAACATTTGTATTGACAAGTGTCACAAGTGTCACAACTTGCACGTGATGGGTTATTAGAACACCAAATGTGGGGTCGGCCCTGATTAGTATTACCATGGGTTATTAGACTGAGTTAGACAAGTCATCCCTGCTAGTTTATTAGGCAAGTCGGGTCATGTATAAATAGAGTGCGAGAGGCACTCTATTTGATCACTTCATTATTCACTTCTACACTCATTAGAAAGTGGCGCACAAGTGAGGAAGGAGGAGTAGCTGCTAGGAGGACTATGTCTTGTACTTGGGTTGTATCATTGCTCTTTCTATCTCTAAGGAAGTTGTGGGGTTTTTCACCTTTATGGTTTTCCCCAAGGAAATTATGTGTGTCTATTGTCTTATGTGATTGCTTGTTGTGATTGATATGATTGATATGCTGTACATGTTATTCTCTCAGTAAATATCCTAGAGTATATTGAATTGATGCTAAAAAAATTAACACGGTATCAGAGCTAACCTAAGAAGAAGACACTCAGCAGTTGCAGAAGCTAGGGATTCTTGTTTTTGGGGTTTCTCTCCATAGATATTGAAAGGAAGGAGGCTAGATTGACTCTCCTTAGCAAGGCGCATCTTTCTGTCCAATCAGAATTCAATTCTGAGCACTTTCAGTTTTGGCCCTAAAAATTATGGTTTTTCACAAAAAGTGGAATTTCTGAAATCTGAGACCATGGCTAGAAGCGCCTTGGAAAAATCAAATTTTAGAGCTTTGGATCAAACTTTTTGGTTGGGTGAAGCTCCGGGAAAATCAAACCCTAGTTTGGGATCCTCTCTAATGAAGCCAGAAATTAGGGTTTATGCAAAAGTTGGAATTTCTGAAATCTGAGACCATGGCTGGAAACTCCTCTGAAAAATAAAAGTTTAGAGACCAAGATTGAACTTTTTGGATGGGTGAAGCTCCAGGAAAATCAAACCTTAATTCAGGGTTCTCCTTAGTGAATGTGGAAGTTTGAAAAGCAAATTTGAGGGGTGAAGCTTTGCAGTTTTCAAATTCTGAGTATACTAGCTTGATCAACTCATCAAGGCGCATCTTTCTATCCTTTTAGAAATTTGAAATTCACATTTTGAATATTTAGGGTTTCTCTAACAAACCCTAATCTAGCTCCATATCTAGTTTTTAGCAAATCAAGTGGTAAGACCTAAATATTTTATTTCCATTTGAGTTTCTTATTAAAATGTCTCACCACACCAAGCTTGAGGATAAGCTTGAAGGGGCTGATAACTTCTGAGCATGGAAGTATAGGATTGGGTTAATCTTGGAAGAAAATGAATTAGATACTTACATAAGTGAAGAGGTCCGTGTCCTAGAGGGAGAAGACGATAAGGCCTTACATAAGAAGAACTTGGTCAAAGCCAACAGAATCATTGCTGATTCTATTAAGGACTATCTCATACCGCATGTGTCCTCCCTAAGGACACCTAAGGAGATGTTTGATTCCTTGACCAAGCTATTTAAAGCGAAGAACATAAATCGGATGATGACATTGAGGAGTCAACTAAAGAACATCCAGATCCAGAATGCAGAGACCATGCAGTCTTACTCTTCAAGGCTCTCCCAGATAAAAGAACAACTTGAAGCTATAGAGAATGGAGAAGTGGCAATGACCACTCTTAATGGCCTTCCTAGGTCATGGGATTCCTTCATCCAAGGAATTTGTGTTAGGAAGAAACTTATCTCTTTCAGCAAGCTGTGAGAAGAATGCTCATAGGAAGAAGCTTGGATTATAGCTCGAGAAGAAAAGATGGGGAATGAATATCAAGCTCTCACAGTGTTGACGTCCATTTTGTCACCATTTTTTATCATCTAATCTACTCGAAATAGCGCTATTTCTATCGTTTTTGCTATAGTAAGTTGTTTTCTTTGCCATTCAGCCCTTCAAATAGTCCAAGTATGCACATATTTACTTACTATGCAAATCTTGTTTATATTTCGTTATATTATGATTTGTTTACGTTCAAATGACATTTTCTGGACATAATTGACGTTTATGTTTTAATTTGCAGGCTGCATTTTTCAAATAACCTTTCATTCAGACCGCGTGCTTACGTTGCTAAGTTCAAATGTGTTCAGCTCATCGTTCAGCCTTCCGTTCAGCTCGCAAAATCCATGATTGGCATATCTCAGACCGCTAAATGCAAAAAGCAGCACGTGGGTTCTGTTTGCCATGCAATGGGCATGGTTAATGAGCCATGGTTCCAGAACATCCGCTCCTATACTTGCTAAACGTGACAATCCATCCCACATCTTCATCAACACGCCAAGCCTCGATTTGTTTGCGCATTCAGCCGAGGATCAACCACGCCTGTTCTTGACTGCTCACACCATTGTTCTGGAAGGAGTCCGGCCTGTCCAGGCTTAGTTTTCTAATGTAACTCCTTTGCCCACATCGACGCTCCAGCACGTGCTTCTACCCATGTTTTGAGGAAACGAATGCTCAACTGTTTGTGTTGGGTAGGATCGACCCCGTGAAGCCTGTAGATAACCTTTGTGTTGTCGTGAGTCACTTAAAGTAGCTGTTTACAATCTTAAAAACCTCTATTTTTAGAGAGGTCAAATCTGTCGACCCTCTCTCCCATTGTAACTTATAAATACATACCTATTATGGAGAAAAAGAGATCAGATAGCATAGGGGAGATAGACAGAGATAGATAGGGCAATACCCATTGTAACTTATAAATACATACACTGTAATTTTCTCAGTTAATGGAGGTAGCAATACGTTGATGCTCTGCTGATAGTGATTAAGCCGAATTAGTTTCACCTCTGATTGCTGGGAAGGGCCCCTCATCAACCGAAGGTTTTGTTTATCTTTTTCTGCATTTCTTGTCTTGCAAATAGCTTGTTTATTTTCCTCTGTGTGTAATCAACTTCATTTTCCTGTATATTTCATCTTCTTCATTCCTCCGTAATTAATATTCTGTTGTTAATATAATCTCCCTTCTTCTAAGCTAGGGATGGTCGACCAATAGTTTAATAATTTGTAGTTTGTTTCCAATTCTTCTTTCATCATTTTAGTTATATATTGCTTCCAAATTCCTCTATAGTTCGCCTTAGCCTCTTTTTCTTCTGCTATGTTAGTCTTTCTTCCTATTGCTGTAGGTTAACTCTCTCTTCTTCCATGATCTGTAGATTAACTATTGCTGCAAATTCTTCCTTAGTTAGCATTAGTTTCCTTAGTTTCTTCCTCTCTGATTAGTTTTTCTTCCTTTGTAGCTGTAGGTTACTTCTATCTCCCATCATCAATTTTCTTCTTACATAGTATAGAGATAATTCTTATTAGATAACGATTAGAGTAATTAACTTCTTGTTAGTTTAGCCTCTACTTAATCTCTCCATTGATTCCTTTGCATTGTAGGATCATATGCATAAAACCAGCTGGTAATTAAATCATCCAAAATTATTCTTTTCCTTAGTTTAACTCAGTTTCCTCTATTCGGACTGTCATTCGGACTGCCATTCAGACAGGCGTTCCGATCGTCATTCGGACCTGTGTATTTTTTGCATTATTTTAGGCCTTTTTCAAAATCCACTTTCTTCTATTAATCAATCATAATTCATCTTACTCGTAATTAATGGTTTTAGATGTAATTTAACTCTTGTTTTATGTTATTTAGATTTCTTAATTAAACTTCATCATTATTTCCCCCTTTCTCCTCCTTCTTCTTAAACTTTCTTCTCAACCTTCTTCCAAACTTCAGTTTTAATATCTAATTTGCTAATTGGTTACTGTTCAAAATTTATTAATCTTATTTCTAGATAGTTTATTTTTCTATTAATAATTAACAGTTCTATTTTCTAAGTTGTTTTAGCTTGATAGTTTTAGTTTGTTTATCATAGGTGTAGTTTCCGTTCAGCGAAATAATGAAAATGTTCATGTTTGAAGATTTGGATTAATAATCAATATCTTTATCAAGTTTTCTACTTGCTTCATTTGTTAATCAGTTTCTTGTTTTCATAGATAGAATAAATTCTTGCATTTGAATTCTGAAAGTCATGCGAGTAGTTTAAAATCATATAGTTGCATGTTAGCACATTTGCATCTTTACTCAGCTTAGGATAGTTCAAGCCTTTAATCTTGCACATATAGTGATTGAATCTCATAAGCTCCCTCCCCGGGTTGACAATTTAAATATTGGAATTATTTAACACATAATAAACACCAACATTTTGGTACCATTGTCGGGGAGGTGCTAAAGGGATTCGAGTCTAGGTAGATAGGAGTAGATAGGTTTCCTTTACATTACACAGCAAGGGGGAGGGGAAATGGTAATACGCAAAGACGACCTCACTACATATTTCCCATATTGTTATAGCCTGACACACCCACTTTAGTGGGTTTCCCCAAAGCCTTGTTGTTCCTTTCCGCACAAGTGTGATTTCCTCTCTATACATTTGAGTATGTAATTTTCCACAATTTATTTCGTAAAGTTTGCCTTCCTTCTTTTCAAGTGTGTTATTCTTTCAGCAAGTGTGGTGTGTAGTTCGTAAATTTGTTTTATAGAAAGTATTTTAAAAAAACACATAAAAAAAAAGAAAATTTTGGTGCTGTAAGAACCCCAGGACTAACCCCTGTGTAAGGCAGAACCTACCAGCCGATGACAAGGATTCAAAGGTTCTTATCAGTATGAGAGAACTCTCTCAAATCCTAGCAGCAGCTGGGATATCAATATCTTCTTCTCAAGAAGAACACATCTTGACAAAAGTCAAGAATTTATCTACCTCTCCAGAAATAATAGAAGAACCACAGTTCCATGAGCTACAAACCAAATCTCCTTGCTAATCTACCAAGGAAACCGAAAACTTGGGGACTACATTTGATGGAGAGAGACTTGATGTTGAAAATTTCTCCACATATCTATCGACAGATCTCTCATGTACTCAAGCAATTGAACATTCAGAAGACGAGGATCTGCATGGCATGAGGAAGGAAGGTGAGTATCAGGATTACATTGAAAGATGGTTCCAAGAGGTAATGAGGCCACAATACCATTCCTTCATTCGAAACCTTCTGTTGCAAAATCAAGTAAGTTGGTTGATTCTCCACATCCAGGTAATCACTGATTTAAATTTTTCATATGTGGATATAGGTATGTTTTTCATTTTTCTTCGCACATGGTTACATTGGAAAAGTTCTTACACTTGAAGAATGAGTTTTTCTTTCTCTTAGATAGCATAGGATAGTATGTATATAAATAAAAAGTTGTATGTGGTTAGTTAGCTTTATATATTCATACAACTCCACTTTCTGTTTTCCTTTAAAACAAAAGAACTGAGAATAAGATCATGTTAATGACTAAACCAAAGCAATCTTACATCATACATGAATATTTCTTATTATACCAGTTACTCAAAGACCTACTTTAATTATTATGATGTCCACAAAGCTCAATCTTACACCTATGGACTCCTAGTTCATCCTGGACTCATTATCAAAACTTGTCTCTAAAGTACCTTTAAAAGGTAGCCTAAAAGCGAGTGATATTTTCTATTTTGTGGGGAACATTACTAAACTTTTATGAAGAAGATAGACTATGAAGTCAAAGAACAACTTTACGTTATTATCTTTTGACATTATCTATAATTTAGGCCATTATAGATAAAGTTGCTCATAAGGTTCATGCTAAAATATTGAATTATGTGTTTAGCAGGTTTAGCACACTCTAGTGCCAACCAACTTCCTTACAAATATATATATATATATATATATATATCATTATACGAAGCAAACCCGTCGGGGTACTGAACAGGCTCGCTGGTAGCGGGTCCATGCTAAGTAAAATCTTAAACAAGGAAGCTTAGTAAGTGCAAGTAAACCCGTTAGGGTACTGAATAGGCTCCGTGGCAGCAGGCTATGCTTGCATGGTACCATGATAAACCCGCTGGGGTACTGAACAGGCCTGCTGGCAGCGGGTCAATATCGGGTAAAAGCGGTTTGGTTAATGCATTGCTATTCACATAGCTCATAAAAAACCTGAGTATACAAACACATGTTTAGGCCAATTATTTATACTGTCATTAGATAATGGCTATAAGTTGGACTTGGACCCTGTCATCTAATTCAAACAAATACCTAGAAATGGGACCCACAATTATAGTAGATCTCACAAACTTTACAGTGAACCTTATCTATATTCTTTGGATGACAAGAGATCTTTACAATAAGTCATGGACGACTAGTTTTTCCTATGGCATTTTTCGCATCTCTTACACTATTATTCTTTATGTGGTCTTTATGAGCATAAACTGATGAATTTTCATGTATTGAAGAATTTGACTTAGTATGATATTGTTTTGGTCATATCATGAATACATCTTTTTCTCAAAAAGTTCTAGTTTTTAGAATAATGATTTTTTTTAGATTTTTCTGCTAATTGATGTTGATCTAGAGTGTTTACATAAGAAGCATACAACCCAGTATTAATTTGTTAATGGCCCGAAGACGTGCCATTCCTTCGGTTTGGGGGAGGATTCAAAATTATTTATATTTTTTATGTTTACTAGGATCCAGAATTGCTTCTATTTTTTATGTTTACTGATAATTCAATTAAAGTTCTTATACAATAATTTGTTGTTTCAGGAATAATGTAAGAAACATAAAAAAAAAATTGTTCTAATCCATGTTGAACAAAGAAGAGCTACTAAATATTTCAGAAAAGTAGGTTTACATCATCCTTTCGTGTGCTCGCAGCCTCAGAATTTTTCTACATAATTAGCAGCAATTAGATCCAGCAAGAACATCTTGTACAGATAAATGGTCTGTATGAAGGGTTGAATGAATCAAATGAATGATGATCCAAATGAAACCATAGCTTATAAAATCATGATTAAGTATGCTAAGGTAGTTAATTTTTGAAATTCTATTGATAAATATAATCACCTAACCATATCAGGAATTAATCAGATGTCATCTCTGCACACGATCTCATTCCTTTAATTCATCTCGACTTCACCCAATGAATCAATTAATCATGCATTATTGCGATTTTCAGAATTATTATCTAGTCATCATATGGTTTTAACTTTTCATTAAGTTATATGCGGAAAAAAAAAATCAATATGTGAACCATCATTTTATTAATTAAAGATCATCATGATTTTTAATGCACTATGTATAATCCCATGATGAAATTTTCTTTCAACTTGTCCAAAGTTTACTTTGGACATGGTTGAATATTTCACAAATCATATGAATTCATTAACGCATATATTTTTATTATGGTACATGTTTCAAAAATTCTGAATAAATGGCATGATCGTTTAATTGTGCCAAGTTTCTGTCTCATGATTTTTCAAACGTTCAATTGGACCTTGTTTTAAAACTGACCCCTGCTTGATCCTTACTATCACTCTGCTCACTCTCATCCTTTCCAAGTCCATCCAACCGCATCCACTTCTTCCTTATTTCTTTTTCTCTTTTCTTAGTGGGACCTGCCATATCTTCGGCTTGGGGGAGTGTTGACGACCATTTTGTCACCATTTTTTATCAGCTAATCTACTCGAAAATGGCGTTATTTCTATCATTTTTGCTATAGTAAGTTGTTTTATTTGCCATTCAGCCCTTCAAACAGACCAGGTATGCACCTATTTACTTACTATGCAAATATTGTTTATATTTCGTTATATTATGATTTGTTTATGTTCAAATGACATTTTCTGGACATAATTGACGTTTATGTTTTAATTTGTAGGCTGCGTTTTTCAAATAACCTTTCATTCAGACCGTGTGCTTACTTTGCTAAGTTCAAATGCATTCAGCTCATCATTCAGCCTTCCGTTCATCCCACAAAATCCACGATTGGCATATCTTAGACCATTAAATGCAAAAAGGGGCACGTGGGTTCTGTTTGCCACACAATGGGCATGGTTAATGAGCCATGGTTCTAGAAGATCCGCTCCTATACTCGCTAAATGTGACAATGCATCCCACGTCTTCATCAACATGGCAAGCCTTGATTTCTTTGCGCATTCAGTCGAGGATCAAGCATGCCTGTTCTTGACTGCTCACGCCATTGTTCTGGAAGGAGTCCAGCCTGTCCAAGCTTAGTTTTCCAATGTAACTCATGTTCCCACATCGACGCTCCAACACGTGCTTCTGCCCACATTTTCAGGAAACGAATGCTCAGTTATTCATGTTGGGTAGGATCGACCCTGTGAAGCCTGTGGATAACCTCTGCGCTGTCGTGAGTCACTTAAAGCAGCCATTTACAATCTTAAAAACCTCTATTTTTAGAGAGGTCGACTCTATCGACCCTCCTTCCCATTGTAAATTATAAATAGATACCTCTTATGGAGAAAAAGAGATCAAATAGCATAGGGGAGATAGACATAGATAGATAGGCTGTTCTTTGTAAACACTATAATTTTCTCAGTTAATGGAAGTAGCAGTGCGTTGATTCTCTGCTGATAGTGATTAAGTCCAATTAGTTTCACCTCTAATTGCTGGAAAGGGCCCCTCATCAACTGGAGGTTATGTTTATCTTTTTCTTCATTTCTTGTCTTGCAAATAGCTAGTTTATTTTCTTGTGTGTGTAATCAATTTCATTTTCCTGTATATGTCATCTTCTTCATTCCTCTGTAACTAATATTCTACTGTTAATATAATCTCCCTTCTTCTAAGCTAGGAATGGTCGACCAATAGTTTAATAATTTGCAGTTTGTTTCCAATTCTTCTTTCATCATTTTAGTTAGATATTGCTTCCAAATTCCTCTATAGTTCGCCTTAGCCTCTTTTTCTTCTCCTCTGTTAGTCTTTATTCCTATTGTTGTAGGTTAAATCTCTCTTCTTCCATCATCTGTAGATTAAATATTGCTGCAAATTCTTCCTTAGTTAGCATTAGTTTCCTTAGTTTCTTCCTCTCTGATTTGTTTTTCTTCCTCTCTACCTGTAGGTTACTTCTATCTCCCATCATCAATCTTGTTTTCACATATCGTAGAGATAATTCTTCTTAGATAATGATTAGAGTAATTAAATTCTTGTTAGTTTAGCCTCTACTTAATCTCTCCATTGCTTCCTTTGCACTATAGGATCATATGCATAAAACCTGCTGGAAATTAAATCATCCAAAATTATTCTTTTCCTTAATTTAATTCGTTATCCTCTATTCGGACTGTCATTCATACCGCCATTCAGACAGGCGTTCGGATCATCATTCGGACCTGTGTATTTTCTGCATTGTTTTAGGCCTTTTTTAGAATCCACTTTCTTCTACCTCTCAATCATAATTCTTCTTACTCATAATTAATGGTTTTAGATGTAATTTAACTCTTGTTTTATGTTATTTAGACTTCTTAATTAAATTTCATCATTATTTCCTCCTTTCTCCTCCTTCTTCTTAAACTTTCTTCTCAACCTTCTTCCAAACTTCAGTTTTAATATTTGATTTGCTAATTGGTTACTGTTCAAAATTTATTAATCTTGTTTCTAGATAGTTTATTTTTCTAGTAATAATTAATATTTCTAATTTCTAATTTGTTTTAGCATGATAGTTTTAGTTTGTTTATCATAGGTCTAGTTTCCGTTCATCCAAATAATGAAGATGTTCATGTTTTAAGATTTGGATTAATAATCAATATCTTTATCAAGTTTTCTACTTCCTTTCATATTAAACATCTTTATCAAGTTTTCCACTTGCTTCCAAATCATATATAGTTCAATTAAACATCTTTATTAAGTTTTCTACTTGCTTCATTTGTTAATCAGTTTCCTGTTTTCATAGATAGAATAAATTTTTGCATTTGAATTCTGAAAGTCATGCAAGTAGTTTAAAATCATATAGTTGCGTATTAGCACATTTGCATTTTTAGTCAGCTTAGGATAGTTCAAGCCTTTAATCCTGCACATATAGTGATTTCATCTCATAAGCTCCCTCCCCGGGTTGACAATTTAATTATTGAAATTATTTAACACATAATAAACACCACCACACAGCACATACCAAGGAGATGACACTTTTCCTCTGATTGTCCTGATAACAAAAGGAACAACAACAACAACTACTACAAGCAATCTGACAGATATGACTTACAGGTATGTTTTGAAATATGTTCATGATTAAGTTTATAATATGATTGTCTTCATGTTATTGAGTTTAGTAACATTCTTGTCTAATTTTAGACTTGTCTTATCACCCTAGTAAAAGTATGAATGCATGATAGAAGACATTCATTGATTATGGTTATGACACTTATGATTGTATTATGATTGTACTAATGCACTATGGTGTTGTATGAGGAGAAAGTTATCCGCTAACATGAAGGTACAAATCAAGTCCTAGATCAAAACCATAGTGACATGAAGACAAAGACTCATCCATAGTCATGGATCACATAGAGGTATGTATAATTTGGTTCTACAACGGTTAACTTATGAGTTATGCAGGTCATTGAAGAGAACAAGAAAACATTGCTAGACATAACTAGCAAATATGATGACTAGGTGTGTTTTTCCTATATCAAGTTAGAATCCTACCCTATGTAAGGATCTTATACTTTTGTATGATTGATAATGATTACTCATGAAGTTACAAGTTTGAGTAATCTAGGGTTTATGCATATTATGTCTCTTACCTTGATTGATGATATGACTAACCAGAAGAAATCTATGGTCCAATATGAATATGCATGAGTAAGAGAAGTCTTCCCTAAAACTTTGAATGCTAATGCGCATTATCTATGTTTGAAATGATCATGACTATACATGTTTAAGATTACTGTGTTTTTGATAGTATTAAGATTATACTAATGAATGTATGATTATGTATGAGATCTCGAGGATAACACAATGATGATACTAGTAAGCATGCATAATGATCGAGGATGGATATATGTTCAAGGACAGGTAATCCAGGAAGCAAAGATGAAGAGGGAGCACACTCCAGTAGTTCCTGCAAGGAAGCAAAGATTGAGAGGGAGTCCACCCAACAAACAAACAAAGATAAGGAATTGAATTGTCATTTCTTGAATATTTGATTGTTTAAATAATATTGTTGAATGATGTATAGACTTATGTTCCTAGACTTAGGTTTCATATCATGCATATTAGAATAATTACATTAATGAACAGTATAGCACTAATATGGCACTATACACCATTCCATTGCTACTTATCTAGAATGAAACCTCTTTGCTGACATGTTGGGAGTTGTGGACACTCTTAACAATGTTCTAGTAGAGATTGGAAGGCATCTAGAAAGTTACGGGATATGGATAAATGTTGTATTGAAGAATTGGCTAAATTAATTGCATGATTGTATGAAATATTTCTTTATGTGTAAGAATTTGTTCTAAAAACTATGAGATGTTTCTAATCATGCAATTTAACTTGTCTTGTAGGAAAGATCATATACCATCACCTACAAAAGAAGGACTACAACATTTACTCCAGCAACAAAGCTATCTATTGAAGAATCTGAAGTTCCCAGGATCCGGGATGAAGTAATGATCGAAGATTACCATTCAATCATGAAGAATGATGTTTGGGATGTGGTCCCAAGACCTGAAGGGAAGTCTGTTGTGACTTTCAAGTGGATCTACAAGATCAAGCATGTTGCAGATGGAACCATAGAAAAATACAAAGATCATGAAGAATGATGTTTGGGATGTGGTCCCAAGACCTGAAGGGAAGTTTGTTGTGTCTTTCAAGTGGATCTACAAGATCAAGCATGCTGCAGATGGCATCATAGAAAAATACAAAGCGATATTTGTAGCTCGTGGCTTCTCCCAGAAAGAGGGGATAGATTATGAAGAGACTTTTGCTCATGTAGCCAGGTACACTTCCATCAAATCAGTACTTTCCCTGGCTGCAGTGATGAAATGGAAGATACACTAGATGGATGTCAAGACAACTTTCTTGAATGGTGTAATCAAGGAGGAAGTGTATGTGGAGCAGCCACTTGGTTTTGAGACACATGACAGAGGGTCATATGTGTGCAAATTGAATAAAGCCTTGTATGTCTTAAAGCAATCTCCTAGGACCTGGTATGGTAGGATAGACAGCTTTCTATCTAGTCTGGGATTTACCAAGAGTAAGGCGGATTCCAACATTTACTACAAGGTTGAGGAAGGAAATCCAGTGATACTACTTTTGTATGTGGATGACCTGTTTGTTACAGGTGAGGATAGATTGATTGCCGATACAAAGAGGAAGCTTGCTGTCGAGTTCGAGATGAAGGACTTGGGGATGATGCACTGCTTTCTAGGTATGGAGGTGTGGCATAGTACAGATGCAATCTTCCTTGGACAAGGGAAGTATACAGTAGAGATCCTGAAGAGGTTCGGGATGATGGACTGCAAGGCCATGGCCACACCTATGGCATCGAACCTGAAGCTTTTGTGTGATGCTCCATCTAATCCGTGAAGCTCCTGTATGTTGCGACGGATGAGCAGGTTGCAGATGTGTTGACGAAACCACTATCCAGAGTGAAGTTTGAGTACTTCAGAGAGAGGCTTGGTGTTCTTCAGATTGCTGACACTTCAAGGAAGAAATGATGTACACATTTGCAGGAGCCATTCCAAGCATGTTGAGAGGAGGATCCTTCCCATGACTGAGGATGTAAGCATTGTGTGATGAGCATCAGGACGATGCTCTAGTTACTACTCTGTATTTGTATATGCATCAGTTGGATGCTTTGATCAGTTTGATCATGTATTTGTATATGCATCAGTTGGATTCTTTGATTAGTTTGATCACGTATTTGGATATGCATCAGTTAGGATGCTTTGATCAGTTTGATCATGTATTTGTATACGCATCAGTTAGGATGCTTTGATCAGTTGGATCATGTATTTGTATATGCATCAGGTTGGATGCTTGATATGATCAAGTGGATCATGTATTTATGTATGTATCAGGTGGATACATTGTATGATCAGGTGGATCATGTATTTATGTATGTATCAGGTGGATACATTGTAAGATTAGGTGGATCATGTATTTATGTATGTATCAGGTGGATACATTGTATGATCAGGTGGATCATGTATTTATGTATGTATGAGGTGGATACATTGTATGATAAGGTAGATCATGTATTTATGTATGTATCAGGTGGATACATTGTATGATCAGGTGGATCATGTATGATGATATGTATCAGATAGATACTTGGTATGCATCAGGCGGATGCATTGTATGATTAGGATGATCATGGATGTCGAGCTTCAGGATGTTGCTCCAGATGATATGCATCAGGATGATGCTATGATGATGATCAAGTTGATCATGTGATGATGTAAATCAGGATGATGTATGATGAGTATCAGGTTGATACTCTGTGGCTGTGGAAAGGTTTTGCAAGTAGCATAGAAAAGATCCTAGGAGATCCGGATAGGTAGAGCAGTGTGCTCGTAACATCTTGGGATTCTCTTTCGAGGTTTTGCTACAGCTTCGCATAGAAAAGATCCTTGAGATCCGGACAGGTAGAGCTGTGTGCTCGTAACATCCTGGGATGCTCTGAACAGGTTTTGTGAAAGTTCACATAGAAAAGATCCTGGAGATCCGAACATGTAGAGCAGTGTGCTCATAACATCTTGGGATGCTCTATAGAGATCTGGACAGGTAGAGTGGTGTGCTCGTAACATCCTAGGATTCTCTTTAAATGTTTTGTGAAGGTCAACATGTAAAAGATCTTATATTCTGTACTAGGTTTTGTTAACGCATGTAATCAGTCCTAGGTTCCACAGTATGGCAACTGATGATGAAGACCTGTAGGTGGTGGGCCTACATCCAACATGAAAAAGGGATGGCTCTATAGAACTTCCTATGATGAGTAGATTGGAGATTTATTTAGACAGCAGCAGCAGTGATGATGATGATGATTCGATGACAATGATCCAATGACGATGATCCAGAGAAGAAGATTGTGCTAGCAGATCTGTGTCGAGAAATACCTTCCTAGTTAAGAGGGAGTGTTGATGTATTTGTAACTTCGGAATGTATTTCACCCATGTATATTGCACTCCTACAAAGATGGTATTATTCCTCTATACGGAAGTGTCGTCATTTGTATTGACAAGTGTCACAACTTGCATGTGATGGGTTATTAGACCACCAAGTGTGGGGTCGACCTTGATTAGTATTACCATGGGTTATTAGACTGAGTTAGACAAGTCGGCCCTGCTAGTTTATTAGGCAAGTCAGGTCATGTATAAATAGAGTGCAGGAGGCACTCTATTTGATCACTTCATTATTCACTTCTACACTCATCAAAAAGTGGCGCACAAGTGAGGAAGGAGGAGTGTGTTGGAGAAAACCTCCTATGGCTTGGGTTGGACCACAAAAGACAACTGACTACCAGAAATTAACTCAATTCTCAATGCTATGCTATATAAATGACAATGCTAAGATAATGAAGAACATAATCAACCTCGATCCAAATGTTTGATGTAGATCCCCGTTGGAGCTTTCAATCTGTGCACTTGAACCTGCAAATTATTCTTGATAGCCAATATACAACAAGCGCATATAATATATAAATGACATTAGCATCATCAATAGCAATGGTTTGTGATATTATAAGTAAATGCAACCCAATGTAATATAAACAACATTCACAACATTAATGGACGAGAATATGAATATTTCTATTAATAAATAACAAGAAGTACAATGTGATACAACCTCTTGTCGGCAACCAATCTGAACCATGATCTGGGTCTCTCCACTTGTGCCTCCACCACTTCAATCCTCCATGGAATGGCAAACTCAAACTATGATAGGATTTTGGAAGGTGAACATAAAGGGTTCACAACTACAAGGATCAATGAGTGTAGACTCAAGATAGGGAAAAAATCCACTAGAGTTCTCTTGCTCTCCTTTCTCCTCTTGTCCATAAGCCATATGTGCTCAATATATAGTCCTCCCAAAGGTAAGTGAAAGGAAACATCGAGGTGTTTCGAGGAAAATGGAGGGCCAAAGGTCACCCTATGACCACTTTTTGGGAGTAAAAAGTAATTAACTAGTGATTTTTACCATTTTATGTGCTACCCGCGGGCTATAGTGATGCAACTCATGGGTACACCCAATGCAGT
The DNA here is from genome assembly GCA_027924585.1 of Larix kaempferi. Classification (NCBI taxonomy): domain Eukaryota; kingdom Viridiplantae; phylum Streptophyta; class Pinopsida; order Pinales; family Pinaceae; genus Larix; species Larix kaempferi. Next base: position 4,590,130 of record BSBM01000043.1, on the reverse strand, counting down.
GATGCAGCTAGCGTATGGTTAAAAAAATAGGGAAAATAGTGTGTTTGAAGGATATAAAGTGGATCTAAGTCAGTAAAATGGATCTTGCAGGCCAAAGAGTGTTGATGCTCACAAGGTGGAAGATTATGTTGTAACAGATGCCCCGTAATGTGTGAAGTTGGAGACTGATGCTACGATGGCCGAAATACATTATAAATATCAGAAGTGGAGTGATGGAGACACAAGTGGAAGGAGTAGCTCACTTGAAATAATACAATAGTATCCCTTAGTACATGTTGGTAGTACAACAATCTGATTCAACGGCCATGAATAGGAAGTACATAGTGAATATATGTCATAAGTGATCATAGACATGATCCCTCTATAGTAAGATATGGTCTCTTGCTAAAAAGGAAACAACTGGTGCAAATTGGAGGTACAAACTGCTGATATGTGAGAGGTGATATCTAAGATGTAAAGCACAATCATCAGTAGCATACTGAATGCCACTATCACCTGGGGTCTTCTACACAAGTCTTTGAGGGTGCAAGTCCCATCAAGTGAATAAAGGAGTTGAGGTCGAACCTGATGTGACATCGTCTGATTACCGGTCAATGATGTGTACCATTAACAGACATGAGATAACCCACCAATAATGAAAATGGGCATCAAGGCACAAAGCACAATCATCAAAGTGCGAATAGATGTGTTGAAGTCGAACACTAAGATGAATCCATCGATCAGGGGACATTGATGTATTCTCAAAACTGTCGATGGCAAGAGAACATGCCACTAATGACTGCAAGCCTCAAGGTACTCAACCGAGCTCTAAGCCTCAAGTTCTGGAATAAATGGGTTGAAGTCGACAGAACGAGACTCGCTGGAAGGAGGGCATTAAGGAATCCCCCATCAACTAGCACGAGGTACCAACTACGCTGAAAGATTTGGAATAACTCAGGTGAAATGGACTGACTCAATAAGGATGGCCGACATGGAATAGTAAAGAGATGTGAGGAGTGGCTAACTCTGGTTTAAGGACTTCCTTTGAACATGAATATGAGTAGATGGATAGACTCAGGAAGCATAGACTCAATATAGACTATATGATGCAGGAGGCACCACAAAGGGCTCCATAATGACTGGAAGCTTAACCAATCTGTGGCGTAAATTGAGAAACAAGTACAGCTCCTAATGTCCAACTATAGTCCCGACTCATAATGGATGGAGTGGAATGAATGCTCTATTCAAAGGCGACACAACAGCTACCAACTAGAAGTAGTAACCATAATCTCGTCTGGATTTTTGGAATATTTGATTTTTTTTCGTCTTTTTCATATTTGGAAAAGCTTGAAAAAGAATAAAATTGCTTATAGTACAACAAGTGAGGGAACGAGTGTCAAATAGCGGGAAAACTAGTCCCAAGCAATGGAACATACCTATGATCAATGCAAGGAAGCGCGTGCAAGATGTGGACAATCAAGGGGGGGTGTTCCCTTAGGGTCAAAAGGTCATCAAATTGTGAAGGACAAATGGAAGCTCTGTAGGGTTCGACAGGGAAAGTGCACAGGCACCAGGCTAACAACTGAGTAAGCTGGAGCCAGCACAACGCTCAAGCAGCAAGCAGGATGATGCAATGCAATCACAACTTGATATAAATGGTGGAGTCCTTATGGGAGATGGCCAGCATAAGATAGAGTAGAGTATGAGTCTTTATTGCAACGTCATGGCGTAACTACAAAGGACTCCCGATCCTAAGGACAAACAATGACATGGGCACCATAATTCAAACAGGAGTTCTACCTAGGGTACCAATGTTCGGAAAGGCCCTACCGCCACATAACAACACTTCTATAACAGTGTGAAGGTTTCGTGTCAGTTAAGAAGCGGGGTCGCACCTAGGGTTTATGAAAATGGTCAAAAGATCGAATGCATAATGCATGTGAGAATGACATCTAACCTATATGCCAGGTGTGAAATATACCTGCCGTAGGTGCGAAATGGTCCAAAACAAGTCTCGTTGAAGAAATCTGGTAAAAAAAGGCTACTCCAAGCCATTATATTAGTCCAAAACAACATATAATGGTGAAAACTATAGACAAGTGCGTTTTGAAAATTATAAAAAGTAAGAAAAAATTACAATTTACAATTCATTTTTACTATTCACCCATTTGGAGTGTTGTGGTTAGTTTTCACCTCAAAGTTCAACTACTGATTCTGGGAGCTATAGGCGTTCGATCATCGAACCATCAGGAGCAGGTTGGTAGTCTCATCCATACCTTTCATTTCAATGCTTTTATTTCAATTTTCACTGGTTGGATTTTTTGTGTGGACAATCCCTAAATGGTCTCGATGCTACCCGCGGGCTAACACTATGTGGGTCATGGGTAGGGCAAGGTACTCGTAGTCAATGATTGTATTGACTACGGGTACTCACCTATGTAAGCAAAATTGCCCACGAGTACAAACGTGAAGCTAGTTTTTTATATAAAATTGACTAAACTATTTGGTTTTTCTCCCTCCAGGATGGTTCTAGAGTGGAGAGAGAGGGAACATGACCAAGTGGATGAGGCCGTCCGCAATGATGTGCATGCATAGCAAGCGCTACAAGCATGTGGGCTATACAAAATTTGGAGCATAAGGGGGTTTGAGGGCCCAAAACCTATTGCTTCGCTGTTTGATAGATTACTGGGACATTGATGCACATAACTTCAACCTGTATGGGCAAATACTCTCTTTGGAAGTGGAAGATATCTACTTCATAATTGGTTTGTCCCGCCAAGGTGAGGTGGTAAGCCTTTGATCTCGTTCTGTGGGTGTTGGGATCACCATCCCCAACTATATACAGTGGTATTGTATTCCAAATACTCAGGAAGTGGGGAGGCAAGTGCCCATTAGAGCCATAGTCAACCTGAGCATGAAGGTTATAGTGGCTACCTTAGTGTGGATTATTGGTTCAAAATCTCTTCACCAGGAATCCAGGCCAGTGATGTTCTATGCATTGAAATGTATGTAGTCGATGATATTTGACTGGTGTACCACGCTACTGGGGTCCGTGAAGACCCAATTGACAGAGTGCAATCAAGGGGACGAAAAACACTTCGGATATGGCAGTATCTTATGTAGATTCTTTGAGCGAGTTCTAGGGCTTAGTCCGAGTGTTGAGGTCCCTCCTCATAGTCTCTGCGACCCAGCAATGACCCGGTGGGAAGAGGTCTTGATGCGACAGGGTGGTGGCCATCAGGCATCACCATACACATAGGATTTCTTTCATTGGTGGGACCGACAAGTCATAGCTATAGAGGACTACCCCTATGTAGGGATAGACTTCTTCCAGGATCGTGACATGCCGCTTCCACTAGATGCAGCGTTTGGAGACATTGGTGAGTACTCTTTTTAGGTTTTTGTGTATTAAATTTTTATGGATTTTTTATTATAGATGTAAATGCAAAAATATTTTTGGGGGTAGTATCACATATTAATGTTTCATTGTTTGCTCGCAAACAAGGGCCCAGTGAGACTCGAGGGCTTCCTGAGACATCACCATCGGGGCAGGGGTGATGAGGTAGTGGGTGTTGCAGCAGAGCGTACACTACAAACTCTGTGGGTCAACCTATCATGGATGACCACCAAGGTACCACAGGTAGAGGTAGCGTGGCTACTAGAGGATATGCAATGCCATGTGGTGGGGGTATCGGGTAACCGGGTACAACTACTGCAGCATATAGCAAATGCAGTACAGTATTACTATCAGACTCATCCTGTCAGGGCGGAAGCTAGGACTCCTCATAGGGAGTAGACATCTCAGAGTCCCATTTTTGTATCGATATGTATATTTTTGAGGGCTATGGGCTCCAGTCTTGTATTATGACACTATCATTTTGGACATATTATTTATAAAAACTATGGTTCTCCGGTTTTACTATATGTGTGTGTGTACAAATGTATGAATGTATCTTTTATTTGTGTGCTTCATTCTGAATGTGACAAATGCCAATCTAATACATAGTTATCGTATGCATCAGATATATGATTCAAACTTCTCGAAACATGAATGTATGTAATTGAAATAAAATTTCGTTCCAAGAGTCTTACCCTTAAGAATTTCTGAAGTAACGTAGGATTCCTTACACAGTACTAACCATTCAACTAAGACACAACTAGTTGTGAATCCAGGAGGAATTCTAAAGACTAGATGCCATATTAAATAGCATCCCCAAGTAGCTCAATCATGGCACTATACTCAGCCACATTGTTAGATGTAGGACCGAGACAAGTACCTCCTGAAGACACAACTAGGTGGTCAGGTGAGCAAATAACCTAGGAAGCAGAAGCAAGCTGATGCATATGATGGCTAGCACCATCCGTAAATCCTAGAAACATAAGAAATTCCATTGGCATCTGTCAATCAAACGGAATCGAATCAGCAGACCCAAAAACCAAAAGCAAGATAAACTATGTATAGAAATAACTATACAATAGTATACAAAAGTATTATCCTGAACTAGAAGTTCAAGCATAATACCGCTTGAGGTAGAGCCCATTTCTAGGCTCCTTCAAGACATTCCCCTCATAGTCTTCTAATTCATAGCCTCCTTTTTCCAGTACATGCCTCCCAATGTAAGTACCGTGCCACATGGGGTTAAACTTGCCTGCCCCCAGGGGTTCTTTAGCTTGGTTGTATGAGAGGACCAAGTCACCTTCAGCATATTGTCGGGGATGGACAGACCTATCATACTGAACCTTAACACGATGTTTATTGGCATCTATTGCCACGGCGACATCTCGACATTGCTCGTCAAGTTTCACGAGGTGGATTAAACATTGCTCAATACCCATCCTATTAGGGAGGAGCTCTATGGCCAGTTTAAGTGAAGGGATTTCGCATTCAATCGGTAAAATCAACTCCACATCGTGTACTAGCTAAAACGGTGAGAACCCGGTGGTAGTCTTGACTATGGTTCGATATGCCCAAAAAGAAGGATATAACATAATGTGCCAGTTGTTCTTTCTTTGTTGGATGATACGTTGGAGAATGGTCTTTAAAGACTTATTAAATGCTTCAGCTTGACCATTCGCTTGGGGATAGTAAGAATATGAGTGTTCTTGATGAAACCCAAGCTTGAGAGACAAATCCTCCATCATTTTGTTCTAAAAGTGATTTCCATGGTCAGTGACAATCTCTTTTGAAATATCGAACTGAGTAAAAATCTGATTGAACATGAAATGGGCTGTTGTAGCACCATCGGCCTTTACAGTAGGCATGGCCTCAACCCATTTAGAAAAGTAGTCCACGACCACTATGATATGGTGATGCCCCCAGCTGAAGCTAGTTTGCAATCCATGCAATCTACCCCCCACTTGGTGAAGGGACCGATGGTGACGACCGGATGAAGGGGCGCTAGATGCGAGTGTATATTCTGAGAAAATACCTGGTAAGGGTGGCATCTCTTCACAGTGTTTGTACAATCTTTAAAGATTGAAGGCCAAAAGTAACCAGCTTGCATAATACGTTGGGCTGTAGTAAGCCCGGATAAGTGACCACCACACGCCCAAACATGGAAATCATTAAGCACACGCTCCACTTCTTCGTGAGTCAAGCAATGATGAAGAATAGAATCCTTTCCTTGGCGATACAAAGTGTCACCGACGATAGTATAATCTTTAGCATGATCTTTCACACGCCGTCGCTCATCTCATGAATAATGCGAAGGAAACTTCAAAGTTTGGAGATATCCAATGGCATCCCCATACCAAGGGTCCTCTGACGAGATAAGAAATAAGTGTTCATCCACAAAGGAATCTTCATGGATGTCATCCTCATCAAGTCTCAGAAGGTCCGACATAAGGTCAGCAAACACCAATGATTTCACCAACTTCGCCGAAGCAAAATTGAGATCGAACTCCTGAAGAATCACAATCCATTTATTGTACTTCCCCCTTATAAGACGTCGTGATAACACGAACTGAAATAGATTGATGTGTGCTACAACTGTGGTTGTTCTAAGCAAAATATAGTGTCGTAACCGTTGTACTGCATGGATAATCACAAGTGCCAACTTCTCCACGTGAGTATATCTCAGTTCAGCATCTACTAGATTTCAACTAAGGTAATAGATAACATGCTTGACGAGCACATCATCAACCTGAACTAAGAGCATGCCAATCGTCTCTTAAGATGCAGCCACATAAAGTATAAAATCTCGTGCGAAGTTGGGTGGACTAAGCACAGGGGCTAATACCAAAGCTTTCTTAAGGGCATCGAAAGACTGTTGGGTTCACTCATCCCAGATAAATGGTGTGTCTTTCTTCAACAACCGCGCGAAACCTTTGGTAATATTAGCCTAATTGACTACAAAACGACGTAGAAAAGTAGCTATGCCTTGGAGGCTCTGAAGTTGAAACAAGTTGCGTAGAGGAGGCAACCAAAGTATTGCCTCAACTTTAAGAGGATTGACTCTAGAACCCTCTTTCGAAACCATGAATCCTAGAAGGAGACCTAACCTTACTGCAAAGATGCATTTACTGGGATTCAACTAAATCTTGTAGTGTATACATCATTCTAGAATTCAACGAAGGTGCTTGGGGTGGTCCATTCTCTTACGAGAATGCCCGGCAAGATCATCCAAGAAAACCTCCATTCTACTTTTAAGGTCATGAAAGGCATAGGTCATGGCATGCTAAAACGTAGCTCTGACATTTTTAAGGCCGAAGGGCATTTTTCGATTAGCAAACGTACCCTAAGGACAAATAAAGTATTCTTATGTTGGTCCTCAGGTTTGATTTGAATTTGGTTATACCCCGAAAAGCCATTCATGAACAAAAAAATCTCACTTCCTGCACACGCATCCAAGATCTGATCAATGAATGGAGTGGGGAAATTGTCTTTTGGACACGCATGATCCAGGTCTCTAAAATTAGTGCATACACGGATCATTCCCTGCTTCTTATCCACAGGAACGGGGATTGACACCCATTTGGTAAGGGGAATGGGGTAGATAAAACCAACTTTGAGCAGTTTCTCCACCTCTTCCTTGATAGCAGCTTCCTTTGTAGGGTTCATAGCTCCAAGACGTTGTCGAACCGGTTTAGCATGAGGATACGTTCTAATCTCGTGCTCAACAATACTAGGGTCTATTCCTGACATCTCCTCATATGAACAGGCGAAACCTTCCCGAAGTTCAGTAAAAAATTCAGTGTAAATGGCAACCTCCTCAGAAGAGCAATCATCACCAATGTAAATGTTCTCATTTCTTCTGGGAATGTGACAGATGTTGATCGGTTGAGTCGAGGAAATATTAGCCATGTTCCCCTCTGCATAAATCTCATGTGATCCCAAAAGAGCCACAGGGTGACCAACAATCTCTGCAAGATTTGTCTTGAACTCTTCTTGCTCGGCGAGATCGAGGTTGGGACGAAAATAAGAGCGATGATGCATATCCTCCCAAGGTCTCTCACTACCACACATGGCCTCGATAATAGCTTCATCTGAAGGTAAATTACTATCAAGGAAATCATTCAAACAAGATGAGTCGACTGCCCAAACTGGCAACGTAATGGGATCTTCCTCAACTATCTGAGAAGAGGGGAGATCTGGCTCTGCAGTGGCTTGTTGAATATTTTGATAAGCAAGATCAGTAGCAGACAGTGGCATAGACATCCCGACATGCACAATGTCTCAAGACGTAGAACTCGTGGATGAAAAAGTCCATGGATCATCAAAATATGAAGTCTGGAACGGTACATTATGCAAAGGAGAAGATGCATTGTCAGAAATGGTTCCAATAAAATTCTTGGGTGCAAGGAAATCATAAGATCCCATCAATGAAGGGTACATAACAACACCCATGTTCCCAGTTGCCGGCTGAGAATCTGTAACCTGCGGGACTACTAATCCCATGGATGATGTGGGAGGAGGATTAACAAAATCCAGCTGATCAATAGTCACAATCCTGCCTTCATGTGGAAAGCAAATGATCCAACTTAATACATTAGACGTGACAGCTTTCATAGCGTACATCCAATTCCAACCCAGTAAAAGGTTGTAGTCGATGGGCGCATCAACCACTTCGACATCAATAGGCACAGGTTTACCTCCCAAGCAGACAACAAAGGAAGGGATAATCCCATGCGGCTTAAATGACCAATCATCAAATGTAGTTAGCATGGTCCTAGATGTGAGTAGAGGAGGAGAGCCAAGAGCTTTCCAACAAGCCAACGACATCACTGACGCGGAAGCACCTTTGTCAACCACCATTCTCTTGACGAGATTCTTCAGGCACTCCACATGGATTTGAAAATCCACGTGGTAAGGTAAGCGAGGTTGAACATCAGTAGTGTCGAACTTGATGATGTTGGGATTCCCCCATCCTGAACTCCTAACACACTCAAAAGGGCATGCCTTCAAGAAGGACACACCTGTAAAACTTGAAGAGCCAACATGGCACATGAAGTTTGTCCCAAATATTCTACAATGGAGTAGTTCTGGGTGGCTCGGGCATTGGGATTATGTGTAGAGTGCTTAAGAACACCTTTTGATATCCGCGGAATAATAGAGGGCTTCTCAATATGCAAAGAATTATCAAGAGGAGGGGGAGTCTCACTCCCCATATTAGGTTGCGGTGCACCATAATAGCGTTGACGAGTAGCAACACTAACCTCCGATTGAACCATATTCACGCATCCATAACCACTAGTATTGGAAGAAGACGTGGCAATCTTGCTAGGTCCATAACCAATGGCAGGAGCATTCAAAGGCATGTTTTGATGATGAGGAAGGGGATCCTTCAACATAGCTGGGCTCTGTACAAGATGCTTCGATGCTTCTTCGATTCGAGGACACAAGTGAGTAAGATGATCTTCCCCACAAAGCTTACAAGAAAATTTCACCTTACGCCTAGGTTTACGGTCCTCACCAACATTTCCACCTTCTCGAGGAGGGTTGGCATTCTCCTTACGAGGGGTATTGCGATTGCTATTATTATTCCCATTGTTTCCAACCTTATCATTATTTCTCCCCTTATTCTTACCACCAGGCTGTTGGTTACCTGATGGGTTTGTCATTTGCACAGTGTGTACATCGGACAATGGGGTGAAAGTGGACAAGGTGTGAACCTGTCTGGGAGTAGACTGGTTGAGTGACAAATTTTTCATTTGATTAGCCACCAAATCTACAAGGCAAGTACTTGCGGATCCCACAATGCCATCGACATGCGATCAAGGAACTGTCCTTGGCTCATGTCGTGTTCGCGGTGCGTTAGGAATAATGTCATATAAAATGCCAGACTGAGAGTATAATAAATCTAACTGCTGGACATTTAAGATGGATTGTTCCTTAGTCATAATACCGGACATCGAAACATCTGTAGCAATATATCGAAGTAGAGACTTGAGAAACAAATCCAATAGAAAATCTGGAGGAATGTTGGATTTCACTAACCTCTTCCGCTGACGCCACTCTTGAACGTGGTAAGAAATATGTCTGGCCTTATTCTGACGGAATGTAGACAAAAGTTCAGTACCAGTATCATAATGAACCGGCAACTGCAAATGATCCAAGAAAACCAAATCGATCTCATTGAATCCCCTATAAGTGTTCGCAAGCAACTCAACATAGCACTTCATAGCTACCCCTGTGAGGGTGCGTTGAAATAGTCGTAATCTAATGGAATCGTGATTCAACGAGTTGGAAGAACACCAAAGGTGAAACATTGTGACATGATCACTCGGACCCTCACCACCCTTCCCCTTGAACTTAGGAATGTCCGAAGGAAGCTTGGTAGGAGCCGAAGGCCAACTAGGGTCGTGACACACCAGATCATTTGTGAGCTTCGAAAGATCCTGAAGATTCAAACGTGCAAGGAACGAGAGCTGTGGCAGGAAAGCTTGATTATAAGCTCCCATAAAAGGTTGATTGTAAGAACCTAAAGGATAAGAAGGACCAAATTATTGACCATGAGCATTAAACTGCTAATTATACAGACCTGTATGACCATAAGCGTGACCATGGCCATAAGGTTGATAACCTCCTCCGACCTAACCCATGTGAGAGTAAGCAGGTATGTATGTGTTTTGAGCACCATATTGAGGTGGGTTGTACTGGTGGCCAGCACCGATTGTATTGTAGTAACGGTTTCCACCATAAGAATGGGGCATATACATACTATTCGTAGTGGGAACCATGTTGTAATGACCATGATGGTAAGGTATGTTCCCACCCCTAGCGTAAGCATTAGGATTAGCGTTAGTAGTCGTGTGGTGACCATAAGTATGAGATGTATTCCCAGCCCCAACATTGGTGTTACTAGTAGAAAGAATGGTGGCGTTGTAACCATGAGGATAAGGTATATTCCCACCTCCTACATTAGAATTACTAGTAGCGGTAGTGGATGTAAAAACATGTGGTATATGTCCATCTCCGTGGTTGGGAGGAGCGTTAACATTTGCGAAAGTGGTCGTAGGTTGATGGGTAGCGGCATGTGTAAGGGGTCGTGGATGGCAAGTCGAGTTGCGAACATCGTTCCTATTAGGTTGGGTAGTCCTAGGAGGCAGCTGTCTTTCAACATTAGCATTGTTAGGAGGAATGTGACCTGTCCCCATACTCTGTTTGTGAGTGGACAACGTGGTGCCCCCGGAGAGGGTATTGCCCCCACTGGGTGCAGTGTTGCTAACACCATGACTAGTTCCATCATGACTACCAAAATCAGTGCAAGGATCAACTATGTTGTAATTAGGCATACCAAAAGAGAACGTGGTAGGGTTGATCGTAGGAACTGTGTCATCTTGTAACTCTAGCATCCCATATATATAATTATGTGGAAACAAAGGATCGAACGAGTCGTCCTTGGGCGGATCTGGACCAAGCAAACTAGGTTGAGTCTCGGGTGGATCTGGACCAAACAAACTAGGTTGGGTCTCAGCTGGATCACCCCTCCATGCCTCACGAGGAGTAGAGGTGTCTGAAGTGTTCTCGACTCTACCCAGAGGAGTTTAGTTAATTAGTTTAAGTTCTCTTTAATTTGTAATTTAGAATATTTTAAATGCTTAGTTTGTAGTTTTTATTTTCTTTTTATTCTTCTTTTTATCCTATGGGTTGTATTTATTTATTTCTTTTTTTTTCTTTGCAATTTAGTTTTTAGATTTGTTCTACACAGTTTTAAATTTTTGGATTGCAGATTTATATTAGATTTAGCATGCATGTTTACTTGCAGGTTTAGATTAGATTTTATGTAGTTTATTTTTGTCTCGTTCAACATTGTGGATCTGTTCTAAACAGGCTCTATATATTTTGATAAACGTTCTTAATCAAATCATTGCTTGCTTTTATTTGCAATTATGTTTTTTAACTGTCTAAACGTAGGTCCGAACGTAGGTTCGAATGCAAGTTCGAATGTAGGTCTGAATGCAGGTTCGAATGCCGATCTGAATGCAGGGCTGAATGACATAAAATTATTTCAGAAGTGTTATTTTTATGTGGATTGAATCCCCAACTATTTACAAAGTATTACTCATTGTAATTTCTTTACTCTTCGTATGTATTAATCTCATCTCATTAACACTGTGCACATGATTGTATGCATTAGATGGTGCGAATTTTATAAATAAATAAATCTACAATACAAAAATCTATTATACCCTGCTTTGAGTTTTAAATAAATTTAATTTACCTTGCATTGAAGCGTTTTACACCCTGAATTGAAATATTTTATACCCTTCGTTGAAGTGTGGATGAATTAATGATAAAGTATATTTCTACATTTAGCACAGAGTTTTTATTAATGTTTATTTCAGTCCACTTTAGATTTTAGTTTAATGAAAGTTTTATTATTTAGTGTTAGTTTTATTTAGTGTTAATTTCTAAATGAGAGGAGTTTGATTTAAAATGTTTAGTTTGTAGTTTATAATTAATTTAATGGTTTTGTTTTATAATTTGTAATTTAAGTTTTATTTTAAAATCCGGATTTATTATAAATTTTATTTTTCCGTAATTTATACTTGGCTTGTGTGGATTTTATAGGTTGATTGCTCATCTTTTCCTTGAATTGGATGTTTAATAGAATAGGGTCTTTTAATTTGATGTTTTAATTCTTTTTAGGGATTTAATTATTTAGATTTTATTTCATTTGATTCCTAGTTATAGGTTATAGGTAATTTAATAGTTGTCCCTTAATTTAGTTTGTAATTAGAACTTATATCATAGTTTTTGATAATTCATAATTTTAGAATTGTTATTTATTAGCTTGTCATTTACAATTGTTTTGTAATTCATAGTTAGTTTATAGTTTGAAATGGGTTCGTAGACTAGCACACACTTTGCAATTTAATAAATGATTTATATTCATAGCTCATAGTTTTACAAATGAAGTGAGTTTATTAGCATTAGATTAGGTTAACCTTCGACCCTTCACATACAGTGCTTGTACCTCAAAGCTTACGAGCCCCGGGTTGACAATTTAATATTGGGAATTAGTTAACACATAAATTTTACCAACAGTCATGTACAAAACATAAAGATTCTAAAATAGCATTTTTTTTGCTTCCTAGATAGCATCCTTTATGATGTCTAAAATAGCGCCCATTTTTTTTCTTCCAGAATAGCATTCAATTTTGCTTCCTAAACGACGTCGAGGTTTTTTTCCTACATAAGATCATATCTTGCTTCCTAGAGATCATCCTCTTTTACTTCCTAAATGACGACCCCATTAGCACCCTATTTTCATCCTAAAAAGCACCATGTTAGCATTTATGTTTGCATCTACATTTGTGCCATGTTTGCATCCAAATTAGCATCCAATATTGCATCCATATGTGCTACCACTTAAGCATCCCATTTTGCACCACATTCTACTTCCAATATGCACCAATTTTCGCTTCTAATTTTGCACCAATTTTTGCTTCCTTTTTTGCATCGTTTTTTGCTACCAAAATGGTGCCAATTTTTCTTCTATTGTTGCACCATATTTTTCTTCCTATGTAGCGCCATGTTTTGCATCCAAAGTAACATCTTTTTTTCTACCATATCAACGCCATGTTTGGCTTCCTCATTAGTGTCAAGTGTTGCATCATTTTTAACGCCTAGTTTTGCATCCCGATTGATGTCAACATTAGCACCATGTTTTGCTACTACTTTAGCATCCAATTTAGTGTCCATTTTTACTCCCAAAATGGCACCACATTTTTCTTCCTGTTTAGCTCCTTGAATTTCTTCTTGTTTTGCTTCCTCATAACATCACATTTAGCTTCCCATTAAGAACCTACTTTTGATTCTTTGTTGGCCACTAGTTTAGCTTCTGGTTTGGCTTCTACTTTGGCATCCAAAATAGCATCAAAATTGACTTCCAACTTAGCGCTTGGTATTGCATCCAATGTTGCTTCTAGATCTATGACATTTTGGACTTCCATTTTAGCTCCTATTTTTGCTTCCTATTTTGATTATGTATTAGCACCACATTAGTCTTTCTATTTAACACCTACAACTATATCCAATTGTGTGCTAATATCGCCTATATTTACATAAAATATGTTTTTTTATCATAATATTTGCCAAAATTCACAAGTTTTAGTAGTAAATTGCATGTTTGATATTTAATATTCACCTACCTATGTATATATATGTTTTTTTAAAATCAAAATAATTGCCTATAATACTATACTTAAGTATAATATTAGAACCCTTACAAAATACCCTGCTTTGGATACCTTTGCACTATTAAAAACATATGATCTAACAAACAATACAAGAGGGGGATATGAACCTGTGTTCACCATATTGAGAGAAGCTCCAAATCCGAAAAGGTAAAATTGGTAACCAACTTTGTGAAGGACCAATTTATATGGAAAAAAAATTGATAATAAATGTTCATGTTTGGTGGCTCTGAAAAACCTTGATATATATGGCATCCTTTAGCATGTACCAATCCCCTAATGTTCTTATCACCCTTCATTGTTTATTTTTCCATGCTCGTGATTGTATTATAAAAAATAACCGTATACACTGGGACCATGAAAGGATCACAAATTGTGTGTAGTTCCTCATATACTTGTGTTCCCACATGTTGGAATATGTAATGATGACTAGTGTGGTGTTTTTGGTTATATCTATCAAATAAGGCATAAAATACTCTTCATAACTATGTATTATAAAAAGAAGTTATCCCATATGCATCATGAAGTAAATTCTCTTATTACCATTATTTATATAAAATAAGTCGAAACATATTTATCCCACGTGCATTATGGGATGTTATACATCCATACCTCTAGCTATATAATAGAGGTGAAGGAGACTCATTTGTACACATGATAATATGCACATTATTTTTTGTCATGGTGACATGAAGTGAAGAGAGAATGTGTTGTGTGGGTGCTCAAGATTGCAAGAGTGGAAGTTTCTTGAAGAATAAGAAAATCAATCCTTCCCATGGATGTTCCCCCATTTGGGGTTTTACCACGTAAAATTGGTTGTCTTTCTTATCTATTTTATTTCCTCTCTTGCACTTATTATTGACTATTGATGCTTGTGTTAATAGGAGATTAGACTAGTTGATTCTAATTAATATGTTAGTAATATTAATGTTGCATGCTTATGCATATTTCTTAATAGTCCAACATGTAATCAGAGTCGGTTATGAGGCTCTTCCTCCTTTAGTAAATTTTTATTAAATTTGTTCCAAGCATCAAATTGATTTCGTAATTTTTATTTGGCCCTCTTTGTCTTGTGGATATGCAATCAAATATGGACAACCACTTAGGTTTTATACCATATTTGTGAATTTATTACATTTATGTGCAGTTTGTTTTTGCAAACCTAGCCTTGCCATTGTCTCTGGAGAGTGGATTTAACTAAAATCGGCTATTGGTTTGCCAAATTTTGCTTTCATTTTCTCAAAGTTGAATTAGTTTTCCTAGCCTATCCTAGGGATTTTGTCTTAAACCTAAATATTTTGGACATTTTTAGGCTTGGTAATTTACCAAGCTTGTTTTTTTACTAGGCCTATTTTTTTCTTTTGAACCTATATCTTTTCATCTGTGAGGCCTTTTGCAGTGATTTTTTGTTTGGTAGGTGCAATTTTTCCCAATCTAGCTATTGGGCCACTTCCCTCTCATTTTCACACCATATATGGATCTGCACAATCATGTTTAACCATTTTATCTACAAATTTTTTGCTAGTTGAATTTGTGACATGTTTTTCAACATTTTCTTTCCCATGTGAGGGTTGATCGCTTATGCTAGGTTGTTTTCTCCTTGTTGGGCATTTTTTTGTGAGGTTTTTTGTTTTTTGCCTCCTGATGGCCTGTCCAAATATGCATTTACCCTCTCCACATGGTTTTTCGTTCTTTGTTGGGACAATTTAGTCACTGTTGGGTATTATCCCCCCTCTCTCGTACTATACAAAACTTATATGATTCTCCTTGAGTTTTTTTTGTTAAATTTTGAGCATTAATTCAAAATACTCTAGGATCTTCACTGAAAGAATAACATATACAGTATATCAATGCATAACAATCACAATAAGCATCACAAGTATCCCAAGAATCAAAAGCATGAGAGACAAGAGACATAGAGTTTCCATGGGGAAAACCCTAAGGTGAAAAACCCCACAACTTCCTCAGAGATAGAGAGAGCAATGGCTCAACCAAAGTGCAACCAAAATACACTTGAGATAGTCTCCTAGAAGCAGATGATCCTCCTCCTCACTAGTGTGCCACTTTCTGAGTGAGAGAGATATGACTTTTCGAATGATCTAAATAGAGATCTCCTGATCTCTATTTATACTAACCTGTTTTCCCAGTGACCTTATGGGGCCGACTTGTCTAGCTAGGTACATCCACATTATAATATATATATTTTAGGGCCAACCCCACACATGGTGGTCTAATAACCCATCGGAAAGTACACACACTTGCGACACTTGCCAATCCACATGACAACACTTCCTTATAGAGGAATAACACATCTCTAATGAGGGTACAATAAATATATATGAAATACATGAAATACATTTTGAAGTTACATATACATGAACACTTCCTCTTAACTAGGAAGGCATTTCTTGACACAAATCTGCTAGACAAGTCTTCTTCTCGAGATCATCGTCATCGATGCCGTCATCATCATCGTCACTGCTGCTGCTATCTCAACCAATCTCTGACTCTACTCGTCATAGGAAGTTCTACAGAGCCAGTCCTTTTTCATACTGGATGTAGGCCCACCACCTACAGGTCTTCATCATCACTGGCCATACTGTGGAAATCTCAGGACTTATTACGTGCGTCACAAAACCTTAAAAGAGTCTCTTGACTAGCAAGAACCCTGAAGAGCATCTGAGGCCTTTTTCATCCTGTCCAGATAACCAAGACTTATTACATGTGACCCCACCACAAAACCTCGAAAGAGAATCCGAGGACTGATTACGAGCACAAGGCTCAACCTATCGGATCTCCCAGGGCACAAGTTACATGTGGTCACCACAAAACCTCGAAAGAGCATCCCAGGACTGATTACGAGCACAAGGCTCAACCTATCGGATCTCCCATGGCACAAATTACATGTGGTCATGGAAAAACCTCGAAAGAGCATCCCAGGACTGATTACGAGCACACGGCTCAACCTATCGGATCTCCCAGGGCACAAATTACATGCCATAGGACAAAACCTTGAAAGAGCATCTGCCAGATATCCCAGGGCACAAATTACATGCCATAGGAAAAAGCTTGAAAGACTATCTGCAGATATCCCAGGGCACAAATTATATGTCCTCCCAAGAAAAACCTCGAAAGAGCATTTGCCAGATATCCCAGGGTACAAATTACATGTCGTAGGCAAAACCTTGAAGGACTATCTGCAAATCTCCCAAGGCACAAATTACATGCTTATCTGCACAACCTATTCCATGGCCATAGAGTATCAACCTGATACTCACCATACATCATCCTGATGTACACATGATCATCCTGATCATCATCACTACAACATCATGTTGCATGTCATCTGGAGCAACGTCCTAAAGCTCGTCATCTATGATCATCCTGATCATACAATGCATCTACCTGATGCATACCAAGTATCTACTTGATACATATCATCATACATGATCCACCTGATCACACAATGTATCCACCTGATACAAATATAAATACCTGATACATATCAAATTACATGATCTACCTAATCATACAATGTATCCACCTGACACATATACAGATACATGGTCCAAGCATCTAGCATGATGCATATACAAAATACATACAAATGATCCTACTGATCATATCCAGCATCCAACATGATGCGTACATACATATAAATGATCCAACTGATCATATCCAGCATCCAACATGATGCATACATACATATACATATAAATGATCCAACTGATCATACCAGAACATCATCCTGATGCTCATCATCCAGTGCTTACATCCACAGCCATGTGAAGGATCCTCCTTCCAACATGCTTGGAATGGCTTCAGTAAATGTGTCCATCACTTCTTCCTCGAAGTGTCCTCGATCTGAAGAACACCAAGCCTCTCCCTGAAGTACTCGAACTTCACCCTGGCTAGTGGCTTCGTCAGCACATCTGCAATCTGCTCATCCGTCGCAACATGTAGGAGCTTCATAGCTCCTCTCTGCACCATATCCCTGATATAGTGATATTTGATCTCTATGTGTTTCGAACTGTCATGGAACACTGGGTTCTCGAACAGCTTCACACAACTCTGGTTATCACAAAAGATACCAGTAGCATCCAACGAGAGATCAAATAACTCAAACAGTAGCTTCTGTAGCCATATTGCCTCACAACTAGCTGAACAGGCTGCAACATACTCTACCTCAACTGTACTCAGTGCTACGCAGGACTACTTCCTGCTAAACCAAGAGATCACACCTGATCCCATACTGAAGCAGCACCCAGATGTGCTCTTCCTATCTGCAGCACTGCCATCCCAATCTGAATCAACATAACCCTGCAAGTTAAACTTTTGATTCTCCTCATACTTGAGCCCATAATCCACTGTACCCTTCAGGTACCTCAGAACATGTTTTACAGCAACCAGATGAACACTCCTCAGATCTGTCAGGAACTGACTCAATGTGTTCACCGCAAAGTAGATATCTGGTCTCGTGTTCATTAGGTACATCAAGGACCCAATCATCTAACGATACATAGAGACATCAACTAGCTCAAATGAAGCATCGCATAGAAGCTTCAGATTCGATGCCATAGGTGTGGCCATGGCCTTGCAATCCATCATCCTGAATCTCTTCAGGATATCTATTGTGTACTTCCCTTGACCAAGGAAGATCCCACTTGAATTCTGCCACACCTCCATACCTAGGAAATAATGCATCATTCCCAAATCTTTCATATCGAACTCAGCAGCGAGCTTCCTCTTAGTATCACACCAAGTTCTGGGAGCTTGCTACAAGCCATACAAGGATTTCTTCAATATGCACACATGTCACTCCCTACCAAGTCTTGGGACTGCATCCCAAACATCTTCTTCATGATCGATGGATCATGGCATTCCATTTCTTCATCCCAGATCCTGGGAACTTCAATATCTTCAATAGATATCTTTGTTGCTGGAACAAATGTTGTAGTCCTCTTGTAGGTGAAGATGTATGGTCTTTCCTACAAAACAAGTTAAATTGCATGATTAGAAACATCTCATAATTTTTAAAACAAATTCTTTATACATAAAGAAATATGTCATGTAGTCATGCAGTTGTCTTAGCCAGTGCTTCAATACAACATTTATCCATGTTCCACAACATTCTAGATGCCTTCGAGTCTCTACCAGAACATTGTTAAGAGTTTGCACTACTCCCAACATGTCAGCAAAGAGGTTTCATTCTAGATAAGTAGCACTGGAATGTTGTACAGTGCCATAGGCCACTTACCCATCACATGCATATTAGTAGTATAATGTTCATTAATGCAATCATTCTAATATGCACAATACATCTCCTAAGTCTAGGAACATAAGCATAATATTATTTAAACAAACAAAATAGGCAAGAAATGATAATTGAAATACTTATCTTTGTTTGTTTGTTGGGTGGACTCCCTCTGAGTCTTTGCTTCATGGCAGGAGCTACTGAAATAGCTTCTTCTACACCTTTCTGTTGTGGAATGTAGGAAGATGGTCAACTCCCTCTGAAAATATGCATCCTTGCAGGAGCTGCTGGAGTGTGCTCCCTCTTGATCTTTGCTTCCTGGATTACCTATCCTTGAACTTATATTCATCCTTGCTGACATCAATCTTCTTGAACCCTGGAAAGTATATTTTGTAAGCCTTCGAGCTTTCACTGTAACCCACAAAGATACCCTTATTTCCTGAAGGATCTAGTTTAGTCCTCTTTTCCTTTGGGATATGAGTGTATACTAGACAACCAAATATTCTGAGATGGTTGTCTTCAGGCTTCTTACCAGACAAGACCTCTTTTGGTGTCTTGTTGTCCAATATCTTGTGGGGAGTTCTGTTCTGCACATATACAGCTGTTCTAGCTGCTTCTGCCCATAGATGCATAGGTAGATCCTGGTCATGCAACATTGCCCTTGCTGCTTCCATGATAGTTCTGTTCTTCCTTTCTGCAACTTCATTCTGTTGAGGATTATAAGGAGCAGTCAACTCCATCTTTATCCCTGAATCACTGCAAAGCTTCTTGAAGTCACCTGAGGTGAATTCTCCATCATTGTCGAATCTAAATGTTTTGATCTTCTTGTCAGTTTGATTCTCCATCAAGGTTTTGAATTCTTTGAACTTATCAAACACCTCATCTTTGTTCTTCAAGAAGTATACCCAAGTCTTCCTGGAGAAGTCATCAATAAATGAGACATAGTAAACATACCCACTCAGAGAATTGGATGACATAGGACCACATACATCTGAGTGGATGATTTCCAGGATGTCTTTTTCCTTGCTTTCACTGCTTGGGAAAGCCTTCTTAATGTTCTTACCTTTTGCACATCCTTTGCAAACACCTTCCTGTTTGGTCTTGATTTCAGGAAGTCCCTCTACAGCCTTGCTTGCAATTGGAAGTTCCCTATAGTGCATATGAGCAAGTCTTCTATGACAAATTTCACTTGGCTCCATGGATTCATGTACCATGGCATGTTCAGATTGTCCCTTCAATTTATACAACCCTCCCTCTTGCTCTCCAATCACTACTGCATCATGTATTTTCTTTCCCTTTGGCCACATTAGTACTTGTCCATCCACAAATGCAACCTTCATACCTTTTGCATCCAATGCAGAGATGGAGAGTAAGTTCTCCTTGAGCCCAGGTACATAAAGGACTTCTTTCATCTTCAAAGATTTTCCAAAATTTAGGTTGTAGGAGGCTTCACCACTTCCTTTGATTGGGTATTGATAATCATCCCCAAGTTTCACCTTATGGGGTGATTCATGTTCAGATAGATTCACAAAATATTCCTTAAACCCAGTCACGTGTTTGGAAGCCCCACTGTCAATCAACCAATCATTACAACCATGGGAGATAGTACCTGTGAGAGCAGAAATTAGAACATATTCTTCTTCACTTGATGAGTCATCATCACTATCACTTTCTGCCCTAGCCTTCCTCTTTGGGGGTTCATCATCCTCGGCAGCATAAGCATGATATCTTCTTTTGTTATTCTTCTTCTTCTTATTGAAGTTGTTGTTGTTGTCTTTCTTCTTCTTGGGACAATCTGAAGCAAAGTGTCCCTTCTCATTGCAATTGAAGCATCTGAGATCTTTCTTATCTTTATGATAATGGTGGTGTGAGAATCTCCTGTTATGAGATGATTCCTTCTTGGACTTGCCTTTCCTGGCATGTGCTGTGAGAGCTTGATCTTCATTTCCCATCTTTTCTTCTTGGGCCACAAGCCTAGCTTCTTCTTGAGAACATTCTTCCCGCAATCTGTTGAAGGAGATCAACTTCTTCCTTGCACAAATTCCTTGAATAAAGGAATCCCATGACCTAGGTAGGCCATTTAGAGTGGTCATCACCACTTCACCATTCGCCACCATTTCATCCACTGCTTCTAGTTGTTCCTTGATCTGGGAGACCCTTGAAAAATAAGATTGAATGGTTTCTCCATTCTGAAACTTTACTCCTTTCAGTTGGTTCTGTAGGGTCATCTTCTGATTTATGTTCTTCCCTTCAAATAGCTTGGTCAAAGAGTCAAACATCTCCTTGGGTGTCTTTAGAGAAGACACATGGGGTATGAGATGGTCTTTGATAGAATGAACAATGATTCTCTTTGCCTTGACCAAGTTTTTCTTATGCAATACCTTAGCCTCTTCATCCTCTGGGATAGGGATGTCTTCTTTTACATATGAGTCCAACTCATTCTCTTCTAGGATTAACCCAATCCTATACTTCCAAGCTCAGAAGTTATCAGCTCCTTCAATCTTATCCTCAAGCTTGGTGTGGTGAGACATCTTAAAGAGTACTTCAAATGGAAATAGAAAAGATTTTGGTCTTACCACTTGAAATGATGAAAACTGGATTTGGTCTCGGATTAGGGTTTGTCGAAAAAACCCTAAAAATTCAAAATTTCAATTTCAATTTTCTGAAAGGATAGAAAGATGGACCTTGATGAGCTAATCATCCTGGTGTATTCATAATTTGAGATCAGCAAAGCTTTACCCTTCAGATTTGCCTTTTTGTCCTCTCGGGTTCACTAGGGAGAGCCCTGAATTAGGGTTTGAGTTTCCCAGAGATCTACCCAGTGAAAAATCTCGATCCAAAGCTCTAAACTTCAATTTTTGCAAGGAGCTTCCAGCTATGTCTCCAGATTTCATAAATTCCTATTTTTGTGGAAACCCTAATTTTTAGGTCCAAATCTAAAAATGCTCAGAATTGAATTCTGATTGGACAGATAGATTCTCCTTGATGAGTAGAGTCAATCTACTATATTGCTTTTCCAAAATCTGTGGAGATAAACCCAATAAACAAGAAACTTAAGTTTCCGTCACTGCAAAATGTCTTCTTCTCATGTCAGCTCTGATCCCATGTTAAATTTTGAGCATTAATTCACAATACTCTAGGATCTTCACTGAGAGAATAACATATATAGTATATCAATGCATAACAATCAAAATAAGCATCACAAGTATCACAAGAATCAAAAGCATGAGAGACAAGAGACACAGAGTTTCCGTGGGGAAAACCCTAAGGTGAAAAACCCCACAACTTCCTCAGAGATAGAGAGAGCAATGGCTCAACCAAAGTACAACCAAAATACACTTGAGATAGTCTCCTAGAAGCAGATGATCCTCCTCCTCACTAGTGCGCCACTTTCTGAGTGAGAGAGATATGACTTTCTGAATGATCTAAATAGAGATCTCCTGATCTCTATTTATACTAACCTGTTTGCCCAGTGACCTTATGGGGCCGACTTGTCTAGCTAGGTACATCCAAATTATAATATATATATTTCAAGGCCGACCCCACACATGGTGGTCTAATAAACCATCGGCAAGTACACACACTTACGACACTTGTCAATCCACATGACAACACTTCCTTATAGAGGAATAACACATCTCTAATAAGGGTACAATAAATATATATGAAATACATAAATGAAATAAATTCCGAAGTTACATAGACATCAACATTTTTCTCTTTAGATTATGCTATATGAACATGTTTACCTTCTCAGCTCTACATTCTAGCCATCCCAACATCGTACATACACTTATATGGTGTCTAGCCTCTTTGATGCATACTTTTTTTTTCCTTCATGGCTGAATTTTTCTTAAGGGTTTCTTTGTTTCCATCATGTAAGGTCATTTTCCCTTATGCTAGGAGTTTTCCCCTTTCTACCCGAGGGAAAAAATTATTAATTTGGAATTTTTTAATTTACTAATTTTAAACATTTTAAAATTGTCCTCTATTGAAACTTTTTAAATATATTTTAATTTAAATACCTACATGATTCTCTCTCTCTCTCTCTCTCTCTCTTACCAAAACTCATTTGCTCTCATGCTTATCCAATATTCTCACCACTAAGAAATTACATGAATCTCACTTAGCCATCCCATCCATGGAACTCTCTTCCATTACCCCAGGCAACAGAAGGAAGGAATTTTCGTTACTATTCTGTAGTTACCTCAAGAAATCCAGCCATTACAATGCTTACAAGTGTGCGCAAAAAGAGTCCAACCTATATTATTGTCTTAGAGAATTTTCTATAACATAAATTCATGTCTTCTCAAGCATTCTGGAGAAACAAATATGCTACGAATAAAGGTTCCTATATTTCCCAACCTCTATGATCACCTATAGCCATCATCTTCACTCTAATGTCTACAATTTCCTCTTCACAATGTTAATTTTTGGTTAGTTTCACATTCTGGTAATTGGCTGTAGAGAAAACAACATGAAGTCTATGTAGTGTAAAATTATACATGGAAAAGAAGTGATAGACTCCAAAGCAGATGAGAGGATTGGTGAAAAGGAAACTAACATTATTTATAACCATAGAAGAAAGGACTCTTACAATTTTCATAGAAGTGTATTCATCCCATGATTCTATAACTACATGGGAATGATTTTCCCACCGACCTCACACATGCATTCAATTTTTGGATTTAATAAATCAAAATGAAGTAATTGGCTCATTTAAGACGCATAGAAGCAAGTGCATGAGTTGTAAGGATTACACTTGGAAAAAGAGGATTTAATCTCCCATTGACCACCTTTACTCTTCCCCTCTAGTGGAATCTTAGCCTCTCTAGTGCTCTTTACATATCCATCTTGGACAATTTTATTATTTTCCAACTTAATATTTACACAATTTTTGAGTCATCATGAAAAGCCTACCACATGGCCCATATAGAAATATTTGCATTATATATTCCTAGTCATTCAATATTCAAGACCTAGCCTTGAGCTTCACACTATGAATCCATACTAGAATATTTACATCATCTT
Organism: Larix kaempferi; assembly: GCA_027924585.1. Classification (NCBI taxonomy): domain Eukaryota; kingdom Viridiplantae; phylum Streptophyta; class Pinopsida; order Pinales; family Pinaceae; genus Larix; species Larix kaempferi. The sequence goes on along the minus strand of BSBM01000043.1, from coordinate 4,566,225 downwards.
ACATATTCTAATTGAATACATTCCATGGGTCAAAACTAGGGGTACCACATCTCGTGCACAAGATTGGGTTGTCCTCTTCAAGGGTGTATTTTTAGATATTTGGTATTTAACTAAAATGAAGGGAAAATTTTGAGTCTACCCAAACATGTTGTTTTTGCACAATACTTTTCGATTGGTCCATTCAAAAAACTAAAAATAAAAATTAATCATCCATTAAATACAAAAATAGTAGTACATTGCCATAGCCCATATAGATTGTTGTGGCATATTTCTTTTCCACAAACAAAACTTTAATATGGGAAAAAGTGGTCTTATAACATGATTCATTATTAGTTCGTATGTTTTTTAAGAACATACTATCAAATAACTACTAAATTGGCCAAAATGTCAATAAAAAATAAATAAATAATGAATACAATGCTAACAAAATTCCCCACAAGTCATTCTTTGTTGTAAAATGAAATTCTAAACACAAATATAGGTGTTTTTTCTTGAAGGTTAAAGAATTTGTGAAAATAACATTTTAGTTTCTCAAAAAACAAAAAGAATAGTAACCAAGATTCATGTTTTAACCTAGTAAAGGAACTGATGCAATTATAAATTTACAATTCACTCCTTCGAGTTTGTTACAAATTATAAATAAACCTATTTTTTCTACAAATGATTTTCAATGACTTTTAGTGCACCTACTTATGAACATATTGGTGTCCCATATATATGGGTGCAGCTAGTTATAAAAACATAGGTGTGCCATATATATGTGTGCACCATTACACTTTATACAATTTAAACAAACTAATTAAAAGTTCTTCTTCGAAAACCTCTGATCACGCACCTTCACTGTAGATGAATAAGGAAGATTTTTTGTTAGGAACCCATGTCAACCCTTCTATTTACTTTTTTAGTATATTGTTGTTGGACGCATATGCTTTGTAAGTAGTCCTGTAGTATTTGTTGATCCATAGTTTGTCTTATTGTTGTTGGATGCATATGTTGTGTAAGTCATCCCATAGTAATTTTTGATCCATAGTTTATATTGGCCCATGGTTTGTATTGACACATAGTATTGACCCATGGTATTGGCACCTAGACTTAGTATATAATTTTGTTTTTAGACCAATGAAGGTACCGTGAATTTATTTGTATTGAGGATTCTCAAAGGAGGTTTCCCCCTTGAAGTGTCCTGTGATCAATAAAAGTGATTCTGAGTTATGTTCTTACTGCTATCTCATGTATTTTCATTAACTAATTGTTGCAGGTTCTTCACATCTGGTATCAAAGCACTTTCTTGGGCTCGTTGGGTGAAATTTATGACAATTTTTTTTTTCGCATCTATTGCAGCTTCGGATCTGGGAATAATCCCTATCTGCTTCACTGTGGGAAGTACTTGGACATAAGCCCTAAAATTCATTATGAGGAGTACCACAGGAACCCCAAAGTAGCTGGCCCATCGAGAGGACCTACCAATGAAAAGGGAAACGACCCCTACCTAATTGACTAGTTCCCACCCGTGAGGTAAACCAAGAGTTGTCGTTTGTGGCAAAGCGGTTATCAGTTTTACCTGAGTCGTGGAGTGAGGGGTACTGCCCCAATACGCAAACCATCAGAAAGCATTGATGGCCGAGTGAAACCCCTGAACTATTAGAAAGCCACACATACCTGGGGTACATATCTATTTTTAGCTGAACTTTTTCCCATCACTTTTGTGCTGTTTCAAATCCAGTCATTTCAGATCCAGCCGTTTCAGATCCATTCTGAAAGTCATTCCAGATCCAACTGTTAAAGATCTATTCTGAAAGTTGTTTCAGATCCAGTCATTTTCGATCCATTCGGCGTTGTTTCAGATCCATCTATTTCTATTCCCTTCTGCGCCATAGTAGATCCTTTTTTTGCCATATCTCCCTTGTTTTAACACTGTTTCCCTTGACACTTCACAGACACCCCTACAATCCCATTATGCATATTTCATTCCTAAGGACCCTATACCAAATTCTACTTCCCAAAGCCAGAAATCTCACATTTGTCTATTTTTAGGGTTTCCCATAAGTTCTTCACTTTTCACTCGCTCGCCTCCAAATTTTGCCACTGTGTTCATTCCCTATTTCTGCTTCTTTGTTCCTCTTGGACCAATTTTCTCATTCTTTCACCCTGCTTCTAAAATACCCATTTTTTGCTTCCCTATCCATCAGAAAGTGTCCAAAACCTAGTCAAACCCCAATTACCCATCCGATTTTTTCCCAAATCAAAATTTCCCTTTACTAAATAAGCTTTTGTTTGTGTTTTTCTATCCATCCCCCCCCCCTCCCCGAAAAAAAAAAAAACTCCTGGTTATGGTTGTCACCCGCGCAGGAGCAAAAACCATGGAGGAAGCACTTGCACCCATCCAAACCAAAATCCAAGATCTAGATGAAAAATTTCTCAGCCTCCATCTTCAACATTCAGCCATGAACAATAACCAACAACAAGAATCTTTTGCAGCCAATGGTTTCTTTTCTTCAAGCAATTTCCGTGGTCTGAAGCTTGAATTTCCTTGCTTCAATGGTACTGATCCGACTGGATGGATCTATCATGCAGAATAGTATTTCAGTATCAATACTACTTTTGATGTCCAAAAAGTTCCACTTGCATCCTTTCATTTGGAACATGAAGCCCTTCATTGTTACCATTGGTACATCAAGGCTCATGACGAGCCAACATGGACAAATTTTTTCCAACTCCTTTTGCAACGATTTGGTCCTAGTACTTTTGATTACTTCACTGGAGCACTCACTAAACTTCATCAAAGTGGCACTGTGAGAGAGTATCGGACAAAATTTGAGAAACTAGCCAATCACACAGAAGGATTGTCTGATGAATTCTATAGGAGTTGTTTTATCAATGGTCTTAAGGATGAAATCCAGTCAAAGGTTAAAATGTTCTGTCCCAACACAATGATGGAAGTCCTAGGGTTGTCTAAGTTGGAAGAAGAAAAGATTGCAGCCCAATAGCGCTCCAAACTCACTTTTGTTCCCTTTCGAAATATGGGTTCTCAACGACCTCCCATCCCACTAGCTCCTCGACCAGCTCCTATCAAGCATTTGTTTGAAACAGAGATGTAGGCATGCAGAGAAAAAAGGGCTTTGTTATAATTGTGATGAGAAATTCATTCGGGGACATAGATGTGTTCAACAAAAGCTCTATCTCTTGGATATGGATTCTCCGCCTGCCTCTAAAATTGGTGAAGAAGCTTCAGATACAATGGATGATCATGTCGACATTCAGGAGCCACCTATTGACCCCCCATATCAGGATGAACAACCAAAGATACCTCTCCATGCTTTATCCGGCGTCACCACCCCCCAAACAATGTGGGTCAGGGGTTACTTCAAGAAGCTTCCTCTTACAATACTCATTGATTCTGGTAGCATTCATAACTTCATTCACCCTCGGATCGCCAAACATGCTGATTGTTTTGTCCATCCTTGCTCCAACATTGAAGTCATGGTTGCCAATGAGGGCTCCTTACCTTGCAAGGGGAAGTGTCACAATGTGTGTATCTCTCTCGAAGATTATAACCTATGCTCTGACATGTTTTCCTTGTTCCTAGGTGGATGTGATGTGGTTTTGGGTGTTCAATGGTTACACACACTTGGCCCCATCTTATGGGATTTTGCTGAACTTTGGATATAGTTTTCAGTTAATGGGAAACATCACAAATTTAAAGGCTTACAACAAGGGTCTCTCCGCATCATCAGTTCACATCGCCTGGAAAAGATCCTTAAGAAGAATTCACATGGTGTCATCGCTCAACTCCATTCCATTCAGATGCACCCATCAACGGTCTCCCCTACTTCCTTGGATAGATATGCAGGTGTCCTTGCTAAACCAGTAGGCTTGTCGCCTTCAAGAGACCTTTCCGGTAAGAATTTAGCCGCATCTACATCTTAGTAGGAAATGATGGCTATTTTGCATGCAGTACAGAAGTGGCAGCCATACCTATTAGGGAATTATTTCTGCATCAAGACTGATCTCCAGAGTTTGGAAAATTTCCTGGAGGAATGGGTCTTCTCCCCAGCACACCTGAAATGGGTTATCCAACTTATGGGTTATGGCTATGCGATCACTTACAAGAAGGGTAAGGACAATATGGTGGCGTATGCTCCTTCTCTCACATTTGATGACTCAGTTTCTCTTACGGCTATTTCTCTGCTTGTTCCAAATTGGTTGCAATCTGTTCAACAGGGCTATCTCTTCTATGAACTCCATGCTTCTTCGTCAGCAGGGCACTCTGGGTTCCTAAAAATGTATGACCAGGAACAATGTAACTTCTTTTGGCAGGGACTGAACATGACAATTCAACATATGGTGGCTGACTTTGATACTTTCTAGATCAACAACGGTGAAACGACACTCCTTTCGGGACTGCTCCAACCCTTTCCCATACCTACAGCGATTTGGACAACTATTTCTATGGATTTCCTAGAAGCGTTCCAGTGGTACAATACCACATCTAAAAGGACACGATATGAAGCAATTTATGGACATGCACCACCAATTCTTCTTCCATACACCCTCAGCTACTCCCCAATTCAGGAAATTGACTCGATTCTTTGACACCATGATCAGATTCTTCTCATTCTACAGGGCAATCTTCGTACAGAAAGAATTCGACTAAAACAACAAGCCAATCAACACCATTCTGAGTGCACTTTTCATGCAGCTGATATGGTTCTTCTTCGTCTACAGCCTTCCAAGCAACCCTCCCTGCAACTCAAAAGGTGTTACTGGCTCGAAACGCAACCCGAGGATGCTACAGGGGAACCACTCCTTTAGATTCTACATCAATTTCCACATCTAAAGCTTTGAGGACAAAGATTTTTCTAAGGGAGAGGGGGTGTTAGGAACCTATGTCAACCCTTCTATTTACTTTGTTAGTATATTGTTGTTGGACGCATATGCTTTGTAAGTCTTCATGTAGTATTTGTTGATCCATAGTTTGTCTTATTGTTGTTGGACGCATTATGCTTTGTAAGTCGTCCCGTAGTAATTGTTGATCCATAGTTTATATTGGCCCATGGTTTTTATTGACACATGGTATTGACCCATGGTATTGGCGCTTAGACTTAGTATATAAGTTTGTGTTGAGACCAATGAAGATACTGTGAAGTTATTTGTATTGAGTTTTCTCAAAGGAGGTTGCCCCCTTGAAATGGCATGTGATCAATAAATGTGATTCTAAGTTCTGTTCTTACTGCTATCTCGTGTATTTTCATTAATTAATTGTTGCAGGTTCTTCACATTTTTTTGGGGGGGGAGGTTATGCAAATCCTGTGCTAGAAGATCTTTTTCTTGTAATGCACTCTATCATATTAGAATCATTAAACTTATCGAAATTAGTCTTGGGGAATTGGTGTAGCTGAGTGGAATTGGTGTCAGGTGGGAATGATTGGAACCTACCTTCAAGATCTTGAGAAGAGTCCCCAATGTCTAGAGAAATATGAGCAATTAGTACCTAAAATTTTGTTATTGTATTCTTCAGAAATTTGTTATTTAGTAATGTCAAATTTGTTGATTTGACTTAAGGGATAGCACCTGCTAATCCAAGGGTGAGAAATCATCATCCACTTTATTCATCCAATCATTTATGGCAATATTTCTAGTGGGAGCCATAGAGCCAATTGAGATCCACTCAAAAGGTCATCCACAACCTATCACTAGAATGGTTGTAACTTGTAATGGTGTAAAATCTATGATACTTTTCGATATCATTATAGCTCTAAAGCTACAACTAAAATTTCTTATAATTTTTTTGATACTTCTTAGAAATTTTGTTGTAACCATAATACACAAATGCCCCTCCCCACCCCATTCTACTTGAAACAACAAGTTAATGAGATTTCAATGTAGTTGTCTCAAGGGGAGAAAATTCCATCGTAAAATATGGTATTTGGCTCTTAATGAGAAAGGATGTGTTAGGATTTATAGCTCTTTGATATAATAATATGTAGATATTCATGAAACCCACTAAGGATGGATCATAAGCTTATATGTCTAAGGGCTGGTGCAAGCTAATGCTAGCCACTCATGACGCGTTAGTCGCAATGGAGTCTTGGAAAAACAGAAATATGAATGTCAAAAAGAAATATTAGAGCTACCTACACAACTTTTTGGAATATGATGCAAGAAGATAAAATGTAGACAATCAGATTACCTTCCGGAATATATAAATATTATTTATGGAAATTAAGTATAACTCCAAAACAATGGGGTTCTCCTAAGGTTGGTATGTTATTTTTTTAAGAAAACATAATGAATATGTTTGCGTTAGTTCCCTAGTTCGGTATGCAAATGGTGGAATTTTGTGAAAAAAATTATATACAGTCGTAGATAACAGGTCGTTCTAGTGCAGCACTATTTTTCCATATTTATTTATTTTAATTTTAATTTTTTTTAATTAAGGAAGTTATCCAAGCCCTAGAATGACTAGGTCGAGCGTTAGTCCCCGACATCATGGTCTTAACATAATCAACGAACTTTTTTTTTTTAGGATGTAGGTCTTTGTGTGTACTTGTGTGGGTTCTTTTCCATTTTCAAAATAGGTGATCCAATCAAAAGTTATAGACGAAAGAAATAAATTACTTTTTGTGTAAGATTGACGTTAGTGCAATTGAAATCAATTAAAAAATAGAAAGAAATAATAGATTTAATAAAAAATTACATATTCGGAATCTGCAGACATAGTTCTACAAGTGTGTGCAATTTCATTAGCAGTGGTCTAGTGTAGCATATATAGAATCATGCTCGAAAAAGAAGGAGTTATAGAATAACATGTATTTTGTTATAACACATTCCCCCACTTGGTTTGGAAACCTGAACCTAAAAGCATAGCGGCCAAGTCATCCACCATGTTGGTGGGAAAGGAATTACCTGCCAAAACTTAAAAATTTAAATGGCGCGTGGGCGTTTTTTTAGATGTGCGTATGCACAAATAGTGGGTACGCACTAATAGTGCGTATGCGCTATGTAGTGCGTACGCGCTATTTAGTGCATATGCTATATTTAGTAAAATTAGACCAAACCATAGCTCAAGCACATATGCATCCATACAAAAATCCTATTGAACGGATGGAGATGATGATGATGAAGATGATGATGATGATGTTGATGATGATGATGATGACCAAGATGATGATGATGTTGATGATGAAGATGATGACCAAGATGATGATGATGAGGAGGAGGAGGAGTAGGAAGAGGGTGATGATGACGACGATGATGATGATGATGATGATGATGACGATGATGATGATGAAGATGATGAAGATGATGACCAAGATGATGATGATGATGATGATGATGACAATGATGATGATATTGATGATGAATATGATGACCAAGTTGATGACGACGATGATGATGATGAGGAGGAGGATGATGATGAGGAAGTGGGTGATAATGACGATGATGATGATGGAGATGATGATGATGACGATGATGATGAGGATGATGATGATGATGAGGAGGATGATGCTGATGATGCTGATGGTGACAAAGATGATTATTATGATGATGATGATGATCATATTCGTCATCATCAGCATCATCATCTTCATGTTCGTACTCATCGACATCATCATCATCCATCATGTTCGTCATCTTCGTCATCATCATCCATCATCTTCATCATCTTCGTCATCATCATCATTATCAATGATGATGATGAAGAAGATGATGATGATGATGTTGATGATGATGATGACGATGATAATGATGTTGATGATGAAGACAATGACCAAGATGATGAGGATGAGGATGAGGATGATGATGATAATGATGATGACGAGGATGATGACTATAATGAGGATGATGATGAGGAGGATAATGATAATGATCATGCTGATGATGACAAAGATGCTTATGATGATGATGATGATTATAATGATGAGGAGGAAGAGGAGGAGGATGAGGATGAGGATGAGGATCATATTCGTCATCATCAACATCATCATCTTCATATTCGTACTCATCTTCATCATCATCCACCATCTTCATCATCATCACCATCATCTCATCATCATCATCTTCGTCATCATCATCATTATCAATGATGATGATGAAGAAGATGATGATGATGACGAAGATGATGATGATGATGTTGATGATGATGATGACGATGATGATGATGATGTTGATGATGAAGATGATGATGAAGATGATGACCAAGAAGACGATGATGAGGATGATGATGACGATGAGGATGAGGATGAGGAATTGGGTGATAACGATGATGATGATGATGGAGATGATGATGATGACGAGGATGATGAGGATGATAAGGATGAGGATGATCATGATGATGCTCGTGATGATGAAGATGATTATGAGGAGGAGTAGGAGGAGGAGGAGGATCATATTCATCATCATCAACATCATCATCTTCATCTTCGTATGCATCTTCATCATCATCATCGTCATCATCATCATAATCATCATCATCATCATATTCTTCATCATCGTCATTGATAATGATGATGATGATGAGGATGAGGATGAGGATGAGGATGATGATGAGGAAGTGGGTGATAACGATGATGATGATGATGATGATGATGATGATGATGATGAAAAAGATGACTATGATGATGAGGAGGAGGAGGAGGATGATCATATTCGTCACATCAGCATCATCATATTCATCTTCATCCTCATCTTCATCATCATCATCATCATCATCATCATCATCATCTTCGTCATCATCATCATTATGATGAAGAAGATGATGATGAAGATGATGATGAAGATGATGGATGATGATGATGTCGATAATGACGATGTTGATGATGAAGATGATGATGAAGATGATGACCAAGATGAGGAGCAGCAGGAGGAGGAGGAGGAGGAAGTGGGTGATAATGATGATGATGATGATGGAGATGAGGATGATGACGATGATGAGGATGATGCTAATGATGCTGATGATGGCCAAGATGATTATGATGAGGAGGAGGAGGACAAGGAGAGTGATGATAGTGATCATATTCATCTTCATCGACATCATCATCTTCATCTTCATCATCATTCATCATCTTCATCATCATCATCATAATCATCATCATCTTCATCATCATCATCATCAATGATGATGATGAAGAAGATGATCATGATGATGAAGATGATGATGATGATGTTGATGAGGATGAGGATGAGGATGAGGATGATGATGATGATGATGATGAAGATGATGAACAAGATGTTGATGAGGATGAGGATGAGGATCAGGAAGTGGGTGATAACGTTGATGATGATGATGATGATGAGAATGAGGATGAGGATGAGGATGAGGATGAGGATGAGGAAGTGGGTGATAATGTTGATGATGATGATGATGATGATGATGACAATGATAATGATGATGATGAGGAGGATTATGATGATGATGAAGAATGTGATCGTCTTCTTCATCATCTTCATCATCTTCATTGATAATGATGATGATGACGAGGATGAGGATGATGATGATGAGGATGAGGATGATGATCATGATGAGGATGATGATGATGATGTTGATGATGACGAAGATGATTATGATGGTGATGATGATGAGGATGAGGATGAGGATCATATTCATCATCATCAACATCAACATCCTCATCTCTGTACTCATCTTCATCATCATCCTGTTAGGAACCCATGTCTTTACTTTGTTAGTATATTGTTGTTGGATGCATATGCTTTGTAAGTCGCCTGTAATATTGTTGATCCATAGTTTGTAGTGGCCCATGGTTTTGACCCATAGTATTGGCACCTAGACTTAGTATATAAGTGTGTGTTAGGGCATATGAAGACACCGTGAAGTTATTTTGTATTGAGTTTGCTCAAAGGAGGTTTCCCGCTCGAAGTGGCCTGTGATCAATAAAAGTATTATGTGATTTAATATATTGTGTATTTTCGTCAATTAATTGTTGTAGGTTCTTCACATCTGGTATCAGAGCACTTTCTTGGGCTCGTTGGGTGAAATTTCTGCGAAATTTTTTTTTCGCATCTGTTACAGGTTTGGATTTGGGAATAATCCCTATCCACTTAACTGTGCAAATTACTTGGGCATAATCCCTAAAACGCATTGTGAGGAGTACCCACAGGAACCCCAAAGTAGCCAGCCCATTGAGAGGACCCTGCCAGCGAAAAGGGCAACGACCCCTACCGGATTGACTAGTTCCCACCCGTGAGGTAAACCAAGAGTTGTCGTTTGTGGAGAAGCGGTTATCAGACTTACGCGAGCCGTGGAGTGAGGGGTACCTGCCCCAATATGCAAGATGTCAGACAACATTGGTGGTCGAGTGAATCCTTTGAACTGTTAGGAAGCTTAGCATACCTGGGGTCCATATCTATTTTCAGCTGATACATCGCATATTTCCTCTATCCAAAACTATTGTTGATCACTTCCGCGTCGTTGCAAATCCATCTGTTACCAATCACTTCTGCGCCGTTACAGATCCATCTGTTGTCGATCACTTCTGCGCTATTGCAGATCCATCTGTTACAAATCCCTTCAGCGCTGTTCCTGATCCATTTTTTATTTTAACTCCATTTCCCTTGAAACTTCTCTGACACCCCTTCCATCCCATTCTGCATCTTTCATTCCCGAGGACCCTATCCAAAATTCCACTTCCCAACACCCGAAATCTCACATTTGTCTATTTTTAGGGTTTGCCATAACTTCTTCGATTTTCACCCCCGATCACCTTTAAATTTTACCATAGAGTTCCTTTCCTCATTCTGCTTCTTTGTCCCTGTCTGCCAAATTTTCTCATTCTTTCACCATGCTTCTAAAATCCTCCTTTTCTGCTTCCCTGTCCTTTCGATAGTGTCCAAAACCTAGTCAAACCCAAATCCATATTTCCTTTACTGAAGCAGTCTTTGTTTTTGTTTTTCTACCCACTCAAAAAAAAAACAAAACTCATGGTTATGGTTGTCACCCAAGCCGAAGCAGAAACTATGGAGGAAGCACTTGCTGCCATTGAAGCCAAACTCCAGGATCTGGATGAAAAATTTCTCGGCCTCCATCTTGAGCATTCAGCCATGAACAACAAACGGCAGTCTGAGTCTTCATCAGATAATGGGTTCTCTTCTTCCAGCAATTTCTATGGTCCGAAGCTTGATTTTCCTCGCTTCAATTGTACTGATCCAACTGGATGGATCTATCATGCAGAATAGTATTTCAGTCTGCATAATACTTTTGATGTCAATAAATTTCCACTTGCATCCTTTCATTTGTAACAGGAAGTTCTTCAATGGTAGCGTTGGTACATCAGGGCTCATGAAGAGCCAAAATGGCCAGACTTTTCCCAGCTCCTTTTGCAACGATTTGGTCCTAGTGCTTTTGATGACTTCATAGGAGCCCTCACTAAACTTCGCCAAATTGGCACTGTGAGAGAGTATCAAACTGAATTTGAGAAACTAACCAACCACACTAAAGGATTATCTGATGACTTCTACCGGAGTTGTTTTATCAGTGGTCTAAAGGATGCCAATCACTTTGAGGTCAAAATGTTCTGTCCCAACACAATGATGGAAGCCCTGGGGTTGGCTATGTTGGAAGAAGACAAGATTGCATCCGAACAGTGCTCCAAGCCCACTTTTGTTCCCTTCTGAAATATGCGTTCTCAATGACCACCCATACTATCGGCTCCTCGACCAACCCCTATCAAGCATTTGTCTGAAACATAGATGCAGTCACGCAGAGAAAAGGGGCTTTGCTATAATTGTGATGAGAAATTCACTCGGGGACATAGATGTGTTCAACAAAAGCTCTATCTCTTGGATGTGGATTCTCTGCCTGCCTCTGAAATTGGTGATGAAGATCTAGATACAATGGATGCTCAGGTCGACATTCAGGAGCCACCTATTGACCCTCTGTCTTAGGATGACCAGCCAGAGATATCTCTCCATGCTTTAGCTGGAATCACCACCCCCCAAACAATGCAGGTGAGGGTTTACTTCAAGAATCTTCCTCTTACAATACTCATTGATTCTGGTAGCACTCATAATTCCATTGACCCTCGGATCGCCAAACAAGCTAATTGTTTTATCCATCATTGCTCCAACTTTGAAGTCATGGTTGCCAATGGGGGCACCTTACCTTGCAAAAAGAAGTGTCATAATGTGTGTATTTATATGGGAGATTATACCCTGCGCTCTGACATGTTTTCCTTGACCTTAGGTGGATGTGATGTGGTTTTGGGCGCTGAATGGCTATGCACACTTGGCCCTATCTTATGGGATTTTGCTGAACTTTGGATGTAGTTTTCCCCCAATGGACAAAAACACACATTGACAGGATTACAACCAAGGTCTCTCAGCATCATCAGTCACATCGCATGGAAAAAATCCTTAAGAAGAATTCACATGGTGTCATCGCTTAGATCCATTCCATTCAGATGCAACCATCAGCGGTCTCCACTACTCCTTTAGATCTACAACAAATTCTAGATCGATATACAAGTGTCTTTGATGAACCAGTGGGATTGCCACCTTCAATGCCAAAATACCATCATATTCAACTCCTTTCTGGTAGCATTCCTCCCAACATTAGGCCCTATCGCTACCCATTTCACCAAAAAATAGAGATTGAAATGCTCGTTCAGGACTTATTGAAGCAAGGTATTATTTGCCCAAGCACTAGTTCCTTTTCTTCTCCAGTTCTTCTTGTCCACAAAAAAGATGGGTCATGGCGCCTTTGCATTGACTTCCAAGCACTTAATCATCTCACCATCAAGGATAAGTTTCCAATTCCTGTTGTTGATGAGCTCCTTTATGAGCTTCATGGGGCTCAATTTTTCTCCAAGTTGGATCTTCGTTCTGCGTATCATCAAATTCAGGTTCATGAGGATGATATCCCTAAAACAACTTTCCACACACATGATGGCCACTTTGAGTTTTTGGTCATGCCCTTTGGCCTCACTAATGCTCCTTCCACATTCCAAGCCTTAATGAATAAAACATTTCGGCCCTACTTGTAGAAATTCATTCTGGTATTCTTTGATGATATCCTCATCTACAGTAAAACATGGGCTGAACATCTCCAGCATCTGAATCTTGTCATGCAACTTTTCTCTGACCATCATCTCCATGCCAAACAGTCTAAATTTGTTTTGGGACAGAAAGAAGTTGAGTATCTCGGGTACATTATCTCAGCACAAGGGGTTCACGTGGATCGTACCAAAATCGTTGCCATGAACAATTGGCCGCATCCTCACACACTCAAGAGCCTTTGTGGTTTTTTGGGGTTGACTAGCTACTACTGCAAGTTTGTCAAGGATTGTGAGAATATTGCAGCTCCATTAACTGCTCTATTGAAAAAGGATGCTTTTACATGGACACATGCTACTCAGTGTGCATTTGACAAATTGAAACAAGCTATGTGTACTACACCTGTTCTAGCTATGCCCAATTTTTCCAAGCCCTTCACTATTGAGAGTGATGCTTGCGGCAATGGAATTGGTGTTGTTCTCCTTCATGATGAACACCCAATTGCGTTCACTAGCAAATCCCTTTCAGGGAAGAATTTAGCTACCTTTACATATGAGAAGGAAATGATGGCTATTTTGCATGCATTACAGAAGTGGCGACCATACCTATTAGGGAATCATTTATGCATCAAGACTGATCACCAGAGTCTGAAATGTTTCTTGGAACAACGTGTCTCCTCCATAGCACAACAGAAATGGGTTAGCAAACTCATGTGTCATGACTATGAGATCACTTACAAGAAGGGTAAGGACAATATTGTGGCAGATGCTCTTTCTCGCACATTTAATGCCCAAGGTTCTCTTTCAGCTATTTCTATGCCTGTTCCAAATTGGTTGCAATATGTTCAACGAGGTTATGTCAATGAATCTTCCTTATCTCAAATCATCCAATGCTTGACCAACAACCCTTCTGCTGTACCACATTACTCTTGGGATGGTGCTTCCCTCAGATACAAGGGTCATCTGGTGCTTCCCCAGAGCACAAATCTTCAACAGGCTGTCTTCTATGAACTCCATGCTTCTCCATCGGTAGGGCACTCTGGGTTCCTCAAAACGTATGAACAGGCACGGCATAACTTCTTTTGGCAGGGCATGAAAAGGACAATTCAATAGATGGTGGCTGAATGTGATACCTACCAGTGCAATAAGGGTGAAACAACACTCCTTCCAGGATTGCTCAAACCCTTGCCCATACCTACACGGATTTGGAAAGAAATTTCTATGGATTTCATTGAAGGGCTCCCCAAATCTTGTGAGAAGACAGCGATTCTCATTGTGGTTGATCATCTCTCCAAATATAATCATTTTTGTGCTCTCATCCATCCCTATATAGCCTCCTCAGTCGCTCAAAGTTTCCTGGACCAGATCTTTCATCTTCATGGCTTCCCTTCTTCCATTGTCTCGGATCGTGATGCGACTTTCACCAGTCATTTTTGGATAGAACTATTTCGCCACACTGGAACCAAACTGAAGATGAGTTCAGGGTATCACCCACAAACAGATGGTCAGACTGAAATTATCAATAAATGCTTGGAAACTTATCTTCGTTGCTTCACCTGAATAATAACATCAATGGGAAAAGTGGTTCCCTCTCGTTGAATGGTGGTACAATACCTCTTACACACTGCCTCTAAAATGACCCCATATAAAGTAATCTATGGTCATGCACCTCCAGTTCTTCTTCCATACACCCCCAATAGTTTACCAGTTCAGGCACTTGACACGGTCCTTCGAAACCGTGATCAGATTCTTCGCATTGTGTAGGACAATATTCACATGGCAAGAAATCGCATGAAGCAACAAGCTAATCAGCACCGTTCTGAGCTCACTTTTCAACTAGGCGATATGGTTTTTCTTTGTCTCCAGCCGTACAAGCAATCCTCCCTGAAACTCAAAGGGCATCATAAGCTCGCTCCAAAGTTCTATGGGCCATATCAGATTCTTCAGAAGATTGGGTCTGTTGCTTATAAATTGGAAGTTCCTCCTTCTTCCTGCATTCATCCAGTATTTCATGTCTCTTGTCTGAATAAAGTTATTGGCACCAACATCAGTGGACAAACTATTTTACCCGAACTGGATAATGAAGGATCCATCCTTTTGGAGCCAGAGGCCATCCTCAATCAGTGCACTCGTCAACTTCACTCTCGCTCTATCACAAAGGTCTTAATTCAGTGGCACGGCATGCAACCAAAGGATGCTACATGGGAACCACTCCTTCATATTTAGCAACAATTTCCACATCTTAAGCTTTGAGGACAAAGCTTTTTCTAAGGGGGAGGGGATGTTAGGAACCCATTTCTTTACTTTGTTAGTATATTGTTGTTGGACGCATATGCCTTAGAAGTCACTCATAGTATTGTGATCCATAGTTTGTAGTGTCCCATGGTTTTGACCCATAGCATTGGCGCCTAGACTTAGTATATAAGTGTGTGTTGACACCTATGAAGGCACCGTGAAGTTATTTTGTATTGAGTTTTCTCAAAGGAGGTTGCCCCCTCAAAGTGGCCTGCGATCAATAAAAGTATTCTGTGATCTGATATATTGTGTATTTTCATCAATTAATTGTTGTAGGTTCTTCACATATCCATCATCATCACCATCATCATCATCTTCGTCATCATCATCATTATCAATGATGATGATGAAGAAGATGATGATGATGATGAAGAGGATGATGATGATGTTGATGATGTTGATGATGATGACGAAGATGTTGATGATGATGATGATGATGAAGAAGATGATGATGATGAGGATGATGATGAGGATGATGATGATGATGACGAGGAATATGATGTTGATGATGAAGATGATGATGATGATGATAGTGATGATGGTGACGATGATTACAATGATGATGATGACGATGATGATGAGGAGGAGGAGGAGGAGGAGGAGGATGACGATATTAGTCATGATCATCATCATCATCATCATCTTGTTTATGGCATGCAACGTATCCTAATCATGGTATATGTATCTATCTACATTTGCTAGAGATACCACACAAGGGTTATGTGTGGTGGTTTGAAGATGCATTCAACATGGTATCCTAAGAATCTTCTTGAGTTGCAAGTGTTGTTCATGGTGCTTGAGCCTAAGAAGCTTCATTTAAGGCATGAGAAGCTTCTTGTTGTCCATATACCTTGGTCATACCTCGAGACTCATTTTTGGTTCACAACTAACCTAGTCATCGCACACATAACACACTTGAAGTTGACTAATACCCTATAGATTTGATATGTGGTGGTCTATGGACTCATTCATGGTGTTTGTGCCTAAGAAGCAAGAGTTAGTGTTGGAGGCTCTTGTTTCCCTCCACTAGCCATGGTTAAGGAGACAAGATAAATCCTTGATGTCCAAGACATTATAATGGAAACAATATTCAATTCATATGCAAAAGACTCCTTGTAGAGGGATAGTGTCATGGATTCTACGTGTTATTGATGATGCTTGAGGTCGATAATTTTCAATTCAGGCCCAAGTGGAATTCAATCGAGCTCAATATGCTTCAATAATATCTCGAGGAACCTGTTTTCATTCTTCGATGATGTTCAATGCTTTTCAACATATCCATGGTATTGCATGGTAGTCTAAAGATGCATTCATGGAATTTGTTCTTTAGAAAATATGTTTTTTGTCTAAATGAAATTCAAATTGCCTCTTTGATGAGTCCTCTACAAGACTTCATTTATTGCATGAATGTCATAGACTCACGAAAAATCTAAACAACAATCACTTGGCATGCAACTACAAATAATGGCATGCAACTATAACCACAAACCAAGCAGAGTTTGATTTATGCATTGATATAGAGAGGTGGCAGTAGGCACACAATATGGAGAAACAATGAGTTAGAAAAAACATTTGGACCAAAGTACCACAATGGTTATTAATAAAATTAAAAAAAACCATTTTTGGCTCAGGAATTGCATTCAATTTGATGGGTGGCATGATCATGATCATGTAACCTCCCTCCGTCCTTCCAAACATATGTGTTTTATCACTACGTTTCTCTTCGACACTCGCCATCAAAATACGTATAAAAATAACATGTCTTTACATACTCTTCCATTTAAATCCTCATCGCATAGTCATAAATAAGGATTATTATGCATGCACATCCTCACCTTACAATATCAATTGGGTCAAGGCACATAGACAACCATAAATTATCAAATGTGTCAAGACGCAAAGAGTAATCCCTTCCAATAAAAATTAAGACCCACCCTTCAAACTTCATCACTGAGTCCAATTTATGCAAATATTTTTGATGTGTGGGAAGGTTTGGCATTAAATGGTGTAAACGTTATATAGAGGCGCATGCGTGCTAGTGACGTGTATGCACTAAAAATACGCATGCGTGCATTTAAGCATGCATGCACTGGCCTATTACTAGTTTAAAAAAACAAAGTTCTCTGTTTCTTGGGAATTCTACCAAAAAACATGGGTTTCTTTTCTTCCGTGGGTTTCAAGCTCTTACAGGTTTCTTATTGGCTCACACACATTGATATTTTGGACACTCATTGATCTATTGGACACAAAATCACCCTTGGAATCTAACAAACATTTTCAGTGGTCTTGGAATCTAATCGATACATTCAAGCTACTAGTTTCCATTGCAAGTCGAGAGCATTTCTATAGGTATGGTTAATTGTAAATAATTATTTTCATTGATAAGATTTGAGATTCTCCCATTCCTTTTGGTTTTCATCATATGCCTACAACAATATTCATGCATAGACAACAATGAATTTGATAAGACGAATTCCCAAGTTCACATCTAAAAAAACTCATATGAACACTAAACAAGATGAAGTATGCAACCACCTCATTGTGTAATTAGTTCCCAAGTTAATTTTGTTCTTTTCACCTCATATTATGATAGCAAAAAATACTACACACTCACTAAACATGAAAAAAAAATCACTTCAACTCATCCACAAAACCTCAACTCTCTCATCTCTTATTCAATACCATTGTATGGAAGGAGTATATCTGTACGTATATGCACCTTTGCTTTCTCTATAAATCCAAATATGATAATATTCATCCATATTTATTGTCCTTACAATATCCCCTCACCTTCAATAATGATTTTTTTCCAAAAACCAATACTTTCCCACTTCATGCTCCATCCAACATGATCATTGGTATAGTCCCTAGTTCCCCACTTTCCAACACCTCCCTACCCTAGATATTGCACATTGAAAGGTCAAATTATATTCCCCCCTAATCACCCTTCCCAAGACCATGATCCTTGTTAGAAACCTTTGCATCCTCCTTAAGGTTTTGCACAATACAAAGTATACATTCATTATATTGTGATGCATTGTTGAATTCAACCATGGGTATTTTAAACTCAAAATCACATTCTATCATCTCAAGGTTTATAGATAAGGAAATAGTTTGTTGTTGTTTCTTCAACTCCTTAAGGTGTTATATAACCTAGTAATTTATGATGGTAAAGGACATTGCCTCAAATGGAAGGATATACCATTCCATTATGAAGACAAATCAATCAAACTAGGCGCAAAATTTAGAATTGTTAACATTAAGGGAGAAAGCAAAAAATGCCACTAATTAAGGTCAAAAATATGATGTAAACCAATAAGAATTCCTTGGGGGAATTTGCAACCTCCTCATTGTGTAATTAGTAAACTTATTCTCTTTACCTTATTTGATGTAGAAAAACTATCAAACTATTCCCAAGGCATCTCTAGCCATCTTTGTTGTAGGGTGTTACTACCATAATTTTTATGAATTCATGGCTAGGCAAGACACTAGTTTCTCCACTCTACACTTGACCAACCATCATCTATATTGATTGGAATTGTAATGGATAATGATGTTTATTCGAACACAAATAAATCAACATAGTCTGTAGTTGTATGTGTTAATTTGTAAAGTGGTAAGTTATGTTGGAATGTGTCAAGTTCATTGTATAATGGCACTAATATCTTATTTGTTGTTTCTTATGTAGGGACAGGCCTGATAGTTTTGTTAAAGATACTTTTGGAGATGGGAAACTCACACAATGCAAAAAAAAGTATAGAAGGAATCTACCCATTGAAAAGGTCAATGACTTAAGAGAAAAGGCCAGCTTGGGAATGGAAAGATTGTGACATGGTCCTATCATTGCCCCAGATCCTACCACTGATCCTAACACAGTTGTTGAAATGAAAACCTCTTGTTCAGAACCACAGGTAAAGTGGTCGCGTCCAATGGAACCAACTCAAATTCCAACATCAACACAATCTCCAACCAACAATCCATCAACGAGTCATGTTGAAGTTCCTCACGACACAAGAATTTTGGGAGATTCTGCATGTGTAGAGATGGACATACAAGCCTTTCTTAATTTTTAATCTCCCCAAGAAGATCAAAACCATGTCAACCACACTCCCATTATGGTCCAATCTGTGAACGAAGCACCACAACAAACAAGCTCTAGTATTCATGTCTCATGTCCACCCTCCTGATCCGGATTTATGTGGGAACGAAACAAAAGATAGCATATACAGAATCATATACAGAGATATATTGCAAATAACACAGTGATACAGTAAACACATATTCTATTAAATAGCGGAAATAGAACAGACTATAAAATACAATAGCTGGAATGGTGGTAGCTATCTCTGAGAAGAGATGTGGCCACTATGCTCATTCGTGCCAAGATGAATACAAAGAGAGGCCGAAAGGGGCTATTTATCATAAGCATGAGGGAAAGAATCCCAAACATCCGAAAACCTAACCCTAGAAGATGAACCATCATAAAGTTTGCGGCCCCAAGGTGGTTAGTTGAACAGTCAACTTCCCGGGGTCATAACTTTTGGATACGATCTCCGTTTGGGGCGCTCGGTAGCTTGTTGGAAAGGTCTATCCGAGATTTACAACTTTCAACTGGGTCCAAATGTGTGCCGTTGGCAACCATTTGGTCCCCCAAATCGCCAAAAAATGTCGTTTAGGGCCTCAAAATGGCTCCGGAAGTTCAGGACCCGAAAAACTGCTAAAAATAGTAATTTACCAAAATTGCCAGAAGACTGTTTTGAGCCAGTTGGAAGAGGTGGGCCGCCACCGATATCCACCTGGATCAATCCTCCCTCCTTAGGAAGCAATGGTCTCCATTGCATTAAATCCCTTATCATATGTCGAGCTGTGTGTCGATTTGAGCTCTTGGTGCGACATTTGCTGAAGTGGAAAGGTTGCCTTACTTTGACATCTTCAGAGGGTTGTAATTGTTGTTGATGGATGCGCTAGAGCTGTTCAACATTTTTGGTTGTTGTGGTATCCTTGGTATGCACTGGTGTGGATGGTTTCTTTTTGGAGGGGCCCCTTGAATGCGTGGCCTTGCACTGTAGAGGTACCCGAATAGGCGATGCTGCATTAACTTTGTGTTTTTCTTGTTTCTGCTGAGTAGAAGGATAATCTGCAGAGGTTGTGGATGTCTCCGCGATATGATGTTCACCTTTAGTGGCAATTGCGAATAGGGAAAATTTCCCAGTGTGGGGGATTATCTTCCTTCCCGGTTCATTTGGGGTAGGTGCAACTATCTCTGGTATCCGATAGAGTTGTCCTCCCAAAGTGACAATGACATTGCGAGGTCGTGATTCATATACAGCATGATGCTTCCACATATATGGTTGTCCTAAAAGAACATCACACACTTCAAGTGGGGCCACATCACACAATACCTCATCTTTGAAGGGCTTGATGCCATATGGTAGGCGACATTGGTGACTGACACGGATCCTTCGTCCTTGGCTTAGCCATCCAATGGTGTATGGTTGTGGGTGTGGCGTTATTGGTAGCTCCAATGTCTTGATGACTTCTTCTGAGATCAGGTTCTTCTGGCTGCCGCTATCCACAACAAAGTGTAGGGGAATTCCCTTCACCCACATCTGTGAGTGGAAAAGGCGCTCCTCTGCCTCCGACTCTTCAGGCTCCTTTCGCTGAATCTGTGTGGTGGCAACAACGGCACTGGGTTCTGCATCAATGATCTGCTTCCCTTTTTGCGCGGCTGTGAAATTAGGTTCCGAGTCAGAATCAAAACTGGGATCTGATTCTGAAGCTTTGATCTCAGCCACCAATGACTTTTTTGAACGACAATCATCAGTGTTGTGCCAGGGGCTTTTGTGGAACTCGCACCACTTCCCGGTTTCCTTCTTTGTCTTTTCTTTACCCTTCTTCGCCTGTGGTTGGGACTGGTTGTCCTTTTCTTGCCCCGTGCTCTGCGAGCCAAAGTTTCCCTTGCCCTGCTTCTGCGCAGGTCCGAAGTCACGCTTGTTCTTTTGTTGAAATTTCTGCTCAATTTTGACAGCATATCGATAGGCGGATCCGAGTGAAGAGATTTCCAGGAAATCCATCTCTGTTCGGATGTACCGGTGTAGGCCACTGCGATATTTCAGTACTAGGTGCCGCTCGGAGTCCTTGATACCTAGCTTTGTGCACAAGGTATGAAATTTGTTGGTGTACTCCGACACCGTTTGGTCCCTCTCTTGATGCAGAATGGTCCATTTTGTGTACTAGTCATCATAGTTTCCAACAGGGTAATATTGTTCCTTGACGGCATCTATAAAAGAGGCCCAAGTGGGATTGGAATATTCAAACAATCTAGACTCGTCTGATGAGTTTTGCTCACAATAAGTTTCCCACCAATTTTTGACATGGGGGACGGCCTTAAGGAGCGCAAAGATGATCTTTTCCCTGTCGGAAAATTGGTGGACAGAGAAATACCCTTCTAGTAGATTCAACCATTTATCTAGGGCATCGGCATCGATTTGGCCTTCAAATAAAGGGATATCAAAATTAACTTGTACCTTGAAGGGAGTCATATCTCCGAAATGGCTGCTCGTTGAGGGTGCATTTGCCGCTGTTGGCATGCGTTGAAGGATTTGGGAAAAATTATCCATCATCTCATTCCTCTGTCGCGCGAGGGCTTCCTCGAGCAACAACTTGATAGGATCTACTACTCCGTCGTCTCTCTTTTCTTCCACCATGGGAGGCCGTTTGGGGCGGCGAGAGTGGTCTTCCCCAAGTGAAACTAGTTCGAGACCCAACTCTCTGTATCCTGACCTCGTCGGGGACATGCACCGAGAAACAATCAAAGAGCAGACCGCTTTGATACCACTGATCCGGATTTATGTGGGAACGAAACAAAAGATAGCATATACAGAATCATATACAGAGATATATTGCAAATAACATAGTGATACAGTAAACATATATTCTATTAAATAGCGAAAATAGAACAGACTGTAAAATACAATAGCTGGAATGGTGGTAGCTATCTCTGAGAAGAGATGTGGCCACTATGCTCATTCGTGCCAAGATGAATACAAAGAGAGGCCAAAAGGGCCTATTTATCATAAGCATGAGGGAAAGAATCCCAAACATCCGAAAACCTAACCCTAGAAGATGAACCGTCATAAAGTTTGCGGCCCCAAGGTGGTTAGTTGAACAGTCAACTTCCCGGGGTCATAACTTTTGCATACGATCTCCGTTTGGGGCACTCGGTAGCTTGTTGGAAAGGTCTATCCGAGATTTACAGCTTTCGACTGGGCCCAAATGTGTGCCATTGGAAACCATTTGGTCCCCCAAATCGCCAAAAAATGTCGTTTAGGGCCTCAAAATGGCTCTGGAAGTTCAGGACCCGAAAAACTGCTAAAAATAGTAATTTACCAAAATTGCCAGAAGACTGTTTTGAGCTAGTTGGAAGAGGTGGGCCGCCACCGATATCCACCTGGATCACCTCCGTACCTCAACTTTCCAGTGCAAGAAGAAGAACTCCTAGACGTATTCATGTGGATGAAAGTGCTATGTTGAGGCTTGAAGGTAAGTTGCTAAATTGCACTATCGAATGGCGATGCAACAAAATTGTCAAAGAATATTTTGAATCCAAAGGTGATGCAGGTAAATGTCAATTATTGCTATGTTTGTTAAAGTCATGTTGTTTAGCTGTTGTTAGGAGAATTTTGGGCATAAAGATGGTTAAAAGTTCAGAGGCTAGCAATCATATTGTTAGAAATCTCCAATCTGCATTTAATGCGATTGGGAAGATGTCTCGTAGAAAATATCTTTGTGTGGCTCGTCGTGTTTTAGCGGAATCAGTTGTAAGCAAGTCCACAAGGAAATGTCGCCTGTTATCACACACTTCTCACATACTCAAATTAAATAGAAAAACTATTAAAAAGTACTATGTTATAAGAGAAAATATTGACACTCCGGGTGGAAACGATTGTTGAAATTTTGTTGGTAGGTTTCCTCGTGCAGATAGGAAGCTAATTGATGCAATTAAGGAGTTAGTGCAAAATTTTTGGCATGATCATACTAGACCTTCATGAAACCAAAGAGATGTGCTAAAGCTGAGAAAACATTCTACTGAATGTGAACCCCATGGTAAACACTTCCTTGACACCACACAGACTAAACTCTATGAGAGATTCAGGAACGAGCACACACAATTGAACCTGGGCCAAAGGCCCTTTGAGAAATCCAAACCATGGTATGTTTGTATATGCATTGATCGAAACACATGTTGTTGTAGATACCACGTAGAATATGAATATTATTATGACACATATAAACATATATTTTGTGATTTGCATACTAACATCATGCAGGGCTGCAATGGATCCATACTACCACCGAATGCATCAAGAGACTTTATCCACAACATCATGTGTCCAAGGCCCGAAGGACAAAAATATTATGAAAAATGGTGTCTATATGGGACATGTTCTAGGTGTAGTGGGTTTTCTCTTTTGAACCATTGCATTCATGAAAGAAAGGAGCATGAATTTGGTAGGATGGGCATGGAGATGCAGAGCTTCAAGTACGTAACCTATGAATTAGACAATGCCAGGGAAAGCAAAAAGATGGCATTAGTGAAGTCACAGGTACAAATGAATATTGCATATTTTTCATATTACACATTCAATTTATGACCTATACATTTTTACAAAGGCCACATTGTAATGTTTCCCATGTTTTCATGGTAACAGGTACTGGTATGTGACTTCTTGATGGAGTTCTACGAGAAAACAGAGAAGTATGTTCAACATGTGCATGTAGCATGATGGCAAGATGAGTAGTACAGAAAATGCAAGGACACATTTCCTGTTCGAACTAGAGTGTCAATTGTGGATTTTGCAGAAAATTACACCCTTCAGCCACAAAATGAAATCCAGAGTCGATACTACCATTTAGACCAAGTTAGCATAAGGGTACATATTATGTATAGGCATGGGAAAGTTTTGCACATTAGGGTCAAATTTGCAAAATCATCCACTAGGAACTTATGGCTAGTGTTCCCAACTCGAACCTTCCTAGACACACTTGCAGGAATCCCCGGAACTCGGTTTTGTTGCACGGTTGGAGTTCTATGCCCCTGGTAGGTATCGAGTAGGTGTCCCTGAAGGCCTTTTGGATGTGAGACAGAACAAGCCGTAGAATGATGACCGTGGATCCGATCGAAAAAACTTCAAATCCATTGGATTCAGGACGTCGGGATAGTGCTAGGGGTGCCCCTCTCCTCCGGTCCCGTGGCCCAGGTGTCATCTTGCAGGTCCATCTTGGAAACTAGGGTTTTGCTCAGTAAGGGACTGTGCAATTTTTGCACATTGGGGTCAAATTTGCAAAATCGTTGATTGGGCACTTATGGCTATCCTTCCCCGTCGGAACCTTCCTAGAAACACTTGTAGGACTCCCTAGACCCTGGTTTTGTTGCACGGTTGGAGTTATATGCCCCCAGTAGGTATCCAACAGGTGTCCCTGAAGACCTTTTGGATGCGAGATAGAACGAGCCATAGAATGACGAACATGGCTCAGATCGACAAACCATCAAATCCGTTGGATTCAAGACGTCAGAATAGTGTTAGGGGTGCCCCTCTCCTCTAGTCCCGTGGCCTAGGTGTCACCTTGTAGGTCCATTTTGAAAACTAGGGTTTTGCTCAGAAAGGGAGTGTGCAATTTTTGCACACGGGGGTCAACTTTGCAAAATCGTCGATCGGGCACTTATGGCTAACGTTCCCAGCTAGAGCCTTCCTAGACACACTTGCAGGACTCCCCGAAACCCATTTTTGTTTCACGGTTGGAGTTCTATGCCCCCGGTAGGTGTCCAGCAAGTGTCTCTAGAGGCCTTTTAAATGCGAGAGAGAATGAGCCGTAGAATGAAGACCGTGGCTTGGATCGACAAACCGTTGAATCTGTTGGATTCAGGACATTGGGATAGTGCTAGGGGTGCCCCTCTCCTCTAGTCCCATGGCCCAGTTGTCATCTTGTAGGTCCATATTGGAAACTAGGGTTTTGCTCATTAAGGGAGTGTGCAATTTTTGCACATGGGGGTTAACTTTGCAAAATCATCGACTGGGCAATTATGGATAGCACTCCCAGCTGAAACCTTCCTAAACACACTTGCATGACTCCCTGAAACCCAGTTTTGTTGCACGTTTGGAGTTCTATGCCCCCAGTAGGTATCCAGCAGGTGTCCCTGAAGGCCTTTTGGATGATAGATGGAACGAGCTATAGAATGACGACCATGGCTTGGATCGACAAACCGTCGAATCCAGTGGATTCAAGACATCGCGATAGTGCTAGGGGTGCCCCTCTCCTCCAGTCCTGTGGCCTGGTGTCATCTTGTAGGTCCATCTTGGAAACTAGGGTTTTGCTTAGTAAGGGAGTGTACAATATTTGCACACGGGGGTCAACTTTGCAAAATTGTCGACTGGGCACTTATGGATATCGTTCCCAGCTGAAACCTTCCTAGAAACACTTGTAGGACTCCCAAGAACCCGGTTTTGTTGCACGGTTGGAGTTCTATGACCATGGTAGGTATCCAACAGGTGTCCCTAAAGGCCTTTTGGATGCGAGACGGAACGAGCTGTAGAATGACGACCGTGGCTCAGATTGACAAACCATTGAATTGGTTGGATTTAGGACGTCGAGATAGTTCCAGGGGTGCCCCTCTCCTCCAGTCACATGGCCTAGGTGTCATATTGTAGGTCCTTCTTGGAAACTAGGGTTTTGCTCAGTAAGGGAGTGTGCAATTTTTGCACACAAGGGTCAAATTTGTAAAATCGTCGACCGGGCACTTATGGTGATGATGATGGTGATGGTGATGATGATGGAGAAGTTGATGATGATGATGATGGTGATGGCAATGAAGATGATGATGATGATGATGGGATGTTGATCAGGAGCCTAGAGATGACAATGATGATTGTCACGTACTCGAAATTTCATAAAATTTAAAACTTTTCTAAGTGCCTAAAAATGCCACTTAAATATATGCGGAACCATAAAGTGTAGGTTTACTTTCTTTAAATACTGCTTTACAAAATAATTAAAACTTTGCGACACTTATTACTGTTTACAAATGTCGTTATACTAATCAAGGAAAAGATATACGTTTTAATTTCAACTAAATAAATTCTAAACTTGATAAGTCAACCAATTCTTAAATCTTGCGGGAAACACAAAAACTTCATTATGTCTTAATATGCATCCTTAGAAAACATGTATATCTTTTAGTGGACAATTTAGAATTGAGCAATTATTTCCCATAGTCCTGATATAAATAGAAACTAACACATTCATCATGGTTTACATACAAAGATTTCTAACTTGATTTTACTCATCATGTGGGTTTCTAATGACTCATATGAGACACATCCAAGGAATGCATTGTTACATTTAAATAATCAACATATCAATATATGAATACATAACTTGCAAGGTACATATAAAACATTTGATTTCAATACAAGTACACACATATGTAAAATCAAGTCATACACAGGAGACCAAAAGTAACGTGGTTCACCCGTACACGGGCTAGTCCACAAAAGTGTGTGCATCTTTATTTATTCTGAGAACATAGTGTTTACAAGCTGCAACTTTAGTTGTTGCCATAGTAATTCCTCTTATTGAAGGAATCATTTACAAGATAATCAAAATACTAGCTATTTCCAAGGTTACAAGATTCTAGCCTAAGTGTCAAAATAGCCATCAAGATTCTCTTGATACTAAAAGAAATATACCCTTAAAAAAGGTTTTAAGCCAAGTCATAATCAGTTTAAGGAAAAATATAAAATCTAGATACTTAGCATATCTTTTAATATTCAACCTACAAGTTTGTCAACACGACAACTTTTAAATGATCTTATACATGAATTTGGATGCTATGCTCTAAAGTTTCCTTCTTAATAATAGGACTATACTTTTCCCTTTCGAAACACTAAGGCATCAATTACCCATGATCAAATCTTTAAGGGAGAACATTTTTTTACCTTTAAATATCTAATTATTTCAGTGCTTTAACTAAGAGGACATCCATACTCTAAAATATACTTATTTCAAACTTAAAAGAAAATGTTCTTTATTCAAAAGTTAATCATTTGCTATCCTTCCAAATATACATATCCCTTAACCCAAAAGTAGGAGAAAAGGGTTGCACCATAAATATTTTGCTTTGAATTATTTACAAATTTTTAAGGAGGATCTAAGAAAAAGTATCCTCATTGACTTCTTTTTCAGAGAATAATTTAAAATACATCATATGAAAATATTAAAAAGGCTTCACTTTTATAAGAGCATGTATAAAAATACATCATATGAGTATATTATAAATACAAAGGTCACCCTACTTTCCTTTCTCGTACTAGGGGAATTAAGGAAACCTTATTGTTAAGATAATACTTATAAGATATGAGTTTGTTTGGAAGGTAAAGTGAGTAGTGTACCCCTCCTTATAATGATAATTCTTTAAAGACGACAATGAAATCTTCCACTTCTATTATATAAACTCGGAAACTTCCAACAAATTTCTATTCCCAAAGTTTAGCCATCTTCTATCATTTGACTCTTTTTTTGAAGACTTAACATGTTTCGATGCTATGGTTTTTGTGAGGTGAATCTCGACTGGGTAGTTTTCTTTTTAACGATTATGTTAGGATTTGAACTACAAGATAGACAGAACTCAATCGTATATCTTCTGAAGAATTTATTTGACAGCGTTATACAAACAACATACTTTTCAAAGGATCTCGTGCGACCTCATTCCACGATAATTATAAAAGTTGTTTCACTAAATTTTGGGTTTTGTATAAGGTTTCTGAGATTATAATACAGTATAAATGTAAACCTGAAAGAGACTCGAACCCCCACGCAGGGATCTTAAACTATAAACTCAAAGGAAGAGTTCGTCTCTTATGTTGAATGTTTCTTGCAGAGATCAAAAAGATAGATTCAACTCTGAACTTTAAATCGTTTTTGCATAGATTTAAAATGATCGTCGGGGCAGAGATCAACTTTATTGCAAACATATACTACAGATATTTAATAAGGATTTAACTCTAAACACAACTTAACACTAAGGGAAAGGCGGCTTGGCTTCACGCATTCATGCGGAGATCAGATCTTTGATCTGGCGTTGGTAGGACTGAGATCCAAGACCCAAACGCACAGTAGGTACATCGGTCTAACTGAAGATTGAATATCAAAAGTATATAAGTAAGATCTAATACCAAAAGCATGAGTGTGCAACGATCCATGCGTATTTGTGCCGGGAATATCCAATGCTTAGATGTAGGGTTTTAATTTTCTGATATTCCTAACTAACGAAAAATGCAGCATTACTTAGACTTAACTCTGTAACCTAAATGCACAGAGTTCTTTTCATCTAAAAACTACTCATGAGATGACAGCATAACAATTCTACTCGACAGGATTCAATTGTGAAGTAAAAACTTCGACAACTTAAAAATAGAAAATTTGACAGAGTTTAATCCTAAAACAACGTAGCATTTAAACTATGACTTAGCCTTTGTTGAGGCCAACGTCTTCAGAAATATGAGAATGGTATCATATGATCAGTATCAGCGATTTTAAAAGGGCCGTCCTCCCATATCTTAAATACTTAGTTAAATACTCAGGCTAAGAACTCAACAGGAAAATGTTACTCACATTGCACAATCGATGGTTGTTGAAAGGAAGGTTGCAAAATATCCAACAACATAAAAATAAAAATGCCAGACATAAATAAAACACACGGTTTTAAAAGCTGGGGTTTGACTGCCTTTCTCAATGTATTCATAAGGCTTCCCTAGTTTTAAATACAAGACAGGCTTCAGGGCTTAAATGAACCAGAAGGAACTCTACCTCGGTTTCTATATAAAGAAAAATCTACTATGTCTGGCGCTACATAAAAAGGATACAAAATTCGAGTCACACGCTTTCTATATTTAAGTAATAGGAATCCAATACTTTGGAAAGACATGGGGAAAATGGCCTTAACTTCGAAGAGGCTGTCCCTCCATCATACACAAACATTTTTCATTTCGAAAAAGATTAAGAAAGGACTTTGCTCATTCCTTCAACGCAGAAATACTATGAATATCTATTATCATATAAAACAAAAGACTTTTCCCTTTCTTTTCACGCAGAGGTAATATAAAAGCCAAACTAATAAACATTGAAACCTACATACCTCCAACGCATAATGAGGATGGTTCTACCATTACGAGTATGCTCTGTTTCTTCCTGAGAGAGTGGTCGCTGAACAACAACCTCCAGCTTCTGCCCCTACCAAGGGTGACTTTACTACTCTCATTCCCCAGTAAACACTCATCGGTTCCATGCTTATCGTTTTTCTTTCCCAAATGTAGAGATTTCTAGTAATGGATCGTATTCAAGCTGAGGTATGTATCCCCCCACCGGACCGTCTTCCTTCCCGCAGGGATATATATATCTCCCTAAAGAGATCTATCTCCCTTAACATATACACGTGCAACGTGATACTCTCCCCCGAGGTCGAAGGGATCCCTGTTCTAAAAATAGAAACACTCACGATCTACAAACCGTTGAACATCATAAATCAAAACTCGATGCCATTTGGAGGAGGTAAGTGGCGGTCCACTAAAATTGTTTGGTGCCCATCACTCATTTAATAAAGATGTAATTAAGTGCTACTCTCTTAAGTAGGGAGTGCGCCAAGCCCCATAACTCAGCTTAGTTGGGGTGCTCCATCATGGAGAACAACCTGCTGAAATATCTCAACCAAATTTTAACGTTTATACTCACAAGCATAACATATGTAATGTCATGAATGAAAATTTGTTTATCCTAAAAACTATACGATGCCATGAATAATTATAATCTACCCTTCAATACTCATAAATACTTAACTAACAATTTAAGCATTGGTAACCCCTTTTGTTTTTCTATGAAGGTACTTAGTATGTTTATAGATAATAATCCCTTTTTCACAAAGTAAAACGTGTCTTCCCTTATAAAATATTGAAATATTATATAAGGTTAATAACATTTATGTGCATTTTAATATTATATATATATATATTATTAATAAATCCGTTCAAGCATTTATTCTTAATAACTCTTTTCTTTTAGGGTATAGTTGGGTGCTGAAGTTTGACTATTATAACAATAGCCCCATTAAATAGCTTATCACATACGCTAACTATGTATATATATTTTATATGTTACTTTTCCCAAACATATAATCATAACACTTGCTCGAGGTCTACTGGCGGGGCCTTGGCCTTGAGCTCCTCACCAGGGTCGTTTACATAAGTACAATTACATTTACAAGACTAATAATAATATAGGTTGAATTTGAGGGATGTCACAATGATGAAGATGGTGATGATGTTGAAGATGGTGGTGATGATGTTGAAGACGTTGATGATGATGGTGATGGTGATGGTGATGAAGATGATGATGACGAAGAAGATGATGGTGATGGGGATGGTGATGGGGATGTTGATGAGGAACCTAGAGATGACAATGATGATGAAGATGGTGATGATGATGGGACATTGATGATGATCGTGATGGTGATGGTGATGAAGATGATGATGACAAAGAAGATGATGATGATGGAGATGTTGATGAGGAACCTAGGGATGAAAATGATGATGATGAAGACTTTGATGATGACGGTGATGGTGATGAAGATGATGATGATGGTGACGAAGAAGATCATGATGATGGAGATGTTGATGATGATGAGGAAGAAGATGATGATGATGGAGATGTTGATGAGGAACCTAGAGATGACAATGATGAAGAAGATGTTCATGATGATGATGATGGTGATTATGATCAAGATGTTGATGATGATGTGATGGTGATGAAGATGATGATGATGAAGAAGATGATGATCATCGGGATGTTGATGAGGAACTTAGAGATGGCAGTGATGATGAATATGTTGATGATGATGAAGACGTTGATGATGATAGTGATGGTGATGAAGATGATGATGACAAACAAGATGATGATGATGGTGATGGTTGTTGGTGTCCAATATTATCACATTTTTTTATCATTTAATTTACTCGAAGTGGCATTATTTATATCATTTTTTCTATAGTAAGTTGTTTTCTTATCCATTCAGCTCATCAAACAGTCCAGGTATGCATAAATTCACTTACCATGTAAATCTTCTTATAGTTCATATATTATGGTTTATTTATGATTTAAATGATGTTTTTGGGCATAGTTAATGTTTATGGTTTTAATTGACGGGCTATGATTTGCAGGTTATCCATTCTTCAGCCCATGCGCTACGTGCTTAGCCTAAAACGCGTTCATCTCTTTGTTTAGCCCTCTGTTCAGCCCATGAAATCCACGGTTGACGCATCTCAAACCGTTGAATGAAGAAGAGGACACGTGGGTTCTATTCTCCATGTGGCGCTAATGGTTGATGAGATATTGATCTAGAAGATCCATCCTTATGCTTGCCAAGCCTGACAGCACATATCATGTCCACGTGAACACGTTAACCTCTGGTTCATCTGCGCATTTAGCCCGAAATCATTCACATCTGCTCAGCTCTTGCACGCCGTTGTTTTGGAAGGAGTCAGCCTATTCACACTTAGTTGGATGACATAACTCCCATGCCCATGCTCGATATGCCAACATAAATCCTGTGCCCACGTCGATGCTCCATCATATGCTTCTACTCACGTTTTGAGGAAACGAATGCTCAGCTGTTTGAATTGGAAAAGATTGACGCCGAGGAGAAGGGTTGATGCCCCTTGCACTGTTATGTATCATTTAATCAGTAGTTACAGACATTAAAACACCTCTATTATTAGAGAGGTCGACTCTGTCGACCCTCTCACCCATTGTAACTTATAAATAGTCACCTCTATGATTGAGATGAGTTAGTCTTTAGGTTTTTGAATTTACGATGGTTTTCTAGTCTCAGTCCAAGCATTTGTAGTCGTAGCTAGTTTGAATAAAAACTCGGTATTTTTTCTTAATTTAATGGAAGCAACAACTTGTTGATGTTCTACTGGTAGTCGTTTAAGTTTATCTAGTTCACCCTCCGATTGTTGGGAAGGGCCCCTCATCAACTGGAGGTTTTATTTACATTTTCTTTATTTCTTTTCTTGCAAATTAACTAGTTTATTTCTTGTGTGTGTAATTTAATTCATTTCCTATGTGTATAATCTTCATTCCTCTGTAATTTATATTTTGTTCTTAATCCAACCTTCCTTCTTCTCAATAGAATGGTCGACCAATAGTTCAGTAGTTTGATAATTTGTAGTTTGTTTTTCAGTCCTTCTTCCATCATCATAGGTAGATATTGCTTCCAAATTCTTCCCTAGTTAGCATTCCTTTCCTTCTCTTCTCCCCTGTTAGTTTTTCTTCCTGTTTGTTGTAGGTTGATTCTTCTTTCTCCTATTCCAACTTTCTCCTTTCTTTTATTTCCAACCTTCTTTCTACTTCTTATAGAATCATTCATTTTCTTAGGTAATGATTTGCATAGATAATTTCTTAGCCTCTAATCATCTCTCTATTGCTTCCTCTGCACAGTAGGATCACTTGCATAAAAACAGCTGGTAATTAAATCATCCAAAAACTCTTCTTTTCCTCACTTTAGAACATTTTTCTCCATTCGGATCGTCATTTGGACTGCCTTTCAGACCGGCGTTCAGATCGTCATTCGGACCTATGTGTTTTCTGTATTATTTTAGGCCTTTTTCCAAATCTAATTTCTTCTGCCTCTTAATCATCATTCTTCTTATTCCTCCTTAATAGTTTGAGATGTAATTTAATCTTGTTTTATGTTATTTGGAGTTTTTAATTCAATTATCATCATTGTTTCCTCCTTTCTTATTTCTTCCTTATCCTCTTCTCAGCTTTCTTCCAAACTTTAGTTCTTTAATCTGTTTTGTTACTTAGTTACTGTTCAAAATGTATGAATGTTGTTCCTATGTAGTTTATTTTCAAGTTGTAGTTGATAATTCCATTTCGTTGAGTTGTTGTAGTTTGTTAATCTTAAGACTAGTTTCTATTTAATGAAGATGTTCATATTGCACGATATGGATTAATAATAAAATATCTTTATCAAATTTTGTACTTGCTTCAAAATCTAATATAGTTTATTTTAACATGTTTGTTAAGTTCTTAGAGTTGCTTCTAACTCACACTAGTTTCATGTTTTTCACATATGGATAGACAGTAGTTCATAATGTTTAAAGTTAGTAGTAGTTTGTTGATTTTTAGTTTACATTTGTTTGTAGAAGTTAAGTTAGATTTAATTCCATTTAGGTTCCTTATTACATTTGAAAGTCACTAAGATACATTTACAAGTTCTCCCTATTAAACATCTAATATCAGTAGCTCTGATTCTGTCCATACTTGTTATCTGGAAGTTGAATGTGGTAGTTTCTTACTTTTCTAGAAGTAGTTTGCGTTTTAGTATTTGTTTCCATCTTTCTTATTAATTAACCATGGAGGTAGATTAGTATGATCTAGTACTATTTTGATTTGTGATTTAATTGTATTCTTAAATATTTAATTCGGTTTTTCATTTTGAAAGATCTTTCGATCTTTTTCCTTACTAAACATTTTTAGGTTTGACAAACCTGAAACTTAGAACATTTTCTAGCTAGGC
Source organism: Larix kaempferi (assembly GCA_027924585.1). Lineage (NCBI taxonomy): Eukaryota > Viridiplantae > Streptophyta > Pinopsida > Pinales > Pinaceae > Larix > Larix kaempferi. The sequence goes on along the minus strand of BSBM01000043.1, from coordinate 4,532,289 downwards.
ATATATTTTGCTCTCAACTCTAAGTTTATTGATCATGTTTGATAATTAATCTTAGGTGTTGTTTTTAATTTGAGATAGCTCACACACCCAACATTTTGACACCGTTGCCGGGGAGTTGAAATAGGTAGAATTCAGTTGAAATAGGTAGAACTTCTCTTCCAAAACTTATTGATAACTTAGATTAGGCTGGTGGCGGGTGAGCGGTAAGACGAGAGGTAAGAACCAGCACATCTGTTATAACAGGCATCCCCAAAACCCAACAGTAGTAGTTATGCAGTCAAAGTTTCTTTCAGTTATAATCTATTTTCATGAATAGGTCTAGAGATTCACAAGGGAGATTTATTAAAACTCAAATTCCTACTAAAATTCCTACTAACCTATATGGGGGATGAGCCACCCCAACTACTAACTCAACAAAAATTTATTGGAAGACACCTAAAGGGGATAGTCCTACTTGGAAGGCTAAAGAAACCTTCTCTGCAACCATTTTAAAGAAAATCATAGGGACATTAGAACAGTATGTTCGTAAAGAAGTTCCACTAGAAGAACCTCAAGCTCATATTGAGATTGAACTTAGACAAGAAGAAACTCTGAAGGGTAAAATTTCAAAACTTCTTAACCCTCCATTTGTTCAAAATCCCAAGGACACTACTTTTTCAATAGTGGGTGGTCCAGATTCTGTAGATTTTGTCAATCCTACACAAGTAGATGTTCTTTTTAGGAGATCTAAAAACATCGTCATCTCATGGATTGACACAACAACAATGGAACCTCCTGGACTAGATTCCCATGTAGCTGATCATTCTCCTCCTAAAAACAAGAATACCCTTCCTGAAAAAGAACGTTGGGATATTCCATATTCACCAAGAAAGGAGCCACCTAGATTTTCTCTCTTTGGTAATAGAACCTTTATGGAGGATGAACATGAATATCGTGTTTGACAAGATGAAGAAGATGTATAAATTAGAACTGAAGGAACCTTCAGGTTTCCCATCTTAGACACTGCACAAGATGTTACTATGAAAAATATCCCTCCTTCCTCACTACCAACTTTCTTATTTGAGTTTGACATTTTGTGTAGAAGTTACAATTACCTACAAGAGGGTCAAAAACTAAAAAATTTTCCTGCCACATTAAAAGATTCTTCTCTTCGATGGTTCATGGGATTAGGAGAATCTAGTATTAAATCTTGGGAAGACATGAAGAATGCATTTCTTTGGAAATATCAGGATTACTGTAAACCAAAGGACTCTCACAATGATATTTTTAAAATTCAACAGCTTGATGATGAGAGCTTGGAGGACTATCTCGAAAGATTTAACTATGTGTTACACAAGTCTAAATATAGTGATCTTCAAGAAGATGCAGTAAGAACACTCTTCCTTAAAGGAATCTTAGAAGAATTCTTGGATAACTTTAATCTCATGCCAGCAGGGGACATTTCTCATAAATCTTTTGCAGATATTTTTGAACTATGTAGGAATTACTCTAGGAGCAGAGGGAAAGGTGGAAGACACTTTCGAGAACCTTATCTGAGAAACCCAAAAGGAAACACATCCGGTCCTGGTGGAGTTACAAGGGTAGAGATAGGGAACCTATTAGAAAATTTCAAAAAAGATATTTTAGGAGCTATGGGTTGTCAGCAAATGCACTACAAGCTAAAAAGAGACAGGATGAAGAGCATGCAGCAATGAGTATTTTTTTCCCTAGGTGTAGAACTAAACATCCTCGAAGAGAATGTCCAAAACAATGTTTCAGTTTGTCACCTCTGTACAGAAGAGCAGCCCACTGATTGTTGTCCATCATTGCCCGAGTTGCAAGCTGTATACAAGAGTGGAAGTTTTGGTGAAACATCTAGGAGGCCTTGGTATCCTAGGGATCAACCTTCGGGTCAGGATCCATCATTCCAATTTCCACCTTACTACCATCCTTATCAACCTCCCCAACAATGAAACACTTCAGGTTGGCAGAATTGGACACCGCAGTACCCTCCTCAAAATGCTCAACAACAGGAATGGCCTCATGGACGGAGAGGAGAAGCTTTTTCTCAAACATCTCTTCCTATGCCTAACTATCCTCACCCACCTAATGTTCAAAAATTTTTACCTGGATATGCACTTCCTTCGCTACCCCCTATCCCAAATCAACCTCCTCATTTCCAGAATATGAACCCTCTAGGACCCACAATATTACCCGCACAACCAATACCGAATCCGAACAACAAACCAACCCAAGCTCTTAATAAAATTGGGTTGTTATCTCTTCCATCATATGCTATTTCGTCCGCACCAATACATCAAGTTCAATTGCGGTCTGGAAGAGTTTTCCAAGATCATCCTAAGTCATCAGCTTTTATTCAAGAAGAAAATGAACCTGATGAAATTTTAAATGATGTCATTCTTGAAAATGTGGTCATTCCTAAATCTTCAACACATAACCTTCCTCATAAAGATGTAATATCGAGAAATAAATCACCTCCATATCTGGAGCGTCTAATAATTTAAAAGCCTATAACTTACCCAGAATATAACACAATTAATGAATTGAAAAATATTTGTATTAAGATTCCTTTATTACAAGCCATTAAAGATATACCAATGTTCGGTAAAGTGATAAAAGAACTCTGCATTAAGAGACCAGGTAAGAAACAAAAAGACCCTCCAACAATACATGTCATAGGTGAAATCTCAGATTATATAGCAGAACAACCTAGAATTCCGAAGTATACAAATCCAGGGAATCCTGTAGTAACTTTTCTCATTAACAACACTGCTATAGGGAACACACTCATTGATCTAGGGGATGCTATTAACCTAATGACTACTACAGTTTTAGAAGCTCTCCAATTAGGACCATTGCTCCACCCTACCACAACAATGTTAGAACTAGTAGATCATACCATCGTACAACCTACTGGGATGTTAGACGATATTATGGTGTCAGTAGCCTCATGGGAATATCCCATGGACTTCATGGTTATTCAATCAAAAGACCCATCTAGGGGGCATCCTATCATTTTAGGAAGACCCTGGATGGCTACTGCTAATGCATTCATAGGATGTAGGGATGGAGAAATGGTCATTTCTGATGGGTTATCTACAAGAAGACTAGCTTTATGCCCACCATCACAGCCCGTAGTTAACAACTTATTTTGGTTAGATTGTTGTTTTGGAGAAGAAAACTTGGAAGAACTTTCCCTTGTTAGTGATCTTTCCTAGGCACTTCAAGAACAAAGTATTGAAAACGTATTGAATCAATTTATTTCTTCCACCACATGTATAGAATTTCCTCAGTCTTTTTCCCAACTTGACCAGATTTTTGGAGACGAATTTCAAGAAAACATGTGTCTCTCAACATTTACAAGTACACCTTGTGTCTTTTCAATTGAGGGACAGCTAGAATCTTATACCGTACCATGTTAAGTTAGTTCCCGAAAATTCCTACATATAAATGCATGTTTAGATGAGAGTCAGCAAAAGCAATTATTAAAAGTTCTCAAAGTCAAACTGGAGCTTTCGCTTGGGAATACACTTATATGAAGGGTATACACCGAGACATTTGTATTCACCACATTTACATAGACAGAACTATACCTCTCGTCAGACAATCCTAGAGGAGAATGAACCTATCTCTCAAAGATATAGTAAAAGAAGAATTGAAAAAACTTCTTAACGCTGGATTCATTTACCCAATTTCCAATAGTAAGTGGGTGTCCCCTCTGGTAGTAGTTCCAAAGAATGTCACAAGGAAGTGGTGTATCTGTGTTGATTTCTGAGAATTGAACAAGGCCACTCTTAAAGACTATTTCCCTATACCTTTTATAGATCAGATGTTAGATACCCTATCGGGGAAACAATATTTTTCTTTCCTAGATGGGTATAGTTGATACAATCAGATATTAATAGCACCTGAGGACCAAGACAAGACTACCCTTACTTGCTCTTGGGGGACTTATGCCTATCGAGTGTTACCATTTGGCATTTGTAATGCACCTACTACTTTCCAACATGCAGTTCTAGGTATCTTTGCTGACCTTATACATGATTGTGTAGAGGTCTACATGGTCGATTTCATAGTCTATGGTAATACCTTCCAAGAAGCCCTTGATAACCTTGAGATAGTTATTATTCGATGTCAGGACACAAACTTAGCCCTCAGTCATGAAAAATGCAAAATGTTATTAACCGAGGGCATAGTTCTAGGACATCATGTCTCTCTTCAAGGTATCAAGGTGGATCCTGCCAAGATAGATATAATTGTCAATCTTCCTCATCCAAATACTCCAAAGGAAGTTAGAAGCTTTCTTGGCCATGCAGGTTATTATAGGCATTTTATAAAAAATTTCACCAAGATAGCCGCACCCATGTTCAAACTACTCATGAAGGATGCAAAATTTCAATGGACTGAACCTTGTCAACAAGCTTTTGAAACTTTAAAAGAAAAGTTATCAGTAGCACCAGTACTTAGGGCCCCTAACTGGTCCCTTCCTTTTAATATCTCTATGTAAAAACTTGACTCTTGCATAATCAAAATACACTGTTACCGAAAAAGAGTTCCTCGCGGTAGTCTATTCTATCAACAAGTTTCGTCATTATATCACAGGATATGAAATTTTCATACATATCGATCATTCTGCTATCAAATTTTTTATGAATAAACTAGTTACCAATGGCAGAGTGACTCGGTGGCTTCTTCTCTTACAGGAGTTTAATATCATCATTGTTGATCATCCTGGTGGAGAGAATGTAGTAGCAGACTTTATCTCCCAAATTCAAATTGATAATGATGATAGTCCTGTTGATCATAGCTTCCCAAATGAACATTTATTCGTTGTATCTGTTCAAACCCTATGGTTCGCAGAGATAGCCTATTATTTGGAAACTGGAAAGCTACAAAACCATCTCTCCCCTCCCGAAAAATGTAGAATCATAGTTCAAAGCTCTAACTATTCCTCGGTGGATAATGATCTCTTTTGTACCGTTCCTGACCTTATTATTAGAAGATGTGTACAAGAGGATGAGATGGCAGAGATTCTTCATGCATGTCATGGTGGACCTTGTGGTGGACATTTTTCTGATGAGATGCCTTTGCAACCTCAAGTTATGATCGAGCCTTTTGAAAAATGGGCTCTAGATTTTGTTGGACCAATTTCCTCTATGTCTCGTAAGAAAAAGTACATTCTAGTCTATACAGATTATGTCACCAAGTGGGTAGAAGCCAAAGCATTATTCCGAGCCACAGAGAAATCAGTGGTAGAGTTTATGTATGAAGAAATATTTACCTGATTTGGTGTACCTAGGGAAATTGTAACTGATCAAGGATCTCAATTCACTTCCAAGTTAATCAAAGCACTTACTAATAAATATGGTATTAGACACTGTAAATCTTCACCATATCATCCTCAGGCAAATGGTCAAGTAGAAATCACAAACAAAGTATTAGAAGCTATCATGACCAAGACCATTCAATAACACCACAAGGACTGGGCAAATAGGCTCCCAGAAGCCTTGTGGGCTTATAGAATAACTTGGAGAAACACTACTGGCCACACACCTTATGAACTTGTTTATGGAAAACAGGTTCTCCTATCCATTGAATTTCAGGTTAAGACATTTCATATGGCTACTTAGCTAGGAATGAATTTAGAAGAAGCACATAAACAACGAATCCTACAAATAAATGAATTAGACGAGATTAGACAGGATGTTATCCAACGAACAATCTTAATACAGAATCAACATAAAAAATGGCATGACACATACATTAAACAAAAATAATTTAAAACAGGAGACTAGGCATTACTTTTCGATTCGAGATACAAAAATTTTGAAGGTAAATTGACTACTCGCTGGACGGATCCTTATGAAATTGTTACAGCTTTCGATAATGGATCTGTTAAAATTAAAACAATTGATGATTATCAAACTTCCTTTGTTGTAAATGGCCATAGAGTTAGACTTTATCACTAACCTATATCTAAACAAGACTTTGTATAGAATGCCTTAAAACAGTAGGAGATGGAATTGGTAGAAGAGGAAGTCATTCCTCCTCCTCCTAGTCCCTGAAATTTCTAAAGGATTGTCTTTATTTGTACATATGTAAATATATATATATATATATTTGAATTATAATAATGAAGAGTTATTTTTGACAAGTTGATTGTATTTATATAGGGAATTTCATTTGTATGATCAGCTCTTGAAATTTTTGCCATTAAAAGCAGGAAAACTTTTCTCCCTTTTTAGATTTCTTATGACTCTTTTGTACATATGTTTTCTTTTGAATAAATCAAAATCATCTAACAACGGTTTTGCAGCTTAATTAGAAGGACCTTATCCGCTCATGCAATATTATTGAAAGGGAAGCACTTAAAAACAAAATTTGTATCCTAATCCCTTCTCTTTTTTCAATTATTGTTAAAATTGACATTTTTAGCAATAGATAAAGTGTTCTTTATATTATTTTGCAACCATTTCATTTATGATTTTGAATATGGTAATCGATTCGAGCATGCACATTTCTGATTATCGTTTAGAACCATTGCTTAAAAGACCTATCTTAATTGCTATGATCTCAAAAAATATACTAGCTTACACCTACGGATCATTGGATTATCCTAGACTCATTATCAAAACTCGTCTCTTAAACCATCTTTTAAAGGTAACTTAGAAGTGAATGTTATTTTTGTTCTTGTGGGGAAAATTACTGAACTCTTATGAAAAAGATAGATATAGATCAAAGGACAGATTTAGGTTATTATCTTTTGACGTGATCTTTAACTTTGGCTATTATAAGTAAGAGTTTCTCATAAAGGTTCATTCAAATATTTTGAATTATGTGTTTAGACCTATGCTTGCGGGACTATGCTTGCATGGCACCAAGATAAACCCATTGGGGTACTGAATAGGCCTGCTGGAAATGGGTCAATATCGGGTAAAAGAAATCGGTTAATGCATTACTATGCACATGATTCATATATAAGAAACTTGAGTATACAAACACATATTTTGTCCAATCATATATACTGTCATTAGAGAACAATTGTAAGTTGAACTTGGACCTTGTCATCTAATTCAAACAATATCTAGGATGTTATTATCCTAGAAATGGGACCCATAATTATGAAAATCTCACAAGCTTTACGGTACACCTTATCTATATCTTGGGATGACAAGAAATCTTTAAAATGAGTCATGGATGGCTAGTTTTCCTGTGACATCTTTCATATCAAATTATATTATCATTCTTCATATGGTTCTTTTAAGCACTGTTCTATTCTTTATGATAAATGTACATATCTGAATCATCTACATGTTTAGTTAATATTTCCTTTTCTTGAGAAAATATTACAACATTCTTCAGCTATTGATACAATAATTGTATATCTAATGCTCTTTTTGTTGGCTTGAGGACAAGCCATATCTTTGGTTTTGGGGAGGATTAGAACTGTTTTAAAACTATTTATTTATTTATTTTTATTAAAGAAAAAGTTTATTTATCTCTGAAAGTGATAGATGTTTGTAGGTTAATGCAAAAGCAGAAGTCGAATTGCTTTAATTAGAGACAAACAAAAATGGGACATGACTTAAAAGTTTCAGAAATCAAAGTTTACAGCATTTTCTATGCACTAACAGCTTTAAAAGTTCCTTGCAAAAATCAGTTAAAGCCGGCTTCAGCAGTAAAAGTTTGTATAGACAAAAGTCTCTATGAAAGTTTGAATGACGAATCAAAGGCTGATCCAAATGCAGTGACGAATGCAACAAATAAGCAATGTTTTGAATAAAAGTGCTGAAGAAATCTTAGCTTATATATTTCAAATAGCATGCTACATATTTTTGAAAATTCTGACTAATCAATGCTGATAGGGATCAATCAAATGTCAAATATCGCACTTGGTTTTATTTCCTTATTCATCTCATCTTGTTAAATGAACGAATCTTTTGTCATTTTGAATCATTGTATGACCACTATGGCCTTACCTATCATATAGATTGCCAGCATATGGATTGGATCCTTGTGATCTTCCATGTGTAAAATATCTCGTTACGTGAATTTCGTTCAACCTGTCCAAAGCTTGTCTTTGGACATGGTTGAATTTGCTATGTCAAACAAGCATCTACCGGATTCACGCACTTCAATACTGGAACTTAACTCAAGATCTTCAAAGTACAAGTGTGATCTTTCAAAACACGCTTTACCTATGACCATCCAGCCATCCAAATAGACTTCCATTTAACTGATGGCTACGTGAACTTCTACTTCATTCTGTTCACCCTTCATTTCTCTCTCTGTGAACTGCGTCCTCTGTAAATTCCTTGTATCCCCTACATTTATCTGTCGTTTCCCCCTTCCTCTATCAGCAATGCCTAACCGTTGTGAGCCATGTAGCTACCAAGATCTTCTTCATATCCTTGAGTTTAAAAGATGTTGTGAGTTATTATCTCAAGTAGGTTGAAATCCGTTTCTCCACCACCTCGATGGTCATGACCATGAAATTTCGTTGCTGTTTTCCAAAGGTTTCGATGGAAAAACGGCCAAGGTTGGCCATCTTGTTTTCTCCATGACAGAAGATTCAATAGCATTATCTATGAAGCTCCCTAGAGAAGGTTCCCGATGGAGGAAGCATTTGTTTCTTCCACGAGAAGCTTTCCAGTTCTCTCTCAAGATCGATTTTCAACACATTACTAGCACCAAAGGTTTTCATAGAGAATGGATCAAGCCAGAGTACTTGGATCTTTTGACCATTATCATTCACTTAGTCACCTACGAAGGTAAGCTCACTGTTTTTAAAGCTTTCCATATTAGACTATTAGCTCATTTTGTCAATACACAGCCCTTAAATTTCCCATTCTACTTTCTAAAGAGCTTGGAAAAGATGTCGAGTCAAGTTAGAAAGAATACCATTAACCCTTCTGGTAGCTTATACCACCATTGTCTCATTAAGATTTTAATCATTCACCAGCTAGAGGAGAGAGGTCAGACTTGGGACCATTTTGTTTTTGAGATCTTAAACCCTCATTTATCTAATGTCAAATATTCCCCTTCTCAAGAACACCTTCATGCCCAAGAAAAACCAAATGCCAAATGTATATGATTTGATGAGAATTCCTTAGATGGTATGCACTCTCTCCATTCAATACATTCTACTACTGAACCTAGGGAGACAAATCATGACCAATCCAGTGATCAGCCTAACATTCAGACTATTAGTCATCCCTCATTCTCAAATACTCAGTTGCACGATCATACCTTTGAATCATCCCTCCTCACACTAGCTAATGCATCCATTCATATTAGTGAAGCCTGTGTTGTTAGAAGCTCTCCTGCATGTAACAAAGAAAAAATCTCTAAAGAACAAACTATTAATGTTGAGACATCTCCAAAAGAGAAGAGTCCTCAAATAGACTTGGAGCATGGTATAGAACAACCTATTTTGAGTCAGCAAAAGTGGGATCAGTTAACCCAAGAGATAGCACAATTAACAGAACAAAGTCAAAGCTATGTGGAGACAATATCTGAGCTCCTTGAAGAGAATAAGATGTTGCGTACACAGTTGAAAAGCACTGAATGCTCAGTTAACGCAAACATAACATCCAATTCTATCCTTAGAGTAAAGTATAATTCCTTAACGGGTCATTTCAAGAAGCTCCGGGACAAGCATGCATCTCCATCATTCGAGTCGAAGATCGCTGCTACCGCAACTCGGCCTTCTTCTTAATTACTTTTGTTTTCCTCAGTGGGACCTCGCATGACTCCGATTTGAGGGAATGTTGGTGTCCAATATTGTCACCATTTTTTATCATTTAATTTACTCGAAGTGGTGTTATTTCTATCGTTTTTTCTATAGTAAGTTGTTTTCTTAGCCATTTAGCTCATCAAACAGTCCAGGTATTCATAAATTCACTTACCATGCAAATCTTGTTATATTTCGTATATTATGGTTTATTTATGATTTAAATGATGTTTTTGGGAATAATTAACATTTATGGTTTTAATTGACAGGCCATGATTTGCAAGTTATCCATCCTTCAGCCCATGCACTACGTGCTCAACCTAAAACGCTTTTAGCTCATCGTTCAGCCCTACGTTTAGCCCGCGAAATCCATGGTTGATGCATCTCAGACCGTTGAATGAAGAAGAGGACATGTGGGTTCTGTTTTCCATGTGGCACTGATGGTTGATGAGATATTTCTCTAGAAGATCCGTCCTTATGCTCTCCAAGCCTGACAGCACATATCATGTCCACGTGAACAAGTTAACCTCTGGTTCGTCTGCGCATTCAGCCCGGAATCACGCATGTCTGCTCAGCTCTTGCATGCCGTTGTTCTGGAAGGAGTCAACCTGTTCACACTCAGTTGGCTGACATAACTCCCACGCCCATGCTCAGTATGCCAGCTTAACTGTTGTTCCTACGACAACGCTCCAGCATATGCTTCTACTCACGTTTGGAGGAAATGAATGCTCAGCTATTCGAATTGGAAAAGATTGACATCGAGGAGATGGGTAGATGCCTCTTGCACTGTTATGTATCTATTAATCAGTAGTTACAGACATTAAAACACCTCTATTATTATAGAGGTCGACTATGTCGACCCTCTCACCCATTGTAACTTATAAATAGTCACCTCTGTGATTGAGATGAGTTAGTCTTTAAGTTTCTAAATTTATGATGGTTTTCCAGTCTCAGTCCAAGCATTTGCAGTCGTAGATAGTTTGAACACCGACTCTGTATTTTTTCTCAAGTTAATGGAAGAAACAGCTTATTGATGTTCTACTGGTAGGTGTTTAAGTTGAGCTAGTTCACCCTCCGATTGCTCGGAAGGGCCCCTCACCAACTCGAGCTTTGATTTAAATTTTCTGCATTTCTTTTCTTGCAAATTAACTAGTTTATTTCCCCTGTGTGTAATTTAATTCGTTTCCTGTGTGTATAATCTTCATTCCTCTGTAATTTATATTTTGTTGTTAATCCAACCTTCCTTCTTCTCAGTAGAATGGTCGACCAATAGTTCAGTAGTTTGATAATTCATAGTTTGTTTTTCGGTCCTTCTTCCATCATCATAGGTAGATATTGCTTCCAAATTCTTCCCTAGTTAGAATTCCTTTCCTTCTTTTCTCCTTTGTTAGTTTTTCTTCCTGTTTGTTGTAGGTTAATTCTTCTTTCTCCTATTCCAACTTTCTCCTTTCTTCTATTTCCAGCCTTCTTCCTACTTCTTATAGAATCATTCTTTTCCTTAGGTAATGATTTGCATAGATAATTTCATAGCCTCTAATCATCTCTCTATTGTTTCCTCTGCACAGTAGGATCATTTGCATAAAACCAACTGGTAATTAAATCATCCAAAAACTCTTCTTTTCCTCACTTTAGAACATTTTCCTCCATTCAGATCGTCATTCGGACTGCCTTTCAGACCAGCGTTCGGATCGTCATTCGGACCTGTTTGTTTTCTGTATTATTTTAGGCCTTTTTCCGAATCTAATTTCTTCTGCCTCTTAATCATCATTCTTATTATTCCTCCTTAATAGTTTGAGATGTAATTTAATCTTGTTTTATGTTATTTGGAGTTTTTAATTCAATTATCATCATTGTTTCCTCCTTTCTTATTTCTTCCTTATCCTCTTCTCATCTTTCTTCCAAACTTTAGTTCTTTAATCTGTTTTGTTACTTAGTTACTGTTCAAAATGTACGAATGTTGTTCCTAAGTAGTTTATTTTCAAGTTGTAGTTGATAATTCCATTTCGTTGAGTTGTTGTAGTTTGTTAATCTTAAGACTAGTTTCTATTTAATGAAGATGTTCATATTGCAAGATCTGGATTAATAATAAAATATCTTTATCAATTTTTCTACTTGCTTCCAAATCCAATATAGTTTAGTTTAACATCTTTGTTAAGTTCTTAGACTTGCTTCTAACTCACACTACTTTCATGTTTTTCATATATGGATAAACAGTAGTTCATAATGTTTAAAGTTAGTAGTAGTTTGTTGATTTTTAGTTAACATTTGTTTGTAGAATTTAAGTTAGATTTACTTCCATTTAGCTTCCTTATTACATTTGAAAGTCACTACGATACATTTACTCCAGTTCCTATTACATTTGATGTACGTAATCAAGAAGAGTGGAATTAGATGGTTTAGTCTCAATTAATGTACATCTACAAGTTCTCCCTATTAAACATCTAATATTAGTAGCTCTAATTTTGTCCATAGTTGTTATTTGGAAGTTGAATGTGGTAGTTTCTTACTTTCCTAGAAGTAGTTTGTGTTTTAGTATTTGTTTCCATCCTTCTTATTAATTAACCATAGAGGTAGAGTAGTACGATCTAGTACTATTCTAATATGTGATTTAAATGTATTCTTAAATATTTAACTTAGTTTTTCATTTTGAAAGATCTTTCGATCTTTTTCCTTACTAAACATTTTTAGGTCTGACAAACCTAAAACTTAGAACCTTTTCTACCTTGGAATATATTTTGCTTTCAACTCTAAGTTTATTGATCCTGGTTGATACTTAATCTTAGGTGTTGTTTTTAATTTGAGATAGATCACACACCCAACATTTTGGCGCCATTGTCGGGGATTTGAAATAGGTAGAATTCAGTTTAAATAGGTAGAACTTCTCTTCCAAAACTTAGTGATAACTTAGCTTAGGTTGGTGGTGGGTGAGCGGTAAGACGAGATGTAAGAACCTTCACATCTGTTATAACAGGCATCCCCAAAACCCAGCAGTAGTAGTTATGCAGTCAAAGTTTCTTTCAGTTATAATCTGTTTTCATGAATAGGTCTAGAGATTCACAAGGTAGATTTATTAAAACTCAAATTCCTACTAACCTATACGGGGGACGAGCCACCCCAACTACTAACTCAATAGAAAGGTATCGGAAGAAACCTAAAGGGGATAGTCCTACTTGGAAGGCTAAAGAAACCTTCTTTGCAAACATTTTAAATGAAATCATAGGGACATTAGAACAGTCTGTTCATAAAGAAATTCCACTAGAAGAACCTCAAGCTCGTATTGAGACTGAACTTAGACAAGAAGAAACTCTGAAGGCTAAAATTTCAAAACTTATTAACCCTCCATTTGTTCAAAATCCCAAGGACACTACTTTTTCAATAGTGGGTGGTCCAAATTCGGTAGATTTTGTCAATCCTGCACAAGTAGATGCTCTTTTTGGGATATCTACAAACATCGTCATCTCACAGATTGACACAACAATAGTGGAACCTCCTGGACTAGATTCCCACAAAGCTGATCATTCTCCTCCTAAAAAGAAGAATACCCTTCCTGAAAAAGAACATTGGGATATTCCATATTCACCAAGAAAGGAGCCACCTAGATTTTCTCTCTTTGGTAATAGAACCTTCATGGATGATGAACATGAAGATCATGTCTAACAAGATGAAGAAGATGGAGAAGTTAGAACTGAAGGCACCTTCGGGTTTCCCATCTTAGACACTGCACAAAATGTTACTATGAAAAATATCCCTCTTTCCTCACTACCAACTTTCTATGCGAAAAGTATTGAGGATCTGGACACATTCTTATTTGAGTTTGACATTTTGTGTAGAAGTTACAATTACCTACAAGTGGGTCAAAAACTAAAACTTTTTCCTTCCACATTAAAATATTCTTCTCTTCGATGGTTCATGGGATTAGGAGAATCTAGTATTAAATCTTGGGAAGACATGAAGAATGCATTTCTTCGGAAATATCAGGATTACTATAGACCAAAGGACTATCACAATGATATTTTTAAAATTGAACAGCTTGACGATGAGAGCCTGGAGGACTATCTTGAAAGATTTAACTATGTGTTACACAAGTCTAAATATAGTGATCTTTGAGAAGATGCAGTAAGAACACTCTTGCTTAAACGAATCTTAGAAGAATTCTTGGATAACTTTAATCTTATGGCAGTAGGGGACATTTCTCATAAATCTTTTGCAGAGATTTGTGAACTATGTAGGAATTACTCTAGGAATAGAGGGAAAGGTGGAAGACACTTTCGAGAACCTTATGTTAGAAACCCAAAAGGAAACACATCCAGTCTTGGTTGAGTTACAATGGTAGAGATAGGGAACCTATTAGAAAATTTCAAAAAAGATATTTTAGGAGCTATGGGTTGTCAGCTAGATGCACTACAAGCTAAAATGAGACAAGATGAAGAGCATGCAGCAATGAGTATTTTATGCCCTAGGTGTAGAACTAAGCATCCTCAAAGAGAATGTCCATTAAACAATGTTTCAGTTTGTCACCTCTGCACAGAAGAGCATCCCACTGATAGTTGTCCATCATTGCCCGGGTTGCAAGCTGTATACAAGAGTTAAAGTTTTGGTGAAACATCTAGGAGGCCTTGGAAGCCTAGGGATCAATCTTCGGGTCAGGATCCATCATTCCAATTTCCACCTTACTACCATCCTTATCAACCTTTGCAACAATGGAACACTTCAGGTTGGCAGAATTGGACATCACAGTACCCTCCTCAAAATGCTCAACAACAGTAATGGCCTCATGGACGGAGAGGACAAGGTTTTTCTCAACCATCTCCTTCTATGCCTAACTATCCTCACCCACCTAATGTTCAGCAATTTTTACCTGGATATGCACCTCCTTCCCCACCCCCTATCCCCAATCAACCTCCTCATTTCCAGAATATGAACCCTCCAAGACCCACAATATTACCCGCACAATCGATACCGAATCCTAACAACAAACCAACCCAAGCTCTTAATAACATTGGGTTGTTACCTCTTCCATCATATGCTATTTCTTCCATACCAATACATGAAGTTCAATTGCAGTCTGGAAGAGTTTTGCAAGATCATCCTAAGTCATCAGTTGTTATTCAAGAAGAAAATGAGCCTAATGAAATTTTAAATGATGTCATTCTTGAAAATGTGGTCATTCCTAAATCTTCAACACATAACCTTCCTCATAAAGAAGTAATATCGGGAAATAAATCACCTCCATATCCGGAGCATTTTCTAATAGAAAAACCTGTATCTTACCCAGAATATAACATCATTAATTAATTGAAAAATATTTGTATTAAGATTCCTTTATTACAAGCCATTAAATATATACCTATCTTCGGTAAAGTGATAAAAGAACTCTGCATTAAGAGACCATGTAAGAAACAAAAAGACTCTCCAACAATACATGTCATAGGTGAAATCTCAGATTATATAGCAGAACAGCCTAGAATTCCGAAGTATACAAATCCAGGGAATCCTGTAGTAACTGTTCTCATTAACAACACTGCTATAGGGACCACACTCATTGATCTAGTGGCTACTATTAACCTAATGACTACTATAGTTTGAGAAGCTCTCTAATTAGGACCATTCCTCCGCCCTAGTAGTCATTAGGTTAATAGTAGTCATTGATCTAGTGGCTACTATTAACCTAATGACTACTATAGTTTGAGAAGCTCTCCAACTATTAACCTAATGACCATTCCTCCGCCCTAATGATTACAGACATTAAAATGCCTCTATTATTAGAGAGGTCGACTCTGTCGACCCTCTCACCCATTGTAACTTATAAATAGTCGCCTATGTGATTGAGACGAATTAGTCTTTAAGTTTTTGACTTTACGATGGTTTTCCAGTCTCGGTCCAAGCATTTGCAGTTGTAGATACTTTGAAGACAGACTTTGTAATTTTTCTCAAGTTAATGGAAGCAGCAGCTTGTTGATGTTCTACTAGTGGTCGTTTAAGTTGAGCTAGTTCACCCTCTGATTGCTGGGAAGGGCCCTTCATCAACTGGAGGTTTTATTTACATTTTCTGCATTTCGTTTCTTGCAAATTAACTAATTTATTTCCTGTTTGTGTAATTTAATTCACTTCATGTGTGTATAATCTTCATTCCTCTTTAATTTATATTCTGTTGTTAATCCAACCTTCCTTCTTCTCAGTAGAATGGTCGACCAATAGTTCAATAGTTTGATCATTTTTAGTTTGTTTTTTTATCCTTCTTCCATCATCATAGGTAGATATTGCTTCCAAATTCTTCCCTAGTTAGCATTCCTTTCCTTCTTTCTCCTTTCTTCTATTTCCGACCTTCTTCCTACTTCTTATAGAATCATTCTTTTTCTTAGGTAATGATTTGCATAGATAATTTCTTAGCCTCTAATCATCTCTCTATTTATTCCTCTGCACAGTAGGATCATTTGCATAAAACCAGCTGGTAATTAAATCATCCAAAAAATCTTCTTTTCCTCACTTTAGAACATTTTCCTCCGGATCGTCATTCGAACTGCCTTTCAGACGGGCGTTCGGATTGTCATTTGGACCTGTGTGTTTTCTGTATTATTTTAGGCCTTTTTCTGAATCTAATTTCTTCTGCCTCTTAATTATCATTCTTCTTATTCCTCCTTAATAGTTTGAGATGTAATTTAATCTTGTTTTATGTTATTTGGAGTTTTTAATTCAATTATCACCATTGTTTCCTCCTTTCTTATTTCTTCCTTATCCTCTTCTCATCTTTCTTCCAAACTTTAGTTCTTTAATCTGTTTTGTTACTTAGTTACTATTCAGAATGTATGAATGTTGTTCCTAAGTAGTTTATTTTCAAGTTGTAGTTGATAATTCCATTTCGTTGAGTTGTTATAGTTTGTTAATCTTAAGACTAGTTTCTATTTAATGAAGATGTTCATATTGCAAGATCTGGATTAATAATAAAATATATTTACCAAGTTTTCTACTTGCTTCCAAATCTAATATAGTTTAGTTTAACATCTTTGCTAAGTTCTTAGTCTTGCTTCTAACTCACACTAGTTTCATGTTGTTCACATATGGATAGACAGTAGTTCATAATGTTTAAAGTTAGTAGTAGTTTGTTGATTTTTAGTTTACATTTGTTTGAAGAAGTTAAGTTAGATTTACTTCGATTTAGCTTCCTTATTACATTTGAAAGTCATTACGATACATTTACTCCAGTTCCTATTACATTTGATGTACGTAATCAAGAAGAGTGGAATTAGATGGTTTAGTCTAAATTAATGTACATTTACAAGTTCTTCCTATTAAACATCTAATATCCGTAGCTTTGATTCTGTCCATAGTTATTATCTCGAAGTTGGCTGTGGTAGTTTCTTACTTTTCTAGAAGTAGTTTGTGTTTTAGTATTTGTTTCCATCTTATTAATTAACCATAGAGGTAGAGTAGTATGATTTAGTACTATTCTAATCTGTGATTTAAATGTATTCTTAAATATTTAACTCGGTTTTTCATTTTGAAAGATCTTTCGATCTTTTTCCTTACTAAACATTTTTAGGTCTGACAAACCTGAAACATAGAACCTTTTCTACCTTGGAATATATTTTTCTTTCAACTCTAAGTTTACTGATCCTGGTTGATAATTAATATTAGGTGTTGTTTTTAATTTGAGATAGCTCACACACCCAACAATGATGATGAAGATGATGATGATGATGATGATGATGAAGATGATGCTGATGGAGATGTTGATGATGAACGTAGAGATGACAATGATGATGAAGATGTTGATGATGATGGTGATGGTGATGAATATGATGACGATGAGGATGATGTGATTGGCTTGAAGTATGCCATACAGGACGAGTTGATCCTGTCAAGACAACGAAGGAGAAGAAGTTGTCTCTAGATATGTGAATGGCTTGAAGTATGCCATACAGGACGAGTTGATCCTGTCAAGGTTCAACGCAGTTTGTGTGACAGGTTCAAAGCGGTTGGTGATGCCTATCAACTAGCTCTAATTAAGTCAGAATCATAGTATTCCCATAATCATAGTGAACGGAATCGTAGCTTGAGCTTTGTGCATAATCATAGTATTCCCATGTTTGTTTTGAGTTCTACATATTCTTAATAATTTAAATTTGTCAACCATGTACCCTTAATAAAATCATCAGTCATACGCAGAGAAATTTTAAATCGTCAATACGCAAAGAAATTAATCCTCATGCTTAGCATTTTGCTAAATGCTTCTTAGATATATACCTTTATGCATCTTCCTGTTTTTCCAGTTTACCATGATGGGTGGATGTTAGGAACCCATGTCTTTACTTTGTTAGTATATTGTTGTTGGACACATATGCTTTGTAAGTCGTCCCGTAGTATTTGTTGATCAATAGTTTATGTTATTGTTGTTGGCGCATATGATTTGTAAGTCGCCCGTAGTATTGTTGATCCATAGTTTGTAGTGGCCCATGGTTTTGACCCATAGTATTGGCGCCTAGACTTAGTATATAAGTGTGTGTTGAGACCTATGAAGGCACCGTGAAGTTATTTGTATTGAGCTTGCTCATAGGAGGTTGCCCCCTTGAAGTGGCCTGTGATCAATATAAAAGTGATTCTGAGTTCTGTAATTTCTGCTATTTTGCATATTTTTATTAATTAATTGTTACAGGTGCATCACATCTGGTATTAGAGCACTTTCTTGGGTTTGCTGGGTGAAATTTCTGCCAAAATATTTTTTTTCGCATCTGTTGCAGGTTCGGATTTGGGAATAATCCCTATCCGCTTAACTATGGGAAGTACTTGGGCATAATCCCTAAAACTCATTGTGAGGAGTACCACAGGAACCCCGAAGTAGCTAGCCCATTGAGAGGACCTGCCAGCGAAAAGGGTAACGACCCCTACCTGATTGACTAGTTCCCACCCGTGAGGTAAACCAAGAGCTGTCGTTTGTGGCAAAGCGGTTATCAGTTTTACCTGAGCCGTGGAGTGAGGGGTACTGCCCCAATACGCAAGCCGTCGGACAGCATTGGTGGATGAGTGAAACCCTCGAACTGTTAGGAAGCCGCACATACCTGGGGTTCATATCTATTTTCAGCTAAACTGTTGTCGATCATTGCTGCGCTGTTTTAGATCCAGTCGTTCAGACCCAGTTTGCAAGCCGTTCCAGATCCAACCATTTTCAATCCATTCGGCACTATTTCAGATCCCTTCTAAGCCATAGCTTCTCTAGTATGATAAAAAAAAAAAAAATCCTGGTTATGGTTGTCACCCGTGCAGGAGCAAAAACCATGGAGGATGCACTTGCAGCCATCCAAGCCAAACTCTAGCATCTGGATGAAAAATTTCTAAGCCTCCATCTTGAACATTCAGCTATGAACAACAAATGGCAATCTGAGTCTTCATCAGACAATGGGTTCTCTTCTTCCAGCAATTTCCGTGGTCCGAAGCTTGATTTTCCTTGCTCCAATGGTACCGATCCAACTGGATGGATCTATCGTGCAGAACAATATTTCAGTCTGCATAATACTTTTGATGTCAACAAAGTTCCGCTGGCATCCTTTCATTTGGAACAGGAAACTCTTCAATGCTACCGTTGGTACATCAAGGCTCATCCAGAGCCAAAATGGTCAGACTTTTGCCATCTCCTTTTCCAAAGATTTGGTCCTAGTGCTTTTGATGACTTCACAGGAGCCCTCACTAAACTTCGCCAAATTGGCACTGTGAGAGAGTATCAAACCAAATTTAAGAATCTAGCCAACCACATCGAAGGATTGTCTGATGAATTTTACCGGAGTTGTTTTATCAGTGGTCTAAAGGATGCCATCCGCTCTGAGGTCAAAATGTTTTGTCCCAAAACAATGATGGAAGCCCTAGGGTTGGCTAAGTTGGCAGAAGACAAGATTGCATCCCAATAACGTTCCAAGCCTACTTTTGTTCCCTTCCGAAATATGGGTTCTCAACGACCACCTATACCGCAGGCTCCTCGACCAACTCCTATCTAGCGTTTGTCTGAAACAGAGATGCAAGCACGCAGAGAAAAGGGGATTTGCTATAATTATGATGAGAAATTCACTCGGGGACATAGATGTGTTCAGCAAAATCTCTATCTCTTGGATGTGGATTCTCCACCTGCCTCTGAAATTGGTGACGAAGATCTAGAAACACTGGATGCTCCGGTCGACATTCAGGAACCGCCTATTGACCCTCCGTCTCAAGATGACCATCCAGAGATATCTCTCCATGCTTTAGCTAGAATCACCACCCCCCAAACAAAGCGGGTCAGGGGTTACTTCAAGAAGCTTCCTCTTACAATACTCGTTGATTCTAGTAGCACTCATAATTTCATTGACCCTCGGATCGCCAAACAAGCTGATTGTTTTATCCATCCTTGCTCCAACTTTGAAGTCATGGTTGCCAATGGGGGCACCTTACCTTGCAAAGGGAAGTGTCGAAATGTGTGTATCTCTATGGGAGATTATACCTTGTGCTCTGACATGTTTACCTTGACCTTAGGCGGATGTGATGTGGTTTTGGGCGCTTAATGGCTATGCACACTTGGCCCTATCTTATGGGATTTTGCTGAACTTTGGATGCAGTTTTCCCTCAATGGCCAAAAACACACCTTGACAGGATTACAACCAGGTTCTCTCAGCATCATTAGTTCACATCGCATGGAAAAACTCCTCAAGAAGAATTCACATGGTGTCATCACTCAACTCCATTCCATTCAGATGCAACCTTCAGTGGTCTCCACTACTCCTTTGGATCTACAACAAATTCTAGATCGATATACAGGTGTTTTTGTTGAACCAGTGGGATTGCCACCTTCCAGGCCAGAAGACCATCATATTCATCTCCTTCCTGGCAGTGTTCCTCCCAACATCAGGCCCTTTCGCTACCCATTTCACCAAAAAACGAAGATTGAAATGCTCGTTCAGAACTTATTAAAGCAGGGTATTATTCGCCCAAGCACTAGTTCCTTTTCTTCTCCAGTTATTCTTGTCCGCAAAAAAGATGGGTCATGGCGCCTATGCATTGACTTCTGAGCACTTAATCACCTCACCATCAAGGATAAGTTTCCAATTCCTGTTGTTGATGAGCTTCATGGGGCTCACTTTTTCTCCAAGTTGGATCTTTGTTTTGGTTATCATCAAATTCAGGTTCATGAGGATGATATCCCTAAAACAGTTTTCCGCACACATGATGGCCATTATGAGTTTTTGGTCATGCCCTTTGGCCTCACTAATGCTCCTTCCACATTCCAGGCATTAATGAATAAAATATTTCGACCCTACTTGCAGAAATTCATTCTAGTATTCTTTGATGATATCCTCATCTACAATAAAACATGGGATGAACATCTCCAGCATCTGGATCTTATCATGCAACTTTTCTCTGACCATCATCTCCATGCCAAGCACTCTAAATGTGTTTTTGGACAGAAGGAAGTTGAGTATCTCGGGCACATTATCTCAGCACAAGGGGTTCGCATGGATCCTTCCAAAATCGATGCCATGAACAATTGGCTACATCCTCAGACACTCAAGAGCCTTCATGGTTTTTTGGGGTTGACTGGCTACTACCGCAAGTTTGTCAAGGATTATGGGAAGATTGCAGCTCCATTAACTGCTCTATTGAAAAAGGATGCTTTTACACGGACACATGCTGTTCAGTGTGCATTTGACAAACTAAAACAAGCTATGTGTACTACACATGTTCTAGCTATGCCCGATTGTTCCAAGCCCTTCACTATTGAGAGTGATGCTTGCGGCAATGGACTTGGTGTTTTTCTCCTTCAAGATGAACACCCCATTGCGTTCACCAGCAAAGCCCTTTCAGGTAAGAATTTAGCTGCCTCTACCTATGAGAAGGAAATGATGGCTATTTTGCATGCAGTACAAAAGTGGCGCCCATACCTATTAGGGAATCATTTCTGCATCAAGACTGATCAGCAGAGTCTGAAATATTTCTTGGAACAGCATGTCTCCTCCCCGACACAACATAAATGGGTTAGCAAAATCATGGGTTATGACTATGAGATCACTTACAAGAAGGGTAAAGACAATATTGTGGCAGATGCTCTTTCTCGCACATTTGATGCCCAAGGTTCTCTTTCAGCTATTTCTATGCCTGTACCAAATTGGTTGCAATCTGTTCAACAGGGTTATGTCAATGACTCTTCCTTATCTCAAATCATCCAACGCTTGACCAACAACCCTTCTGCTGTACCACATTACTCTTGGGATGGTGCTTCTCTAAGATACAAGGGTCGTTTGGTGCTTCCCCAAGGCACAGATCTTCAACAGGCTATCTTCTATGAACTCAATGCTTCTCCATCGGCAGGGCACTCTGGGTTCCTCAAAACGTATGAACGGGCATGGCGTAACTTCTTTTGGCAGGGCATGAAAAGGATAATTCAACAGATGGTGGCCGAATGTGATACCTGCCAGTGCAATAAGGGTGAAACAACACTCCTTCCAGGATTGCTCAAACCCTTGCCCATACTTACACGGATTTGGATAGATATTTCTATGGATTTCATTGAAGGGCTCCCTAAATCTGGCGGGAAGACAGTGATTCTCGTTGTGGTTGATTGCCTCTCCAAATATAGTCATTTTTGTGCTCTTAGCCATCCCTATACAGCCTCTTCAGTCGCTCAAATTTTCCTGGACCAGATCTTTCGTCCTCATGGCATCCCTTCTTCCATTGTCTCGGGTCGTGATGCGACTTTCACCAGTCATTTTTGGACTGAACTATTTCGCCACACTGGCACCAAACTGAAGATGAGTTCAGGGTATCACCCACAAACAGATGGTCAAACTGAAATTATCAATAAATTCTTGGAAACTTATCTTCATTGCTTCACCTCTGAACAACAACATTAGTGGGCAAAGTGGCTCCCTCTCGCTGAATGGTGGTACAATAACTCTTACCACACTGCCTCTAAAATGACCCCATATGAAGTAGTCTATGGTCAGGCACCTCCAGTTCTTCTTCCATACACCCCCACCAGTTCACTAGTTCAGGAAGTTGACACGGTCCTTTGAAACCGTGATCAGATTCTTCGCATTTTGCGGGACAATCTTCACATGGCAAGAAATCGTATGAAGCAACAAGCTGATCAGCACCGTTCTGAGTGCACTTTTCAAGTCGATGATATGGTTTTTCTTCGTCTCCAGCCGTACAAGCAGTCTTCCCTGAAACTCAAAGGGTGTCATAAGCTCGCTCCAAAGTTCTATGGGCCATATCAGATTCTTCAGAAGATTGGGTCCGTTGCTTATAAGTTGGAACTTCCTCCTTCTTCCCGCTGTCATCCAGTCTTTCATGTCTCTTGTCTGAAGAAAGTTCTTGGCACCAACATCAGTGGACAAATGATTTTACCCGAACTGGATAATGAAGGATCCATCCTTTTGGAGCTAGAGGCCATCCTCAATCGGTGCACTCATCAGCTTCACTCTCCCTCTATCACAGAGGTCTTAATTCAGTGGTATGGCATGCAACCAGAGGATGCTACATGGGAACCACTCCTTCAGATTCAACAACAATTTCCACATCTAAAGCTTTGAGGACAAAGTTTTTTTTAAGGGGGAGGGGATGTTAGGAACCCATGTCTTTACTTTGTTAGTATATTGTTGTTGGATGCATATGCTTTGTAAGTTGTCCCGTAGTATTTGTTGATCAATAGTTTATGTTATTGTTGTTGGCGCATATGTTTTGTAAGTCGCACATAGTATTGTTGATCCATAGTTTGTAGTGGCCCATGGTTTTGACCCGTAGTATTGGCGCCTAGACTTTGTATATAACTGTGTGTTGAGACCTATGAAGGCACCGTGAAGTTATTTGTATTGAGCTTGCTCATAGGAGGTTGCCCCCTCGAAGTGGCCTGTGATCAATATAAAAGTGATTCTGAGTTCTGTCATTTCTGCTATTTCACATATTATTATTAATTAATTGTTGCAGGTGCATCACAGTGGAGGTTAAAAGTTTCCATGCTTAGCTGATATTCATTACATAATGATTTTCTGTCTCTTTTTCAGTCTTGGGTTTTCTATGCAATACTAAATGACAAAACTCTTGAAACTGTTATCCTGTTTATTTTCCTTATAATTTTTTTCTTAAATTAACATTGTTTCGTCCCCTCTATCATCTTAACTTTTTCTTTGTATTTTGCAGTTTCCTATTTCTTTTTGTCCCTTGGTATTTGTTGGAGCAACCAACAATGGAGGTTCAGCAGTTGTAGTTCATTTTTTGGATTTTTTTCTCAAATGCTCTTTGTGCATTGGCACTAAACTTCTCCATTTTTCTTGCAATTGGGTGAACTAGAGCAGTCACTGTTAGAGTGGCTGGTGTTCTAAAGGATTGGATATTGATTGTGCTTTCAACAGTAGTATTTCCAGAGTTAGCAATCACAGGCCTCAACATAATTGGATATGCTATTGGTAATATACATGCTTCTATCGTACAAATGTATATGATTCTATTTCAAAATGTAATGTTGTCTGAATGTGTGCCTTATGCTAGAAAACTGTTGTTTGGATGCAACTCTTTGTGGTGTGGTAATGTATAACTACTTGAAGATGAAGGATGGGTGGGCCACGAATCAATTGCCCATTAATGCTGCTATAGAGAAGTCAAAAGCATCAATCAAGGTATGCTTTTATGTGTATTTGAATTTTGTAGAGCTCATGCTAATTTTAAAAGATGGTCCAATATGCAGAGCACCTTTACACTGTTTTGTATGCTTGCAGAGCTGATCACCAGAAAGAACCAACTTCTGTGCAAGATGGTCCAATATAGCACCCGCTGCAATTTTTGATAAACTATTTCTCCTGGAAAGCAACAATGTTGTTTCGCCTTTCTGGTTTACCAAACTACAGTCAACATCTGTTTGACCTTGTTTTTCAACAAGCATTAATGGAGTGTAACCATCCTTGTCAAGGGTATTAACTGCATATCCTCTTTTCATAAGTTGCCCTATAGCCTCTAGATCCCCTTTCTGTGAAGCATAATGCAGAGCTTTGAATTCCTCTCCTTTTAAGCCATATGCTAGAGTGGCATCCAATATAACATTTTCAAAAAGTTCTCTTTTTCCATGGGCTTGGGCTAAACTAACTGTTGTTTCGCCCTTCTTATTCTTCAACATCAAATCAGCTCTAGCGAATATAAGCACTTTGAAAGCCTCAACATGACCCTCTTTTGCAGCTATCATTGTAGCAGAAAAACCATGCATATCTTGCTCATTCAAATTAAGTCGTGACTGCTGTAAAAGTTTCTGAAGGACTAGAGAATCACCAAATCTAGCCATAAAATGAAGTGGAGAAAGCACTTGGGGATTGCTGGAGTAAATTGTTTTCCCTCATTTTATTGCATCTGAAATAATTTGATGGATAGAAGAAACAAAATTGTTTACTTCTGCTATGTTGACTACATTTTTCCCATCCATGTTCACTTTTGCCATATTTAGCTCCTAAAAATAATAATTCATTGAAGAATTCTTGGTGATTATCCTTTACAGACAACATAAGTGCAGTTTCTCCTCTCTCAGTCATCGCATTCAAATCACATCCATGCACTATCATCTGCTTCAAAATAGTAAGAAAACCCATTCTAGTTTCCATGTGTAGGGTGCATAATTGATGTCCATTCTGCATTCATACACAAAAATCAGCATTAGCTCCAGCATCCAAAAGTATCTTGACTTCCCCCATGTTTTGGAAAATTAGTGTTCTTCCCTGATGCTCACTATTGGGGGACAGGTTCTCCAACAACAGTCTAAGAATAGTGCCACTGGCTTCATAGTATTCAACAACACACCATGTTTCATTATATGGTTCAGCTAAACCTGCTCCAACATGCAACTTTTCATTATATGGTTCAGCTAAACCATGCTTCCTTATGCTGGAAGGAATTCTTCATCATGGCTGTGGGCATTTCTTTAGTTAGAAATTTTATTCTCATATCAATCCATAAGGAATTCTATTTAAGGGTGCTAGATCAATGGTAAAGCACCTGCCTTATAGGCAGGAGGTTGGTGGTTCGATTCCTCCGTTCCCTATATATATTCTAAAACCACTAAATATAGATAAATGACTAAAAAAATGACCAAATTTTGTATATAAACGTTCACTAGTACAACATGAGAGATAAGTGACAAAAAAAATGACCAAAATATGCATATAAATGACCACTATTGAGTTGGAGATCGCTGGTAGCAAATTAGCGGTCATTTATCACGTGACAAAAAATGTGGTCATTAATTGTGACAATTAACGACCAAATATACGACTAAATTATGACCAAATATATGACCACAACATAAGCTATAAATGACCAAGCTAAATATGGCCACATATTTGCTACCAGTGGTCACCAACTAAAAAATGGTCATTTATATGC
Organism: Larix kaempferi; assembly: GCA_027924585.1. NCBI lineage: Eukaryota > Viridiplantae > Streptophyta > Pinopsida > Pinales > Pinaceae > Larix > Larix kaempferi. The sequence goes on along the minus strand of BSBM01000043.1, from coordinate 4,506,176 downwards.
AGATTTTGGTCATTTATCTCTCATTTTGTACTAGTGCTTTGACTAGATGGATGGGGACTTGCACACATACCTTATGTATTTATTCAAATTGGATGTTCTTCTACATTCTATATGTACTTCAAATTGGATTTCATATACTTATTCAAAGTGGCACAAGGATACTAAGTCATATTTGAAATAAATGATAACTAAAGTTCAACATGTAATATCCCCAATCTGATATTAGAGATATTAGCTCCAGAAAATCGAATTCAAGACTTGCGGATTTCAATTTTTTTTCAAAACAATGATTTTCACAGCTTCCCAGGAAGTGGTGGATTAAAATGCATCCCAAAGGGAATGAATTCAGACCTCTGTCATGTGACTAATAAGATTTGTTCTATGGTTTAGTATGTTGGTTATGCAGACTTGGTTGAGGACTTTTGATGAATAGTTTGTAGGAAAACTAGAACTAGCGTTTTCCAACTTGGTTCTGATGGAACTGGAAGGTTACTAAATTATGATATGGAGGTTATGCAAGGTATCAAAAAATCCTAAGAGACTCCCTTGAATCCTATACAGAGACCTACTTCGACAGAGGCACATTTTCTGGGTGCATCACGCCTGGGAAGTTTCCTTTGGAAACCAAAGGATACAAGGCAATAAACCCAAGACTTCAATGGAAACCCAATGGCTTATGGTGCACTCTGGATGTAGCGGGTATGAAAATAAGTCACAATATATAGTAGAGACACTTGGTTCATATTTTGGGAAGGTTATGGTGCAATTAGGGAGGCTATGGAGAAAGATAAAAAACTGGGACAACACTGCTAGGTGATTTCGAACTCAACTCAAATAGTACCTAAGGCCCACGAATTTATGATATGAAGATGGGGATGGGCCCTATACTGTCTCACCTACTTGAAACAACATACAAAACTTTATTTGGTTGAGTATAAGTGAATTTATTGCAATTTTAGTCAATACTAGTTAAATTTGCAAGGTGTTTGAGCATAGGTGAGAAATAACATAGAAAATAAAATCAGTAATTGCAGAAGATAAAAAACAGCACCATTATTATAAAAAATGGGAGTTTTCATTAACATGTAAAGGTTCTCATTACAGTAGACATCAATCATGGAATTCCATCCATCAAACTATCCACACCAAAATAGAATTCACTGCAAAATTGCTAGGAAACTAGCACATCAAAAAATGGAGAGACATAAGTATAATTCCTGGAAATGAAAGGACCTACAAATAGAATCAAATTTATTCAAAATACTCAGTGGGAGAGGCTGAATTCCTTCCTCCTTAATGTCTAGATGAATGCACAAATAGTGTAGTGGAAATGAGCGGCCCATTACCCTCTTGGTATGCAATGGGAGCATCACCCAAGCAAAGAGAAGCGTAAGCAACTCCAATACAATATTGAACCATCCATAATCTAACCCTCTCTAGTGCACCTTTCCTTCCTTTTTAAACTTTCACTTTCCTTCAATACTAGGATCCAATACCATGGAACGAGTAAAATGAAGGGCAATACTAGTTTGTTCACTTAGTCAATGCTAGTGGAAAATACCATGGAACACCAAAAACCACGTGCTAGATAATAAATGGTTTCCAATAAGTCTTCTTTCTCCAGTGATGTTCCCTTCCAACCTATTTCCTTATTTTAAGGAACCCCACCAAGTCAAAGATGAAGTTTTACCACTTCATTGATTAATTGACCACATTTTTACTCCATCTCCTAAAATTGGGAGATTGAGTTTGTCCACATTTAAAATATCCCACTAGCTTCCTTGGCACCACCAAATGGTCAAACTTCTCTCATATTATTAAATAAAATAATAATAATTCATTATTTATGAGATAGTGGGTAATTTATTGATTTTCCTTAGTGTTTTTGACCCAATTATTACATGTCCTTATATTATCTTGTAGGCTAATAGCTTAAAATTAGGTGAGGCTAGTCTTATATAAATAGAGTCTCACTCTCATTGTAAAATCACATCAAGACAAGGGTTCCAATATGTTATTTTCTCTTTTTCTCCTACTCTATGAATGAGTTAATGATGTGATGCACACTTCTCTCAGGATGCTCTTTCTTGCTTGAAGGTGGATCATGGAATGTTCTAGGGATTAATGTTTGCACATGCTAAAGGTTGATGCTAGACTAGTTGGAACAACTCATGCACAAGTGTGACCTAAGGTCATTTTATTTTTCACTTCTTGGTGAATGTTGGTAAGTTATGTCCCTAGCTAGGTTAAATGGTAATTTTATGGTGCATTTTACTGATTTGTTAGGGCTTTTTGTGAATATTTTTTCAACCTTTGGATGAAGAGAACATCCTCCCAAGGAGTTCTCTATTTCTTGTTAGACCTTTGGACTTCCTCATTTTCCCTAGTTAGGATCTACTATTGACACTAGTACAAAATGAGAGATAAGTGACCAGGCGACCAAAACATTTGGTCACCACAGTTTTTTCAAGGGATAAATGACCAAAATTGAGAAATTTTAAGTGAGCTAACTAAAAATGACCAAGATAAATGACCAATTTGGTCACGAGATAAGAACTAAACTAAAAATGACCACATAACAATTGGTTGGTCATTTTTAGTTGTGTCACTCCGATAATGGAAAATTACAATTTTGACAATGAATTTGTACAATTTACTAAATTTTAACACTGCAGTGTTAAAATTTAGTAAATTGTACACCCCCTCATGGATTCAGTGAGTTATTCCCTCATTGTTTCATCAACTGGATTGAGCATTGATTCAATAGCGTATCCTAATTTGTTATTCTCTTCAATATATAGACCCCTGAGACCTCTTTATAGGGTGTATCTCAGCTATATTGACATGTTTTTGAAGTGTCAAAAAATGACATCATAGGCGAACCTAGTGAACGTTTTTGTAAAATCATTATGTCTGCACTTGTTATTGTAATTCTCTAATTAATATAACTCTTATAAATTACTTTTCTCTAACCTACATGCATGTGGTCATCTAAGTGTTAAGTGTTTTCTAATGATGAAATGCGACATCATCATTGAAATAAAGGGAATTATTAAAGGGTATATATTTCAACAAAACTTTTTATGAAAAGAAGATAAAAATCCAAAATGTAAAAAAAAAAAATAGTATGAGGAATAAATCTACTAAATTCTAACACTGCACATGGATTTAGAGAAATCCATCTACAGTGTTAGAATTTAGTAAATTGTAGATCACCACATGTAGATTGGACATCCCTTGTTGAACTAGCTAGCACATGACCTTGGTGTTAGTGAGGAGAATAAGATAAACAACGAATAATATTCCTTATTTATGAGGATGTACTTTATTCGTTGCTGGGGTTTTATTCCTTTTAAAGGTTTCCCCAAGGTATAAAACAGTGTGTTCCTATGGTTGATTGTTTCTTCTTTACTGCTGGTTATCTACTACTGCTATATAATCTCAAATTCACATGTTAAAAATCTGCGAGAAATTAAAAAGAGACTGTTACTGTTATCAAATTAGACCTATATTAAAATTTAACACCCTTTACCTTATGTTTATGTCACTACTACTTTGTATGTGCGAATATCAACCAAGTGTTCCTTTCTTGGGGTTCCAACATCCACTTGAGTACTCTATAACAATGTGCCCTCTTCCACATGTGCACTCCTAATCAATTGGTCCAACTACCAATTTTCCATGCATGAGGCTAAACAACGAGGGTGTATCATCAAAAGGATGATGCTTACATCCACCAAAGTGGAGCCTTTAATTAATAGTGTGTTTGGACATTTATGCAAAGGTAGCTGTTGGTTTACACTCCCTATGTAGGCACCCTTCAATTGATATTTTTAGACCTTTGCATGAGTAATCTGCTTCTACTGCATGGGTAACTTCCACCTATATAGTGAACTAAATGTTCAAAATAAACAATCAATGAGATGACCACTTAACTTATCCCTATTACTATTTTATAATCGATGAAAATAAAATTCATGTGAAGGAGTACTATTGATAATGCCACATACAACTAAGAATATGTGTTGCCTACATACTCATTTAAAAATTCCCAACTAGCTTATTATTTTTGTCTACCTTGCTAACATATATAACTTCTATTAGTATTAGTATGCTATGATATGAAGATATATCAAGGGTAAAACCTCCTTCACATCACTTCAAACTTATCCTTAAAAGTGAGCCAAGCCTCATGCAAACTGGTGGTTTTGAGAAATTAATGAACAAGGATTTTAAGCTGTGCATCCTCCATATGTATGAATCAATTCATAGTACATATGCAATTCCAATGTAATGTTAATGCCTCGACTAGCCTTTACTCTCGAGAATAACAAATTTAACAATGCCATGTAAAAACACTAACTAATCTAGTTAGCTTCGTAACTACATTCCATTACATATTACAAGTACTAGCCAACTTATGCCTTTACATATTACAAAGTACAAGTACCAGCCAACTTATGCCTTTACATATTACAAAGTACAAGTACATTGAATCGAATATGCTCCTAAGGTATTATAAATTGCTTTCAACATGTTAACAAGTGGCACCTATGATACCAATGTGGGGATTGAGGCCATCCAAGGAGCATAGGAATGTAATATAAAATCATAAATATTCTCCAACATTCACTGGAATATAAATATAGATACACATATTCTTCAACATCTATCTTAGTGACACGATATTCTGTAATGGGCAGTTAGATTTCCCGCATCTATTGTAATAGATGATACTGACTTTGTGCTAAGAGCCATGAACCTTTCGCATCTGGTGTATAACAGATTGATGGTGTATCCATTTGTATTTACATAAATTTTGTGGTATTGGTGAGGGCCAAACCCTCTATTAGGGAATTTGTAGAGATTGTCGAGGTTTTCAGGGAAAATATGGTTTCCATCCATCCATTTTGCTAGATCGTAAATTATTGCAGGGGAGATTGGGTGTTCCATGGATTCCATATCATTGGTTTACTGATACCAAAGTGGGGATCTGAGGCCATCCGAGGAGCAGAGGAATGTGATATGAAATCATAAATATTCTCTGACATTCACCATAATACAAATGCAGGTACATAGATTCTTCAACATCTATTTTAGTGACACGATATTCTGTAATGGCCAGTTAGATTTCTTGCATCTCTTGTAATAGATGATACCAACTTTGCACTAAGAGACATGAACCTTTTGTGTATGGTGTATAATGGATTGATGGTGTCTCCATTTTCATTTACAGAAATTTTGTGGTATTGGTCAAGGCCAAACCCTCTATTGTTAGATCTAGGGCATTTGTAGAGATTATCGAGGTTTTGAGGGAAAATCTGGTTGCCATCCATCCATTTTGTTAGATCGTAGATTATTGCAGGGGAGATTGGGTATTCGATGGATTCCATATCATTGGTTTACTGATATCAAAGTGGGGATATGAGGCCATCCGAGGAGCAGAGGAATGCAATATAAAATCATAAATATTCTCCAACATTCACTAGAATATAAATGCAAGTACACAGATTCTTCAACATCTATCTTAGCGACACGATATTCTGTAATGGCTAGTTATATTTCATGCATCTCTTGTAATAGATGATACTGACATTGTGCTCAGATCCATGAACCTTTCACGCCTGGTGTATAACGAATTGATGGTGTCTCCATTTTCATTTACAAAAATTTTGTGGTATTGGTGAGGGCCAAACCCTCTATTGTTAGATCTAGGGCATTTGTAGACATTTTCGAGGTTTTCAGGGAAAATATGGTTGCCATCCATCCATTTTGCTAGATCATATATTATTACAGGGGAGATTGGGTGTTCCATGGATGCTATATCATTGGTATATTGATCTTAGAAGAAGCCAAGACATTAGTTATCAGTTTGAGGGGATCCCCAAATGGATATGTACCTCTTAAGAAAGTTTGTGGGGGTTCATAAATGGTTGTACCAGTCATTTGTAGTTGCAACACTTAAAGAAATAGCAGTCAAATTGTGGGAATCTCTAGAAGAGGGCTGTGTCTTTCCTTTATTTCTCACGGAGGAAGGGAGCCTTTGCAATTTGTAGTTGTGGCACTTAAAGAAGGAGATCACATCATCGCAGTCAAATCGTGGGCATCTCTAGAAGAGGGTTGTGTCTTTCCCTTGCTACTCATGGAGGAAGGGATCCTTTACAATAGATTCAATATTATTCAAGAGAACCACCTACATGGGACCAAATTGTGTCATTTCTACTGGGTATGTTTTTCAGGAGGGTTGTCTATCTCTTTAATTTTGTGGGCAACTTGTCTAGAGGATTGAACCCATCATTTGCAGATCGAACCATTAAAAGGTGAGAGTGCACCTGTAAAAGCTGATCAAGGGACTAAAGAGGAGATATATATCATCATAGGTTGAACTACTACAACCCTCATCTTTTCTATCCATCAGCCTTGTCTCTCACCGTATATAGTATTGTTATCAAGAGGGTCGTGATAGAATATCACAGGATGTCAAATACAGTGACTTACAGGTCAGAAATACAATAAATCAAATTATATTGTTGAGTTGTTTCTATTGTTTATAGTTGAAATATGTTTTTCACATTCTTGCACTTATAAAGTTACATGTACTGCATTCCTTTCTATTTTGAATGCAATAAAAATCTCCTTGATATGCCCGTTCTTGTGAATCCATTGAAAACATGTCTTGAGAAATATATCTGTAATCTCATTAAACATAAACACATGTGCAGTAGAATTGTTTGTCAAAAGTCTTGAACCAAATGAACCTTTAAACATATCAGCAGCAACATTGCAAGCATATCAGCATTCAGAGGACCAATAGTGAAAATCGTTTGACAAAAGCCTCTAAAGTAAACACCAAAAACACATTAGCGTTCCAGAGAGGTTGTTACAAAGAGTGCTTGCAATTTTTTTTGGGATTTAGATTGCACATAAATGTTTTATTGAAGCTTTCAATGTATGCTTATAGTGATTAGAATATTAACACTAGATTTTACAAGTAATATATTATGCATAAATGGTTTTCTTGGTCTTTTCTTATTCTAAGCGATTAGTATATATCATTATTTGGGACATTATAGAACAACATAGTTGGTGTACTCATATGAATTTGGATGTTTTTGGAATTCCTTTCCTCTGTTGGTGGGATCAAGGTAGATCATCCTCAAATGAGCACTTGTAAGTGGGAAAGGTTTAATGCTTTATGCTTACTATCCTTGTTTATGGGATATGGATATTTTATTGTGATTACTTTTTGTTCTTATTGTGTCAACATGTTCTATAGATATTTTTAATATTTTTTATTCTTATTCTAATTTCGCATTGTTATCTAATTTTCAATTTATGTCTCATTTCAAAGATGTGACATTTTCCTCAGCATGTCAAACAAGATTACATCAACCAGAAGGAGAGATAAATTATTAAACATGAAGAGATTGTTGTAGCTAGAGTCAAGATATGCAATTTATACTTCTTGTAGATTATCTATTTTTATTTCCAGTTTGCCTATGTTCCTTCTAATTAAAATTACATATCTACAACAATTCAATACAACAAGTCTCATCAAATGACTACACAAAAAGAACTTGAAATATGCCATAAACAATTTTAGGGATTGGAATGTTTTTCTATTTTTTGTTGATGTTTTTGAAAATGACAGAGGAAACTGCAATGCTTTATTAGGATATTTTATAACACTAGTGGTGTTTTATTTCTTACAGTTGTAGTTGTGGCTATTGCAGTGGTCATCCTGGTTATTCTATTTAGTGTGCAACATTATGGAATAGACAAAGTTGGATGGTTATTTGCACCAGTGGTTTTCTTTTGGTTCCTATGCATTGGAAGTATTGGAGCTTACAATATATGTAAGCATGATGCACAATTCTTGAAATACTTCTCTCCAATTTATAGAGTGTGGTATTTCAAAAGAGGAAAGAAACATAGTTGGGTTTCTCTAGGAGGGATTATGCTTAGTATAATAGGTAGGTAATGTTTTCCTAAAAAGTAATTGATTTCTACCTGTTCATGTTATCTCAACATAATATATTTTATGCTTAAACAATGCAACTCTTCTTTCTATAAACTTCATCAGTATTACAGGTACAGAAGCATTCTTTGCTGATTTGGGTAATTTTCCAACCTTAGTTTTCTAGGTAAGTGCTATTATATTTGGTTTTAATGTGAAGAGAACCTTCCCTACTTCTTTTGTTTTTTATTGTTTGATTCTTCTATATTTATCCCTATTTTTCTTTTTCATTTTTTTTATCTCTGCTTCCCTCTGTGAAAAAAATCTTTGTTGTTAATGCAGGTTGCATTTACATCAATTGTGTTTCCTTGCTTGTGATTGAAATACATGGGACATGCTGCATATCTTCTTGATGTTACAAATGACAATATCTTCATTGAATCTCATTTGGCATCCATAGGGTAGTCAGCAGAAGGTCACAAATGGAAACATTTAAATAATAAGGGCATTAAAATCTCAATATACAATAGGCATTGATCACAATGCCACAACAAAATTGCCAAAAGCTCACAGACCTAGCATTCCATATGATTTGATGAAAAAATCTTCTTGGGAGGATTTGTGAGATACTTAAATACTGAGATGTTAGCTATTCAAAGATCATATATATTACAGATATCATCATTAAGTGCATACCTTAAATCTTAACACTTCCACATATGCTCTGAGAACTCGATTATTAACAGTAGCTTCATTGTACTTCTGACTCATCTTAGTGAAGCACTTGAATAAAGAAACATTTTCTGCTCTTAAATGTGCAACCTGTCAATTTACTGTATAGGTTATAATCATTTGCAGAGAGCCAATGCAAGAACTCACTATAAATTTTGACATACATAACAACCAAAAAATCAAATCATAGACAAATTAACAAAGAATTTTGACCTGCATCTCAAGATCACTCAAATTTTCTTGTTTTCTTCTTTTGGAATGCCTTGCAGATTCTTTGTTTGATAGCAATATGTAATACATGGAAATCCGGGATATTCTTCAAATGAACTTTGGACAACATTAGATTGTGCAGAGAAAAAGTATGCTGCAGTCAAATCGGAACTCGTTTTTGAGCATGCTTCTCAGGTTCCCCCATTGAGTGACCACCATTCCATTGCAGAATAAAAAACATACCAGCAATCAGAATGTACTCGAGTTGGTTCATAAGATTTTTCTTCTCAAGTTGATCGGGATTTTTTTGTTAATGATTGTCTGCATGATGTGTTGTTTCATGATGTGTTTGGGTACATAGATGTGCCATTTCATTAATATTAATTGTTAATTATTAATTATTATTATTATTATTTATATATATTTTGAATTTTATATCTATACATTTACATTCCTTGCATTGACCTACTTATTGTGGTCGTTCGTTTAGTGAAATTATATTTTCTTCTCTTATCTCACATGCAGTCAGCCCTTCCTTGCTTTTCTTACATTTATAGCAGTAACAAATATATACTCATAGTGTCCCAGGTTGGTATCTGCAGCAGTCAAAGGTGGAAATTCATAGCCCACAGGTCGACATGTATAGTAGAAATGAAGGTATAATATATAGCCTAGCGTGCATAGTCATTTCCCATAAAGAAGGATTATGAAATAGTTAACTGTGTTGAAACTTGAAATATACACCGTATCACTCGGATCTATCATGCCCTACACTGTATACTATATAGGTTGTCAGTTTGATCAAATATTTATACTAGACTATCTTATAATATTTACTATAGTGGCCAAATTAGGTCAAGTGAAAAACAAGTGGACTGAGGTTGTCAAATTTTGCCTCTATTGAATAAAGCTACATATTTTTCACTAGTAGAAAAGGTTGGTATTGTAGTCAATGGGTATTGTGTGGTGGTTATTTTAACCTAGTTTAAAGCTAAAATATAAAAATGTGCGAACACTTATTTCTAGACTATCCTGAGGTCAATTCACATGTTCTTCCTTGCTGCAAATGTTCAACAACCATGATAGCTAGAAAGACCCCGGGTGACTCTTTGTTCTCACATTTGTTTATGAAAGCAGTAATCACATCTATGGAGTATATGCCATAGTCATATCTGATTCAATTATGAACTTTTGTAAACTTTTGAAATTTTGTGAACTTGTTCTAATTCTATATTTTGTTTGAGAATTTTTTATTTTTTATTTTTATTTTTATTTTTTTATTTTTTATTTTTTTTCTGGGAATTTTTGTTTTGGTCCTACCTTAATTTCAATTTGTTTTCTTTATTTCCTATTTACAAAGGGATTAAAATGTAATTTAAGTCTTTTCCTTTTTTCTTATTTGTTGTAGATGTTTGGTGGAGAAATTATCGTGGAAAACCACCACTTTTACAACAATGGTGTTCAGGTACTTAGCCAAACTTGTAGTGCTTTGGGTTGCTAGCACAATTAGGATGTATTTGAAAAAATATATACATAGAAGTGCAACAAGTTAGAAAATAATTTTTCTATCATTTGTGAATTTATAATAACTTTTTTAATAATTTATGACTTTAAAATATGCTTGATATACACTTTGAAGATCACATGACTGATCTTGTTCTTGCTTCCTCTCGCGAAGGAGCAACCAAGGAGTATGTGCAGCACAATATTACATAAAAGGTATGTTTAGTCCTCTTCTGAAATAGTTTATATATTTGTTCTTTGTATACAATAGTTTATTGATGTCACTTCTTCATACAGGGATCCTATATCTGCAATTTGATTGCTCAAGGTGGCTATCTCTATGTATGTGGTGATGTCAAGGGCATTTCTAGGGATGTGCGTAGGACACCACACAGTATTTTCCAAGAGCAGGTAAAGTTTGTGGCTTGGTTGCGTTTTACAAAATATCACCATATTGGTTTTATTCTAATCATTGGACACTACACACTATTATCGAAGAGTAGGTAATGATTGTGGCTTGGCTGCTTTCAAGTGATTATCACTGTAATGATTTTATTCCAAGTCAATAATATTATAATAAGAGGAATTTCATATTTTTTCATCATTATTAAAGAAAAACAAATTATCTCAGGTGTAGTTGAAGGACATCTAATGAATGACACCCTATCGTTTAGTCCGTTTTAGCTGTATATCTTTCATCCCATCCATATGATGGGGTGGAGAGATGATAAATATAAATAAGTCTCTATATATAGTTATAACTATTACATTTGCAGTCCTTCGTTTTTTAGCATTACATCATCTTTCGTTTTTTAGTAATGCCTGTCTATAGAGAGCATTACCCTTACATTTTTCTTCACAAAACCGAATGTCCTACTTCTATATATTCTAACAAACTTCCCTAACACTATTATTGAGTAGCAATATATAAAACAGAAAACCTGTATGTTTTAGTGAAAATCTTGCCCACTATGGGCTTCCAGCTGATCCTCTGCTTTGAACACTAGAGCTATTTCTTCATTTTCCATATCTCCATGCCTCTGTTGAACTGTGTCTTCCTCCATAGCCACTTCCTTGATGGATCTGACTGAGTCTTGATGGGGAGATGTCTTTGAATTTGAACATTTGGCTGAGTCTAAAATTGCAATAATTTTCTTAATTTCTTCACCTTGTATTGCCACTTTGGTTTATAGCTCTGAATTTCGAACCAGTTGTGATTCTAATTGTGAATATTTAAAACAATCTATTGTTGAGATGGGATACTACTACTTGAAGGTCTTCATTCTGGTGTAGCATCCTTCTTATTACCCTGCAAATTTTTGCGATTTTACATATATGCCTATGACCATTCATTGTAGCAGAGGGTAGACTCACAACTTTGTGAAGTTAGGAGGGGTTCCACCGAGAACACCAAGGAAATGCAATATTAAAATTTTGGATACCCAAGGGATCAATTGTTCCTCAAAAAAAAACAGAGAAATTGAAAATCAAGTTGGATTACCTTCTCCCAAGTCCTGAAATACCTTAGGTCAACAGGTTCGATCACTGAAATGAAGAAGAGCCCAAATTGTTGCTTGTCTGTTCTGAGATTTGTTTTTCTCTTCCAGTCTAAACTGAAAAGGATCCACACATATTTCCTCAAGCATGCATATACATCCATTGCTTCCCCTGCCCAAATTGTTGGTAGTCTATTCTGAGCTTTGTTGTTCTCTTCCAGTCTAAACTGCAAAGCCTCCACACATATTTCCTCAATCATGCATATACATCCACTGCTTCCACTTGATGCTGAGCAATTTGGGGTTCTACAAACCTTCTAACAATGACTAGAATGCAGAGTAGCATCAATGGAATGAAGAAAAACCCTAGACAATCCTGATATATCGCATCTCTGTTACGGAAACCCATCTCATTGCCCATAAATTCAATCCACTTTCCAAGCAAGAATACATCAGGAAGAAGTTAATCTCCATTTCATGTGGCATGGTAAACTTCACCACTTGTCCTGCAATTTGAGGTGCATGCCATTCCTAATGTTTATATTGTCAATACTCATGGGTGGATATCAGTGATATGATCCCAATATTGTTCCAGAAATCCTTGATTTTATAGCATCCCCTTATTTGACATTGAATCCATCTCCTTATTTAATGATTAGAGGATTTGAAAATTGATAGTATTCCACTGAGTTATATGGTTTCCATTCTTTGAATTATAGAGATCATTCTTGCAATATATGACGGCTCAGAGGGAGTCAAGTCTCTAATTTGGCGAATGATAATTGTTGAGTCTCCATTAGCAATAAGTTTCTGAATCTATCTGGCTCTTAGAATTTTTATCCCTTGATTTAATGCTAATGCTTCTATGTTATTATTGGTGGTCACTGTTAACCTCCAAGCATAAGTCAATTCACACTGTCTCTTGGGATTGTAAGCAAACAACCCCCTCCCCCCTCCCCGCCACTGGCTGCCACCCGAGGACATATATTGGATTTTTCATGTACTGTTGAAAAACAATTAAAATCAGTCACTCTCAATGTCTCATCTATCAGTGGAACTGTAGATTTGATGTGAATATTTATCAGAGAACATTATTTTTGTTTCCCTTTTGACAGTTTTCAAGTGAACGAAATGAATGTAATTAGACAATATAATTAGATTTTGGGTCTCATTAATAATAGTGGTTTTCCATTGTATTTTGAACTCTTGGTAGATATACCTATAGTTTAATGTAGAAACATAAATGGCATAGGTTTATATCGTATTGATAGCCAGGGGTCACGTATATGGTATGTTGTATTGGAAATTTGATTAAATTAGGAGGCGAGTTTCTATTCAGATGGGATAGTGGTAGATTAATCTCTATATAACCTTTACTTATTTATTAGATTTTTCCAGTAGAAGACAAAGAGTATTCTTCTTCTAATCAGGGGAATGTTTTTGTAACTTCAACTTTTTTGTCTCTCTGTTGTTGGAGTCTTAGTGTCTTGAATGCCATTTCATTATTGGATTCTTAGCTTATGATTTGAATAGATGGAAAAGTGAAGGGCAACCATGACATATGACCATCATAAAATCTAGTTCGATGGGTAGGCTGAAGCCAAATAGCAACCCTGGTGGGTAGGATTGGTTCTGGAAGGAGTAATATATTGACAAATTCCATTACCAGAGGAGTCGAGCCAAAGAAAGGTTCCCCTTAATATATTGTCAAAGTATGGGTGCACAATTTTGGTTGTTGTATGAGTGTTGCAAATTTGCACATAAACATGAGTGTATGATGCACATTGTAGGGAATAAATTTAGCATCGTTCCAAAAGTGGCGACTTGGTTATATATTGCGTATGTTGCAGTGTAGTGACATGGGTGTATTGTTCCAATGTTCGGTTGTGATAAGTTGCTAACACACTGTCATGCTCCCTTGGCATGTGCAGTTTCACTGTGGACACACAACATAGCATAATGTGGATGAGCTATCATGGATGGACAAGTTAACAATTCATTGCATGGAGAAGTCCAATGGTGACAGTGGATTGTCTTCTTTTTTTTCTTCGTCTTCTTGAACTTTGGTACACATGTAATCTAGGATCATGAAAAAACTGTCTATAATATATATCTTCTTTTCATCTCTCTTGTTCAAAAAAATTGGATTGGAGTGCCATCTTGTAGCCATTTACATTTTTAGTTACTACTTTGTTATCCAACTAGTCTATTACATGGATGGCTAATTTTCTTAGATGTAGAATCTTGTATGTTTCCATGTTCCCCAAATCCCCACTGCCCGCTTAACCCATGAGATTTGGCTGTTTAATTCTAATGAGGGATCCTTGTTCATGTTTTTTAAAATATCTTTTAGAAGTTTTGAGTCCCTTCCGGTTTCTGTCTGCCTCACTTGACTCCCATGATCCATCCTCGGGATTAATTTAATTCCTCATATTAAGGCCCCTATCTCAACCTGTTTTTTTTACTTGATTATTTTTTTTCATAGAAGAGGGCTAGAATTCTGCCTTCCCAGCTTGTAATGACTCATCTTGCTCCAACCAATCCTAGTTTCCTTTAGCTATCCCATGTAAGTTGAAATTATCCATCCATCTTCTAGGGATATCCATGACTGCTGGGGACCAATTCTAGCCACTATTGATTTCCCATTGGGCCAAAACTATGGCAGGTCTTGAAAGGAACACAGGGGTGGGCTTGGGTCTGTGACTCTGTAATATGGATAGATGGACCCTAATCTACAGGAGTGTATAGAGTGACTGTGTAGAACCTGCCCTTCGAGGCATTAGCTTTGCTTGATTGCATTAAGAGAAGCAAGGTTCTCTACAACCCAGTACGGGGGAGATGTTTTCACTTAAGGTAATGTAACGTAACATAACACAAAAATAATTAAAAAAATCATGTTAGCTCATAAAATAAAAAGATTATGAAAAGTAATTAAAAAATCCATGCTTGCTCATAAAATAAAAAATTATGAAAAGTAATTAAAAAAATCGATGTCCATCTATAAAATAAAAGATTAAAACTTAAACCCGGATCTATCAACCAAGAGAGAGATCAAATTTCTTGAGTTTAAATTAAAAAAAAATTACGCCTCAAGAAATTGGATCCCTATGGGTGCATGATAGATCCGAGTTTAAGATGGATCTATGCTAGTTATACTTGCAGTTGACTTGTTTAATAATTTGTGTACTTGTTCGAAGTCTGTCCTTGGGTATTGAGTGCAAAACTCTTGGAATTCAATTTCCTGTACCTTGTGGAATGTCAGAGTGATAATCGATGACTAAAGTAGAAATTTAGCTGCTCTATTTTTGGGCCTTTCTTGTACTTGATTTCTTAGCTGATTTACTACAAGTAGGTAACGTTGGGAATGATAACTTTGGTACCCTTTGAGTTTGAAAATATTGCAATGGCTTGGGCTCAGTATGAACAATTGTCATTTTACGGAGCAACTAAAGCCTCAGATTAAACAATTCAATACTCAACTGTCTTTTTATAGAGCATCTAAAACCTCAAATTAAACAATTCAATACCCAACTAAATTTGTTTTATGTGGAGTACATGTGAACTTTAATGATGACTATGTTTCTGTTGTTTAAAATGAAGAGTTGCAATTGTGATAAATGTAATAGCAAGTAAAATTCATGTATCATAAACATAATCCTGAGGAAAATATAATTTTTGAAGCATTTATAAATAAGATTTTCCTAGTTTGTTGCTATAATAAAGGATGCATTGATGAGTTAAACTTATTATATGTTTTCGTCATATTTGATATATTCACATTGATGTGGATTTATTAGTGTTAGGAATTTTTTTTTTTATAGTTTATACCCACTAATAATAGCAATTCATGGTATGAGTTGTGTATTTTTAATAGGAGGAATGCGAAGATGAGTAGATTTTAGTTACTCCAGAATTTGATCTTTATGGAAGGAGTACTTTCTTGTTGCCTTAGTTCACCTTTTCAACAGACTAGGTAAAGCTTGAGATAGTCAAACAGAACTTGTCTTGTGACGAGGGTCATACTTTTCAGTGGAGCTTATCTGACATAGAATACTTCATGTGCAAAATAAAGAGGTGAAGTGTTGTATCTTGCAGATGATTGGAATTTTGGATCCCACGTCAGGGACGGCATACATAGGGGGCCTGCATATATGGACAGATATGGATAAAATATACACAAGAATGGGGATTTGTCCACATCATGAGTAATTACTAATGCCCTCAGGAAATCCCTTGATGATGTGCATTTTGTGGCATTATTTTGAATGTGAAAATGTGCAGCTAGATTTGGATGAAAACTATTGTTCTTTACTAGGTATAATTAATTCTACGCATTTTCTTGTGGTGAAAATTTCTGATAAAATGTGTTATTTAAATTTTCAGAGTTTGACCGAGGAAACTCTAATAGGAAGGGAACACCTATTCTTTTATGGTAGGCTGAAGATGTTAATGCTTTCTCTTTCTTTAGAGTTGTATCTTTTGGAAACCATCGTTTTCAGTTTTTCATCCAAGTAATAATTATTGTAGAATGAATTGGAGGCTAAGCTTGAAGAACTAGAGGGAGCGGAGCTGGAAGAATAGTTATTACAACTGGCAACCACAGTACCTTCAACTCAGATACTTGCTGTTCCTATTTTACAACAACCTGTACCAGCTAATCCATAGAGAACAACTCCTCAAAGTAGAACTGAAGATCATGAGCTTGCTGCTCTTCAAGCAGAGATGGATTTGTGATCAATAATAAGGTTAAAACCTCAAAAGATGACAGTGTACTACTCAATTGTAGCTATAGATCCTCATTTTCAATTAAAATGGCCAAAATCAGGAACCATGACATTGCAATTCCTGCTCATGTATAAAAATATCTAAAAATCCCATTTGCATTTTAACATCACAACATTATTTAGTTTCATTTCTTAGAATTTACAACTTGCCTCTGAAGACAAACTGGTTATAACCCCCAGTTCCATATACATTGAGAAGCCTTAGCCCCTTGTTTGGGATGTTGCTATATCTTTATCATAACAATGGATACAAGGCTGTAGAGTGAACTAACTCGATGGGTTTCACTTTGGGGTTGCTTGATACAATATCTCTGCCCAATTGGTATTTGATGCCAGGCTCAGGCTGTACTTGTTCTTTCCGTATTTTTAAATTTCGTATTTAGTAACTGTCTAGGCAATGCAAACTTTAACACCTTGGCTTTTACTACAAAGTTGTTGAGTTATAATCCAACCATTGACAAACGTGGGTAGGGAATCAATTCTAGGAAAAATAGTAAAGGCCTGTATGAAAAGTTTAAAGGCAATATTTTTATGTTTTTGATAGCTTCTTTGTAGAAACATTATAGCAAGGTGAAAGAATTCCTGCTTATGCAAAAATTGATGCATTGATTATACACTTTTTCTGAAGAGATTTGCAAGCTTCCTGTCCTACTATAAACAATATGTCCCCCATCTCAAATGTTTGTAAAATTTTTTCTTTCACCTTTGAATTTTACTAAGCATACATGACTGCCCTATTCTGTCTTTTTTGCAGGAACATTCCATTTGTTTAGATTAGCAAGAACCATGTTAGGTTGAATATATGTGGTTTCTTTTATATTTAATTCATTTATTCTTAACTGAGATAGTAGAGAGTATAGCGTGGAATGAAATCCCATCATAGGGATATGGCACTGTAACAATAGCTTGTAGTATAGTTTGTAATACATCACATAGATAGCAACCACAAGCTGGAGAGGGGCCACAAAGCATGTTACCAATACTGCCAGCGATGTTAGAACCATAGTGTGGGAGGATGCTATCACATAAACATGCACCCTAAAATCAGCGTCAGGACAATGATAAAAATGGTGCCAAGGGTTTGAGAGAGGGCTATGGCTATAAAAAAATAAAAATACCAATTGAAATATGAACAAAAATGAACTTTTCTCAATTTAAGCGTAAATTCACTCTTAAAGGAAAGAAAGGTTAAAACTTATGACTATAAAAATGCATCTCTCACATTCATTCCAATAGGAAGAGAAAAGGTAGGATGCGTCCGTAACAAGATGATCGTCCATGCTAAAGAATGTTTGGGAAAGGAATGCCAGTGGCAGACCAGAGAGCCCTCTAATACCTTAGGGCCAAGTCAATAGATATTTTGAGGGCACTCCTTCCATAGATCGTGTGCAGTAACCTGAAGTACAGCAAGTAATGTCCCAGTAAGATTGTGAAATAGGAAACAAATGATTGACGAGTAGTCAATCAACAAAAATTGCGAAAGCCTTCAAGAAACAGGCAAATGATGAGAGAGGACAATCTGTCTTCCTGAAACAAAGCTAGAAATTGCACATGACAAAATAATTTCGTTACCTTTCTTAACAGGATATAAATTTCGTAGTTATGCCTAACCATTTTCTCAGTACATAAAACCCAGTTCCCATATTCTAAATGAGCCGACAAGACCATAAACTAATAGAAGAAACAAAATCTGTTCTAGAGGAGCCTCTGATATAGGTAGACATTGAAAAATTTCATGAAATGTTAGGATTGATGAACATCATTAGAAAATCCTGCCACAGACCTAGCCCTAAGAACCTAAGACCTTTTAATTGTGGATTGGGTCCTTAATCAAAATTCCAAACCGGGGCACTTGACAAGGAAACCCTCTCCATTAACCTTTTTCTTGTAGCATTGCCTATCGCGACTAGACATATGCTTGTTCATATGTTTTTTTAAATGGCGTCATCCTAGAAAAATAAGTACAAGCATGCAGGAAAGCACACACCTAGAAGGGGCAATAAAGATAAATAATCTTTAATACGAGTGTATTTATAAACATATGGATGTTGTCACTAGTCTTTCTTGCCGTGAAAATAAATTAGAAGTAGAACACGATTACAAATGAATGAGGATTGGGCCACACATTTTGGAATAAACCTTGCAATGGCATTCTTTCTCGACCTATGGACCTGCAATTTTTTCATTAGCAGTATATTCTCACACAAAGTCAAAAAATAATCCAACAAACGATTTTTACTGTGGCCGAAGTGGGTATATTCATATGTGCCTAGCCTTCCACAAAATGGTGAAACACCCATGAATAGTTCATTTTTTGCACATGTTGAAGTGGAGTATGTACATATGTCCCTTGTTGTCCACAATATAACAAAAAAAATATTAACCGTTGAATGAAATCCACTTCCAACGGTCTCCCTGCAAATATCCTCCCTTGGTTGAGTGCTTGACTAATTCTATCTAGGAAATTATAGGATATAGTCAATTTGAGGTTTCTATATTTTATAATCACTACCATGTAACCATGCACAGGAATCCCTTGGAGACTTCAAGTCGTCAATAGGTGGTAACCAGAGTAAACCTTCACATAGACTATAGTCTTTAATATGTCCATCCCAACATGTCCATAAAGTATGGACATATCACATATAACCAGCTAGGTGCCTTGTCCCTGAGACCTCTTATCTCAATTCATAGTGCTTGACCACTCGAGCTAACCCACCCAGCTTCAATTTCAGTTTATTAATGTGTAATGTTTAATTGCCATTTTCCAATATTACATATTATGTGCAAGTCAACTTTGTTTTACTTTCAGCAGATGAGTTCCCTCCAGGTGAGAATATTTCTGTAGCAAAGGGAAAATAAAACCATTTGCTTGGAAACTATGAGATGAAAATTATTTGGATAAGCTGGCTTGACTTCTGTTTGTGTCTTGAGAGAAATAAATAATCACAATTCTTATTAATTGTACATAAAACTAAAATAAAATTAGTCCATACTCGTAATTGGTAGCTTTACAGAGTCATAAATAATTAATTATCATTTCTATATTTAAAAAATAATTGAAAAACATGTAGGCTGAAAACACTTTATTTTAGTTATCTTTTGCTAATATATATATACACACACACACAAGTCAGGCAAATTAATTAATTATTTGCTTGTATAAATGCGAAATTATTGTAATACAAGCATTAAGAGTCCTTAGTACTACACGTGTACTAACATGTAATCAACAATAGTAGTGTCAATTTAACAAATTTATAACATTGGTAAAGTATCTAATGAACAAGTCTAATAACTTACCTAGGGGTGAAGATCTTCGTTTATACTAAGAAAAATAACTTTCATACCAGACTGTACCTCTCAGAGGCAAGTCAATCAATAGGAACAATCTCAACAATCTGATTATTGGAAACACGGCTTCTAATTGCTATCATCTTAGTTTAGCTGAAGGGTTTCTGTATTATTATTCAACTTGTGAAGATATTAATAGTGTGAGATAATGAGAGGGTGCAGATATTGATATGTATAGAAGTAGTAATGTGGTGTTTTTATTATAATTATAATTTTATTATCTTTTAAACTAACATGAGGTATTTTCCATGGTACATGATACAAGTGCAAGAAGTTTTCCACAACACGCAAGCAAATGTTCATCTTTCAAGCTCATGTGTTCTATTTAAGGGTGCTAGCTCAATGGTAGAGCACATGCCTTATAGGTAGGAGGTTGGTGGTTCGATTCCACCATGCCCTATTTATATTCTGAAACCACTAAAAATAGATAATTGCCTAAAAAAATGACCAAAATTTGCATATAAACGACCACCATTACAACATGAGAGATAAGTGACCAAAAAAATGACCAAAATATGCATATAAATGACCACTTTTGAGTTGGCGATCACTAGTAGCAAATTAGCGGTCATTGGTCATTGTGACAGTTAATGACCAAATATATTACCAAATTAATGACCAAATATACTACCAAATATAAGACCACAAGATAAGCTATAAATGACCAAGCTAAATATGACCACATTTTTGGTCGCGTGATATATGGCCACTAATTTGCTACCCATGATCACCAACTCAAAAGTGGTCATTTATATGTGGATTTTGGTCCTTTTTTTGGTCACTTATCTCTCATTTTGTACTAGTGTGAACCCTAAAGGTTGCTAGGTGATTCCATATCTTGCAAGTGTTTAAAGACATCTCAAGAGAGGGATGTTGATCATTGATCTCTCAATTCCCTAGGGATTGAGGCAAATATCATATCCCCCTATCTTGTTCCAAAAAAATATTTTTCTTTCATCAATTTAGTTATCTTTTATTTGATGTAATTTTATGCATAAAAACCCTAAAAATATGAAAATTTGTATAAACCCTAAAATTATAAAAAAAATCGTAAATACAAAAAATAGTTGTGTAAGGTCCCCAAGTGGGAAAATAGGCAATTAATTCATTAATACAAGAGGATAGGCATCAAAGCACAGTAATCTCATTAATAATGTACATATTTATACAATGAGATGACCATTGGGTTAAACTTCCCAAGTGGTCTCCTAGACTCTCGGGTGAATCTTGGTATACGCTCAGTGACTACTGATCTGCTTTGCATGATAATGGTGCACACCAATCCTAACACCAAGGATTAGTCTCCAACAAATCCCTCCTTAATCTGAAGGGTGTTTATGAGTCCAAGAAAAAAGAAGAGAGCTGAATAAGTGGAAGTGGACAACTACCACCTATTGAACATTTCCATCTTGAACATCCTTTACCAAGAAGGTTAGATAGAAGCTTGCACATGCTTCTTCTAAATACAATATCTCTCTGAATGGATGGTTTTGGATGACCATCAATCGAAAGGGGATAGAAGAAGCTAAAATATTGTACTAATTGTGTGGTTTAAGGCTGACCACAAAATATCAAACTTGGTGATAACACTCGCTCAGAGGTTCTCTAGAACTTGGCTTGAAGGCTGAGAGGTTCTGTCCGGAATGGTGGTTTTAGGTTGCCCCACTAGTACAAAATGAGAGATAAGTGACCAGGCGACCAAAAAAATTGGTCACCACAACTTTTTCAAGGGATAAATGACCAAAATTGAGAAATTTTAAGTGAACTGACTAAAAATGACCAAGATAAATGACCAATTTGGTCATGGGATAAGAACTAAACTAAAAATGACCAAGATAAATCACCAATTTCGTGAGGAGATAAGAACTAAACTAAAAATGACCACATAACAATTGGTCATTTATGTGGTCATTTTTAGTTGTGTCATTCCAGCAATGGAAAATTATAATTTTGATAATGAATTTGTACAATTTAGGGGTCCCCGAATCCATCTGCAGTGTTAAAATTTAGTAAATTGTAACATTAATAGTACACAACTTGGATTATTTTTCAATACATGTCTTCTAAGGGATCATTTCTTTATGAGTCCACCCCGATACCTATTGTGTTAGATGATAGGAGAATCATTGAGATCTCCACGAAGACATGCATTGAAAAATAATCCAAGTTGTGATGGATCTCCATGATGTGATCTCCACGAATTGCGCACAAGAAGCAATGTTCTCCATATGGTTGCAAGAATCTCTATGTGATAAGCTTCTTGATTTTCCTTCAGACCATCTATTCGCCATCAAGTTTTTCGACAATCTTTGGGGTGGGTTCGAAACCCTAGCTCAACTACTGCAACACAATCATGCTTCAGGTAACAATTCCTACCCTTATCACTTTGGTTCCATTGTATTTATCGGATTTATTTAATATTGGAATTCATGGTTTAATGGTCTCAATGCACATATATAGTTACTCCGCCAATGGGTCGATACCAGTTCTACAATACAGCCTTAGTCGCCATTCTTTTATAATTAAATTGATAGCTTTCTTTGGGGGGACAAAAATAATCCGCATAAGAACATTCAAATGGTTTTATTATTTACTCAACCATACCCTCTCCCGTTAGGGATACCATCTCCCAGGGTTGGAATTTGATGGGCAAAATGCCCATCAGAAGGCATTTTGCCCGTCAAATACTGTTAAAAAATTTAGCAAGCTATCTAACAGAATGCGTAAACTATTCTTTAACACGTAATTTTGACATTTAATTCTGTTTTTGAAGTGTAAAAAAAAAATTCTTGATCAATCTGTTTAATTCCGTTCCGTTCTAATTTCATTCTTGATTAACTATGTATGCCTCCATATAGTTTTGATTCAGGATTCGTGAATTATGTAGGCTCTAGGATACTTATTTGTAAACTAATTGAAATTAATACAACTTCGTCTTGATACAAGGTGGTGGTTGTTATTGAAGAATTCACCCAGCCACTCACAACCACCTCGTGTGTACTACTTGTTAAGTTTCAACCCTTAGACAAAGACCACGTCGTGTAGAAGAATCTTGGTATGGAAAATAATAGGGTTTATTTATGTTAAAATTTAGTAAGAATTTATTATTTTTGTAATTTTAGTAATTGATTAAAAAAATGTTTATAAATATGTTTAAAATTGAAGGTGGCTTTTTCTTATTTACTTATAGTCTAAGGGAATGGCTTAAATAAATTTCTATTTACTTATAGTCTAAGAGAATGGTTGAAAGAAGAAAGTACCTAGTCTCCATGGTTGTCAATTTGAACGATAAAAATTTCATCCCTAACCTAAGTTTTACTAGATCGAAATATTTATGGCAAGAAATCAAGTGTAGTAAGCACATGCTCATTATGGTAATCTAGTAATACCTCAAAAATTTGTGTTCAAAAATAGGTTTTATCATATGCTCATAAGCTATGAGGAATTTTTATATTCAAAACTATATAAAACTATATAAATGAGATAAACTAAAACCATAAGCATTGCAATGCACACTTCGTCGACATTTCCAGTATGAAAAAAAGTTTGCAATTCTGAGAGTTTTGATCCCTTTGGGCGCTTGGTAGATCCCCTTTTAAATAGATCTATGCTAGTTATTTGGCATTTCAATTCAATTCATGTTTATGTTATTTTCCTAAGTTTATTATTTAAGGTTATTTAGATAAATAATTGCAGCACATGTTATTTTGAGTCCATGTGTTATTGTTGATAGGATGTTTTGTTCCATCCTGATTATAGCTATCTGATATAGTACATATTAAAGGAAAATATGGATAAATAAGTTTATTTAAAGGAAAATATGGATAATAAGTTTATTTAAAGGAAAATATGGATAAATGAGTTTATTGTATATGTTTATTTTGATAAAACTTCAATGTGGAAGGGTTATTTTTTCACCAAAATTTTTTGTGACGAAAGTTAAAAATTTAAAACGTAAAAAAAAATTTAATATGAAAGCCAAGGATGAAATGAAATTCCAACCCTGCCAGCTCCTATCCTCCCCCTTTAGTAATTTTACCCATTATTGTCGAGTGTTCATTCACCCAATGCCAGGACTATATTACTTCTTGTTATACCCAGGATAAGGTAGGCCCCGATTACCACCACTAAATCATTCCCCCCAAAAGGAGCCCTTAACACAAACAACAGAGGAATTATACAGATTAGACCTCCTCGATGGGTAATGAACTTCGCCCTGGGGAATTATACCCTGTATTGGGAGTGAGATAAATTGGGGCTAAGCATGCAATCAACATAAAATTGGATTGACATCTACCTGGCATTGACGCTTGGGACGATACCTGGATCGAGTACTAGCATATAGTCCGGGCATGTACTCCTGGTTATAAGCAAAACCTGTAAATCCTAGAGAAACTTGTGATAGGGCATGTTTCACTAATAAAAAAATCTATTTTAACTTTCTGATGAGGAATTCATTTTTAGGGCTTCTCATTCTGTAAACCAAGCTCTTTTCTTTAAACTAGGGCTCCTCCTTAGGGTTCCTCTTTAACCAGGGGGCTCTTCTTTGAACCAGGGCTATATTCACCGGGCTCTTCTTCTTTAGGGATCCTCATCTTTCGACATGGCTTTTTCTACAGGGCTTATCTTTTTTCATCGAGGCTTATCCTTAACAGGGCTCTTTCTTATTTTGTTTACTGGGGCTCATCTTTACATCTATTTCACAGGACTCATTCTACCTACAGTGCTCCTCTCCTCTTTCAACCAGGAGGCTATTTGAACTAGCTCATTCTGCAACATTGTTATTTTCTCCATAAGTTCTTTTTTTATGTTCTATGATTGCACCGAAGAGGCTTATGGCTTAACGATGGTGGATTCCAACATTCCTTCAAGAATCTTGCATCCCTAGAGTGGACTAATTTGCAGAAAAAGCAGTATGCTCCACTTTTAAAGCTGTCATGAATAAACAGTAATGAATCTTATCGTGAAAGTATTTATTTGTGTCTGTTTCTGTGCCCAAACAAGGATGAATCCAACCCTAAAAGTGGGACCATTGGAAAGCTCGTTCTAAGAGCTCGTATATTGAAAGTCGGATTTCGCCAAGGAATAATCTTGTTGAACATTGGCATACTGAAGCGGATCATTGTGTGAACAGATAGGTGTTCTTTCCCTATTAAATCTATGTTTATTATTATTTATTTAATAATTGTAACATGATGTTTTTTTCTGATGTGCTGGAATAGATACGTAGATTGTCCTTTATTATTTTGGGGAAATTTAACCCACTATGGGGTTCCAACTATTCATTCCCAAAGTTTAATATTTAGAAAACTTCTGATAAGCCAAATGTGGATGCAAACAGGGGTACCAAGAGGCAGTCAGATAGTAGTACCATTTTAGCGCCTAGATCTAGAAGAATTCGAAGAGCAATCCGACCTCGACCAATTAGACCCATGCGGAGTTGCCTACTCATATTCGGGGATAGCACCTGCTAAACCAGGAGACAATCCATATAGTCCACTTCCTTTAAGTTCCAGCGGCGGGGCATCATAGATAGAGGTAAAGTCCTCAGACCAGTTCTAGCCTATCCAACCAATTTTTTAAATAGAGTTTATTTGCTTCAGCCTTTTTGGTTGGAGTGTTGCTTCAGAGGACAACAGCCTCCTATCTTCTTTTCTGGGAAACACACATTTGGCGCCCTAAGGCTTATTTTATTCAGTTTTGGTGAATTCACACCAAGTGTTTTACAAAAGTTGTGTGAGGAATGTATTCTCATGGAATACTATGTTCGTTGGATATGCCAATTATGGAGATTCCATGTGAACTGTTTTATAAAATGCCCCAATGAAATATAATCTCTGTGGAATGATTGATTGCAAATGAAAGGGGTTTAGGGAAGACTGTTGAGCTTCTTTCCTGCATCATGGCACACCCTCATAGATCTTCTCAACCATATTTTTTTTCATGGCAAGTGAACCCAGCAGAAATCGGGCCCCATTATTATTGAAAAAGCAAAAAAATGGGAGCAGTGATAATACCCTAAAACGTTTTCACCAAATGCTGTTAGATGGCGTAAAACCAATCTATTTAAATCTCCCCAATGGCATCAGTGGATGTACAAACTCCTGAGCCTTAAAAAAAAGGCAAGGAAGTTTAACCCATGTCATCAGAACAGAATTCTGCTCAGATATCTCTACGTGGAATGCCCTTATCACATTGTATGTGAACTGTGGGATCATAAAAAAATGCTCTAAAAGTGTTTGGTTCGTGCAAAAAAAGCGATGAATTCTAATGAAATGCAACAATTGGGGGATGCTCCCATAATGGGCATGGTAAAGGGGCCCCGAAGTTCTTTAACCAAATGCTATGTGCTGGCTTCAAGTCAAGTGAATTGACCTTCACTTCTCTTCTTTGCACATGGGCCATATTTGCAGACTTAGAACAGGGTGGTTGGAGCTACTTTTGTAGATATTAAGTTAGATATTATTATTTTTAAAGTGTACTTAAGTTTTTAATGCAATCTATTTAAAGAAAGTCTATCAGATTTGACACTATCTTGCAAAGCTGTGCCTTTGTGGATGAGGTAGAACCAGGAATACATGATCTAATATGCTTGGATCAAAACACAAGGAAGTTGTGGAGTAGAGAAATGAATTATTTAATAGTATGGTAAAAAAAAACGAATGGGAGAAACCATGTAGGAATTTTTAGCCTTTGCAAGAGGGTGTACCCTTTGCTGCAAAAAGGGTTTCTGTTATGCATACTTTATCTTCTTACTCGAGGTTTCCATTGTAAAAACAGAGCCAATTTCCCTTCAATGCTGAGTAGACTGGATTATCTGTCAACTTGCTTATCCCCACCCCCCAAACATGACACAATTTTTATTTTTCATTTTCTTTCTGCAGAGTGAAAGGGGAGATTGATCCGTAATAATTACATAATTTATCTTGTGCTTTATCCCAAAGCAATGCATGATTTATGTCTGTTGCATTAATTTGCACATTTATAATATTGAAAAGGTTTAGAGTGAGTTATTTTACATAGATTAATGCATGACTATTATAACTACCAAACATCGTTATTGCTATATTGAAGTATGCATGTGTGTATCATTATAACTTGTATGTGTGTGATTTAAGTAATCTAGCATTTACAGAAGCAACTAATTGTTCAAAGGATTTTAATACATGTGTATATGCCTTTTCATTTTCATTTGCGAGTTATTGGACCTGTATGTATGAATATGTAAAAGAGAATTTTGCTTTCTTGAAGACAACTGAATCTATGTTTTCTGTTTTGCTAGGATAATATTGTATTTGATGTTCGCAAAGCCCTCTTTAAGACATTTGCAGCATTTAAGAATGATCTAGAAAAGGGAAATGGCCTCGAAAATCTAATAAATACTCAACTTGTTGCCTTACAAAAGGATTTGAGAATACTCGATGATAGTGAGAGAAGGAAAATTGCTAGGAAGTTATTGAACCTTTACACGATTGGGCGACTTGGTCATTACACATTAGATACAGTACCTAAAATTTTGCCATCAACATAAGGTCATTTAGTTGACTCTAAGATGCATCAATACCAGAGGGATCAATCTATCATTTACTGACTTACTCCTACAAGGCAAACAAGAATATCTACAATGCTCTGATAGAATGAAAAAGATGATTATTAGAGCTCATTGTTACTAGTATTGTACACTGGCAATTCACAGGAAAAAATGTAGTGGATTTTAGTGGGTTCTCTATGAGAACATCATTTGTTATTTGCATGCAATTTAAAGGGGGAATTTGTATATGTCAGCATTGTATTGTATTACACCAAGGTAAGGAATATAATTTCTGTCATGTAGTGGTGGGCATCTCATCTGGAGACTATCCTTAGTTATTAAGAATGTAATAGAGTGACTTCAGGTTATACAATAGGTGTTCCAAAGAGTCGATGTATGGTATAAATGTATCTAGCTTTGCCTTTGGGATTAGCATTCTTAAATAGTTTTTAATAGAATGTAGGTAGATAATAGAAATTAGTGAGCTCCTAAGACTCCTAGTATGAATAATATTTAACTAGACAATGTCAGGTGTTACAGACATTTTCTTTGCTCTTAAATTCACCCATGGCTGAAGCTATGCATCCACTTATTCTGCTATGTTTTTTAGAGTATGCAATAAGTTTTTCATATTCAACATTATCTTTCCATTTACCTAGGTCATTTGGACTTTGATAAACCAGTGACATTATGTTATTAACAAGCAAAGTGGTCTACTTTGTCGAACCTTTTGGGGAATGCTCCAAGATACTTAGCATCAACGGATTTCTTATATGAAAATATGTAAATATTCCTGTGGTTGATGTGAATAACATTTTTGAAGCCACCATGGTAAGGTTTCTCTTTGTTAGTATTGTTATATTTGAATAATACCTGCCAATAAGCTCCCAAGATATTGCTCTCCAATTGCCAATAAGATTCGAATGTGAAATCTTTCATATCCATGCTTGAATCAGTGCCTGTCTTGGTTATGAATTTCTTTCGTCAAAAGGTTCAATGATGCACACACTGTAACCTAGGACTTCACTGGCCTCGAATTCTAGGAGGTGTGCTTATGTTTCTTCAATGCTCGCTAGGATCATCCAGCGAGGTCCTCTCAGCCATAGATACTCCCCAGGGCCCTAACAGTGTATTGGATCATTCTTAGTGCTTGGTTCCACGACAGATGCTTCTTCCTCCTTTCCCTTTTCCACTTCATCCTGTCTTATGTACTTATATTCGATCTCTTGCACTGTCCTGTTTCCCCTTCTTTGATGTAATATTATTTCATGTTTTCTTATTTGATCCTGTTGTATTTTACTTCATGCTTTTAGGGAATCTTAGGGTACCCCTACATATTTGCATTACTGATTGTAGTAAATATAATGGAATGGAGTGAATGAAACATTGAAAATAAAGTATTGGTACTGAGTGCACCAGTGTTGCCAGGGAGTGGTCCTTCCCAGGAAAATCCTGTGATTGTAGCAGTCCCAGGAGTGTTCCATAGATATGTATGTATGGTTTCGGTACCACCCGCTAGTGTATTCTAGGAATTCTTCCAGAAGTACACTCAGGCACTTATGGAGTATGCTCCTAAAAATGCTGTCAATTGGAATTGTTTTGGGTATGTGCTATCGATTTATATGGTCTTACCTGAAGTTGTATGTTAAACTACAAATATACAGGGAGTCCTATTGACTCCTACAAAGGATTTGGATTGACAAGTTTTATTTTTGGATTGTTTTGTTGTGATTCTTGAGAATGCTCGAATTGGATTCAGAACCCACAAATAAATTTACATATCCTGTCAAAATCATTATTGGATCCCAGTTATATCTACTTCTTTATAGCCCCTTTGTTCACTATATTGATTATGTTTTCTTTAGTGTGCATGCTTGTAATTGTTGAAGCTCTACTCTTCAATGACTAATCATTAGACCATAGGTTTGAGTATTCTTATAGTTATTGCATATCTAACAAAGAGAGAGCTATTGCACACACCATTATTTTTTAATTTTTTATGTTAGTTCTTGGGTTCTCAGTGAATTCTTTTGGTGCATTTCCAAGGATCCTATAATAGGGTAATAGAATGATGACTGCGTGGCCTTGCGGGATGTTGTGTCTCGAGATCAACAACCCAGGGACACCCATGCTAATACAGATATTCTCCCAAAGGGGCACGATCACAACTCTCAGGGATTTTAAAGTATGGAGGATCATAATGAATCAAAGTCCATCTCTGAGCAAAAAGAGGTCCTCTCATGGCAAGAACCTTTATCCTAGCTTTATAATTTTATCTGATTGTTGATGACTGTGAGTTTGCGGACTTCTTAGATTGTTTTATGATTCTTTTTCTTGGTGCTAATTATGGGACATGCTTAGATAGATCTAGGGTCAAGTGTTGTTAGACTGCTGATTTGTTGCTGTTTGCTGTTTTTATCTCATCCTGCTGAATGTATTTGTTCATTTATAGATACAGAATTCATTTGTGTATTTCTCATCTAGTAATAGGATTTACGTTCAAACTTTAAGGATTCAAAGGAATGGATGGAAAGTATCAAGGAGAAATATATTTCAAAGGATGCTTCATTGGTTCTCAACTTTATTGAAGCAATTCATGCAGCTAAACAGAGACAAGCTGATTTAGATGCCCATATATACTCCGAGTCCAAAAAAAAATTAAAGGTTTGAAAACAATGGTCAAACTGATAGATGGGTTTATATTGATTGCTCTTAGTCATTTGTGGATGTAACATAGTTTCCTCTCTTGTTTCTTCCTATCTTTTAGTTGGACAATTAGAGAGCAAGTGACCTAATAAAAAGACTCTTGTATTTGGTAATCATGATAACTGGCATATATATGGAGAGAATTTACTAAGTGAACCTTCTCTCGAGGATATCTAATATGCTAAGATCATTGCCTTGTGCTGACTATTAATGGATTTTAATTTTTTTTGTAGGAAAAATACGAGAAGGAGCTTAAGGATGCAAGGGCAAGGGAGCTTATGTATGCAGAGGAGGCAAATAGTATAGAAAAGGTTTTCACACTATATTTGTTTTCATGTCATTGTTGTCAAATCCTATTTTGTGAAGCTTAACATACACACAATACTGTATTTCCATACCCAAAATTTTACTCTATGTTTTCACAAGTTTCACCAACAGTGAAGTTACACCCATTAATAATGTGCAAGAAATGTGTTGCATTTATTTTGAGTTACTATAGCTTAATTCTAGCTCTTAAAGGATGATTTTGAATTCCATGATAAAGTAAACTGGAATTACAGTGGAATTGAGTCATTTTATTACTAAAGCTATTATTCAACCAACTGTTGAAATAATTACAAACTTTAATTGTCATGGTCCCACCCTTGCCCCATACCTTTGCAAAATGCTATTTCCTTTAATTCTTTGTTTCGGTCTTGTGATCCAACAATCATATGTTTTGTTAAACATTTAAAAGTTATGTGATTGCTTGTTTTACAAAATATACTATTTGAAGGGAAATGCCAATGGATCCCTATTCCCTACGTCTTCCTATGAATGCTCTATCCGGTCCTCATTTTAAATCTTTCCTAATTATTTGATCTTGTGGGATACCTATCCTACAACTTCAAATGATGCTACTTCAATTCTAGAAAAAATACATAGCACTGTACCCAAACCCACTTCCCTTGGCTCTCAAGGCACTCCAGATTGAAATTTCTTCTTTTCAATTGAACTCATATTTCCCAGTGGTGAATCTATTTTTGCTTCCCATGGCCCTATAACAGATTTTGAATGAAAAGACAACTGAAAAATTTATATTGCTTAAAAATTGTAGCAGAATTTAACATGCAAATATAACAATATCAAGAGTTTCCAATAAGTATTTATCCACATGCATGACTAACACAAGATTTTCATCCAATTAACCAATCCAATAATGAATTCATATATTGTCAACTGAATTCTTGGAATTGCTTAACAGAGACAAATACAGATAGTTCATACATAAATAAGTGCAAACACTTATCTGGATTCAAATACTTGTCATCCAAACCGGTCGCTGAGGAGCGATTCACTGCTGAACCTAGGAATCAACTGTGGTTTCCAACCTCAAGACAAGGCATGATATAACTAGTGTACAGAAACTTGTATGAGCCTCTAATATCACTCAAACCAAACCACAGTTCCCAAAAACCTCAGACATAACCAGATATCTTACTATCATATCAATCAAGGAAAACCCATCCAGGAATATCACCCATCTCTCAATCAGTCTGGATCTTCTTGTTGTTAGTGAAACACAAGAAAACTAAAGGACTTTCTCTTCTCTTTTATCAGTCCCAAAGGGTTCCTTCTCCTCCAATGGAGGGAAGAAAAATATGATCCATTAGCTGTTCTTTTGGTATCATGTAATGGTAGACCATTGGCTCAACTATGGATAATTCTTGGCACAGTCACATGGTTGTAGGTTTACAGTTGCTCCAGTTACTGTGGACTTTGCAAGCATGGTTCTCCCTTCAAAGCCAACCCATTTTCCCCTCTTAACAACAACAGTTCCCAACTTACCTGAGCTCTTACTAGCTTATGTTTATGGGGTTCTCTTGTAGATTGCAGGTATGACAACCTTAGATTCATAATGGTTATATGATAACTAGTGTGAGGAAAAGTCTCTTGTGATGGACAAAGAATAACGAGCTAGGTCAACTTCCCCAAAGAATTTATCATTATATACTTCCCCATGCATGAGGATTATGTTCCTTTCAGGTAACATCATAGCCCTATTGAAAGGACACCTCAATAAAATGGTTGGTAGGGGAGCATTCAATTAAGCACGGACAACAAGATAGCAATTTCCGAAAGACATGGGAAACATTATTATAATATTATTCCCTTGGACCCACTTTTACCCCTCTTTTGGTATGTTAGCCCCTGGTTGTTCATTCACAACTGTTTGGTGGGTATTATATTGATATATTGATTTTTTATACATCTTTACATAATTGAGGCATATCATGGTAATATGCACATGGTGGTACTTGGAACATAGCATTCACACCATATACCTAGGCCATGATTTGGACTCGTAACCATTCACTAGATAGGCCTTTGCCTTGGGTTTCACTCTAGGAATATTGACAATATATCTTACTTTTTTTCATCAGAGGGTCACTATAACACATAGCACTTGGATTGGTACCTGTCTAATAAATCACATCAATACAGCATGTGCAGGCTTCAATCCCCAGTATTGGTTCTTTTCCCCATCATTATAAGGAGCATAGACAGTTTTTATTTCAAAGGAGTGGTCATATTGAGAGTGTCTCACGTGTGGGTTGATCCAGTGATCAACAAGTATCCAGTGGAATGTTTTAGCAACATCAAATTCTGGATAACTGTTATTTTATTGTTATAATTTTATAAGTAGTATTTTTTAAAATTTCTCCACTACTATTTAATTAATTATTAATTTTATTTTGTAATTTCATAAAATATAATTAATTTTTTTTTAGCAAGTACCTTAGTATTGACAATAATCCAATTAATTGTGTATTTTTCTTGTTCCAAGGGATGGCCTATAGATGGAGAAGTTTATATTTTTATGCCATTGCTTGGTTTTTAAAATTAAAATGGAATAGTCTAGGTATGTATGTTGCTACTTCTAAATGCAGAAGATTTTCAGTCCAAGTCGATATTGATTCTGTGTAGGTCAGATTTGCTCATACTGAAGACCATAAAATAGTCTATTGAAATGCGTAATAGTGTATGCCACAGTGCTACCATTTATTCCAATGCTTTGATGCATGTTGGAACAACTGCAGACACTTTCCTAAGAGAAAATTTGGTGATGCAGTTGTGCTTTTATATTTACAATAAGTCTAATTTCACATTAACACAAGATTGCAAGTTTATAATATATTCAACCTTGAATTGTTACAGTCGAGATGGTATGTTATGAGGAGGTCAGATTCAATTTGTGACAAGTAATATATAAATATTAATTTTTTAACACCATTATGGCCAGTTATCCACCCGAACTAATTAATAGCAAGATTTTTGGAGGCTCTTTCATCTTCACCTATGACTAAGTTTATCATGTCTTGCTATTTTCCAATGTAATGCTTTGTGGTTTTTAACCAATTCAGGATGCCTACTTTCTCCATTGTATCTCCTCCCAAGGGATAATGGGAAGTGTGATTTCCCAACACGAACAGAGTCATGTTTGAGCCATGAGATTTGCCAGCTCAAAAACATATATATATATTAAAAAAAAACAAATAATAGACAATAATTATGTTTTGATAATTTTTGAAATTGGTTAATGTTATAGGCCCATACTAAGGAATTCTAAACTTCAAATGGTACAAAATACAGAGGGCAGTGGAAGAAATGTCAAGTATTTTGCACAACAGTTATCTATTTATTACCTTTCTTCATCAAGCCATGGACCCAGAAGTAAGAGCAAAAAACATTAGTTTTAGTGAACTTACACTATTCCTTAATACAAAATACATTATGAGTTAGGACTTTTGATTGTTTAATCATCTCGATAATTTGCATGAAACATGTTATACCCTCTCTTATAACACGTCAAATTTTATTTTTTGGTTCATACCTATTTCTTCTTTCCAACACTAAATGGCTTCCACTTTCGCATCTAGTTTTTTCAGTGGGAAGAGTGTACATGAACATACTTTTGTTGCTTATAGAGAAAGAAAATAGGCTATGCCAAATGGTAATAGTAAACATTAAAAAATTTAAATAACTTGTTTCTAATTGAAGGAAGAACTAAACAATCATTCAGACCATATGTTCCCTTTCCACTTTAGAAAGTGATCAACAAGCATAAAATATTTGAGTGCAATTACAATCAAGCAACTATGTGCTCTCAAAAGTTGATTAATATGAAATTATCTCCATTTGACACTAAATTTAGGTTAACTCATCCAAATTAGACCAAAATATCTCACGTTTTACCTGGGAGAAAAAGGAGTGTTTTAGGTCCACACCAAAATATGTTTTTCACGGGCAATCCATTTAGTTCTATCCTAAAAATTTTCAGGTCTAGAACAGAATGTCCTGATGTGTTAGCTTTTCATTTTGCACACCATACTTGTCACTTTATTTGACAATGGAGCCTATTCGACTTAGTAATGTTTTTAAGAAATTTTGCATATATTAATCACGACAAATCCATGTCTATATTGAGAACTCTTGGCATTATTACCTGCTTTTCAACATTAATCAAATTTCTCTCCTTGTTTGAGAACAATGGTGGTAAGTAACTTTTGAAGATGGGAAGAACCATTATTCTCCTTTTATCCTGTGTTCACAAATTCGTATTTGTCATATATGCATGTAAATTGTATCCTATTCGTAGATGTTACTGTTGATGTATATGTAACTTCGGAATGTATTTCACATATATGTATATTGTATTCCTATAGAGATGGTATTATTCCTCTATAAGGAAGTGTCGTCATTTATATTGTAAGTGTCGTAACTTATACTTGATGGGTTATTAGACCACCTTATTTGGGGTCGGCCCTGTATAAGTCATGTGGGTCAAAGGGTTATTAGACCACCCGATTGGGGGTCGGCCATGTGGGTCAAAGGGTTATTAGACCACCCTATTGGGGGTCGTCCCACTCAGCATTATGTTATGTGGTTAAGTTCGAGCCTACATGAGTTAGGTAAAAAGGCAAGTCAAGTCAAGTATAAATAGAGTGCGGGAGGCACTCTATTTACTCACTCACTTCTTACACATGCTCTCAAGGAGGAGAGGCGCACTTATGGAGGAGGAGGATTGCTTCTAGGTTATGGCTATCTCTATTGGTTGGTTGTATCATTTCTCTATCTATCTCTGAGGAAGTTATTGGGGTTTTTCACCTTTATGGTTTTCCCCAAGTAAATCTTTGTGTCTCTTGTGTGCTTGCATTATTGTCTCCATGATTGATATGCTGTAGATATGCTGTACATGTTGTTCTCTCAGTTAAGATCCTAGATCATATTGAAGTAAATTCTGAAAATTTAACATGGTATCAGAGCTAGCCTGAAAGAAGGCATGATATGGCATGTATGACACTTGTTGCACTTACGATGCTAGGGCTTGATATAGCAAAAACCAGTCATCGTAGAACTTTCGCTATAAATCCATTTTGGCGAAGTTTTCGGATCTGAAATTGTTACAGGCCAAAGCTAAGATCTCCAGGTATCTTGTGTCCAAAGGAAAACCTCTAATTCGTTGTACTTTGTGATTTATGATCTGTGCAATATAGGGTTTCTGCCTCTTCCAGATCTGAGTCAAAATCAGGTGACCTTGGGAAAAAGGTCATATCTTGGGCTAGGAAGCTCCAAATGAAATTTCGTAAAAAGTGACAGGTAGTACACAGTATGTACTATCTCAGAAAACTTGTTCAGAGGCTGAAGTTGAACCAGTGACACGTGGCATGCCGTACAAGTTTGCTCTCCTGTATTATCCCATAAACAGGTCACGTTACGACATTTGGCATAACTCTCTCTCAGAGAGTCCAATTGAGGTCAGACCTGTCAGGATGGAAAGGTAACAGGCCTAGATATCTCAGAAAACTTTTTCAGAGGCCGAAGTTAAAATAGTGACATGTGGCATGCCGTACAAGTTCGCTCTCCTGTTTTATCCCAAAACAGGTCACGTTGCGACATTTGGCATAACTCTCTCTCAGAGAATCCAATTGAGGTCAGACCTGTCAGGATGGAAAGATAACAGGTCAGGCTATCTCAGGAAACGTTTTCAGACCCTGTGGATCAAAAATTTCGGAGTTACACCAGAAACAATCAGGTACATATTTCTGTCAAAACAGAATTATTTTTTGGTACCTTCATTCATGGCTTCCAGAATTTAGGGCTTCGGAGAAAGTTGGAATTTTTGTAATCGGAGACCACGGCTGGATGCTACTCATCAAAATAGAAATTTAGAGACCAATATCAGAATTTTTGGTTGGGCAGAAGGTCGGGCTTGATTAGACCCTAGTTCGGGACTTTGATCAGAAAAGTGGAAAATTAGGGCTTCTGTAAAAATGGGAATTTTTGAAATCTGTGACCACGGCTGGAAGCTCCTCAGAAAAATAGAAGCTTAGAGCTTTGGATCTAACATTTTGATGGGGCAAAATAGTGGGCTTCATCAAACCCCAGTTCAGGGTCACGTCCAGTGAATCTAGAAGTTTCAAAGGCAAAATTGAGGAGTGAAACTTTGCAGTTTTCAAATTCTGAATATACCAACTTGATCAGCTCATCAAGGCACATATTTCTATCCTATCAGAAGTTTGAAATTCAAAGTTTGAATTTTTGGGGTTTTTCTGACAAACCCATATCCAGCTCAAGGTCCAGTTCTTGCAAATCAAGTAGATTGTGTTAATCCTAGAAGAAGATGGATTGGTCATCTACATAAGTGAAGAAGTTCCTGTTTCAGAAGGAGATGAGACTAAGGCTTTACATAAGGAGATTACAAGCGATCTCGACAGGTATGACTCATCGAGGTATGTTTTGATATTTGTCCATGATTAATTTTATGGTATGTTTGTCTTCATGTTATTATGGTTAGTACAATTTTGATTTTAGATTTGTCGTATTACCTTAATAAAACTATGAATGCACGATAGAAAATATTCATTGATTAGGGTGTTGACACTTATGATTGTACTAATGCATTATGGTGTTGTATGAGGTTTATGTTGTCTACTAACATGAAAGGTACACCAAGAAAGACAAATCATGTTCCAGTTCAAGAACATATGATCATGGTGACATGAAGACAAGGATTCATCCATTGTCATGGATTACATAGAAAATCTACTTTCGAGGTATGTATAACTTGTTTCTACAATGGTTAACTCATTGAGGTTACTAGCACAAGTCACTGAAGAGAACCAGAAGACATTATGCGGGTATGTTAGACATAAATAGCTAGCATGCTGATCCAGGTATGTTTTTCCTATATCAAGCTAGAATCCTACCTTGTGTTAGGATCTTATACTATTGTGTTGTTGATAATGATTATTCACGAAGAGTCATAGGTTTGAATAATCATGGTGGTATGCATATTATGTTTCTTACCATAATTGATGATATGACTAACCAGAAGAATCATGAAGGTATAGCTTTGAATAATCACAGGTTTTATGCATAATATATCTCTTATCTTGATTGATGATTCAACTAACCCGAAGAGTCATAGGTTTGAGTAATTACAGGTTTAGACATGTTATGTTTCTTATGATTTGACTAACCATAAGAATCCTACATAAACCTTGAATGCTAATGCTTATTATTTTCTGTTTGAAATGATCATGATTATACATGCTTGAGATTATTGTGTTTTAATAGTATACTAATGAATGTATGATTTTATATGAGATCACAAGGATAACTCAATCATGATACTAATAAGCATGCATAGGGACCAAGGATGAATATGAGTTGAAGAACAGGTAATCCAGGAAGCAAAGATCAAGAGGGAGTACACTCCAGTGGTTTATGCAAGGATGCAGATATTCAGAGGGAGTTGACCATCTCTCTACATTCCAAAACAGAAAGGTGTAGAAGAAGCTACTTCAGATTAGGACTCCAGCAGCTCCTGCAAGGAAGTGAAGACTCAGAGGGAGTCTACCCAACGAATAAACAAAGATAAGTATTTTAATTTCTTGCATATTTGTCTGTTTAAATAAAATTGTTCAATGATGTATATGCTCATGTTCCTAGACTTAGGATATGTATTGTGCATATTAGAATAGTTGCATTGATGAACAGTATACTACTAATATGCATGGGTAAGTGGCCTATGGCACTGTACAACATTCCATTGCTACTTATCTAGAATGAAACCTCTTTGCTGACATGTGGGGAGTTGTGCACACTCTTAACAATGTTCTGGTAGAGACTGGAAGGCATCTAGAAAGTTACGGGATATGGATAAATGTTGTATTGAAGCATTGGCTAAGATAATTGCATGACTGTATGACATATTTCTTTATGTGTAAGAATTTGTTCTGAAAACTATGAGATTTTTTCTAATCATGCAATTTAACTTGTTGTGTAGGAAAGATCGTATGCCATCTCCTACAAAAGAAGAACTACAACATTTGTTCCAGCAACAAAGATATCTATTGAAGATATTGAAGATATTGAAGTTCCCAGGATCTGGGATGAAGAAATGAAATGCCATGATCCGTCGATCATGAAGAATGATGTTTGGGATGTAGTCCCAAGACCTGAAGGGAAATTTGTTATGACTTCCATATGGAACTATCAGATCAAGCATGTTGCAGATGGCAGCATAGAGAAATATAAAAGTGACGAAACAGAAGATACACCAGATGGATTCAAGACAGCTTTCTTGAATGGTGTAGTTGAAGAAGAAGTGTTTGTAGAGCAGCCACTTGGTTCTGAGACACATGATAGGAAATCATATATGTGAAGAACTTGGTATGGTGAAGATAGATTGATTGACGACACGCAGCGGAAGCTTACTACCGAGTTCGAGATGAAGAACTTGGGGATGATGCACTAATTTGTTTTTTGGCATG
Source organism: Larix kaempferi (assembly GCA_027924585.1). NCBI lineage: Eukaryota > Viridiplantae > Streptophyta > Pinopsida > Pinales > Pinaceae > Larix > Larix kaempferi. Next base: position 4,467,084 of record BSBM01000043.1, on the reverse strand, counting down.
AAGGTGTGGCAGAGTGCAGATAGAATCTTCCTTGAACAAGGGAAGTATGCAGTAGAGATCCCAAAGAGGTTCGGGATGATGGATTGCAAGGCCATGGCCACACCTATGGCATCGAATCTAAAGCTTCTATGTGATGCTTGATCTGAGCTGGTTGATGTCTTTATGTATCGTCAGATGATTGGGTCCTTGATGTACCTGACGAACACGAGACCAGACATTTTCTTTGCTGTGAACACATTGAGCCAGTTCCTGACGGATCCGAGGAGTGTTCACCTGGTTGCTGTAAAGCATGTTCTGAGGTACCTGAAGGGTACAGTGGATTATGGGCTCAAGTATGAAGCGAATCAAAAGTTTAACCTGCAGGGTTATGTTGATTCAGATTGGGCTGGCAGTGCTGCAGATAGGAAGAGCACATCTGGGTGTTGCTTCAATATGGGATCAGGTGTGATCTCTTGGTTTAGCAGGAAGCAGTCCTGCATAGCACTGGGTACAGCAGAGGCTGAGTATGCTGCAGCCTGTTCAGCTAGTTGTGAGACAGTATGGCTACGGAAGCTACTGTCTGAGTTATTTGATCTCCCGCTGGATGCTACTGGTATCTTCTATGATAACCAGAGTTGTGTGAAGCTATCTGAGAACCCAGTGTTTCATGACAAGTCGAAACACATAGAGATCAAATATCACTATATCAGGGATATGGTGCAGAGAGGAGCTGTGAAGCTTCTGTATGTTGCGACGGACGAGCAGATTGCAGATGTGTTGACGAAGCCACTAGCCAGAGTGAAGTTCGAGTACTTCAGAGAGAGGCTTGGCGTTCTTCAGATCGAGGACACTTCGAGGAAGAAGTGATGGACACATTTGCTGAAGCCATTCCAAGCATGTTGGAAGGAGGATCCTTCACATGGCTGTGGATGTAAGCGCCGGATAATGGGAATCAGGATGATGTTCTGGTTTCTACTTGGATCATTTATGTATGTACGCATCATGTTGGATGTTGCATATGATCAGTTGGATCATTTATGTATGTACGCATCATGTTGGATGTTGGATATGATCGGTTGGATCATGTGTATATATTTTGTATGAACGCATCATGTTGGATGCTGTTGGATACATTGTGTGGATAATGTATCTTTGTATGATTAGGTAGATCATGGATGCTGATGGATACATTGTGTGGATCATGTATCTTTGTATGATCAGGTAGATCATGGATGCTGATGGATACATTGTGTGGATCATGTATCTTTGTATGATCAGGTAGATCATGTATGTTGATGGGTACATTGTGTGGATCATGTATCTTTATATGATCAGGTAGATCATGTATGATTGATGGATACATTGTGTGGATCATGTATCTATGTGTGCATCAGATGGATGCATTGTATGATCAGGATGATCGTGGATGACCAGCTTCTCCAGATGACATGCAGCAGGATGTTGCAGTGATGATGATTAGGATGATCATGTGTACATCAAAATGATGTTTGATGAGTATCAGATGATACTTTGTGGCCGTGGATCAGGTTGTGCAGGAAAGCATGTAATTTGTGCCCTGGGAGATTTGCAGATGGTCTTTCGAGGTTTTTCCTATGGCATGTAATTCGGTGCCCTAGGACATCTGGCAAATGCTCTTTCGAGGTTTTGCTTGGGAGGACATGTAATTTGTTCCCTGGGAGATCTGCAGATAGTCTTTCGAGGTTTTGCCTATGGCATGTAATTCGGTGCCCTGGGATATCTGGCAGATGCTCTTGCGAGGTTTTGTCCTATGGCATGTAATTTGCTCCTGGGAGATCTGGACAGGATGAAAAAGGCCTCAGATGCTTCAGCCAGGTTTTTCCATGACCACATGTAATTTGCTCCTGGGAGATCTCGACAGGATGAAAAAGGCCTCAGATGCTTCAGCCAGGTTTTGTGGTGGACCACATGTAATGTGCTCCTGGGAGATCCGACAGGTAGAGCTGTGTGCTCGTAACAGCCTGGGATGCTTCAGCCAGGTTTTGTGGTGAGATCACATGTAATGTGCTCCTGGGAGATCCGACAGGTAGAGCTGAGTGCTCGTAACAGCCTGGGATGCTTCAGCCAGGTTTTGTGATGGGTCACATGTAATGTGCTCCTGGGAGATCCTACAGGTAGAGCTGTGTGCTCGTAATAGCCTGGGATGCTGCAGCCAGGTTTTGTGACGCACGTAATAAGTCCCGAGGATTCCACAGTATGGCCAGTGATGATGAAGACCTGCAGATGGTGGGCCTACATCCAGTATGAAAAAGGACTGGCTCTGTAGAACTTCCTATGACGAGTAGATTCAGAGATTGATTGAGATAGCAGCAGCAGTGACGATGATGATGACTCGATGATGATTATCTAGTGACGATGATCCAGAGAAGATGACTTGTGCTAGAAGAACTGTGCTGAGAAATACCTTCCTAGTTAAGAGGGAGTGTTGATGTATATGTAACTTCGAAATGTATTTCACATATATGTATATTGTATTCCTATAGAGATGGTATTATTCCTCTATAAGGAAGTGTCGTCATTTATATTGTAAGTGTCGTAACTTATACTTGATGGGTTATTAGACCACCTTATTTGGGGTCGGCCCTGTATAAGTCATGTGGGTCAAAGGGTTATTAGACCACCCGATTGGGGGTCGGCCATGTGGGTCAAAGGGTTATTAGACCACCCTATTGGGGGTCGGCCCACTCAGCATTATGTTATGTGGTTAAGTTCGAGCCTACATGAGTTAGGTAAAAAGGCAAGTCAAGTCAAGTATAAATAGAGTGCGGGAGGCACTCTATTTACTCACTCACTTCTTACACATGCTCTCAAGGAGGAGAGGCGCACTTATGGAGGAGGAGGATTGCTGCTAGGTTATGGCTATCTCTATTGGTTGGTTGTATCATTGCTCTATCTATCTCTGAGGAAGTTATTGGGGTTTTTCACCTTTATGGTTTTCCCCAAGTAAATCTTTGTGTCTCTTGTGTGCTTGCATTATTGTCTCCATGATTGATATGCTGTAGATATGCTGTACATGTTGTTCTCTCAGTTAAGATCCTAGATCATATTGAAGTAAATTCTGAAAATTTAACAGTTACGGACCTGAAAAGGAAAGGGAAACAACTGAAGCAGCTTGCAATAGGAAAAAGATATAATGTTCATCATTGGACAAATTATTGTTTGATGGAAGAATTCATCTTTGCAATTTGTCTCATGGAAGCATTAATGTTTGCAGTTTGTCTACTTTGGATCCCTGTGAATGAATATTGGTTTGGATCCCTTAGTGATATTATCATTGGAGTTAATCAATGTTTTCTTTGCTTGCTATGTATCCCTGTGATTCAATAACAGTTTTTTATTTTATTTGTGCAGGTCTTTGCTTCTCCTTTTAGTTTGTGTTTCCCTCGCATATGTAGGGTGCGATATGAAAATCCTTGGTATGAATGCTTTGACGTATAGAGTAAGGCCTGTTTGACTATAATTTTACAAAAGCTATCGTTGTTTATGTAACATGTTTATTTTAGAAAAAGTGTCATGGGTGGGTTTCACATCATTCAAGAACAATACTTATTTTAACATAAGCTTGTGATTGTGATAGCATTTACAAACATAGTATAGTCAAGAAGTGGTACTACAGAGACTGTTGATTACCAAGCAGATTTGGATCAACTGAAAACAAAATGTAAAAGGCATGCTTCCAAGGGAGTGAAGAAGATTCTTACTGTTGTACCATCTCATATGCTTAGAATAGATGTGTCTAATGTTAAAAGGGATACATTGATATTTACAAATCTGATGTTCTATATCCTTAGCAAGTTGCTTTACTATGGAGGTTCTCTTTCTTCATATAGCAATTTTGCTCTAGTACATTACTTGATTTTCCTAACAGCAAAAAGGTATTTGAAATTTTGACATTCTCATCATCTAAAATGATTATGAAATAAAAGAATCAAAGAACCGAGGCAACATTAAATTAGTAGATGCTACAAGATGCCTTTCTTCCCTTATTTCCAGCCTTTTATTTATCTATATGCAAAAATGCCATATTTTGTGGTGAAGTATGTTATCTTGATATAGTGGTTTATGTGATGGGATTCTATGTGTCAGCTTGTGTTCATGGAAAACATGAACATATTTCTTTTTTTTTTTATGTTGTTTGCACCTTTACTTTTAAAGACTTTGTAAATGTTCCTTCAAACTATTCCCTAGAGCATTTTCACAAAATGGTGGTGGAACATGGGGGCTCATTCTCAATGAAATTAAATGACTCTGTTACTCATAATGTTGCAGCTGATAAAATAGGTGGCTCTTACTTCAGTATTGTGTCTTTGTTTGTTCTAGATGTTTTTGGGAAATAATAACTAGGTAGTAATTTCTTTTGCTGCATTGGTTTTGAAGACCAACAACTAATTTTAGGAACTTCATTTATTTTCTTCGAACAAAACTGAGTTCTAGAAACTGTAGGAATCAAGTACTAGGCTGCTGTGAAGCATGGAGATGTCATTCATTACTCTTGGGTGATTGATTCCTGTAAAGAAAAGACCCTCTTGCCATTACGACCAAAGTTAGTATAAGTTACCTGTGAAAAGTTTATGTGTAATGGCTTTATTCTTGTTTTTATGTTTTTTTCTGTATTTGCTTATTTGCAAGATCTTGACAATTGGTTATAAATGCAGGTACTTTCTTAGGCTTTCAGAATTATCCAAGGAGAATATGAAAGAGGATATTGATGTGTTTGGGGATCACTACTTTTGGGATCTTGATGTTTCATATTTGAGACAGGTGAGTGATTTCTTGTAGGTTTTAGTTCCATATATTTTGTTGGACAACAAATCTAAAAGCAAGGTTTATAGAAGGAAAACCAAAAGTATGTATTACTTCTGAAGCAAAGTCAGGCATCTAGTTTTGTTTTGATAAATTGCATGCGAGGCATATCTTACTCTTTAATTCATGAGGTTGTGATTCAACATTAATCCCAAATCTATGTCACAAATTATTTCTAACTTGCAAATCACCCTTACAGCCTAAGCATTTGCACTATTTGGATCGTGTGTATATGTACAAGTAGGTATTAGCTCATATATACAAACATGAATTCTGCTAAGATGTGATACTGATTGACTATTATCTAACTCTAATTATGACTAAACGTTTTATTGCTTGAATTCCATTGGTGGACCTTTGCCTATTCTTAATTTATTAGCTCTCACTCAAGGATTTTTGTCACTGTTGTGGGAGTGGTTAGAGAGATTTCTTATCTTCAAGAAAGATGGATTTTCAAGAGTTCAGAAACAATCACAGACTAGTCTAAGTATTTGTGAGAACCAAATTCATGGTATAGTTAGCATAACGGAGGAAAGTTTGATTAGAAATATAAGCAATAAATGGGCCTCTACATTTCTAAGAATGAAAGGAAAGTCATCAAATAGAGAGCAGTATTGATATTCCCAAGGATAACTCTCTTCAAAAATATAGTGATAAAGTTGATGCATGTACAGTATGATAATTGGAGGCTATGAAGAAGGGTCCTCAAGGAATTTCAAAAGATACTTCAACAATGTTACTTCTATTTTGTGCAACTTATTCCCATTTACTTATGGTTCTTGATGATGAAGAGTTCTATGCAAAACAGGTTTGCTTCCATTTTTCATTTGATTTTTGCATAGTTTCTATGGCTATGATATTTCATTTGTTGCTTGTTCATCCAAATCCCTTTATGTTTCGCTTTTACTCTTCAAACAGGTTCCTTTCACATTGGAACAACAAAGAACAATTGTGTCAATGCTTAATGTATACAATAGTTTTTGAATAATTCCGGGCATCATAACAATCCTTTGATGGATGTAGTGGTTAGATGTTTGTAATTTTTATATGAAAGAGATTGTAGACGTAGTTTCTGTCCCCCATCTCCATGGATTTCTCTTGCTGTCAAATATCACTCTCCAATTGCTACAACACTTAGAGCACATGAAGCTGCGTCAACTTGCTTGATGTTGGGAGATTCATCAGTGGCTTCAACAACGAGTTTTTTGGTTAGGAATACTCCATATGTGTTTCCATTTGAAGAAAGGTATTGAAATATTACCATTCTCTATCTGCATTTTATTTCTATTCTCTATGGTTCTAGCTAAGAATATCTTATTATGCTACAAACACATCATTTCTTAGACTGCAGAATCAGAACAATTTGAGGTGTTAGTGGATTGTGTAGAATTAAAAAGGAATCAGGGGATTATAACTTGCATAAGGATCGCCATATTGAACTCCTAAAATATTGTTGGTGGCAAGGCTAATGTACATAATGTAAATGGTGATCAAAAGTTATGAGATGGTGGTGATGATCTAGAAACTTGAATTGGGTTTTGTGTGACAAATGGAACCCCTTCATACAACTGTCATCAATAACAATAACTAACAATGCTATGCAATCTATTCCAAGAGGAGATGTATGCTAGTATGATGAAGTAATGGAATTAATCAATACCAAGGGAGTTTTTTTTAGAGATTTTCGGTAGCAATACAAAAAAGAAACATGGATATCTATGGTTGTCTCTGGTTTGGATCTTACAAATATGCATTGATTAATGCTAAAAAATATGTAGGGGTGAATTCTTCTGACTCCTGAGTGTATAATATAGGGATGGTGCAGAGGACTGCATCATTTAAAACCACATACATTTGTACATATATAGTGAAAACTACATTCATAAGTAAGTCAGTAGATAATGATTGAGGACAGTGAGGGACTTTAAGGGTGCTAGCTCAATGGTAGAGCACCTACCTTATAGGCAGGAGGTTGGTGGTTCAATTCCACCATGCCCTATTTATATTCTGAAACCATTAAAAAGAGATAAATGACTAAAAAACTGACCAAAATTTGCATTTAAATGACAACCAATACAACATGAGAGATAAGTGACCAAAAAAATGAACAAAATATGCATATAAATGATCACTTTTGAGTTGGCAATCGATGGTAGCAAATTATCAGTCATTTATCACGTGACAAAAAATGTGGTCATAAATATGGTCATTAATTGTGACAATTAATGACCAAATATATTACCAAATTAATGACCAAATATATGACCACAAGATAAGCTGTAAATGACCAAGCTAAATATGGCCACATATTTGCTACGAGTGGTCACCAACTCAAAAATGGTCATTTATATGCGGATTTTGGTCGTTTTTTTTGTCACTTATCTCTCATTTTGTACTAGTGCCCACAAACCAACTCGAGAGATGAAAATGGGAAGGGAACAAATGCAAATTGTTTAACATTTCCATCTTGAAAACCTTTTGCCAAGTTATCTAGAATCTTGCGCTTGCTTCTGTTAAATGAAGGTGCTCTCGATACCAGTGGTTTTAGGATGACCACCAACTTTGGAGATCAGTCGAACATAGCACTTCACAGGATCACTTGTTCCGTCTCACTTGTACTCACTCACTTCTTACTAATGATCTTTATTTCCCCCTATGTGAGGAACAATGTGAGGAGAGGAGAGTATCAAGGTGTCACAACTAGACACAAAACACATGAATACTCTATGTCATGTATATATTTTGTCTTCATGATACATGCATATCTAGCATCTCTGAATCTGGTGGCCTTCCAAACTTGCTATGGCTCAGGCTCGCTTGATGTGAATGTTTGTTGTCAGAAGGACAAGGCTTTGAAACTTGAAGAATGACATCATGTCCCCTAGTGTTAGGTACAAAGTAAGAAGTAGTATAATAATTTGGTGCAAGTTTCACTCTTGTAGTATTCTTTAGTTTCACACACCGATCAAAAGAATGGTTTCGCTTCCCGAAATGTCGAGAAGGATGGAGATCAAAACACTGATATTTCATATGGTCAAATCTGTGACACTGTTGGCATATGGAACTATGAATAGATTGTACATCTCACAGTATTTCACTATTTTCTGGCAACTCATTGGAATCATCTTCAAACAAGGGGTTATTCTAAACAAGCACTAGTTCATAATGTTGATTTCCGTGTTGTGCATCTTCCTCTTTTGATTTCAAATTCTATAATTGATTATGATAGTTTGGAGTGTGCCTTTGCTGATTGTTATCAAGTCATCTGCAGCTGAATGTATTAGAATGTATTAGAGTATTCAACAACTCTAATGTTTCTTCTATATTAGACATAGTGAAGACAGTTTGAGGCCTCCTTGAGCTGGTAGGACCAAGTACATAGACTCAATCAGATTGAGGGCTTCTTGCAAATCTTCCATTTACAACCAATGTTTCAGTAGATTCAAACTTAGAAGGTGAGGGGTGTCCATCTCAACCGAAAATGAACCCACATACAATGTACAACTCAACTTGACTTCAGTTTGGTACTATACAAAAACACACATGCAAGTACTAAAACAAACACCAGAACTTACAAAAAGAACACAATTGCAAGTTACATTTATGAATGTTTAATTGAGAATTTGCTATGTAGAACTTGTCTTCTTTTGGAGCAAATGTTAGCAACAAGCTGCAAAATTGCTTGGATCCTTCAAGCAGTCACCCCATACTGATCTTGAATCTTCTTTGCAAGCTCACTTCTGTCAATTATAATTAGGATAACTGATGGCTTGAGAAAGAGCTGTTAGTAGTGTATTTCAAGAATTCATGTGCACTATGCAAATTTTCACACATACTGAAGCACCATTAAAACAATTCTGCAGCACTATGCAAATCAATCAATTCTGCAGTGCTAAAAACAATTATGCAACAACATGCAAATTGATTGTGCGGCAGCATACAAATCACATCTGCAGCAAACTAGCAACTTCACTGCCGTCACCAAACGCTGCAATGTTCAACAATGTCAAAACTGGAATGATGCTATTAATCTTCAAATGGTTCAATGTTCTTCAGTCACAATGTTCAATAAGTTAGCTTCTCAAATAATGAGTAAAAATCTCTATGCAGCAAAGTCTCACTAACGACTAAAATGAGACAACCTTGGTAATACTATGCAAATAGAAATGCATACCACATTCTAGAAAAGTGTCCTTGCCAATGAGGAAAACAACTTCTACAACTTGAATATTTGAACCTGCAACTTAGTATAGAATTTGGAAGAAAATATATAAAGGATTCTTACAAGTTTTGTAGCAATATCAATCTAGTTCTGTAGTGCTATCGGTTATGTAGCATAGAGCTATTCCACAAAATTACATTCAATTTTGCAGAATTATTCATTCTGTAGCACTATTTAGTTCTGCAGTGCTGAGTTATTATTTTGCAAAAAAGGTAGTCCAAATATTCTCTGCAATACCGACAAATCTTTGTGCATCAAAATATCTTTACAAGAATCTCATACCAAGAATAACAAGCGTTGGAAAAAATGCATCTTTGCATCGCACATTAAGCATAATTAATATCTCAAATATATTGTTACCATTCTCTGGCTAATGGTAAAAAAATGGAGCCCAACAATCCAGGTTAATTCCAATAAACAATGATTCACAAACCCACAAGAGCAGTCATGCATTGGTTGTAGAAATTTAAAATAGAGACTAATCCCAACATCTTTTTAACTTCCACCATTGATTTCAAATTGAGTGATGATTAGTGAGGTAAGAAAGAGAAACCTCACCCAGTATTCAACACAAATGAAGCAGGGTCTTCAGAAATGAGCAACAAATAATCTTCACGCTGGTATAGTAGCAATAGCTCCAATTGTTGAGTTCGCAGTACCCATTTCGATGCAGCTCCAATGCAACAATAGAGAGATATAGAGTCAGTGTTTGCAAAAAACAATAACCACTTCATGACACTGTCTCTACTTCAAAAAAAACGTGCATCAATCTTCACCAATAATCTTCAACGAGTGATGAAAAACATAGTCTGTGGATTGAATTGAACTATGGACAGGTCACGATAGCATTCTTCGACAAAAAGTAGAGGGCGCAATAGTCTTAGTTCTGAGATAAATCCAAATCCAGCAGAGTATTTCTCAATTAAAACACATCTTTCTTCATCGTCATCGTACAGGTCATGGATTCCCTTTAATCGTTCCATGTCCAAGGTAGTTCAACGTTCATGGAGAGAGGTGAGGAGTTGCATCTATTTAAAGGGTCTATACCAATTCTTTCTATCACAAGAGATAGGTTTCACCTCTATGCAAATATACAATGACTCTCCAGCGCCTCGAGCTCAACTTAATGTGCAATATTCAAATAAAAGTGCAGACTTCCAAAGCAACAATATATATATCATGAGATCAAAACAAATCCAATGACAATTATCGAGTGTTGGAGAGGCAGTCTCTCAACAACATATTGAAGTACTACTCCCATTCTTCCAACGCAATAAAAAGAAGGCACACAATCTCCAAGTAGAAATTAGGGTTTCTCCCTTTCATCAAATGACTTTAGAAACTTACGAAAATCTCCAAGTTCTCTCCAACAGTCGAATAATCATAGTCATATATTTAATGATCAAGCGAATTGACGGTGGAGTATCCAAAGCCGTTGGACATTTCTCAGTGTTAAATACGCTTCATAGAATGGACCATCATCAAGAGGGCTCCACGTTCAGAAGGAGATAGTGTTCACTTGATCGTGGTTATTAACCTCCACCGGAGAAACTAGACGATCTCTTCAATATTCTCCATGATAGAAGAGTCTTCAGAACATGCAATTGCTAGGTCACAACGCCTTTACAAAGCACCATGTAGCTCCTTTACACAGCTCCAGAATTTAAAATGAAAACGCAGAAATGTAAACCAATTGATCGTTGCAAACCAACAGATACCCATATGAGTAGTCTCATTGCACATGGGCTCACAACGTTCTTCCTTCAACTAGCTCCAAGTGAGAAAACACCAACGCAGAGGGGTGGAAATATTCACAATCTTCACCAATTCAATGTAGTCCAACAGATCTTTGAGAAATGGCGCATCACACTGGGTTAGTGTCTTCACTCCACACAATCAGAAAGAAATGGAGTCTTTACATATCGCAACCATACCAAGAAACAATATGCACATCAACAACACTCCATCAACGTACATGTCGTAGCAGTTCACAATGGTTCTTGAACCAACTTCTCCACCGGGCACAGCACACAAGAAGTGGACATAGCTCACAGTGAGAATGTTTATCACAATGAGGACACATAATAAATTCATAACAGACAATAATAATAACATTACTCCACAGAATAGATAACTAGACTGAGGCGTGAGAGGGCGCACGAAGAAAAATTAGGATTTCGGGCTATCTCCAGGAAGAGAGAGACGCAGATGGCACGCATCAAGAGTTACGGAGAGCAATTCTGGGTTGGCAGAGAGTACACAACAGGTTTACCTGGATTAAGCCAGATATTTAATCATTTTGGTTCTAAATAGTGAGGAAAGTAGGTGAATGGTCACGCAGAGGCATAGTAAGGAAGATAAGTCATGCAAATAGCTATTAGGGTTGGGTAAAAGGCGCGTAGAAACACCCCAAGCAAAAAATCATGTGGAAGAGCAGAGGACAGAAGTGCAAAATTGCGGGAATCTATGCAGAGTGCATAATGCAGAATAGCATAGGAGTTATGGTAGAATTCTGAGGGCAAGCCATATGCACCCCGCAGCAGACTAATAAATGCTGCTGCGCGGGCTCTGACATAACTGTAATCTTCCGTAACTCCGTGTGTATGATATTTTACGGTAAGAATTTTTGGCGTTTTTATGTTGGAGCAGTTGCCCATGCGCATATCCATGGCCATGGCCATGCTTAATGCACTGTTGGGTTTTTGAATCCATGCTGCCGTGCCCATGTGAATGACCAATACAGTGCGTATTAATGGCATGCTCTTTAAACCCATGGTCCCGCCTCCCGTGCAATATGGATAACCAATACAGAGCGCATTAATGCCATCTTGGTTTGCATTTTCGAATTCAGTAAAGGCGTTAAGGATGGATGGAATGACATTCAAATCAGATTTTGAATTTGTAAACCCGCGGAACCCATAGTTTGTTTTTCAAATTTTGGGGCAAAAGGTTTGGTATCAACAACATGCTTGCAGAGAGTTAGCACATGGTGAATTTTGGCAGTAGTTATTGGTTTTATAGGTGGTTCAAGACGATGACGGTGAACGTTGTATGTTTGCCCAATTTGTGACAGGTATACAAATGCTTATAGCCCGCAAATTTATTTGTTTACAGCTGTGGTGGACGAGGGCCTGTCTTTGCTGGTGGTGGAGGCGGTCCGGGAGGTAGTGAAAACGGTCTTGGATGTGGGGAGGAGGGCCTGGCTTTGGTGATGGTAGAGGCGGTTTTGGAAATGGCCACCGAGGGCCTGGATTTGGTGGTGGCGGAGGCGGTCCTGGAAGTGGTGGTGGTAGGGGCGGTCAGTAGAGTAGAAGGCAGTGGAGGATTTGGAGGCTGTGGTGGCCGACATGGAGAACGTTGGAGAACGTTAATGGCATGAGATTCACCATATTTCTAATTCCATAGCAATCTGTTGAATTTTGAATATGATCGGCATTGTAGATATTCTTGCCTCAGGAGAATAGTATGTTTATTATCTCAAAAACACTAAAAGTATTTATACGGATGGAATACCAGAAATATACAGATTGCTATAAAATCTAATGCTTTTGCGGTTTTGAATTATGATGTCAACTCGTTGCCATGGAGTTATCCATTGTTCATCTCATCTGCGTCCATGGAGTTATCCATTGTTTATCTCAACTGCGTGTGTTTAAAATTATGAAATCCGTGAACCAAGTCACTGTGAATGTTTGCAAAAGAAAGGGAAAGTGCATATCTTGTTATAGTTTCAACTGCTTTAGGGAGAGAAGAAATAATGCTAGAAATTTAATTGGATACTAATACAAACTGCTTGTTACTTCTTAAATTTGTCTAATTATTAGATTTGTAATGTATGGATTTGATTAAGGTTTTTGGATAATGTAATTGATATTAAAAGTGGTACTGATACTTTTGTCAAATGCTTATTAGTAAATGTTTAAAGAACATGAGATTTTTTGTTTTTTTTTAATAATTTTTAAATTAAAAAAAAGCTTTCAAAGAAATAAGTATAATTATAAAAAAAAAAACTTTTAACATTGACAAATCATAATAGTGTTTGGAAAATGTAAATTGAATAAATTATATATATATATAGTTTGAATTCACATCATTTAAAATAATATTTTAAATATATAAATTTTATTTATTTAGATTTTTAATATAACTATTTATTTTTCTTAAAGTTGAGATTTTAATTCTTTAAAAATATGTAATATAATATAGTATAATGATAAATAAATATATAAAAAACAGTTTGAGCAATGATTTTTTCATGTATTTCTTAATTAATAAAGTTAGTTAATCTTAAAATTAGTATGTTATGTTTTTGTTAATGAGTTTTTTGTTTTTGTTTTTTCTTTCATTTTTATGTGGGATTTTTGTGTTAATAAGTTATGTTATAGAAACATTAAAAATAATTATATTCATTAAAATTTTATATATTTTTAATTTAATGTATTAATTGATAAAATAAAAATATACTGAAAAATGAAAAACATTTTTAAAATTGTTTTGGTTTGTTAGTTACTCCTAGCAAGATCATCAAATGAAATACATAACATAAGAAGTGATAGATGGGTAGGATAAGTGTTATTAAAAGTGAGCTTGTTCTTTTGAAATTCAAAATTGCCACATGTGTTAAGTTCCCACTTAGAATTTGAATTTAACATGACAATAACTTGTGCCCAATCTAATGATACATAATTTGTGTGCATACTAATGATAAATAACAATGCGGCCCATTCTAGTGATACAATAATGTGCAAATTATTATTCACATTAAAAATTTATTAAGACACACTTAAACACATGAAATAAATGTAGACATTCATTATTGGTTCATTTAAATTTATAAGTTGAGAGTTTAACAATTTCTCGTTTGAGATTTTGGTCAGGTTTACCTTGGGTTAAAAAATTTCTTGGTTGAGAGTTTAAATTTGTCTTAATCGAGAGTTTACTCAAGCTTGTCGACCAAACTCTAGGACAGAATTCTCCACCGAGAAATAAGATTCTTTCTAAACTCTAGACCGAGAGATGTTTTATTATATATATCCAAAAGTTGACTTGGCCCACGATATCACTGTACTAACCCACAACATCACCCATGAAATGAAAGTCCATTGGCCTGCAACATCACCTATGAAACTATACTCCACTGACCCACAACATCACCCGAGAAACAAAAATCGTTTTCCTTCCACACGTTTGAGCTATATTCTTCCACATCACTCGACAACACCGGATATGTACCTATTTCTTGAATTGATCTTTGTGACCGAATAATAAACAAACTAAAACTCAAATTTAGATTGAGGTCAGGAATCATAAACAAACTATGTACCTATTTCTTCCCCATCCAAAATTATTGGATCGATAGGTGAGCTTTCCAATTGATGGGGTTGGAAGTATTTCATTATCTCCTGCAATTCCTTCACTACCAAACACTATTTTAACCCTCCATAATCATTGCAGGTTGAAACCCTAACTATAGGTCTACATATCAAAAGTCGATTGGCCAAATTCTACTAGCCAAACCCCAATAAGGAATCTGGAAATAGGAAGAGACTCAATTCCTATGGAAAATATAGATAAATGGAAGTTTTAACCCCCACTTAAATAAAATCCAAAACAAAGAAATTTTATGCTCCCATGTGAAAAATTATTGGTTACTTACAATGGCCACGAGCCATGTAACCCTCAAGACACAAAGGTACTTGTTGAGAGATGTTGCATTTTTTTTAAGGTAGAGATGGTGCCATCGCTGGCTCTTTGTCAATTTCTCTCTACCTAGAAGGCCAAGAGAATCCAAAACCTATTAAACTGCTTCTTTCATCTACCTCATAGACTCCCAAATGTTGTCAACAAAAGTGATTCAATGCAATTTCCTCTTGTAATTAATTTTGGCATTACGTTTCTTATCTTAAGATTACTTTGGCCAATATGGATGTCACATGTCATTTAACTATTTGTTGGGGTGTACATGTGTCAACAACCTATGTGGCCACACCATTTATAAGGTAGGCCAATGCCTTATTTGTCTGACCTTCTTTTCTTTTCATTCTAATGGTAAATGCCCTATCTTTCATAATGCAAAGGTATGGTTGCAAAGTTGGACAAGTCCTTTGCTTCACGTGCGTTTCCCTCCATGCATTTCACCCTTGTTACTTTGTTCTAGATTTTATCATGTGCTACAAAGCATGATATCATTTCTATGTCCGTGCAAGCCTCACAGAAATTATCCTTCGATATACATGCTACTATAAAAAACAACGGGATCTCAACCACTCATTACACATTGAAGGTTCATGAAAGCTCCCTCACCAACTAATATTTGAATTTGGCTCTTCAAGCATTGAATAGCCCGTTTTGTGTACTTTGGATCTAGTTCATGAGGTGAAGGAGTTCACACTTGGATCCGACGTTTCTTCATCATCCCCCATTTTTTCATCTGTGTTTACACCTTGATCCATTTACACTTCAAGTGATATGATCGCTCTCAATTATTGATCAATCCAGACTTACACTAGTGTATATACCAGTATATACACCAGTGTATCTTACCAGTGTATATACTAATGTATATACTTGTATATACAACAATATATATTATAGTATGTATACTAGTATATACACTAGTTGAGTTGAGTTGAGTTTTAGATGGGCTGGGTCTATCCCATCTGTACCTAATTTATCCCCTGGGCCCTCATGCTGGTTCTATGCCAATAATTGGGGATCCTAGTTCTTCTCCCCCACACCTGCGGATGAGCTCTCACTCTATAGATTCATGGAATCCATTCTTACGGTCATTTGATTTAGATGTATATAAGAAGAAAATATGTTGTTCACGTAGTAATTTGACTTTTTTAACATTTGGAGGTTCATACACTACATGCACATGCGCTGAACATGCCTCAAGGTGCTTTGGCATTTGTCATACCATTCACATTGTGCTGACACTGGTTATTAGTGCAGCTTTTGGGGAGCGCACCTAGATTATTTTCCAATCATCCTCTCCTTCAGCTGCATCTCATATCTCTTTGGGAGTAGGTTCTCTCTTTTTGTATTTGGAAGAGACATGACACTTTAGGAGGCGTTACAACCCTCTTCAACTCTTTTGTCAACCAAAAAAAATGTTTTCTCTACACAGGAAGTCAAGCATAAGTTCAATGCAGCATTGGTTTCCAATATGCAGAGCACCATGCTGTCTTTGGTCCAGCCCGGGTTGAATCAACAAGCTCCGAGCTTCAGAGTTTTCTTTCTCGGCTGCAGGGATGCTTAGATTGACGACGACCGTCACAATCTCCATCGATCCATCCCGATTGGACAATCTAGGAAAGCTTGAAATGGTGAACACGCAAAAATCCGGATAAAGAGTGCTACTGCAGGCGTCTTGCACGGTCTTGAACGTTGCTTTCCAATGTTTAATATGATCGATTTGCAGATCATCTTAATTTTTGTGTTCATTAAATCTACTGGTAATCCCAACTCCTAAACATATGATAGAAAGGACGAGCAGGATCGAAGCCAACGCAGCAACACAGATTTTGTTAGCGGCCTTCCACCTTACGGCTCTCATGGGGAAATGTTCTATTATGCCAACTCCCCAATGAGTACAATAACAATGGGCTGTCGAAAACTTGGGATGGATTTAAATTTCCCTTCACTTTAAAATATATATTTTCCTTGGAACAGGTTTAAAGGTCTATTAAGTTTTCTTTTTATTCTTTGTCAAGGATTTAAATGTTTTTCAGTTTTAGTTGGATGGCTCTAAATGGCTTGTTCAGTAATATATATATCTAGTAATAATGAAACTAAATATTCACATGATGTAGTTGCTTTGAACATTCTAATAAGCATAACATTAAAAAGAAGATGTTAAAATCCCACATAATCATTCTAATTATAAAGATTTCATAATTTGATGGAAACCAAACTCCACTCTATTACGAGTATTAACTACAAAATAACCCATGTCAACCTGATGAACCAAACCCCACTCATATCATGAGCTGCTAGATGCAAAGACTTGTATTATGGACTAGCCCTGGACCAATGCAAAAGTGATTTTGTAATTAAAATAAAAATTTTGATTTTCCTTTTTATTAATGTTTAAGATTAGAAACCTTATTAATTGGTTTGAAAGTTGTTAGAATTTTTATTTTTATTAATCGGTTACATTTTTATTAATTGATATTTTCATATTTTTTAATCATTAAAAAAATTTATTTATAAAATTTTAACGTGCAATTTTGCTTTTGGTTAAGTTTCTTATTTTGTAAAATAGAGCAAAGGTTTTAGTAATAAGATTTAAATTTAGTATTTATTTTTTTCAATAAAAACATTTTCAATTTATCTATTTTGAAAGAGCAAAAATCTTTTCAATTAGTTAGTTATATCTTCTTTTTGAGAGTAAAAGTTTTATAAATATCTTCACAATTAAGTGGTATTAATTTCATTTTTTAGTGGCATTAATTTTTATTGATATATTATAAATTTAATTAAGATTTTTTTTCAAATTTTTTTATCATTTTAAAAAATTCAAAATAATATCAAAAAACTTCTTAATATTTATCTTAATTACATTGTTTATATATTAAGTATTTAATTATAATTTCATTTTTAATTGTTAACATTTTGATTTTTGAAATTATAAATTATAAAAATGTATTTCGATATATTTATTTTCTTCTAAATGTTTTTACAAATGGTTAACTACAAATTTTGCATCAAAAGAAATATCATAGAATAAAAAGTGTGAAACATGTTTTCTTTTCATAACCCAAAATACAAGTTTTAATATAATATGGGTTGAACTTGTGAAGCTAGTTAACACTAGGATCTCCATGAATTATCTTCCTCTTAAGTTATTGTTAGCAAGATATTTAAAGAAATTACTATTGTAGGAGTTGACCATAACCTTTATCTTACAAAGTTCCATTTAGAGAGGAGCACTTGAACATAAATATATGATTTTTTTTAGTCCTTTATGAAGATTAAAGGGGCATTATACAATTATTTTTAAGTACAATATTTATTTTAGCAATGTTCAATCTAACATGAACTTCTATTTGTTTTTTAATATTTTTGTTGGTCATTTTTAAATATTGTATGGAATTATTTTTTAAGATCAATGAAGCAACAAGTGAAATTGGTTTTTTTATTTGATATTTATTTGCTATAATCATAAAAAATTAAGTGGTGCAAGGATCAATAATAGTTTGTGAATACCACTTTGATCGTTCCCTAATTTTCTAGAGTTTATAATAATAAATTAATCTATTTTCTAGAATAATTCCATTAACTTGATGAAAAGAGAATTCATAATGAAAATGGAAGATATGTGAAAGTTTATTTTAATTATTTTAATGTTCAACATTTTTGTGTGAAAGTTTATTTTAGTGCTCAATGTCTCTAGCCACTTGTTGGGTTCATCTTACCAAAATAATTTCATTTCACTACAACAAAACCCTGTGATTAACATCTCTTTTAGCTCCCTTTTTGGCGTCCACTAACACTTTTAGTTTATTTTTCTTTATTTTCTATACAAAGTTCGTGCTATTTCACGAGATAGCGCTTTTCCTGACGTTTTTTACATCCATTTTTTAAATTAGGCACTAATCTGGACGTCAATTGCATCCACTTCAGTGCTAGGAATAACGCTAGGCATAGCACCCTCAATAGCACCTAGTTTTGCTTCCTTTAGTGCTAGAAATAACATCCTCCATAGTGACAAGCTTAGCGCCAATTTTAGCTTCCTCTTTTGTGCCAATATTTAAACCAAGAATTGAGCTTAGTTTCGCTCCCTAAGTTGCACCAAGATTTAATCCAGGATGATGATGATGATGTTTTTGCATCCTAAAAATGATAAATATAACATTGATGATCTGTATGATGTTGAATAGGATGTTGATGATGACAATGTCAATAATGATGATGTAGGACATTATAGCACTATTTGATCTTGACTAATCCTAATGGAACCTAAATGACCCTAATGGAATTTGATTCAGACCCTAATAGCACCTAAATGACCCTAATGGCATCTAATTGTCGCTAACAACATTTGAGTGACCCTAATGGAACTTAAGTCACCCTAACAACATGAGGATGATGTTGATGATGCATGATGACAATGATGATGGCATTGATGATGATTTTATTACAAGAGGGTAAAATGAAAATTATGATCACTACATTGATAATGACAATGACGATGACTATGGTGATAATGTTGATCTCTATGATGATGGAGATTATGGTAACGATGATGATGATGATGAAAATGAGGATCATGACAATGTCTATGTCAATGATGATGATGCATGTGATAGCACTATCGGATCTTGATTGATCCTAATGGCACCTAAACGACTCTAATGGCATTGAGTGACCCTAATGTCACTTAAATGACCCTGAAGGCATCTAAATGGCCCTAAAAACATTTGAGTGATCCTAATGGCATTCGAGTGACCCTAACATCATGATGACGATGACGACGATGATGCATATATGCACAGCAGCGCATATATGGTAGCAGTTGTGTATATAGAGAAGCTTCTATATATGCGCAGCTACGTATATATAGAAGCTTTCGTATATGCACAGCTAGGTATATACATAAGCTTTCGTATATGCATAGCTAGGTACATATGAAAGTTGTTGCGCATATATGGAAACTTCTGTATATGCACAGCTTCCGTATATGCGTTGTGGATTTATAGAAGCTTCCGTATATGTGCAACAACTTTCATATATGGAAGCAACTGCGTATATACAAAAGCTTCCGTATATGTGCAAGGCATATACAGAAGCTATTGCGCATATACAAAAGCTTCCGTATATGCACGATTTTATATGGGCCAAAGCCCTGCGTAGAGCATTGGTGGAAGCTATTACTGTAAATTTCTCAGAAAGAAGGAATGGCGTTTTACAGTTGGGTGGATAATCTGTGCAAAACTCTTGTCCATGTTTATTTTTCATATTTAATATACTTAAACAAATAGATTTGTATGAATTTAGTAAAAAATTGCAGAGTTCAGATCAAATAACATGTAGAAAAATGAATTGGGAGGGGGTGGGCTTACAAAACCAAACTGGCTAGGTTTTCAAATTCAAAATCGAAAATTGAATGCGCATTCAGTAAATTTAAAATTCAAATGAGCATGGCTTTAATGCTACCGTATGAGTGCCATTTCGTATGGGCAGATGGGGTTCAGCTGGATGGTGGTCATGGGCATATGGATCCATGGGTTTGTAGGATGGTGGGTATGGAATGATGGCTGGCTGAGCCAACCAAGAAAGACCAAAAATTGTTTTCCAGTATATATACTGGCATATACACCAGTGTATATATCGGTGTATATTCCAGTATATATGTTGGTACATATACACTGGTGTATATACCAGTATATATACTGGCATATACACTGGTGTATATAACGGTATATATACTGGTATATACACTAGTATATATGATGGTATATACACTAGTGTATATACCGATATATATATAGGTATATACACCCGTGTATATACAGGTATATACACCAGTGTATATACAGGTATATACACCAGTGTATAGACAAGTCTATATAATGGTATATACAATAGTGTATATACCAGTATATACACTGTTAAATATGCCAGTATATATATCAATATATACACCAGTGTATATATACCAGTATATACACTGGTGTATATACCAGTATATACACTGATGTATATACTGTATATCTATATATACTTGTATATACGAGTATATACATTGATGTATATATCAGTATATACACTGGTGTATATACTGTATACTTGTATATATGAGTATATACACTAGTGTATATACCAATATACATTGGTGTATATACTGGTATATACACTAGTGTATATATTGTATATCTGTATATTTTTTCCCCTCCTCTCCCTCTCTCTCTCTCTAACCCTTACTAACCCCTTATCTCACTCTCTTTCTTCCTTGCTCCACCTAATCCCAATCTCCTAACATCCCCCTCTACTGCTAGCTCTAACCCCTTAAAACCCCCTTCTCCCTATACCTATAACCCCTTATCACCCACCAATGTCTCTCCATTTACCCCCGCCCCGCTCTCTCTCTCTCTCTCTCTCCCGAACACCAACAACAGCCTACGTATATACGCAGCTCCGCATATACGGAAGCTACGTATATACGGAAGCTGTGCATATACGAAAGCTTCTGTATATGCTTCTCTATACAGAAGAGGTTCTTTATATGCTTTCGTATATGTCCATTTATGGAAGTTCTTTTGTATACGCGCATATATGAAAGTTTTTCCATATATGTGCATGCCATATACGGAAGCACTTCCGTATATGCACATATAAAAAAGCTCTTTTGTATATGCACATTTTACATATGTGCATATGCATAAACGCTTCCGTATATGCGCATATACGGAAGTGTTCTCAATTTTATTTGTTCAACAAATTTTTTCTCTCAATATGTCTAAGTTTCAAAATGCTATGGCATTGGAAATCCTACACTTCTTAATCAACGCCTTCTTAAAATTTGGAAAGGTTTCATTATGTCATAAACATTGATGGTTACTAATTGTATTGCATAGTGTATGTACGTAGTGTAGCAGTGCATGTTATTTTCAATTATTTACCAATGTGCATCCTTGGGCATGCATTATTGACCAATGTGCAACTTGGGGAGTTTCCATGTACCATATTTATTATCATTAAGAGCCACTTGTTCTTTCTTGGAGCTTGTAATCACTACATGCAAAGCCTAATCTAATATGTAAATCTAACTATGAGTCAATCTACTTCAAAGATATCACTCAACAAGAGTGTATAGACAACAAATAGCCTTCAAAGCCACTTGTAGAGAAGCAATATAGATTTCAAACAACTAACTCTCCAACCATGTTGTAGGAACTAGGGAATTGCACATGAATAACTATAATTTCCAGGAAGAAAAGTGTGTCTAAAGAGATCATTATAACAATGAAGCACAAGTGAGCATAGCTCAAGATATGGAATCAATAAATGGATAGGAACTCAAAATTGATTCTTGTTGTTGATTCAGGATTCCAGCACCTCGTGACCATGTACTAGTATATACACTAGTGTATATAATAGGTGTATATACCAGTATACTAGTATATACTAGTACATATACACACCGTATATACACTAATGTATATACTAGTACATATACACTAGTTTATATATGATTGGGGCAGAATTCTAGGGTCCTCAAATCTATGGACCTGTGGATTATGGGCCCAGCACGCTTCCGTTGCACTACTCTGATCTGCATATGACCGAGTACCATCAGTAACATGAACATGCTCACTCGAAACAGCCTCCTTGCACTCTTGATTTGCAGTATGATCATCTTGCTCTCTTGAATGCGGATGCTCCTTTCTAGGTTAACTTTTCAATTATGTACCACATTCCATTCCATCTTTATTTGCTCTTCTTTTCTAGCTGTAGATTCTTTATGATTGATAGGTGTATTCCGATGTTTGATTGCATCATTGTCCCATTTATTAGCAGCACCCCTTTCTTTTTGACTGGGCCAACGTTCCAATTTGGAGCGACCTCTTTTGACATGTTTTTCCTCAGAAGCACTGTCATCAGCAGCAACTCGTTTCAATTTTGAAGCATGGTGCTGTGTCATTTCCTGCCCATGCATCCTTTTGGAAAGAACTGGTGGCATTGTGTCGTTGCAGGCTCTACGATCAACATGGCCACCCCAAACACTTCCCAATTCTCGGTCTTCAGTGCTTCTCTGCAATCCTTCCTCCATACGGTTGCAGTGTTCTCAGGCCTCCACGATATCGTTGCGTTATGGATCACCATCGATCCATTCTGTGATCGATGGTGAAAGACTAATGACACCCAATAACACATGTTCTCTCACATGGGGTTCACGCTCGAGCTCATACGATTTCACAAATTTTCTACACATATTTATGCAAGAAATATAGAAATTGAAACTCAACAACATTAACTCAAATCACATGCATTTTCATAAAACAAATCAAGCTTGAATTACATCACAGGGCCTCTATGGGCCTAGCTGCCCTCTGGCCCTAGTTTTTTTTACATTGTGACTGGCCTAAATTTTACATGGTGTAGGCCCCCCCCTCTCAAAATCCTGGTGGCTACATTTATAAAGAAACTCAACCTCCCTTTCATCTCCCTCTCTTAGGCGGTTATATGCCATCATTTGAACCAGAATACTAAATCTATGTAATGGTGCCACAAAAATAGGATTCACTTGATTATAAGGTAGGTTTTAATAACGCCATGCCCCCTACGTGTACAAAAATATGGTCCAAGAATATAGATTTTATCCACATTGTGGTTCTGCATCCATGTCTTCACTTTCTCAAAGGTTCAAGATTTCGATTTGACTGAGGGTGGCTTGATGCTCCTGCATCAGACTCCCAAGGTGCAAAATTTCATATGATTTCTTGGTCTTGTAATAGCTAACACGGGAATTTGTAGCAATGGCCCTGCAGTAACAAGTTCTCCTTTCTTGCTACATAACGCCTCACCAAACTACTCACCTAAGCTTGGCCTTTTGGCATTCTTCCTGGTCCTCTTCTGGAACCCTCTGAGCACTCCTTGCTCTAAGGTTCTGCAATCTTTCTTTGTGGCTACCTACACAAAATAAATACCAATCTTACCTCAACATACTTGCACCTGCTTCTCCGCACTTCAAGAATCTTTTGGCTCTGATACCACTTGATGGGGGTAGAATTCTGGGGTCCTCAAATATTTGGACCTGTGGGTTGTGGGCCCACCACTCTTCTGCTACGCCACTCTGATCTGCATCTGATAGAGTACCATCAGTAACATGAACAGGATCACTCGAAACATCCTCCTTGCACTCTTGATTTGTAGTATGATCATCTTGCTCTCTTGAATGCGGACGCTCCTTTCTAGGTTTCCTTTTCAATTTTGTACCACACTCCATTCCATCTTTATTTGCTCTTCTTTTCCAGCTACAGATTCTTTATGATTGATAGGTGTATTCCAATGTTTGATTACATCATTGTCCCATTTATTAGCAATGCCCCTTTCTTTCGGATTGGGCCAACGTTCCAATTTGGAGAGACCTCTTTTGCTCAAACCTCGAGAATGGTACATCAAATGTGGGTACAACCTTTGAAGGTATTAATGCCGTTATTTTGACTTGGATTTTTTATAACATGTAGAGGTCGGTTTCTACTAGTGCAACATACAGTTTTTTTTAAAAATGGTTGTGAAATAAAAAAAAGTTACAGAATAAACACTAACAATATGTTTTTTGACTTAAGGAGTGATGACACAAGAAAATTAGGAAATAAATAGAAAATCTCAATAATTTTTTTTTAAAATTACATATTTGAAATATGCATAAAAAATTCTATATATTCCTAAAATTTTGTCAATAATGGTCATGTATGTCATGCTGTAAAGAGCAGTGAAAAATAGGCATATTGAGAAAAATGGTGGAAATGTCTAATTAGCTATGGTTCAGTAAATTCCATAGCTCAAGTTTGGTAAGTTCGAATTCATTTAAGTCCTGTGTGTTTCATATGCGCATATACAAAAGCTTCTGTATATGCGTAGCTTCCATATATGTGCATATATGGAAGCTTTCGTATACAGAAGCTTACGAAAGCTTCCATATATGCACATATACAGAAGCTTCCATATATGCGCATATACGGAATGCCTACTTAAGCTTCCGTATATGCGCATATACGGAAGTTGGGCATATACGAAAGATGCACATATATGGAAGCTTCCATATATATGGAAGTTGTGCATATACAGAAGCTTTTGTATATGCTCAGCTTCCGTATATGAGCATATACGGAAGCTTCCATATATGCGCAGATTTTGGAAGCTTTCGTAAGCTTATGTATATGCGCATATACGGAAGCTGGGCATATACAGAAGCTTATGAAAGCATTTCGTATATGTGCATATATGGAAGCTTCCGTATCCGTAAGCTTCCACATATGCGCATATACGGAAGCTTATGTATATGCGGATATACAGAGTGCTTACAGAAGCTTCCGTACATGTGCATATACGGAAGCTTCCGTAGGCGTTCTGTATATGCGCATATACGGAAGCTTCCGTATATGCACAGCAGCTTCTGTATATGCGCAGCTTCCGTATATGCACATATGCGGAAGCTTCCGTATATGCGCATACGTCCGTATATGTGCATATGCAGAAGCTTCCGTATCCGTAAGCTGCACATATCTGTGCAAGCTTCTGTATATGCGCTGTGCATATACGGAAGCTGCGCATATATGTGCAGGATATGTGCATTTTATGGATACGAAAGCTTTTGCATATGTGTATATACGGACGTATGCGCATATGTGGAAGCTGCGCATATATGGAAGCTTCCGTATATGCGCTGTGCATATACAAATATATGGAAGTTGCGCATATACAAAAGCTTCCGTATATGCGCTGTGCATATACGGATATATGGAAGCTGCACATATATGGAAGTTTCTGTATATGCACAGCTTCCGTATATGCATATGTGGAAGCTTAGGGATGTGGATGCTACGCATATACGGAAGCTTTCGTATATGTGTAGCACATATACGGAAGCTTTTGTATATGCGCAGCTTCCGTATATGCATATGCGGAAGCTTACAGATGCGGAAGCTATGCATACGTTGCTTATAGATGCGAAAGCTTCCATATATGTGCATATACGGAGCGCTTACGAATGCTTTAATATATGAGCATATACAAAAGCTTCTGTAGGCATTCTGTATATGCATATATACGGAACACCTACTTAAGCTTCCGTATATGTGCATATACGGAAGATCCACATATATAGAAGCTTTCGTATATGTGCGCATATATGGAAGCTTGCGCGCATATACGGAAGCTGGGCATATATGGAAGCTGCCCATATACGGAAGCTTCTATATATGCGCAGCTTTCGTATATGCGCAGCTTACGTATATGCACTGCGCATATACAGAAACAGAAGCTTCCCTATATGTGCATATAGGGAAGCTGGGCATGTATGGAAGCTTCTGTATATGCGTAGCTTCTGCATATGCGCTGCGCATATACGGAATCTTTCGCAGATGCGCATATACAGAAGCTGCACATATATGGAAGCTTCCTTATATGCGTATATACGGAACGCCTTACGAAAGCTTCCAAAAGTTGTGCATACACGGATGTATATGTGCATATATGGAAGCTTCTGTATATGCGCATATACGGAACACCTACTTAAGGTTTCGTATGTGCGCATATACGAAACGCCTACTTAATCTTTCGTACATGCGCATATACGGAAACTGGGATATACGGAAGCTTCCGTATATGCACGCAAGCTTCCGTATATGCGTTGCGCATATATGGAAGCTTCCACATATGTGCAGTGCATATACCGAAGCTTCTGCATATGCGTATATGGAAGCTGCGCATATATGGAAGTTTCTGTATGCAAAATCTGCGCATATACGGAAGCTTCCGCATATGCACAGTACGAAAGCTTCCGTATATGCGCAGCTTCCGCATATAGAATGCCTTACGAAAGCTTCCAAAATCTGTGCATATACGAAAGCTTGCGCGCATATACGGAAGCTTTTGTATATGCGCAACTTTCGTATATGCACATATACGGAAGCTGCGCATATATGGAAGCTTCCGTATATGCACAGCTTCCGTATATGCGCATATTCGAAAGCTTTTGTATATGAAAGCTTCCGCATATGCATATACGGAAGTAGCTACGCAGATACGGAAGCTTCCGTATATGCACAGCGCATATACGGAAGCTTCCGCATATGCGGATATATGGAAGCTTCTGTATATGCACAGCGTATTAGAACGCCTTACGAAAGCTTCCAAAATCTGTGCATATACTAAAGCTTCCGTATATGCGCAGCTTCCGCATATGCGCTGCGCATATACGGAAACTTCCACATATGCCCATATACGGAAGCTGCGCACATATACGAAAGCTGTGCATATACGGAAGCTTCCGTATATGCGCAGCTTCCATATATGTGTTGTGTAGCTTCTGTATATGTGTAGCTTCCGTATATGCAGCTTCTATATATGTGTAGTGCATATAGAACGCCTTACGAAAGCTTCCAAAATTTGCGCATATACAGAGGCTTCCGTGTATGCATATGGAAGCCTCCGTATATGAGCGTCTATACGGAAGCTTCCGTATATGCACATATATGGAAGCTACACATATACGGCAGCTTCTGTATATGGGAAGCTTCCGTATATGCACAACGCATATATGGAAGCTTTCGTATATGCGCATATATGGAAGCTGCGCATGTACGGAAGCGGGGCATATACGGAAGCTTTTGTGTATGTGCAGCTTCGGCATATATGGCAGCTTCCATATATGCGCATATACGGAAGCTGGGCATATACAGAAGCTACGCATATACGGAAGCGGAAGCTTCCGTATATGCGCAGCTTTTGCATATGTGCTGCTCATATACGGAAGCTTTCGCATATGCACATATACGGAAGCTTCCGTATATGTGCATATACGGAAGCTTCCGTATATGTGCATATATGAAACGCCTTACGAAAGCTTCCAAAAGCTGCGCATACATGGACGTATATGCGCATATACGGAAGCTTCTGTATATGCGCATATAAGGAAGATTCCGTATATGTGCATATACGGAACGCTTACTTAAGCTTTCGTACATGCACATATACGGAAGCTGGGCATATACGAAAGCTTAAGTAAGCGTTCTGTATATGCGCATATACGGAAGCTTCCGTATATGTTCATATACGGAAGATTCCGTATATGCGCATATACGGAAGATTCCGTATATGTGCATATACGGAACGCTTACTTAAGCTTTCGTATATGCACATATACAGAAGCTGGGCATATACGGAAACTTCCGTATATGAGCACAAGCTTCCGTATATGCGCATATGCGGAAGCTTCCGTATATGCGCAGCGCATATACGGAAGCTTCCGTATATGCACATATACAGAATGCCTTACGAAAGCTTCCAGAAGCTGCACATACATGGAAGCTTCCGTATATGCGCATATACGGAAGTTGGGCATATACGGAAGCTTCCGTATATGCGCATATAAAGAACGCCTATGGAAGCTTCTGTATATGCGAATGTATGGAAGCTTCTGTAAGCGCTCTGTATATGGGCATATATGGAAGCTGGGTATATACGGAAGTTACGCATATACAGAAGCTTTCGTATATGCGCTGGGCATATACTAAAGCTATGCATATACGGAAGCTTCCGTATATGCGTAGCGCATATACGAAAGGTGCGCATATACGGAAGCTACGCATAAACAGAAGCTTTTGTATATGCGTAGCTTCCATATATGCCCATATGCGGAAGCTTACGGATACGGAAGCTGCACGTTGTGCATATATAGAAGCTTCAGTATATGCCCAACTTCTATATATGCATATGCGAAAGATTACGGATGCGGAAGCTGCGCATATACGGAAGTTGCGCATATACGGAAGCTTCCGTATGCTTTCGTATATGCGCAGCTTCTATATATGCCTAGCTTCCATATATGCGCAACATATATACGAAAGCTTCTATATATGCACATATATGGAGCGCTTATGGAAGCTTCCATACATGTGCATATACGGAGCGCTTACGGAAGCTTCCATACATGTGCATATACGGAGCGCTTACGGAAGCTTCCATGCATGATGCTGTTGATTGGGAGATCCAGATGATGTAATTTCATCAACCTCTACAGTCTGCGCTAAGGTTCAATATTCTATTTAAAAAGCTATAAGCCTTAACCTCTTGCAAACAAAATATATAAATATTTAAAAACAAAGCCCTTACCCCTCTAATCATAACGTTTGACAGGGGTTAGTTAATTGACGAATGGTGGCGATGGTTACCACAAGATGCAAGAAATGAGTTATTAGCTGCTAATGACTCTGATGAGCAGATTCTCTCTGCCCTTGGGAGAGAATTTTATGGTCCTGAAGATCAAGAAGACTATGATCACATGGCTTCTTTATTCATGTCTTCCCGGCTGTGTAATCTTAGTAAGTCAGAAGAATATTTCTGCTATATGCAGAAATTAATTATATCTTCAGGTAAGTCAGGAGATCCAGCCTACTTAAAGCACTATCTCCGTAGTTTCCCTGGACATGTTCCAGATGCTGTGGAAAAGGCATTGAAAGATAAAAACATCCCGTTAAGGTCCCTCTCTTTAGCACAACTGCATAATCATATTCTTGAAACATGGCAAGAACATTGCCTACAAAAGAGAGTTGATAAAGATTTTAAAAGACACCAAGAGATGTTTTCTGCTTCCTTCTGCAAGCAGGTTGCAAAAATGCCAGATTGGGGATGTGGTGCTCATAACAGAGGTCACCTTGGCAAAGGAGATTGCCATTGTGAAGGTAAGAAAAAGAAAAAGAAATTTTTTACCTCTGAAGGCAGATATCACCTAGATAAACCTTCCAAGCACAAGCACTATAGACACAAATCTCACAAGTTTTCTAAAAGATACCAGCGTTCCAGCAAAAGATTTGTGAAAAGAAGAAAAGAAAAAGGTTCTGGTGACACTTGTTTCATATGTGGAAAGAAAGGTCATTGGGCAAGCAAGTGTCCAGACAAAAAATCTCGTCCAAGGCTTGCAGCTCTCTGCACTACCCTGGATCCTGCTTGGTGGGATTTATACAAAGTTTCCTCTGATTCCCCTCATCCTTCCGACGAGATTATTTATTTACCTGATTCTGAATCTTCTTCATGTACAGATTCTGATTTTGAAGAAGATCCTCCTACATTAGCTAAATGTGGTCCATCCTCCTCATCCTCTTCTGAGTCTGATTCAGCCAGTGTCCCACATTTCGGGGGGTTGCCAGAATTTGATTATAACCTATATATGTTTTCTACTTCAGTATCTCCAGGACAGTTAGAAAAGAAGATTGCTTCTATTGATTTACAGATGTCTACTATTCCGATTTTTAGACACCATGAGAGAACTGAGTTAAGAGAGGAAAAGAAAGCACTGCAAGCTCAGTTGCAGACTTTAACAAAAGAAAGAGGAAAAGAGAAATTATCTTTAATTTCTAATCCTGCAGATCTATATTGTGATTATCCCAGTGGACATTCAGATAGACAGGCACATAGAGTTGACAGAGAAAGATTTCTAAAAATGAAGTTAAAAGAAAAGAAACAACAAATAAGAGCTCTAGTCAAAGAAGCTGATGAAATAAAAAGTGCATTGACAGTTCTGCTGATAGAAAAAGACCAGTCATCAGAGGATGAATTGTCAAATGAGATAGAAAGGGTTTGTGGCACAAAGAAAGGTTCTCCTGAAAGATCACCTGAAAGAACTCCCTCTCCTGATAGTTCTCCTACCCCTAAATCTCAAAGTATCAGCTTGTTAGGTGCAGTTTCTGGTCCTAAGCTGTTTATTACCTTACAGTTTTGTCCTGATGAATTTAAATCCTACCCAGTCCAATGCCTAATTGATTCAGGATGTCAATTTAATTTAGCAAGGGGTAATGCCATTCCCCAATTTTATTGGGAAAAAACTAAAGAGTTTGGATCTGCAATTGAAGGTTCTCCTGTATATCTAACTGGTAGAGTTGAGAATTTCCCTATTTCTCTATCTTCTGTAAAAAGCTCTATATCTTTATTTCGTTTAGATGAAGTCAAAGAAGATTGTGTTTTAGGGTCAGAATTTTTAACCACTGTGAGTCCATTTTCTATTGACACACAAAAGTTAATATTTTCCTGTACAATAAATAACCAGTCAGTTTCTTTACCTTTGAGTCATACTTTTGTACAGCGTTGTAAACCAATAACCAAGCCTTCTCCTCCTCAGTCCAAAGTTTCATTAGGAAAGATGGAAAGGTGTATTTCCTTTGCAGAAGTACACGCTGACAAGTTTCTTGCAGGGATTACTGAAAGATTGAAAAAGGATTGCTGCTCAGAAAGCCCAAATGCTTTCTGGACAAGAGAAAAGTATTTTGTTTCACTACCTTTTGATCCTTTGCAAAAGATAAAGCCAATGAAAGCTTCGGCTAGACTCATGAGCCCTAGCGAAAGAGAATTCTGCTCCAAAGAAATAAAAGACTTGTTGGCTAAAGGTCTAATTGAGCCATCTAAAAGCCCATGGGCATGCAGGGCCTTTGTGGTAAACAAACATTCAGAGCAGAAAAGAGGTAAGCCTCGTCTGGTAGTAAATTTTAAGCCTTTAAATGCAGTGCTCCAGAAAATTAGATATCCCTTGCCGGATAAAGCTAGTTTGCTTCAGAAAATTACTGGTTGCACCATCTTCAGTAAGTTTGATTTAAAGTTAGGCTTTTACCAGATTGGAATAGAGGCGAAAGATAGGTTTAAAACTGCATTTGTGGTACCCCATGGCCAATACCAATCGAAGGTTCTCCCTTTTGGAATTAACAATGCCCCTTCTGAATTTCAAAAGAGAATGGAAGATATATTTAGAGACATTCCACGGTTAGCAGTGTTCATAGATGATATTCTTATTTGCTCAAAGAATCTACAAGAACATCTAAAACATTTGCAGCAGTTTTATGATATGGTTTTTAAGCATGGGTTAGTTCTGTCTGAAAGTAAAATGGAAGTAGGCAGAACAGATATTGAATTTTTGGGTTTACATATTAAAGCAGGTCGGGTTGTTTTGCAGAATCATGTTCTTCAATCTTTTGAACATTTCCCTGACAAAATAATGGAGAAAACCCAGTTGCAAAGATTTTTAGGGTGTTTAAATTATATCAGGCCATTTTACAAAGGACAAGCTGCTGATATCCATTGCCTGCAGCAAAGGCTTAAAAAGAAGCCTATTCCCTGGTCTGAAAAAATGACTTTGGCGGTTCAGCAGATAAAGGCCAAAGTAAAAACCCTACCAGCTCTCAGCCTTCCCCAAGGAGTTGGAAAATTGATAATTGAGACAGATGCATCCAGTACCACTTGGGGTGGTGTTCTACTAGAAGAAATCGAAGGAAAAGCTAATATCTGTGGTTTTGCATCTGGATCATTTAAAGGAGCAGAGTTAAACTATCCCAGCAGCCATAAAGAAATCTTAGCAGTAAAAAAGACAGTCAGCTATTTTATCCTTTATTTAAAACCTGTCAGCTTTGTTATTAGAACAGATTTAAATATTATGCCAGGTATTTTTAAGAATGAAAATCTGATGGCTGAAAACAGCAGTCGAATATTAAAATGGTTTCTCTGGTTAAGCAACTTTGATTATGATATTGTTTATAAACCAGGGTATCTAAATTGCCTTGCTGATATGTTGACTCGTGAGACTGTGCAGAAAGATATTCCACAGTTAATGATGTTTTCTTCTGGATCGGGTTCTGGATCTGGACCTGGCCCACGTCAACATTTTAATTTCATGAAAGACAGGATAGTTGCTGATAAAGGCAAAGCTCCTATGCAAGAGGAAGATGAAGCTCTCAGAGCGCCTCCTAGATCTTTATTCCTAGCTCCATGGGATGAAGATATTTCGCAATAAGAACGCCAGCAGTTATTAGATTATGCTGATCGGCAGGAAGCCGATAAATTCCCGAGTCTTACCTTAATTAAGCAAATTCAAGAAAGCCCCTGTAAGCTGCAAATTCTCGAACGTTGGGAAAAGGGTGCTTTTAATGGTCTCAGAAATGCCGAAGAAAAACTGCGGCAGTGTAAAGAAGTTTGGATAGATCGTAATGAAGAAGCAGAAGGACCAATTTGGTATGTAGATCTTGGCGAAGGAGATCTCACATGGACTACCTACAATTTGATTCTGCAATTCTGTCGTGAGCAAACTTCTATAATAATTTGTGCTGATCCAGCAAACCTGAAGCACAGAAAGTGGTCAGGATGGACAGAATTTTTTCTGGATAAGTTCTGTCCGAGGTTAGATTGGGTGCAGAGAAGAGCTAATTTCATTCTACACTTAGAAGCTGATATGCAGGC
The DNA here is from genome assembly GCA_027924585.1 of Larix kaempferi. Taxonomy (NCBI): domain Eukaryota; kingdom Viridiplantae; phylum Streptophyta; class Pinopsida; order Pinales; family Pinaceae; genus Larix; species Larix kaempferi. Next base: position 4,434,092 of record BSBM01000043.1, on the reverse strand, counting down.
CGCTGATCAACACAATCAGTGGTTCAAATTTAAGCTAAGACACCATGGTGGCAGGTATACCCCATTGCAGCATATTGTAACTGTCACTCAAAAGTTTATTAAACGTGATGACCAAGGTAAGAGGTTGGATACCAAAGTTCACCGAAGGACTCTGCCTTTAAACTATCGGGTTGAATCCCAATTCGCCTCAGAGTTTGTTTTTGGTCCAAATGAGTATCTTCATGGTTCCGATGTTGAACAATGTTTTGGTGATATCCTGTACCCTGACATGGCTGATGAGTTCCCAGAAAATGAATATTGGCGATTCACAGAATCCCAGCCAAATTATATTGAAGATGAGTTAGCACGAAGGGAACTCGAAGAGCATCTTTATGAACAAGGTGTATTCGACTGTTTGTGCGGTGGTGTTCCTGGTCCTGAAGGAACAAATGTTTGCGTGTGTGGTTCCGGTTATGACACATCCTGAAGACCCGTCGAGTTTCTCCGGGAATGAAGCTACCGGTCCGTTTGAAGAATCTTTTCCCTGTACATATCTTTTAAGGAAGCCGTTGGTGGGCCTCTTCTTGTCTTATGCTGTCGACCATGTTTGATTTTCATGTTATCATTCGGGATGCTTTATTCCCCGATATTTTGTAATAATAACTGATGTAATAATAATGGGCCATGTTTGTCGACCATTAGAATCTTTTCCAGTCAAGTAGATTGTCAGTCTGAGTACCGGGTCCCCATATGGCGCTGCCTTTAAGGGACGAGATAACATGGTGTGGTCCCACCATGCCCCGGGAATCAAAGCCTTTTACTGGTTAGTGTAAGTCATTAGTCACCGGTATACTGGCTAGGAGATTATAAATATGAGGCCTGCGAGCTCATTTGATTCATTCGAGTCTGCATGAGCAAGTAGTCCGCTCTGCAAGTTAGAGAGTCGTCTGAGCAAGTAGTCCGCTCAACAGTGTCTAGGTGTGTGAGAGCCGAGCCCGTATGCTCTACAAGTTGCCCATTTGGGTATAACATTGCACCAGAAAGGCAAAGACTCGTTCTGTAAAAAGTCTGTGTCTGTAAGAGCTGAGCCCGTATGCTCTGCAAGTTGCCCATTTGGGTATAACATTGCACCAGAAAGGTGAGGACTCCCTCTGTCAAAGTCTGTAAGTGAGGGTATGCTAGTAAGCATATCTTGGGACTCCCAGGAGCTTGAAAGTATCTATATGCCTTCGGGAAATAGTGAAATCTAAATGGACCCAAGACATTGTGCTTAGGCATAAGTCCGGAGTGAATATTGTGGTGACGAACTTCGCAATCCGAGGTCGATCCACTGTGTTTGTAAAGATGAATGTTGTGGCATAAATAATAGCAGCAATTGCAATCTGTATCATGTTGATGGCGTTTCTCTCAAAGCTGTTATTACATTCTCAATGTGTTGAATATTTCGGCTCAAGCAATGTTTAATTCCGCAAGATCCTTTTTTCATGTTAATCTTGCACATACATATGAATGAGTCATAAGTGTAAAATAACTAACTTCTTTTGATGAGGCTAATTATAAATGGAGTAGCAGTTTAACGGAACAAAATAAAATTGATTAAGGATGGGTTCTTTTAACCTCTAGATTGAGAGATGCCATCAAATAAAACAACAAACAAAAAATTTCTATTTACATAGAAATAACCTATGGGTGACATAAGGGTTGAATTTAAAATCATATCTTTAACTATAATTCCACTATTGTTTTCCCATGGTTGAATTTGGTTGACATAAGGGTTGACTTTAAAATCATATGGTTGATTATAATTCCATTATGGTTGACTTTGGTTGACAATGGTTGACTATGGTTGGATTTGGTAGGTTATGGTTGACCACAGTTGACTATGGGTGACTGTGATTGACTAATTAGCGATGTTTGACTATGGCTAACCATGGTTGATGATGGTTGGCTATGGATGACCATGGTTGACTATGGTTGATGGTGTTTGGGCATGGTCGAATTTGGTTGATGATTCACTTGATTATGGGTGACACAAGTGTTGACTTTAAAACCATATGGTGAATTATAATTCCACTATTGTTTGCCTATGGCTTACTTTGGTTTACATAAGGGTTGAATTTAAAATCATATGGTTGATTATAATTCCACTATGGTTGACTTTGTTGAATAAGGTTGACTACGATTCACCATGCTTGATTTTGGTTAACCATGGTTGGGTATGGTTGACTATGGTTGAATTTGTGTGACTATAGTTGAATTTGGTTGATGATGGTTGACTTTGGTTTACCATGGTTGGCTATGCTCAACTATGGTTGAATTTGTTTGACTATGGTTTACTTTGGTTAACTTTGGTTGACTATGGATGACTTTGTTTTGCTATTATTGAATATTGATTAATATTCTTTGACTTTTGACTATAGTTGAATTGGTTTACCATGGTTGAATTTATTTGACCACAGTTAACTATTGGTCGACCTTGCTTGAATTTTGAATTTGGTTGAATTTGGTTGGTTAGGGTTGATTATGGTGGATGTTGGTTCACTATGGTTGACTTCGTTTAATTGTGGTTGGATTTGTTTGACTTTGGTTGATGTTTATCATGGTTGACTTATGTTGACATTTATATGGTTGAGTTATGTTGAGTATGGATGATCATTGTTGTTCACGATTGACTATGGTTGTTCGGGGTTGACCATGGATGTTCATGGCTAACTATTGTCGACTATGGTTGTTGAGGGTTGCTGACTATGGTTGAGCATGGTTGTTCTTGCTTGACAATGGTTGACCATGGTTATTCATGCTTAACTATGGTTAACCATAGTTTTTCATGGTTAAATATGGTTGATAATGGTAGAAAATAGTGGAGAATGGTTGACCATGGTTGACCATAGTTGGTTATTATTATTAACCAACCATGGTCAACCATGATCAACCATATGGTTGCTTTTGGTTGACAATGGTTGACTATGGTCTACCATGGCTGGCTATGGGTGATTTTGTTTTGCCATAATTGACTATTGGTTGACCTTATTTAACTTTTTCCTATGGTTGACTATGGTTGACTATAGTTGAATTTTTTTTCCACAACTGACCATTCATTGAAGTTATTTAACTTTTAGCTTTGGTTGGATATGGTTGAGTTTGGTTGGCTTTGGTAGGCTATGGTTGACCATGGTTGACTATAGGTGACTCTGATTGACTAATTAACTATAGTTTACTGTGCTTGACCATCATTAACGATGGTTGTCTCTTACTAACCATGGTTGACTGTGGTTGATAGTGGTTGGGCATGGTTGAGTATGGTTCCCTTTTGTTGATTGTGGTTGCATTTGGTTCGTTTTAGTGATCCAATATGGATATGTTGCATTATGATATTATCTAGGTTGAAATTTGTATTGAAATTATTCATTTGAATGGTGATGATGCATTACAAACATAGTAAAGGGTTCAATACAAATGTAACATTCCGAAGCATTATGTTGTATTGCAGCATCTCAATATGGTTAAGAAACATTAACATTTTTAGTGTGCTTTACTATTTTGACCATGGTTGATAGTGGTTAACTATGATTGATCATGGTTGATAATGCAATATTATTTGATTTACCCACATCTAAGCACTAATCACATAAAATCAAATTTCAATATTATGTCAAACTATGGAAGTGAGTGAGTAACAATTTATAAGGTTATTTTTGTGGTTGATAATATATTTTGTGAAATGTAATAGTTGTAACATCATTAACATCACTATGAGAAAAAAAAACAATGATAGTGAAAGAAAGAACATAAAAAAAGACAATAGCATGGACAATGAGAGAAGTAACATGATAGAGTAATAATGTAAAAAATTATGACAATTAAGTAATTTTAATGTTAATGTTAGTGTTAATATAATAAACATAAACGTTAATTAGTGTTTCTTAATATGAATATTATCAAACATTAATGTTTAATGCAAATATTAATATTATTATTAATTTTAGTGAGGTTAAAATTAATATTAATGTTCTTAATGTTAATAATATTAATACTAATGTTATTAATTTTATAAATGAAATGATTAATATTAATATCAAATATCAATGTTATTGTTATTAATATTAATATTAATATTAATAATATTAATATTCACATTGACCTTAATGTCAGTAAAATTATAGATTTGATATCAATGATATGATATGTTAGTAATAATTTTATATGATATGATATGATATGTTAGTAATGATATTGGCATAGTAATAATTCGCATATTGTTAGGATCAATTCAGGTGATGAAGGAGTTATAAAAGGTCTTGTACTTCCCTAGAACCAAGGACCCTCCTCAAAAGCTTTCTCATAGTTAGCATGAACATAGAGTTGAAAAAAATAATAAATCTCTTGCAGCAAAGAGAGATCTCGCAATTCTTTGTCCAACTCTAACCAATTCAGTGAAATAACGTGGTTGTACACAGTCAATACCCATTAAATCTATAGATAATTGATTTTTTTCCATATAATTCATGTAGTTGGATTATCTATTGTGTTATGATCTCCAACATAGTTGTAAGACGAAATGGATAGTGCGATTGTTGCATAAGCTCTATTCAAACAACAAATATCGGTCTTCTAGTAGCTTACTGTAAAGGATGAGAAACTAGCCACCACTCTAAAGATGGCATGATTACTAGCCAAAGTACTACATGCTGAGCACTTGTATGAGTGCTTTCTGAAAATTGAATAAGTAAGCCCGCTTATTATGTCGGCCATAAACAAAAAAGAATAATACAAAGTAAAAAGTATATGAGACTTAAACTAGAGACTTTAGAGCTTAGGATTAGGTGGCTCAGGTATTTCACTCAAGGAGCTATTCAAGGAGAGGTTTGCCCCTCGGGAGATTTGATCCCTCTCGACACTTGATAGAGCCTAGGATTTGGATCTAGACTGGTTTTAAAATTAATATGATATGATATGATATGTTAGTAATGATATTGGCATAGTAATAATTCAAATATTGTTAGGATCAAATTCAGGTGATGAAGGAGTTATAAAAGGTCTTGTACTTCCCTAGAACCAAGGACCCTTTTCAAAAGCTTTCTCATAGTTAGCATTAACATAGAATTGAAAAAAATAATAAATCTCTTGGAGCAAAGAGAGATCTCACAATTCTTTGTCCAAGTCTAACCAATTCAATGCAATAACGTAGTTGTACACGGTCAATACCCATTAAATCTATAGATAATTGCATTTTTTTCATATAATTAATATAGTTGGATTATCTTTTGTGTTATGATCTCCAACATTACAAACTCTCCATCATGCTCCACTATAAAGCAATATGAAGAGGAAAAGGATTTGAAGCATTGGGATTTGTAGAATTGTTTTTTACCACATCCCTAAATGACATAGGATTGGAATTTGAAGGCATTCTTGACCCGTCTCTCCTCTCTATAATTGTAAGACCAAATGAAGATCTTTGCATATGCTCTATTCAAACAACAAATATCTGTCTTCTAGTAGCTTACCGTAAAGGATGAGACACTAGCCACCACTCTAAAGATGGCATGCTTACTAGCCAAAGTAGTACATGCTCAGCACCTTGATGAGTGCTTTCTGAAAATTGAATAAGTAGACACTGGCAACCACTCTAAAGATGGCATGCTTATTAGCCAAAATAGTACATGCTCAGCACCTTGATGAGTGCTTTCTGAAAATTGAATAAGTAGACACTGGCCACCACTCTAAAGATGGCATGCTTACTAGCCAAAGTAGTACATGCTCAGCACCTTGATGAGTGCTTTCTGAAAATTGAATAAGTAATGTGAGCCTGCTCACAAAGAATTGCAATGAGAAGAACATTCAGTAAGTAATGTGGACAAAGAATTACAATGACAAGAACTTTGAATAAGTAATTTGAGAAAAACCTATTATTTGCATCTTTGAAATTGAATAAATAATATAAATATAAACCTATTATTTAGATTTTTGAAAATTATTATGTTTATTTACTTAAAAAATAACTTTATCATTATCATTTTCTCTTGCACATAATTAAAATATTGAACTAAATATCATTACTTACATGACCACACCCTATCCACAAGTTAATTTATAATCAAACTTTAAACAACAATAACAAAAAAATAAATTTAAAAATATTTTTTTAAATAATTATATTTTCAAAATTATAATCAATCTAGATTATGAATTATTAACAAATTATTTTATAATAAACAAAAAATAAATAAAAGATTTATCAATTTTAATAATCATATTTTCAAAATATAATCTATTCTCTCACATTTAAATTCCAATTATTTACTCAAGTTCTTGTTATATGATAATTTACCGTATAATAAAGTAAGATTAATTTTAAAATATTATGTTCCATACTTATATTTGTAACATTATAATTAAGTTCTTGTTATAAGATAATTTACTTATAATAAAATAAGATTAATTTTAAAATTATATGTTCCATAATAATATTTATAACATTATAATTACGGAAAATATTTCATAGTTTTGAATATAATTCTAAATTAGTTTATTAAATTTTTACTTTTAAAATTATTTATTTATAGTTAAAAGTTTAGTATTTAATAAAAAATTAATATTAAAGGATAAAATGTGATATATTTAAAAATGTTAAATTCTTTTAAAATTAACTCTTTCTTTCTCTCTTTCTATATAATATTAATAAAAAAATAGTATATCAATTGATGAAATATATGTTTGTGATGTTTATATATAATATTAATAAGAAAATAGTATACGAATTGATGAGATATATTTAAAGATATTACATTTTTTTTTAAAATTACATATATACATCTATATAGTACTAATTACAAAATAGTATATTAATTGATTAAATACATGTTGGAAAAGCATTCTAAATTTAAGGTCTAGATAATATAGAATAGATGGTGAATGGGTGTTGCATTCCTTGTGTTAAGTAACTTATTAAATTATTTATTTAAAAAAAATTGAAATCTTGAAACAATAATAAAAATGAATGTTTGCACAATAAACATAAGGTTAAATACTTATGTTACATTAAGCCACCATATAGAATCCATCTAAAGCTTGTTATTATGTTATGAGAAACATTTCATATGTGCTTCACAATGTATTCCAACAATATAATTATAATGAGATGTCCTCAATGTTATCTCATGGATGTTGTTCTAATAAAGCATGTAAATAATAAAATAAATCTAAAAAAAACTGTGATAATTACACTCTTGTTAACAAAATTAATGAAATAAGTATATAATACTAAGATTGCATTATTTATTTAAAGTTGAATTATAATAAAAAGAATAAAGAAACAACAAATTTGATTACAATTTCCACTAATTATTACAAGAGAGATATATGATATAATCCTAACCAAATGACAAAACACTAAGAAAATTTCAATTCAAACTTGTTTTCCATTAATAATCTTTGAAATCCAACAAAATACCTTAATAACGAAAAAAAAACTTGTTTACAAAAACTTATGAGAAAACTGACATTTAATTATAAACATCTTTCTTTTCATATTCTAAAGTAAAGCAATTTAAAACATATATAAATAATTATTAAAATGTATATATTATTTTCAAACATGTCTATGTTTAATGACATAGTTTCAAATCCTTAAAAAGACCAAGATGTAATGGTTCTTTTATCTCTATTAACCTTCTCATTTAAACCATTGACAATTCTGTCCAATGTTAATATATACATACCACATTACTACTTACTCTACAAAGTAAATTTGAAACCCTAAAAAGACAAAGATCACCGATTATGTTGCCTGGTTTAGAATTTTATTGGTATGTTATTAAAGGTGGGTTCCATTGTATTTGGATTTAAACTAAACCATCCCTTTGAGAATAGGCACCGATATGTCCACTACTCTTATGCTCATTTGTGAGTCCTTTTAAGGTGAATTTATATAGCATTTTTTTAGAGTGACAATGCATTATTAAATTTTTGTATCTCATATCAAGGTCTCATTTATATCCTCTAAAGTGCATTGAATAGAGATTGCAAAAGAATACATTGTATTAAAGAAATTGAATTCACTAAAGTGAATCTGAAGAACTACTAATGAATTAAAGAATCTGTAGCTAGAACATAGTACTTAAACCTGTACATAACTGTAATTATTTTGAAAATAATAATAGAATTTGTGTTTCTTATTTAAAAAAACGGTGTTATTGTTTCTGAACCTCTGCCACTGATAAATTGGATATGGATCACTATTAAACCAATATGGCTTGCAATATGTGTTCCTCTGCCTCTAATAGACATGAATGTGGATGTCCTATGGGCGTTAAACATGACAAAAAATCAGTAGAATTCGTTTGCACATCACTTACATAAGGTTTTCTTGGGATTCTCATTTCGCATTTATTTTCGTCCATCAAATCTAGAGTTCTCTGCACTTGCAGATATAGAAGAGAACACGACAGCTACTTCTTTTGCGACGGCCTAAATGTGGTGCAAACATGAAGAATGAAGCGACATCATAAGCTTGAGCAGCCATCTTTGGCATATTGAAGGATCCAAGATGAACAAAGTCTCAATTAAACGAAACAGGTATAGATTAATTAAATGGATCCTACAATAAAATTTCAATTAATTTCTAGATGCTAATCAATGGCATCCAAACAAATACCTCACCAATAAAACGCTAAGAGTTGCAAATGGAATAGGTCATTGATTAACGTATAGATTTAAAATTGAGGTTGGCATAATCTATTCCTCAAAGGAAGCATCGGTTCTTCTAAAAGATAACAAATTAATGAAGAGAATTTTTAACATGAATGCATGTTATTCAAAGTTCAAGAAGGTTTTTAATTCATTTTAAATTTGGTTGGCATAATTAATTTTAAATTTGGTTGGCACAATCTACGGATTGATATTCATTAATAACAAATATTTCTCTGTAGATATTGCACTCTCCCAACTCTTAGGTTAGAGATGAAAACATACAGAATAATCGATGCAGACCAGGTTATATTACCAATCGTTATGTCTTACCAAAATAGCTGTTGATCCCGTCTTTGTTGACAATGGCTATGTTACAGCTTGGACTGATCTGATTCCCTTGGAGGTGGCCACGAGGATCCCAAAGTATTGGGATAACAGGGCCTTTCTATAAGTTCACAATCATTGTTCACCCTATGCAAACAGCGGCACCAAATACTTTGGCTTGACCTTGCAAACTGTTAATGCGAAATTTCTCCAACCTAAACTCATTCCACAGAAATGCAAAACATGTCCAGGTTACAAACATGCAATTATGTCCAAGTTACAAGCATGCAATTAATAAATGCTCCATGAAGAATTCACAAACCCTACTCAATACCTGAACATGACAGCCATTATGAAGGTCATCATAGGTATCCCATTACTCAATGGGAAATCTCCAGAGAGAAAGCTAATCTACACAGCGAAATCTCTACCCTCTCTACCCTAAAGCGCAACGTGCAACATTCAAACTTTGCAGTGTGAAACAATTCAGCTGAAAAGGTAAAACAATGAAACTATTAAGCTAAAATGGTAAAAATGATTCAACAGTTTCAGTTCTTTCCATTCGATTAACCATTCATTTAACCCATTAATAGTTCCAACGCGTGGATTAATCCAGTTTCAATCAGTTGATCATCTATTCTCTACCATAAACAAAATAACAATAATCAAGTTGACATGGGAATAATAATCAAGTCGACATGGGAATAGACACCCCTCTATTCTGTACAACACACAAAAAAAACGATGATGGAATTCGATTTGGGTTGAGACGCCCTCACCATTCACGCCCTAAGGAAAATAGGAAGGAATGCCCGCCGGTGGACTTTCATGTAGGGAACCAAAAAAAAAGAGAATCCCCCTTCTCCAAGCAAACCATAATATTATAACTAATAACATCTTTGACTCCGAAGGAAACAAATTGAAGTTTGAAGATTCAACACTCCTTGACAAACCCCATTACCAATCCAAGTGCCGAGTTTAATTCCCTTGAAAGAACTGCAGCAAATCATATTTTATTCACGCCTAAGATAGCCTCGGTCTTATATACTGAATAATTTTGGGTTTACGGACTCGCCTACCTGATAGGTTGAGGAAGACACACCAAACAGAATATATGATGGGAATTCTCTCCTCCTCAACTCTTTCAGGATCAAAGACACCTGCAGCTACAAATGATATCGCTTCCGCTACAGCTCCCACATAATTTTCCAGACCCAAATAACTTCACAGTCGTGCCATGGATCAGCTCCCAATTTGCTAGAAACAAGGGCTTCAAGCTACCAGCTTCAGTACCAGAGGCTGAAATGAAAAGTAGTAGTAATGTCGTATTCATGAACCTCCTCCAGTGCTTGGACCTGCAAACAAAAGAGAAATCGAAAGACCCATTGATGCAGAGTAACATAATGGATTGATGCATGTGTGAAATTGAAATTGAATGTTTTTCTTTACGATTGATTACACTATTGACAATTCATTCGCTTCCCCATGGCGTGGCAACCGAGTGATTAGCAAAAAAAACGGTAACCAAAGTTTGATTAACAATAGATGTTTCGGTAACCTGTGAGCCCACCCAAAATGTGCACCGTTGGATGGATGTGCTTGACTAAGGTATATGCCAATCAAGTTAATCATGGTCGCCCATCCCTAATCAGCTATTAAAAGGTCGCGATCCCCCTCTATGCATTTCTCATTGTAGTCGCCTATCGCAAACGAGTAGGAGAGTATGCCCTTAAGTTGAGCGAAGTATGCCTTGATAATGGCTACGCAGCTGTAAGAGAGCACATCCTATATCTTCCAGCTCGAAATGTATATTCTCCGTAGGCTAACAATGTTGCATCCCCTTTGTGAATGCCGCTGCGTGGTGATCAAATAAACAAAATCAATGGGTAGGTTGATAAATTTGTCTCGCCCGATCTACCTTTTTTATCACGTTATAAGCGCGTAGAAAAGAAAAATGTTGGTTCTAAAATAATATACCTCTGTCAGATTTAATGTCGGCCCATGATCAACTGCATCCGATCCTCTGATCCTGCAACCCACACTGCAAACAGTGCAGCTTGCATATAGATGAGTAATGATATAAGTTAATAGCAGACCTGGTTCTGATTTGAGAAGTAAAAATTATAGAAATAAGAGGGAGATGAGATAGCATACCCATGAATGCTCTTTTGAGAATGGCGAATTTGACTGTATTTCTCAGCTCAAGCACAACAACCACTCTGGCCATGTGGGTGCCTGCATCTTCGATGCCGCAACCATTCTGGGGCTCATGGAAGCTGAATGAAACCCACCATACACTTTGGTTTTGCTGTAGCTGAAAGAGAATGGCAGCTGCAGCTTCTTCTGCCATGGAGGAGATGGGAGGAATTGATGTGAGGAGCCATGGTTGATCGCGAGCGAGTGCATAGAGCACGGGCATTTGAAATTTCAAAATCCTAATGCGCGGGTTTACAATTTCAAATGAGCCTGCCATTAATGCTCATCATGTTGGTCTTCTCTACATGTTTTGTATGGGCACATCCAGATGGGGTTAGGACAGACTGTGGTTATGGGCATTGAGCGCATACATCATGGGTATGAGACTGAACCAACAGATCAAGCTCAAAAATTTCTCACCGGAAAATATACACTCACGGAGATACAGAGTACTAAGGATATGTCAGAGAGCCCCGCAGCAGACTTAATTAGTCTACTGCGAGGTCCATGTTACTTGCCGAATTCTGAGCACATACTGAGGAGGACAGAACCTAGAGGCCCTCGTACCACTTTAAGGTTCCCAAACGGTCAGATAGGCAATTAATTCATAAAGACAAGAGGATAGGTGTCGAATCACACTAATCTCATTAATAATGTACATATTTATACAATGAGATGACCATTGGGTTCAATTTCCCAAGTGGTCTCTTGGACTCTCACTTGACTTTTGGTTTATCCTCATGCATTATTGATCTAGTTTGAAGGAGAAAGATGCACACCAATCCTAACACCAAGGACTAAGCTCCAACAACTTGAAAATTGGAAATTTTTATCCACCCACTAATTTTTCATTAATGGGTTTATCCACGAATTTGCAAGGACATATTGTTTGAACCAAGTGCATTGGGGAATTTGAGAACCCTAAATCTCACTCACCTTGTATTTCACTAAGTTTGTTTTATTGGGCTTAGGGCTTCACCCTATCCTTCCATTTCATATTTTGCTCCAAGCACACCTTTTTGTAAGGTTTCCTTGGGATATGTGAGGGTACCTTGATAAGTGTGAAGCTACATTGGTTTCCTTGGGATATGTGAGGGTACCTTGATAAGTGTGAAGCTACATTGGTATTTGTGAAATATATCAAAGATGAATGTGATTGATGTTAATAATGAATAGTTGTTGAATTAACTCCTTAATTAGATCTAGTTGTCTTGTTTATATATTATTTGATTCCATATAAGTGATATAGTTACAAGGTTGTAGGAAGGTATTTGCATGTTTTGGTGTTTGAAGGTATCTTAAAGGGCTCTCACATGGGTTTAGGAGTTCCCCAAATAAGTTTAGAGGCTAGGGTGTGGTGACATTTAAGCCTAGACTTATCCCACATGATTACCAATCACTTATATTAAATCTACATTGTGTTGCTTATTTGAGACTACTAGTTTGAAACATAACAAAGACTATCTAGTATGTCTAAATTTTGTAAAATGTTAAAATGGAAATTTTTTAATCAAATATAGCCTAATGTGCACTCTCTTATATTTTTTAAGATCTTTATATTTTTAACAGTTGGAATTGTGGAAACTAAAAAGTACTATTAATCTCTATAAATCAAACAATTTACACATATTTAATTAAATTGTTATTTAATCTATTTTGATATTTTTTTAATATTTTGATATCAAATTAAAACAAAGTTAATATTCAATGCAATATTGTATGTTATTATTCAATGTATCATAGGCTAGTTATATATAATCATCTCATATGGTTATGTAGATATATACGAAGGGATCATATGGTACACCATCTCTAGGGTCACGCCATAGGATTTAAACACCAGCATACCGGGTGCACTATCCACGAGGGATATAAATAAAATGAGATCTACACATTATCAATAATATAGATAAACATTAAAATGAAGTAAAATCTACATATTCCATTGACACATCCCATACATGGTGTACGGTTACAATGATTTGAGTTTAGGTCCATCTATTAACTTGTGGCTTGTTGGCATGTAGAGAAGGATATCATCCACAAGCATTTCGTTGTTTATGTTGCTTTTTCATCAAGATATCAAAGTCGTGCTTGGCAATTTATCATGAAAATGGTGAGGGGGAATTGACCAATAATGGTGCTCTTGCCTTTAAGAGTAATGGCCATTGTGCTTTCACAGAAAATGACTTTTTTTGTGGTGTGGGTTTCTTCAATATTTATTTGAAGGTGTTGAACTAGAGGGGAGTGAACATCTAAGTATTCAAAGAGGAACACCTATCCTCCATTAGATATCCACCTCAACCATTTTCCCATTTAAAAATACAATAATGTATTGTATTTACTAGAGTAATTTTTAGGGGCCAAATTTCACCAATTGACTATTTTTTGGGCATTATTTCAAAATATAAATTCATTATTTAGTCATTTTTACTCTATTATTGCTTATATTTATATAAAATATTATTTTTTATTATAATATTTGCCAAAATTTACAAGTTTCAATAGTAAATTATATGTTTCATATTTAATATTCACCTACCTATTTCTAGATATGATTTTTATCAATCCAAAATAATTGCCTATAATACTATACTTACATATACTATTAGAATCCTTAAAAACTACCTTGGTGTTTACCTATATGTGGCTATAGGAAAAATGTGGGTTAAGTGTTTTATTTGACCACATGAATTCTAAGGATGATGGAGAAATGTCCAAAAAAAATGACATAATTCACAATTCACTTCAAACAATCTTGAAAACTCCTCAATGTATCACATGCTAACATTGAAGCACATGACTATAAGGAATAATTATTAAACCGATTCAACAAGTAACTAGTGCCTAGACATGGAAATAGAGATGCATATTGCACATAGGATCAATGTGTGGGCTCAAGTAACAGACTAACAATACATACAATCTTCAAGATAACTAAAATGGCCTTTGTGCAACCAAGGGTGAGAAAAGGAGTTGTTGTGTCTCTTCCCAATAGTCAGTAAATTTGAAAATAAAAGTTCAGAAACTGGCTGTACTCTTGCAACATCTCTATCATGGAAATAATAGATTTCAATCTCTGAAATCAATGAAGACTGCAACAAAGGGAGTTTTCTATTTTCTCTCTTTGTTAAGGAATTATAAAATTATGAAGTAAATCTGCAAAGTTATCTATAGATTTTTTCTAACAAAGGTTGAATTTTCAAACAATAATTAGGTAACCATTTACAAACAAAGGAGATTTCTTTTAAATTTCCGTTCATAAATAACACAACATGTACAAACAACATAGAGAGAAAATTCATCATACATAGCCATAAATATTTATCCTAAAAACCCAAAAAGGAAAATTATCATTGGAATGGTTCCTCAATTTTATGTCCTCCTATTTTTATTTATATGTTTTACTTGATTTTTTTTACTTGATTCACTCTCATTAATTAATAAATTACACATGATTATTATGAAACAAAACTATTTCATGTTTGGATCCATGTAAAAACAAATCACTAAACAAATTATGAGGATGCATTATCATCACAACAACATAAACATAAACAAAATGACACTTTCGTTAAAATCAAAGGAGTCAAAGTGTACTCAATGAAGCTCAATGCAAGAATTATACCAATTTAGAGTTCCAAAAAAATTCCATCTAGATAAGGATGCCTTATGATCACATCAACATAAACCTAAACAAAATGACACTTTCTTTAAAATCAAAGGATGAAGCTCAATGCAAGAATTATACCAACTTAGAGTTCCAAAAAAATTCCATCTAGATGAGGATGCCTTATGATCACATCAACATAAACCTAAACAAAATGACACTTTCTTTAAAATCAAAGGAGTAAGTGTATTCAAAGAATCTGCAAGAATTATACCAACGTAGAGCTCCAAAAAAGAATCCATGTGGATGAGTTTATAATTAACTTTTTGTTGTAAAGCTAGTTACAACAGCATTAATAATGTAGAAAATAAAAGCATTATTCTCATGCTTACTAATGACAATCTAGCTAATGATGACAATCTAGTTAATGATGATGTATGAGAATCTAGCTAATGACGTTGTTTGATACTATTCGTGGTAATCATAAAAATTTACTAAAATGATTATGCAATACATAAGGTTCAAATCAGCAGTAGAAGAGGGCAAAAATTGAAGCAAGGAGGCCAAGATTGATCTTCCTGTAAAACGACTCTTTCCGCGCAAAGCAAGTAACTATTCTTCTTTCTTCCATCATTCTTATTCTTTCTTTATTTTTTCTAAGAATTTTGAAAAATTTTATATGAAATTATAGTTCATAGTTTTGAGGTAAAAAAATGTTGTAAGAAATTTTTTTTTTTTTTTTGACTAATTTCTAATGAATTATATATGTAAATGATTGACATAATTCTCCACATACTATAAACAATTTAGGAAAAACTAACAAAAACAACATAAGAGAGTATGAGGAACCCAAAAATTCGTTTCTAAGTGGTCTATTTTCCATTAAATGCTATGTGGAACTATAAAATGTATATTATTATTTGATAAATGCAACTTTTAACACTTCATCAGACTATCATTAAATATTTAAGCAAGGTTATTATTATTAAAAAAAATTATGATTCACCTCTCTAGTTCATCTCCTTCGTATTTCTTATTCAATAGTATAAGACACTTAATCATGCATAAATGAAACACATTTAAATTACTCAATTATAAACTTTCCTTAGTGAAATACTTTTATGTTATTTGAGTCATTTATGTAACAAGTAAAAAGTATATTTATTACCCAAGTGTAAACATTGTATCCTTGAGAAAATGTCACCCAAATTAAGCTAAACTGCATAATAACTAATTTTTTTACATAAAAGGTTAATTCATTACTCATAGTCTAAATATGCTATGCTTCTACAATAGATATGCCCCTAAAGTTATTTGTATGATCATTAATAACAAAGTTATTTGTATGATCATTAATAACAATGATGGATTATATATCACTAAATCATACACTTATATTTCCATAAAATCAATATCCATTAATACACAAAATCGCCTTGTATATAAACAATAAGACATAACACAACATTCAAGGGAGAAAGACTATTTTAAGGTGGTTCATCCAAACCTTGGGATTCATCCACAAAAGCTTGTTTTTGTTAGGTCATCTCAAAATAAACTTCTACAAATGTGTCAAACTTCAAATCTGATGAGATAAGAAATATTCTATGAAGAAGAGAAATAAATACTTTTGATTAAAACCCCCTTACTTAAGTTTATAATTACAAAGATCCCCTTTTTCAACTTACACTCATTCTTTAGGTGATGAAGGTAAAATGAGGTATCCCTTAATACTTAATCCACTCAAAAAGTGTAGCGAGGCTTCTCTCATAGCATAACATAAAACTTATATATATATACATTAAATTCCAAAAGTTTATAATGAAGTAAAACTAGGAATACTTCCTAGAATAGTTCTTTTGATAATTTATAATAATTACTTTAATTCTACTAAACCTGGTACATGGTTAAATAATTCCCAATTGAGATGAACTCGGTATGAAATCGTAAGATCTGTAACTAACAACCAATGCCCATATGCATTCATTCCATACGAAAGGAAAAAGACTCGAGTGTGTAAGGTTTGATTATTACTAACGGTCTATTTTAGGTATTAATTAACAACCAACCAAGGTTGTTTAAATACTAGATAAGTTTATAAAAAGGAAACCTTTATTTGACTAACTCCTTGTATGTTTTCTAACTTTTATTATATATTATATAACTGTACATAGCCCTAGCCCTTTTATGGGTCATTATCATTTCAATTACATAAGGAAAGCTATTTATAAAGTCAAGCAAAGATAATATGAACTAATCCTTTATCAAAATACTTAACACAATACTTTTCACAACTTTAACTCTACATCTCAACTAGTACATAATGAAAATAGGGTTATATCACAATATATATCTATCCATATGTCAAAGTAGTCTATGCAAGCTTTCGTAACCCTTTTTTCAGCAATGCATCACGCAAATGTAATTTACTATCAGTATGCAGATTTCTCTAGATAGGCGCAGACAATTATATTTTTATACCTAGTTTATAACCCTTCAATCATATAAAAAACAAACAGATACTTCCTCTCTCATATGGTGGACTCACTCTTCCAACCAAACCAAAGAATAAGCCAGGGAAAAACCTAATGACTAAGTAAACTAAGGCAGAACGTATTCCACAGAGTATACAACTCTGTCCACAGAATTCCCAAGGAATAATAATCTACCTAGATTTTGTAGATCGCAAAAGGGTTAAAACCCGGATGGCCGGGTAATTTGGAACATTTCCAGCATATAATTAGGGCGGTATCCTCATACAATAAAATAAAATCTAACCTGGAACCCATCGTTGGTAGCGTACAACCACATACAGAGACCGACGCTGGCATCTTATAAACAATTACATATATAGGAAATTCAACATACATGTGGAATGTAGAAAGAAAACTAAGCAGCCAGATTTGGAGTGCCTGCTCATTCAATTTAATAAAGAAATATAAACAACCTCGATCTCAGGAAAAACTTACTGGTTCTATCGCAGAGCTTACCCGGTCCTTGTACAGTGATCGTGTCATCCCAAAAGTCGAGGTAACATCTTGGTTGGGTTTTCGTTTTAAGACGCAGAGATACCCCCTCGTATGGAGATCTATGCTCTCAAATAGGCAGACCTCCCCCCAATTTGAGTTTCGATTTTCTTGTAAGCATTCATGTGTAACTACCTTGGAAGATTTGTCACGATTTACACGTAGGTGGAGCAATTTCCTTACCTCAGCGTGCTCCAAGAGACAAATGGCGGTTCTCATCGAGCTTTGAGATCCGAGCAGCGATCTCATCATTATGAAAAAAGATCATGCATCAAAACTGATCACTCTCCCATTTCTCAAGGAAAACAACCTCCTTTAAAGAAGGTTCAACGCTCGATGGTGGCAAGGGGTGCGTGTACCCCATGGTGAGACAGATGACGATCCAAACTATTCGAATTCAAGCAAATGGCAAAGATGAGGTAGTGCTCCACTAAGGAACGGCTGGATGTAGTAGGGCAGTAGTTGGTAGTGATTAATGATCGGGACAACCCTCAGAAAAGAACGAAGGAAGGAGTGGTGTGACGGTTGCACGCCTTCTAGTGAGCCTGGTATTAAATTTTCACTTATCAACGATTCACGCCGAAATAGATGTCAAAAATATATTTATTGCCTATTGAACCAAAATTTAAAATACTTCTACGAATTAAGCATAGGTTTATGTATAAGACTTTTACCGATGGGGCTATGGATAAATTCCATATTACAAGCATAACTACAACCTATATTTACATATCTTCTTTATGTCATAAACTAATATACTTTACGACATAATTCTTTTGATGTAGTTCTAATAGACATTATTCTTCAATGATAACTTAAATAGTTCACTTCTTTCTCATTTCTTAAATTATTTCTAAATAAATCCTTTACCTCTCTTAAGTTTATGGAATATATTATAAAGGCTTCCACTATAAGTTTACTTAGTTTTATTAAATAATTTCATATATATATACTTCTTCTATATATATATATATGTTTTCATAGATTATATGTTTTTATAAAATGACTTATGGTAAAAAATGATTCCTTGAGTCGAGTATGCCATCGTGTTTAAATTAGAAAATTTGATCTTTTATATATATATATATATATATATATATATATGTTTAACATCCTAGAAGTGATGCCACTTAAACATAAAAAGTAGTACTTAAAGTTTCTTAACCCCTAACACTTAAACATATACTCTATTTTTCATAACAAATATATGTACTCATATATATAAACATTTTCCAATGTCTACTCATGGAATGGTAGATTTTAAGTTTCAAGAGTCACTAGATGCCTCAATTAAGATGGATATAAGATCATCCTTTATCCTTATTAAACTTTATAAGGTACACTTATTTAAATATTTACCATATTCATTTAATAGTGATCTTAATTATTTATATTTAAGATTATATATATATATATATAATCTATCTTTTATGGCTTAATCATAATCAAGTAAGAATCATTTTAGGCCGTAATATCTTAGCTAATTTTTTAAGGTGAATATAAATCCTAGCGGCTTTTCTTATCGCTTAAATGCAACAATTAGTCTCCTAGGTTTGTAATAACATTTATGATCATAACAATAGTTTCATGGTCCATTCGTGGGGCCTTGGCCTTGAGACCCTTACGATGGCCATTTACATTATTACATTTATGAGAGAAATAACAATAGAGGTTGAATTTGAGGGATTTTACACACTCCACCCCTTAAGAATAACATCGTCCTCGTTGTTCGACAGTTTTTCTTTTGCATCATTTCACCATCTTTCACTTGCTTTATTTTTCTGCTTTGGTCATCTTGACATTTTTGCAATTTTCCGCAAGGTCTTTTTACTTATAACCTGCACATTACATAGATCATACAAGATTTTCCAACATTCTTTAGTATAACATGAGTATACAAAATTTCAAAACAGTAAATGTTCATCATCCTTCCTCTTCCTTGAGGAAATATTTGCTTATTCTAGCATTCATATCATTCATGCATAAGTACATCTCATAGTCTAGTTACAAGACAAATAATTAACACTTGCTTATATCATAAAACAATTCTTTCAACAGAACTTTGTTTGATCATCAAACTCTTTGTACTTCAGCAATCATAGAGACTTGCGTACAAAACACGAGTCGTTTGCAAAACTTGGCAGGAGTATTATCTCAGTAAGAATACATCAGTCTTACTCTATAACTCAGCAGGGATTCATCTGTCTACTTTCAACAGGGATATGACAGTCTTACACTACAACATAAAACATAGCTTCCCCTCATCGAAAACTTATTGTGTGCATACAATAGAACCACAAGGAAACATGATCTCTTCCTCTACTCATTTCGATGGATATAAGATTGCCTAGGTCTTTTGGGTCAGTATAACAATCAACGAGCCTCCACCTACTCTGTTCCACTTCCGTGGGAACATGACCACAAATTAGGGTATAGTTGTCCCATAAAAACAAGCTAGTTACTAAGTTCCTGATACTGTCTCCTCTGCCTGAGTCAGTAGATAATTTGTTTTCCTTCAAACCTTCGTGTTAGAGTCCAGGAATATTTCTTGTAACAATCATTTATTATTTCTTGTATGCCACACACACATAATAACAATAAAAATAGATTCGCTTATCATATTCTTTGCATTTTCATGGATACACATCAATCATAAGTCTTACCATTATTCATGATAAAGTAAATTATTACTTACTTTTGAGCGATTCAGTTCAACTTATTTGTATAAGTGCTTTTATAATCAACGTTCTTTCTTGATCATGTCAAACATCGAACTTAATATCATTTCTTGAAATGTTAGTATACAGAATTTTTTTTTTGCTTCATTTCCTCAACAATTAAATACATTAGTTCGATAGCATTATACGCATGCTCGTTGAATTTTCTTGTGCATCCACTTCACTTCATCCGATGTACCTCTTTCAATATCCTGTAAACGATATGTTAGTATCACAGTTTAAACATTTAGTTTTCATCTAGATTCATTTCAATTTGGAAAAAGTTCAAAAGATCTTGTGCTCAATCAATCACAAGAAGGTTATGATTATTCTTTCCCAATAATCAAACTCCTACTACTTAACAAGATCCTTTAAGTTCGATGCACGTCAATCTTTTATTAGAAGATAGACCCTATCAATAGTCTATTTATGAAGAGAATAATTAGATTCTTATGCATTCCAAAATAAGTTTACTTAAACTCCTAGAAAATACTGTTACACAATAATACAATTTTAGCCTAATTCCTTATCATTCTAATTAGGATAAGAATTTCCGAAATGAAATACAAGTATTGTTAAGTAATAAGGTGAGAATTTTCCATAAGCAAAAATAATATTAAAAACACTTCATCATTTCATCACATGAATTCATACATGTCCTTTAAACATATCATGTAACTTGGTATGTCACATTCATTCTAGATATTAATACCTAGGATAATTAAATTTGCTTTAGGCTATATTATATATGAACTCAATTCTATTGGATCTATGAAAATAATGAAAGAATTACTATATATACCTTTTTGAATTATGCATACTATCAATGGTGTACCTTATAACTTCGGCATTTGAGAACCAATTTTTATTCCGAAGAATGTATTTAAGTAACTATAACTTCTACCAATAACTGTTTCATCCGATCATCTTCTATCATATCTAAGGAGGCAATATTTTTTGAAATAGTATTATATGAAACTCTCATAACAACCAAGTATTGCATTCAAGTGACTTTCCTAAGTCAAACACTTTTACTTCTTCGTAGTGTATTCATAAAACTATACTTTTAACCTAGTGATGTTCATAGGTAATACTCTTAGTAATCTTTGATAGAGTATCAACAAAGTGCGGAATTAAATGATACTCCTATGAAATTTTTAATCTACTTATAACATTTATCAGCATCTTCACAACAATTTTCATAATCTTTTGTATGAATACAAAAATTATTTCAACAAGTTTCATTCTTTAGTAGTACCATACAGTAACGTGAATATCTAAATTCATGACAAGGGAAAACATACCTGCCTCACAATTTTATGGGGAAACCAAATTAAAAGTACTTACCTTTACTCTTTCAGAGAAACTTGAAGTTGCACTTTGAGTAATATTACCCCTCGTCCATTCTAGTCCATGCATTTAAAATGAAACAAAAACAACTTGGTTAATTAAATCCATCCTTATTGATTTCATGTTGAGCCCATCGGGCCTCAGTGTTTAAACCTAATGCTCTGATAACATTTGTCACTAACCCAAAAATTCGTAAAAATTTAAAATTTGTCTAAGTGGTCTATTTTCCATTAAATGCTTTGTGGAACTATAAAATGTATATTATTATTTGAAAAATGCGACTTTTAACACTTCATAAGAATATCATTAAATATTTAAGCAAGGTTGTTATTACTAAAAAATGATGATGATTCACCTCTCTAATTCATCTCCTTTGTATTTCATATTCAATAGTATAAGACACTTAATCATGCATAAATGAAACACATTTAAATTACTCAATGTCGGTTTATAAACTTTCCTAGTTGAACATTTAGTGAAATAATTTTATGCTATTTGAGGCATTTATGTAACAAGTAAAAATTACATTTACTACCCAAGTCTAAACATTGTAAACTCCTTGAGAAAATGTCACCCAAGTTAAACTAATATGCATAATAACTAAAATTTCTACATAAAAGGTTAATTCATTAATGATAGTCTAAATATGCTATGCTTCTATAATAGCTATGACCCTAAAGTTATTGGTATGATCATTAATAACAATGATGGATTATATATCACTAAATCATACACTTATATTCCATAAAATCAACATCCGTTATTACACAAAATTGCCTTGTTATGGTCATCCACCAAAACATGGTCATAAATGATAACTTTCACCAAAATATAATCGACAAGAGTATATAAACAATAAGTCATAACACAACACCCAAGGGAGAAAGACTATTTTAACGTGGTTCACCCAAACCTTGGGCTATGTCCACAAAAGGTTGTTTTTGTATTAATTTACTTAGTCGACAAAGTTTACAAGAGCAACATTTGATGTTGCCACAATTTTCTTCTCAAGGGCTCTCTCATGGTAGGCATCTTTAAGAATATTAAGAAGGGTGTGTACATATTTGTCAAGCGAATTTATAAGCTCATCTCAAAATAAAATTCTACAAGTGTCAAACTTCAAATCTTATGGGATAAGAAATATTATATGAAGAAGTGAAATAAATACTTTTGATTCAAACCCCCTTACTTAATTTTATAATTACAAAGATCCCCCTTTTTAAACTTAAACTCATTCTTTAAGTGATGAAGGTAAAATGAGGTATCCCTTAATATTTAATCCACTCACTAAGTGTAGCGAGGCTTCTCTCATAGCATAACATAAAACTTATATATATATATACATTAAATCCCAAAAGTTTATAATGAAGTAAAACTAGGGATACTTCCTAGAGTAGTTCTTTTGATAATTTATAATAATTACTTTAATTCTACTAAACCTCATACATGATTAAATAATTCAACCAACCGAGATGAACTCAGTATGAAATCGTAAGATGTCTAAGTAAAAACCAATTCCCATACGCATTCATTCCATACGAAAAGAAAAAGACCCCAGTGTGTAAGGTTTGATTGTTACCAAGGGTCTATTTTAGGTATTAATTAAGCAACAAGGTTCTTTACATACTAGACCAAGTTTATAAAAAGACAACCTTTATTTGACTAACTCCTTGTATGTCTTCTAACTTTTATTATATATCATATAACTATACATAGCCCTAGCCCTTTTATGGATCATTATCATTTCAATTACATAAGGAAAGCTATTTATAAAGTCAAGCATAGATACTATGAACTAATCCTTTATCAAAATACTTAAGAGAATACTTTTCACACCTTTAACTCTACATCTCAACTACTACATAGTGAAAATGGGGTTATATCACAATATATATCTATCTTTATTTCAAAGTAATCTATACAAGCTTCCGTCACCCTTTTTTCCGCAATGCATCACGCAAATGTAATTTACTATCAGTATGCAGATTTCTCTAGATAGGCGCAATCAATTAGATTTTTATACGTAGTTTATAGCCCTTCAATCATATAAAAAACAAACAGATACTTGCTCTGTCATATAGTGGACTCACTCTTCCAACCAAAGAATAAGCCAGGGAAAAACCTATTGACTAAGTAAACTAACGCAGAACGTATTCCATAGAGTATAGATCACAAAAGGGTTAAAACCCCGATGGCCGGGTAATTTCGAACACTTCCATCATATAAATAGGGTGGTATCCTCATACAATAAAATAAAATCTAACCTGGAACCCATCGTTGGCAGCGTACAACCCCATACGGAGACCGACATTGGCATCTTATAAACAACTATATATACAGGAAATTCAACATACATTTGTGTGAAATGTAGAAAGAAAACTAAGCAGCCATATTCGGAGTGTCTGCTCATTCAATTTCATAAAGAAATCTAAACAACCTTGATCTCAGGAAAAACTTACTGGTTCTATCACAGAGCTTACCTGCTCCTTGTACAGTGATCGTTTCATCCCAAAAGTCGAGGTAACATCTTGGCTGGGGTTTCATTTTCAGACGCAAAGATCCCCCCCTCATATGGAGATCTATGCTCTCAAATAGGTAGACCTCCCCACAATTTGAGTTTCGATTTTCTCATAAGCATTCATGTGTAACTACCTTGGAAGATTTTTCACGATTTACAGGTAGGTGGAGCAATTTCCTTACCTCGGCGTGCTCCAAGAGACAAATGGTGGTTATCATCAAGCTTTGAGTGCCGAGCAACGATCTCATCATTATGAAAAGAGATCGTGCATCAAAACTGATCACTCTCCCATTTATCAAGGAAAACAACCTCCTTTAAAGAAGGTTCAATGCTCGATGGTGGCAAGGCGTGCGTGTACCCATGGTGAGACAGATGACGATCCAAACTATTCGAATTCAAGCAAATGGCAAAGATGGGTAGTGCTCCACTAAGGAATGGATGGATGTAGTGGGGAAGTAGTTGGGTGTGATTAATGATGGGGACAACCCTCAGAAAAGAAGGAAGGAGTGCTGTGACGGTTGCACGCCTTCTAGTGAGCCTGGTATTAAATTTTCACTTATCAACCGTTCACGCCGAAATAGATGTAAAAAATTTCTTTATTTCCTATTTAACCGAAATTTAAAATACTTCTCCGAATTAAGCATAGGTTTATGTATAAGACTTTTAGCGATGAAAGTAAGGATAAATTCCATATTACAAGCATAACTACAACCTATATTTACATATGTTCATTACATATCTTCTTTCTGTCATAAAGTAACATACTTTATGACATAGTTCTTTTGATGTAGTTCTAATAGACATTATTCTTCAATGATAACTTAAATAGTTCTAATAGACATTATTCTTCAATGATAACTTAAATAGTTCACTTCTTTCTCATTTCTTAAATTGTTTCTAAATAATTCCTTTACCTCTCTTAAGTCTATGGAATATATTATAAAGGATTCCACTATAAGTTTGCTTAGTTTTAATAAATAATTTCATATATATATATATATATATTCTTATAAAGTGACTTATGGTAAAAAATGATTCTTTTAGTTGAGTATGCCATCGTGTTTTGAGCTTTTACACACACACATATATATATCTCTCTCTCTCTCTCTCTATATATATATATATGTATATGTTTAACATCCTAGAAATGATGCCACTTAAAGATAAAAAGTACTACTTAAAGTTTCTTAACCCCTAATACTTAAACATATACTCTATTTTGATAACAAATCTATGTACTCATATATATAAACATTTTCCAATGTCTACTCATGGAATGGTAGATTTTAAGTTCCAAGAGTCGGTAGATGCCTCCATTAAGATGGATATAAGATCATCATTTATCCTTATTAAACTTTATAATATACACTTATTTAAATATTTACCATTTTCATTTAATAGTGATCTTAATTATTTATATATAAGATTATATATAAATATAAAAAATCTATCTTTTATGGTTTAATCATAATCAGGTTAGAATAATTTTAGGCTGTAGTATCTTAGCTAAATTTTTAAGGTGAATATAAATCCTAGCGGTATGCTTTGGCACCAAATACTCCTTTCGTGCTTTCATCCAATGTGTCACAACGTCGGCGGTACCATGACACATCCTCATCAAATCGCCTGCCAACAGGCCCCCGACACAATCTTGTGGCTCGCCCTCGAGCCACGTCAACTGCTGGACAGAGTGCATGTCGCAGTCCTTGCCTTGAAGTCTGCATACGGCTGTTCGACATTCCTCACGAGCTCCTGAGCCTCCTGAGCTCCTGCCTGACTGCTAACCACATCTTCGATTGATGGGTGATTGACAAGCTTGTCCATGACCTGTTGTCGAAACTTCTGTACTACGGGGAGTGTTTCACTAGCCTGCAGCATTAGTTTCGCACCAGTGTCCTGGAATTCTTCTAACTGGGCTTCCCGCAGCTTCTGGCGTTCGTCTGCCTTGGCGAACCATTGTTGCAAGTCCTTTAGTTCGTGCGACTTAGCGACTTGCTCCATTGGGGGTAAAGTTCTCATCACAGCCTTCAATGTGGCCACTTGGCCCTCCGCTTCCTGCCGGGTCTTAGTGAGCTGCTCAATTTGATCGTCGTGAATGATGTGGCCCCAAAAATCTACTGTTTTGGCAGTGAGCCTAGTTGCCTTCATCTCCAGCTCCTCCATATGGGTGGCAACTTCCTCAATTGCCCTTCGTCGGTCATCCACCTCGGTTTGAGGCGTACTTGGTTTCAACTGTTCCTTCAACTGGTCGTTCTCCTGTCGCAAGTGAAGAATAGTAGCCCCCAATCGCTGTACTTGGTGAAGCACATCTACCTCTTCAGTGGGCTCTAGGACATGTTGATAAGCCTTCGTAATCGCTCGGTCAGCCCGAGCACTGTCATCCCACATGCGATCCTTCTCCGCAATAAGGAAGTCTTGTTCTCTTTTAAGTGCTTCTACTTCATGACCCTTCTCATCTCACTCCTTCTTAAAGTCGCCTTCCAGATCATCCACAGCGGTCCATGCTGCAGCAGTCCTACTTGTAATCTCATCCATCACGTCGGTTGTACCTGCCTCACTAGCGTGTAAGTGCTGAAAGCTCTTACTGATTTCTTGCATCCTATCCACCATTTCCTGGGAGGCGACCTTCTGCATTGTCACCAGTGCCATTGCAGGTAGTTCATTAACATTAACAGCAATCTGGGTAACCGTCTACAACACATTTTGCAAAGCCTTGTTTTCGGTCACAACCACAGTCGGGGGAATGTTGATATTCTGGACCCGAGGAGTAGTGCGGATTATGACCGTCTCCTGTATGGGTATAGTACTGGGTTCCTTTTGTGATACTGCATTACACAAAGAATCCATACGAGTAGCAAGCGTAGAAAATCCCTCCTCCACTTTAATAGACATCTTATTGGCAGCCACCGTGGCGGCATTGTTAATGGTTATGATTAACCGACCCAACTGCGCCTCTATTGGTAAAGACATCCCACTGATCGTGGCATGCTCATGGTGCCATTTTGTTCAATTTTCCTCCAGAGCACGGTCGCTATCATCTGCAGTTGGTGTGCGTTGTGACTCGTGATTGGAGCTATGATGACTCTGCTGATCCTGAGCTGATACTCGATCCGTAGGGCCCTCTAGTGGACGTCTAGCATCAATTTCTGCAGAACTCCTGGGCTGTCGCCAAGCCGCCAACCACTCATTCACAGTAGCCTCCAAATCTTCCACTGTTACTTTATACGTTGTTTGCAACCATTGGTGATTAACATCACCACAAGCCTGTATATGTATGACACTCGGGCATATTGCAAATGCCATGATAGGTGTGAATCGTGCCACAGTGTCTACAGATATTCGCGCGACCTGTGTTGTTGCATCACAAAGCATTTATGAGTATATCCAAAACTGCATTTGGCACTCTCAGATGCGCTCAGGCTCTCGTACAAACCATAGATTTTGATAGCGTGCCCCTCGACGTTCCGCTGCAGCCGAGCAGTCCATACCTTGGTAGGTGTCAGGATCTTTCCATGCAACTAGAGCAATCAGTAGCAACAACCAACTATATGAGAAAGCGCCTCTACCCACTTGGACATCGGTGACGTCCTCCATTAGCTGGTTCAACAGATATAAGGACCAATTCATCTGCGCCCCTTCTGCGCATTGCTCCATGCAAGCAACTATCCCTGAATTACATTGGTTAGGGAGACCTCTCCTAATCACTTTATAGCACAGGATCATAATGCCCGTGAGTACCGCCTGATTATTGCAACTACGGGTGCGATACCCATGCCCATCCGATTCCAAGGCATATTTTTGGGCCAACCAATGCACTCGTTTCTTCTCATTGTGCTTTCCTTGAATAAACTGTGCTGGATCAACACCATTATTGGGCAAGCCGGTAATGTGAGAAATCAAGTCAACAGTAACCGGGACCTCTCTGTCCAACCATAACGAACCTTCATGGAAGCATGACAAAAGCTGCTTTACACAATTACCAAATTCGACCAAACACCCAAAATGTGGCATGTTAATTAGCCCTAGCAAGCTAGCCTATCGCAGTCCTCATTCCCATTCATGTATCGATGGGTCCAGTAAATTGCATGTCTCAGGCACATATGGTGCTGATGCAATTTCGTGTTGAGCCACCATGTCGTGGTCCTCATAACGCAGGTGCTTTAGTGTCGGCCCAATGTCCACCGAACATGTCATCCCAGCCGGGAGGGCAGGCATCTTCACACTGAACTTTGGTTTAGGATTTAGCTGACATGGGGGGGAATCCGACTGAACAGGAGGGATGTAATCAAGGATATTACTTGCAGAGTGTCCTAACCATGGGGCAGGGGGAGGAACGGCGCAACTGGATTGTCCCACCTACTCCGGTACTCCGTCAACCACTGCAGACCGAAGTAATCTCTTACTCTTCGGGGATTCAGAAGGCTGACCCCCTCAACGCTTCTTAGCAATAGTTGATGCTCTCACTGGCATATTGGAAACCTCGGCGCCAATATCAACAATGTCTGAGGACACAGCTTCTTGTTCGACAAAAATCGGAATGAATGGAGACTCCACTTCACTGCTAATGTCCACTGTCTCCAGTTCTCCTGGCATACCTCACCACTCATCGTAATATACCTAACAATAACTGACTGAATGCACGATAGTGCTACACAACAACACGGCTTGCTAATTTATCAGTGTCTTCTGCCCGATGCTAAACCCTGCCTATAACATCGATCCAAACTGGCCGTAATCATGACTAAATCGTGCATTAACTCAACCAAATCCTTGTATTAATGAGGGAAATCCGCTTGTGATCCTGTCCTTCCCTCGGCCGTATCCGCCATTAATGCCCATAATGCGAACACGCTATTAATTAATGATCTCCACTTTTGGCATTTCTTATTGATTTGATCGGGTCACCACGCGGCCATATATCATTGACTGTTTCAAACTTGCGGCACAAGCCTCCCTACTGTCGCATACCTTCTTCTGTTGGTGCGCCTTTTGCCACCAAGCAACCTACAACAATCATCATTTTCACCATTTTTTTTATTTTTTTTATTTTTTTTAACCAATGCAACTCAAACATCGCACTATTCCATGCTCGCGCAATGGGGCTTCAACCTGTGACCATTTACCATCTTGGGGAGCATCCCCCCATCCAATCACTGCAACTGAACCGCTCCTCCGGAAGTAAAACTATTGATGCGGTAGGGACCTAGCCAATGCATCTGCAACTTGCCTGGATGTTTCATAATCTTACTGTCGTAGAGTAACACTAAGTCGCCTTACTGAAACTGTTTATTTTTTATGTGGCCAGCGATAAATCGATCCTCTTCTACCTCCACCAATTGTGCTAGATGATCCTCTAATGCTGCGACATCATCCAGACCTGTAATAGCCGCAATGCATAGACTTGGGACAATATACTCCATAGGCATAATTGCTTCCTTCCCATATACCAGCTTGAAAGGTGTCTCACCAATCAGTCATTTACATGTAGTGCTATAGGCCCATAATACCGTTGGAACTTTCAAATCCCAGTCATCGGGGTTTGCATTGCACACCTTTGTCAACACATGCTCCAATACCTTGTTAAAATCCTCCACCGTTCCATTCGCCTGTGTGTGATAGGGTGTACTCTTCTTATGCTGTATCTACAATTCCTCCGTCAATGTGCTGATAGTGCGATTAAGAAAGTGGCTGCCTTGATCACTCAGCAATATCTTGGGGTAGCCGAAACGAGTGATAATGTGATCAAACAAAAATCGAGCGGCTGTTGCGCTGGAGCAATCAACTACAGGCGCTTCAGCCCATCGGGTCAAATACTCTATTGATGTAATGATGTATCGCGCACCCATACGTTTCCCTGGTGGATTGATTGGTCCAACAAAATCCACATCCCGTTTCTCGAACGGTTGCAATGTTACCTGAGGTAGCAACAACAACTCATCTTTTCCGGACGGCTTGCCAGTTTGTTGACAAACATCGCAAGATCGCGCATAGTCTGTCGCATTGTTATGTAATGTAGGCCACCAAAGACCTGTGCATAGTATTTTCCTATCAGTCGCCCGACCGCCATAATGTCCTCCCGCAACTCCACCATGTGCCTCAGCGAATATCTGCGCCTGCTCATGCGGCAAGACACATCTGCGCAATATCTCATCGGCACCCAATTTATACAACTCTCCCGCGATCAGTTGAAAGTCAACAGCCTTAACGATCAATTGCTTCTTCTGAGTAGTGGTAAAATCATCGGGCGCGTTGTCGGTCACCAAAAACTGAGGGATATCATCGAAGTAGTGATTAGTAGCGGCAACGTGAAATAGTTGGGCATCCAGCAACCAATTGTCGATATTAGTCGGTTCCTCCCCTGTATCAATACGTGACAAATGATCTGGTCTAGCATTCAACCGCCCCGGCTTCACAACAACCTCACAATCAAAATCCTGAAACAATAGTATCCAGCGACAGATCTCCCCCCCCAACACAAGCTTATTGACCAAGTATTTCAAAGAAGAATGATCAGTGAATATTTTAAAATGGCCACCCAACAAATAATGCCTGAATTTCTACAGCGCGTAAACCATGGCCAGACCTTCTCGTTCTGTGGTAGTGTAATTATGTTCTGCAGAGGACAGCTTCTGACTTGCAAAAGCAATGGGATGATCAATGTCACCTTCTCCTGGTTGAGCCAATACAACCCCTAAAGAAACCAATCAAGCATCAACATGGACATGGAATTCCTTACTCCAGTCCAGAAAGACCAGTATCGGTGCCGATGCCATCTTCGCCTTGAGCGTTTCAAAACTAGCCTAGCATTCTGGGTTCCACTGGAATGTCGCATCCTTTTTCAGCAACTTCTCCATAGGGGTCGTAATCGCAGCATAAACCCTGATAAACTTGCGATAATATCCTGTATGACCCAAGGTGGCGCGTAACTGCTTAACAGTGGTCAGCGGTTGCAACCCCAAAATAAGCGCAATTTTGGCTGGATCAACCAACAATCCCTGCTTACACATGATATGACCTAGCAGTATTCCAAAGGGTGCACAAAATATACATTTCTTCAAGTTCAGCGATATCTGGTGCTGTCGGCATCGGTCAAGCATTAACCGTATATTGGCCAAATGATCATGAATCAAGCCATAAACAGTCCAATCATCCATATATACCTACAGAAACTTCTGAATAAAATCTTTGAATGCGGCAACAGTGACCTGGGAAAATATCGCAAGTGCATTCTTCATACCAAAGGGCATGACCGTGTACTGAAAGAAACCCCATTCAGTAACAAAAGTTGTCTTGGTGGTCTTCCTTGGCAATGCGAATCTAATGGTAGCCAGAGAATCCATCAGTGAAAGAGTACATCTCCTGGCCACCCACTCCTTCAATTACTTCATCAGTAGACGGGGTCGGAAAGGGGTCATGGAAGCAGGCATCATTCAACTTCCGCAAATCGACACAAATGTGCACTTCACCTATTTTCTTGTCCTGCACCACCATAGGACTGATCCATTCTAACTCTTCCATAGGTTCAATAATACCAACATCCAACATCCGATCAAGTTTCGCCTTGACCTTTTATTTATGTCGCAGATTTAGTCGATAAGGTCGCTTTCGGAATGGCTTAGCGTCTGGTTTCAATGGAATCCTCATCTCTCCTAAATCACCCAAGATTCCCTTCATTTCAGAAAAATTCATGGGAAACATGTCCTGAAACTCATGCAATAACTCAGTAACCTTACTCATCATCTCATCATCCTAATAATCCCCAACATTAGCAAACTTGGGAGTAGCCTCAATGCCAATATTCATTTTGCGAAGCTGCAACAGCTGATTGAATGGATTACTTGGTGCAACAGGTGGTACCACATCGTGACTTCCTTCAGATTCGGGGATGTTGATATTCCGGGGATCATCATCGTCCTCCGGTCCTCCACTGACATTGAAGCACTCCATGAGAGACCGCATCTGACTGTGGGTGTGTGGGTCAACAGGGCAGGCCACCAGAACAACCTGAAATATCACATCGCGGATGAGCTGCGGGGCGTTATGGACATCAGGGTTGGCATCCGCAAATGTGAAGGTATGAGTGAAACAGATCATCAACACCCCCCATGTTGTAATGTCATGGCGCAACTCGGCGGCAGTATACCACTAGCACGGTATCTCCTCCAAAGTATGGAAAAAAAATGAACCCACTCATCTATGGGTCGCGTTACCCACAATCGTTGACACTCCATCACATGATCATCAGAATCAGTTCGACCATCATACTTGCTGGTGTGATAAATCTCAGTATTGCCAAATCGAACCATCATCAACCTGCGACACTATGACCAATATTTAATGAATTTCTTATGTGTCGCCCACCAGCATGTTGCAGCAGCCTTTTGTGCTTCCTCCAAGGCCAGTAATCGCTGGGGTTCTGAGACCCATTCTTCAAATTCTGCCAAAAATTTAGTGAGGACAGGAAACCCATCATAGACAGGCAATGTGACTGTTTCTGTCGCAATCCAACATAAGGATTGCGTAACTAAGACACATTTCCAGAACGGTACTTCATGCATCCGGTTCTGCCAGTGCTCTAATGCATCATCAGATTTGGAAGACACAGAACTCTCGTTGCGCCACTCCAGCTCATTGTGGATCATGGGATGAATGTAGTCCTCAGAAATATTAAATGCATGATCCCAGCCAGTGTGATCGGCATCTTTGACAGGCTCAACATATCGGCATCCTTCAGCCGGATCCAACGGAGCGATGACTCGAAAATTGCAATTCTCAAAAGTCATCATGCGCTTCTTAAAGTTGTTTACAGCTCCACCATTGTTAGCCCATACTATCCCCAATAGCGCAGGATCGGAGCTTCCTCCATCAACTACTTCAATGACGTCAAAATCAACATAAGTCTTCATGCCCTCAATATCAATCGTGAGCTACGGAACCCGCCCAATCGGTGTAACATTCACATGGTTAGCCAACTGGAGCTGCATAGGAGACCAACTCAATGGGGGACTCCCCATCTTCTACCACGCCTGCTTGGTTAAGATGTTAACATCCGAACCAAGGTCAAGAATCACAGAGTCAACATCATAGTCACCAATCTGAATATTCATTCACATTTCCTTCCCAGTCTTCCATCGCTGTAAGGAGTTTACTGCCGACTTCTGTCGTCCATTCGGAAATCGCTACAACCATCCCTCAATCTCACCCAGGGAAGCCGGGTCTCGTGCCAATGACAGACAGCTTTCAAGGAACTTCTGCAATATCCCTGGTGGTGGTCGATCGACGTCTGATGTGGTATCAAAGACAGGAAACATATCGCAACCAACAGCCTTACCGCGATCCTTCTCCAAAGTGAGACGTGCTTCTAGGAACGTCTCCCACTCCGCATCAATGTCAAAATTTACCGTCTTCTAACCATCCAAGCGAATGAGTGGTCGCAAACCATCTTCCCCAGTCGTCTTGCCTCCACGAGTGACAACAGCCACTAAAGCATTTTGTGGTCACAGTTCTGCAGAAATAGTTGAAATATTGGCACCCTGTGTTTGGTTCTACTACAGGTTCCTTGGTTGATTTACGTTCGGATTAGCATTCGGTGGTGGTTGCGGGGGCTGGTTCTACACTGGGTGATGCACCGGGTTTTGTACCGGTTGCTGTACTGGGTTCTATAGCTCCGGAGTGTTCCCAGCCTGCCATCTTGCAATCAACTGTGGAAAATTCTTGACTGTATGATCATTACCGGAACAAAACGTACACTGATTTTGTAGCAGTGGGCAGTCGCACCGATAATGTCCCCATACCGCACAGTGGTAACATTGAATAGGTCCATGAACACCTCGGCCTCCTCCTCCATGACCAAATCCACCACCACGTCCGCCCCTGTAGCCTCCCCGATAGCCGCCCTGCTGCAGATACTGAGGTTGGTTAAACTGCTGCTGCATGGGCGCTAGCGGCATCACTTGCGCTTGTGATACATACTGTGGTTGTTGCACGTACTGAGGCTGCGAGGGGTTCACCGGTGTATATTGCGGTATGAATTGCTATGGTTGTTGCTGCTGCGATACAAACTGCATCTGTGGTTGTGGCTGAGCTACCTACGGCTCTAGCGGTGCAGCGCACTGATTATCTTTGACATAGAATGCATCACAGATTCTCTCCTGTAGCAACCCATATGCATGGCAATCCTTGTCATCATGACCCACCGACTTGCAGAATGTACAATAAAGATATCATGGGGTTGTCACCATTTTCTGCATATACGGGAAACTATCATGACCGTGCCCAAATACCAAACAAACACGACACCACGGCATCATACCGCCATTCAATGGATTGGGGGCACCGGAGACCAAATAATTACGAAAATCTGGGCAATCATCCTTCGTATGTCCCTCTCGTCAACATCGCGTACACCATACTTCATCACGTTGTTCCTTGTTCTTCTTTAAATCTTGCAACTGTATAGTCAGGTTGGCATGCTGCGTCTAAATCTGCGACATCCCGGTTGCATTATCTCCAATCGGCGATGCCTCCAATCGCATTGCAATCTCTAGAGCTTTGCTAGGCATCGATATGTTTTGCTGCATTAGCAGCAGTCGAATGTGGGGTAACAGTGCCACAATGAACCATTCTTTATGTTGGACAATGCTCATATCCAAACTAACCTTTTCCATCAGTTTCTTGAATCACTGGTCGAAATCCCACACTGTCTCATTGGGATGCTTTCCTTCAGTTCAGTAATATATTGAGCCTCCGACTTAGGCTGTCTAAATTCAGCAATCATCCCATACCGAATCTCATCCAGGGAGTTCTCTGGGGTTCCTGTAGGAACTAAAACGAACTTCATGAACCAATCTAAGGCATGACCTCGCAGAGTCATGGCTAACTGTCCTTTCTTAGTATTGTCATCAGTGATCTGTTTCACGGTCCAGACCGCTTCACACAAAAACCAATACTGTTCTAGGTTGTCTGTCGCACTTCCATGGAACAATGGTAGCTTAGCATCATCACCCGCCATCTTGACCTTCCTTCCTCCTGTCGGTGCGCTACTACCAATTAACTTCTGTAGTATTGACGAACTTGGCGATGTTGAAGTATTATTTCTTTCTGGTTGAGAGTTAGTGAGCGGAGGGGTGGGTATGTTTGTGCTTGGGTTTGGTCCTGCCTCTATCCTGGGTGTAGCCTAGTTGTCCCTGTCAGGACAATGAGGTCGCTTTGTCCCGTGTGGCCTCCCTTCACGATCTTGCAGTCCGATTGCAACAGGACCTTATCCTATCCTCTGCCTCTTTTCCTGTCGGAACCTTGCTCCTCCCCTCGTAAGGCCACTTTCTTCCTTGGATTCACTCAGAGTCTCCTCATGGTCTGCACCCATCTACCCCTCTACCATTCCTTCGATCACCCCCCGACAGTCGCAATACCCACGGCCTCCACCCACCAGGCTGCTTACACGGTTCACCGGTGTATATTGCAGTATGAATTGCTATGGTTGTTGCTGCTGCGATACAAACTGCATCTGTGGTTGTGGCTGAGCTACCTACGGCTATAGCGGTGCAGCGCACTGATCATCTTTGACATAGAATGCATCACAGATTCTCTCCTGTAGCAACCCATATGCATAGCAATCCTTGTCATCATGACCCACCGACTTGCAGAATGTACAATAAAGATATCATGGGGTTGTCACCATTTTCTGCATATACGGGAAACTATCATGACCGTGCCAAAATACCGAACAAACACGACACGACAGCATCATACCGCCATTCAATGGATTGGGGGCACCAGAGACAAAATAATTATGAAAATCTGGGCAATCATCCTTCGTATGTCCCTCTCATCGACATCGCATACACCATACTTCATCACGTTGTTCCTTGTTCTTCTTTAAAGCTTGCAACTGTATAGTCAGGTTGGCATGCTGCATCTAAATCTGTGACATCCCGGCTGCATTATCTCCAATCGGCGACGCCTCCAATCGCATTGCAATCTCTAGAGCTTTCCTAGGCATCGATATGTTTTGCTGCATCAGCAGTAGTAGAATGTGGGGTAACAGTTCCACAATGAACCATTCTTTATGTTGGACAACGCTCATATCCAAACTAACCTTTTCCATCAGTGTCTTGAATCACTGGTCGAAATCCCACACTGTCTCATTGGGATGCTTTCCTTCAGTTCAGTAATATATTGAGCCTCCGACTTAGGCTGTCTAAATTCAGCAATCAGCCCATCCCGAATCTCATCCAAGGAGTTCTCTGGGTTTCCTGTAGGAACTAAAACAAACTTCATGAACCAATCTAAGGCATGACCTCGCAGAGTCATGGCTAACTGTCCTTTCTTAGTATTGTCATCAGTGATCTGTTTCACGGTCCAGACCGCTTCACACAAAAACCAATACTGTTCTGGGTTGTCTGTCGCACTTCCATGGAACAACGGTAGCTTAGCATCATCACCACCATCTTGACCTTCCTTCCTCCTGTCGGTGCGCTACTACCAATTAACTTCTGTAGTATTGACGAACTTGGTGATGTTGAAGTATTATTTCTTTCTGGTTGAGAGTTAGTGAGCGGAGGGGTGGGTATGTTTGTGCTTGGGTTTGGTCCTGCCTCTATCTTGGGTGTAGCCTAGTTGTCCTTGTCAGGACTATGAGGTCGCTTTGTCCCGTGTGGCCTTCCTTCACGATCTTGCAGTCCGATTGCAACAGGACCTTATCCTATCCTCTGCCTCTTTTCCTGTCGAAACCTTGCTCCTCCCCTCGTAAGGCCACTTTCTTCCTTGGCTTCACTCAGAGTCTCCTCATGGTTTGCACCCATCTACCCCTTTACCATTCCTTCGATCGCCCCCCAACAGTCGCGATACCCATGGCCTCCACCCACCAGGCTGCTTACTGATAAAGGTGCATCTTCAATATACCTTTCTCGCAGATTAGCATCTTAATCGACAATTGGAGTGACAGCAAAAACCTTCTCCTCGGTCCGTCAAAGAAATATCTTCCAGCTTCACTATAGGATTTCTTCGTGTCGACCGCAAATTCAGTGATATATCCTTCCAAGATGCTATCAAGCCAAATTTCGACAGCCTGAGATGCCTTATTATTGACTTCTTGCAGCTCCTAGATGAACTCCGGGGTCCAAGTTGTCGGTTCACCACCTTGGAAATTTCTCTTCTGGAAGATCAACTTTGACAACCACTCATACAGAACAACCGGGAATTCAGAGAAGAACCACTCATGCGGACCATCGTGAATATATATTCCCAGCCAGTGATCTACTGCTAGTCGAGTGTTCTGACTTTCCTTTTCAACAAATTCCCGCAGTCTTTGATCAAACCAGCTTTGTATCTCCGTCTTCGTCGGGTGCCACAGCATGGCCTCCCCTTACTCTACACATGGTCCTGGCAATGGAACCATTTGTTGACCAAGTCGCGACCTCATAGTCGACAGGGGTCCACCAACTGTCGACACATACCGCAATCTCCCTGGGCACCGGCCCGGGCAGGTTTGAGCCCACCCAGCAACACCCGCAGAGCGGATGAGGTCTCACCTGAGGTGTCGAGGAATAGTAGATGAAACCATGTTTCCACCGAGGGAGGAGGCACGTTGCCGCAATATGATACCAACAACAATTCTAAGTATTCATCATGAAGTTATAGCATATCACTTTAATCGCAACATTTGACATTACAGTAAACAGATATCTATAACATACTATTGCAGAATCCACATCATAGTGACAGAAACAGATAATTGCATTAAGACAAGACAATAACATAAGTATCAAGCAACATTACACACAGATTGCACCAAATCATCATCTTTATATTACTGTGGCAAACCAAAAGCGGCACATGAATCTCTACGCAACTCCTGCATTATATCTCTGTCAATCTCCGCATATAGCTCTATCTCACTCCTCTATCTATCTCACTCCTCTAACACTTAGAATTCTCATCTATTTATAGGATTCCGCCAATTATAATACTTGTCCACTTACCTAACTGACACTTGTGGACAATTGACTGACTGACTTGGTATAATGACCCAAAAACCCGCATACCGCAGTACAATTGACTCGATTACAAAATACATGACCGACAACCCGCCATCTGTGGTATACTTGACTCAATATTACAAAATACATTGTCCAAGTGACCCAAAACCCACCAACTATGGTATACTTTGGCACCAAATACTCCTTTTGCTCCTTCATCCAATGTGTCGCAACATCGGCTGTACCGCGACACATCTTCATCAAACCGCCTGCCAACAACGTTCTTTAGTATAACATGAGTATACAAAATTTCAAAACGATAAATGTTCATCATCCTTCCTCTTCCTTGAGGAAATATTTTCTTATTCTAGCATTCATATCATTCGTGCATAAGTACATCTCATAGTCTAGTTATAAGACAAATCATTAACACTTGTTTATATCATAAAACAATTCTTTCAACAAAACTTTTTTTGATCATCAAACTCTTTATACTTGAACAATCATAGAGACTTGTGTACAAAACACAAGTCCTTTGCAAAACTTGGTAGGAGTATTATCTCAGTAAGAACACATTAGTCTTACTATGTAACTCAGTAAGGATTCATCTATCTACTTTCAACAGGGATATGACAGTGTTACACGATAACATAATACATAGCTTCCCCTCATCGAAAACTTATTGTGTGGATACAACAGAACCATAAGGAAACATGAGCTCTTCCTCTGCTCATTTCAATGGATATAAGATTGCCTAAGTCTTTTGGGTTAGTATAACATTCAACGAGCACTCCACCTACTCTGTTCCACTTATGTGGGGAATGTGACCACAAATTAGGGTATAGTTGTCCCATAACAACAAGCTAGTTACGAAGTGCCTGATGCTGTCTCCTCTACCTGAGCTAGGAGATAATTTATTTAACTTCAAACCTTCTCGTTAGAGTCTAGGAATATTTCTTTGTAACAATCATTTATTATTTCTTGTATGCCACACACCAATAGTAACAATAAAAATAGATTCGCTTATCATATTCTTTGCATTTTCATGGATACACATCAATCATAAGTCTTACCAGTATTCGTGATAAAGTAAATTATTACTTACTTTTGAGCGATTCAGTTCAACTTATCTATATAAATGCTTTTATAATCAATGTTCTTTCTTGATGATGTCATCCATCGAACTTAATATCATTTCCTGAAATGCTAGTTTACAGAAAAATTTATTTGCTTCATTTGCTCAACAATTGAATACATTAGTTCCATAGCATTATACGCATGCTCATTGAATTATCTTGTGCATCCACTTCACTTCATCCGATGTACATCCTTCAATATCCTGTTAACAATATGTTAGTATCATAGTTTAAATATTTAGTTTTCATCTAGATTCATTTCAGTTTGGAAAAGTTTCAAAAGATCTTGTGCTCAGTCAATCACAAGGTTATGATTATTCTTTCCCAATAATCAAACTCCTACTACTTAACAAGATCCTTTTAATTCGATGTACGTCAATATTTTATTAGAATATAGACCCTATCAATAGTCTATTTATGAAGATAATAATTAGATTCTTAAGCATTCCAAAATAAGTTTACTTAAACTCCTAGAAAATACTGTTACACAGTAATACATTTTTAGCCTAATTCCTTATCATTCTAATAAGGATAAGAATTTTCCGAAATGAAATATAAGTATTTTTAAGTAATAAGGTGACGATTTTCCATAAGCAAAAATAATATTAAAAACACTTCATCATTTCATCACATGAATTCATACATGTCCTTTAAACACATCATGTAACTTGGTATGTCACATTCATTCTAGATATTAATACCTAGGATAATTAAATTTACTTTAGGCTATATTCTATATGGACTCCATTCTATTGGATCTATGAAAATAATGAAATAATGAATATATATACCTTTTTGAATTAAGCACACTATCAAAGGCGTACCTTCTAACTTTGACATTTGAGAACCAATTTTTATTTCGAAGAATGTACCTAAGTAACTATAACTTCTACCAATAACTATTTCATCCGATCATCTTCTATCATATCTAAGGAGGTAATATTTTCTGAAATAGTATTATATGAAACTCTCGTAACAACAAGGTATTGCATTCAAGTCACTTTGCTAAATCAAAGACTTTTATTTTTTCGTAGTGTATTCATAAAACTATACTTTTAACCTAGTGATGTTCACACATAATGCTCTTAGTAATCTTTGATAGAATATCAAGAAAGTCTGGAATTAAATGATACTCGTATGAAATTTTGAATCTACTTATAACACTTATTAAAATGTTCACAACAATTTTCATAATCTTTTGTATGAATACGGAAATTATTTCAACAAGTTTCATTCCTTAGTAATACCGTACAGTAACATGAATATCTAAACTCATGACAAGGTAAAACATACCTTCCTCAAACCTTTATGGGGAAACCAAATTAAAAGTACTTATCTTCACTCTTTCAGAGAAACTTGAAATCGCACTTTGAGTAATATTTCCCCTCGTCCATTCTAGTCCATGCATTCAAAATTAAACAAAAACAACTTGGTTAATTAACTCCATCCTTATTGATTTCATGTTGAGCCCATCAGGCCCGAGTGTTTAAACCTAATGCTCTGATACCATTTGTCATGAACCCAAAAATTCGTAAAAATTTAAAATTTTTCTAAGTAGTCTATTTTCCATTAAATGGATTGTCGAACTATAAAATGTATATTATTATTTGATAAATGTGACTTTTAACACTTCATAAGAATATCATTAAACATTTAAGCAAGGTTGTTATTACTAAAAAAATGATGATTCACCTCTCTAGTTCATCTCCTTCGTATTTCTTATTCAATAGTATAAGACACTTAATCATGCATAAATGAAACACATTTAAATTACTCAATGTCGGTTTATAAACTTTCCTACTTGAACTTTTAGTGAAATACTTTTATGCTATTTGAGTCATTTATGTAACAAGTAATAAGTATATTTATTACCCAAGTCTAAACATTGTAAACTGCTTGAGAAAATGTCACCCAAATTAAGCTAATCTGCATAATAACTAAAATTTATACATAAAAGTTTAATTCATTAATGATAGTATATATATGCTATGCTTCTACAATAGATATGCCCCTAAAGTTATTTGTATGATCATTAATAACAATGATGGATTATATATCACTAAATCATACACTTATATTTCCATAAAATCAGCATCCATTAATACACAAAATCGCCTTGTTATGGTCATCCACCAAAACATGGTCATAAATGATAACTTTTACCAAAATATGTTCGACAATGGTATATAAACAATAAGTCATAACACAACACCCAAGGGAGAAAGACTATTTTAATGTGGTTGACCCAAACCTTCGGCTGCTTCCACAAAAGGTTGTTTTTTGTATTAATTTATTTAGTCGACAAAGTTTACAACAACAACATTTGATGTTGCCATAATTTTCTTCTCAATGCCTCTCTCATAGTAGGCATCTTTTAGAATATTAAGAAGGGTGTGTACATATTAGTCAAGCGAATTTATAAGGTCATCTCAAGATAAACTTCTACAAGGGTCAAACTTCAAATCTTATGAGATAAGAAATATTCTATGAAGAAGGGAAATAAATACTTTTGATTAAAACCCCCTTACTTAATTTTATAATTACGAAGATCCCCCTTTTTATACGTACACTTACTCTTTAGGTGATGAAGGTAAAATGAGGTATACCTTAATATTTAATTCACTCAGTAAGTGTAGCGAGGCTTCTCTCATAGCATAACATAAAACTTATATATATATATATATATATACACATTAAATTCCAAAAATTTATAATGAAGTAAAACTAGGGATACTTCCTAGAGT
This sequence comes from Larix kaempferi, assembly GCA_027924585.1. Taxonomy (NCBI): domain Eukaryota; kingdom Viridiplantae; phylum Streptophyta; class Pinopsida; order Pinales; family Pinaceae; genus Larix; species Larix kaempferi. The sequence continues at coordinate 4,391,822 of BSBM01000043.1, read as the reverse complement.
AGTTCTTTTGATAATTTATAATAATTACTTTAATTCTACTAAGCCTCATACATGATTAAATAATTCAACCAACTCAGTATGAAAACATAAGATGTGTAAGTAAAAACCAATGCACATACGCATTCGTTCCATACGAAAGGAAAAAGACCCAAGTGTGTAAGGTTTGAATGTTGCTAAGGGTCTACTTTACGTATTAATTAAGCAACAAGGTTCTTTAAATACTAGACCAAGTTTATAAAAAGGGAACCTTTATTTGACTAACTCCTTGTATGTCTTCTAACGTTTATTATATATTATATAACTATACATAGCCCTAGCCCTTCTATGGATCATTATCATTTCAATTACATAAGGAAAGCTATTTATAAAGTCAAGCATAGATACTATGAACTAATCCTTTATCAAAATACTTAACACAATACTTTTCACACCTTTAACTCTAAATCTCGACTACTACATAATGAAAATAGGGTTATATCACAATATATATCTATCTTTATGTCAAAGTAGTCTATACAAGCTTCCGTCACCCTTTTTTCGACAATGCATCATGCAAATGTAATTTACAATCAGTATGCAGATTTCTCTAGATATGCGCAATCAATTAGATTTTTATACCTAGTTTATAACCCTTCAATCATATAAAAAACAAACAGGTACTTCCTCTGTCATATAGTGGACTCACTCTTCCAACCAAAGAATAAGCCAGGGAAAAACCAATTGATTAAGTAAACAACTTTGTTCACAGAATTTCCGGAGGCATAATAATGTACCTAGATTTTGTAGATCGCAAAGGGGTTAAAACCCCGATGGCCAGGTAATTTGGAACGCTTCCAGCATATAAATAGGGCGGTATCCTCATACAACAAAATAAAATCTAACCTGGAACCCATCGTTGGCAGCGTACAACCACATACAGAGACCGACGCTGGCATCTTATAAAAAACTATATAAAGGAAATTCAACATACATTTGTGTGCAATGTAGAAAGAAAACTAAGCATCCAGATTCGGAGTGCCTGCTCATTCAATTTCATAAAGAAATCTAAACAACCTCGATCTTAGGAAAAATTGACTGGTTCTATCGCAGAGCTTACCCGCTCCTTGTATAGTGATCATGTCATCCCAAAAGTCGAGGTAGCATTTTGGCTGGGTTTTCATTTTCAAAAGTAGAGACCCCCCCAATATGGAGATCTATGCTCTCAAATAGGCAGACCTCCCCCCAATTTGAGTTTCGATTTTCTTGTAAGCATTCATGTGTAACTACCTTGGAATATTTGTCACGATTTACAGCTAGGTGGAGCAATTTCCTTACCTCTGCGTGCTCCAAGAGACAAATGGCGCTTCTCATCGAGCTTTGAGTGCCGAGCAGCGATCTCATCATTATAAAAAGAGATCATGCATCAAAACTGATCACTCTCCCATTTCTCAAGGAAAACAACCTCCTTTAAAGAAGGTTCAACGCTCGATGGTGGCAAGGCGTGCGTGTATCCATGGTGAGACAGATGACGATCCAAACTATTCGAATTCAAGCAAATGGAAAAGATGAGGTAGTGCTCCACTAAGGAACGGCTGGATGTAGTGGGGAAGTAGTTGGGTGTGATTAATGATGGGGACAACCCTCAGAAAAGTATGAAGGAAGGAGTGTTGTGATGGTTGCACGCCTTTTAGTGAGCCTGGTATTAAATTTTCACTTATCAACGGTTCACGCCGAAAATAGATGTCAAGAATTTATTTATTTCCTATTTAACCAAAATTTAAAATACTTCTCCGAATTAAGCATAGGTTTATGTATAAGACTTTTAGCGATGAAACTATGGATAAATTCCTTATTACAAGCATAACTACAACCTATATTTACATATCTTCATTACATATATTCTTTATGTCATAAAGTAATATACTTTACGACATAATTCTTTTGATGTAGTTCTAATAGACATTATTGTTCAATGATAACTTAAATAGTTCACTTCTTTCTCATTTCTTAAATTCTTTCTAAGTAAATCTTTTACCTCTCTTAAGTCTATGGAATATATTATAAAGGCTTCCACTATAAGTTTACTTAGTTTTATTAAATAATTTCATATATATATATATATATACTTCTTATATATATAGATAGATAGATAGATATATGTTTTCATACATTATATGTTTTTATCAAGATAGTTATGGTAAAAAATGATCATTTTAGTCGAGTATGCCATCATGTTTAAATTAGAAAATTTGAGCTTTTACATATATATATATATATATATGTTTAATATCCTAGAAGTGATGCCACTTAAACATAAAAAGTAGTACTTAAAGTTTCTTAACCCCTAATACTTAAACATATACTCTATTTTTCATAACAAATCTATGTACTCATCTATATAAACATTTTCCAATGTCTACTCATGGAATGGTAGATTTTAAGTTCCAAGGGTTACTAGATGCCTCAATTAAGATGGATATAAGATCATCCTTTATCCTTATTAAACATTAGAAGATACAGTTATTTAAATATTTACCATATTCATTTAATAGTGATCTTAATTATATATATATATATATAGATAGATAGATAGATAAAATCTATCTTTTATGGCTTAATCATAATCAGGTTAGAATGAATTAGACTTTTATACCTAGTTTATAACCCTTCAATCATATAAAAAACAAACAGATACTTCCTCGTTCATATAGTGGACTCACTCTTCAAACCAAACCAAAGAATAAGATAGGGAAAAACCTATTGACTAAGTAAACTAGGGCAGAATGTATTCCACAGACTATACATCTCTGTCCACAGAATTCCGGAAGGCATAATAATCTACCTAGATTTTGTAGATCGCAAAAGGGTTAAAACCCCAATGGCCCGGTAATTTGGAACACTTCCAGCATATAAATAGGGCGGTATCCTCCTACAATAAAATAAAATCTAACCTGGAACCCATCGTTGGCAGCGTACAACCACATACAGAGACCGACGCTGGCATCTTATAAACAACTATATATATAGGAAATTCAACATACATTTGTGTGCAATGTAGAAAGAAAACTAAGAAGTTAGATTCGTAGTGCTTGCTCATTCAATTTCATAAAGAAATCTAAACAACCTCGATCTCAGGGAAAACTGACTGGTTCTATCGCAGAGCTTACCCGCTCCTTGTACAGTGATCGTGTCATCTGAAACGTTGAGGTAACATCTTGGCTGGGTTTTCGTTTTCAGACGCAGAGATCCCCCCTCAAATGGAGATCTATGCTCTCAAATAGGAAAACCTCCCCCCAATTTGAGTTTCGATTTTCTCGTAAGCATTCATGTGTAACTACTTCTCTGAATTAAGCATACTTCTCTGAATTAAGCATAGGTTTATGTATAAGACTTTTAGCGATGAAACTATTGATAAATTCCATATTACAAGCATAACTACAACCTATATTTACATTTCTTCATTACATTTCTTCTTTATATCATAAACTAATATACTTTACGACATAATTCTTTTGATGTAGTTCTAATAGACATTATTCTTCAATGATATCTTAAATAGTTCACTTCTTTCTCATTTCTTAAATTCTTCCTACATAAATCATTTACCTCTCTTAAGTCTATGGAATATATTATAAAGGCTTCCACTATAAGTTTACTGAGTTTTACTAAATAATTTCATATATATGTATATATTTTCATAGATTATATGTTTTTATAAAGTGATTTATGGTAAAAATGATTCTTTTAGTCGAATATGTCATCGTGTTTAAATTAAAAAATTTGAGCTTTTACATATATATATATATATATATATTTTTAACATCCTAGTAGAAGTGATGCCACTTAAACATAAAAAGTAGTACTTAAAGTTTCTTAACCCCTAATACTTAAACATATACTCTATTTTTCATAACAAATATATGTACTCATATATATAAACATTTTCCAATGTCTACTCATGGAATGGTAGATTTTAAGTTCCAAGAGTCACTAGATGCCTCAATTAAGATGGATATAAGATCATCCTTTATCCTTATTAAACTTTATAAGATACACTTATTAAAATATTTACCATATTCATTTAATAGTGATCTTAATTATTTATATATAAGATTATATCTATCTATCTATCTATCTATCTATCTATCTATATAAAATCTATCTTTTATGGCTTAATCATAATCATGTTAGAATAATTTAAGGCCGTAGTATCTTAACTAAATTTTTAAGGTGAAAATAAATCTTAGCAGCTTTTCTTATCGCTTAAATGCAACAATTAGCCTCCTAGGTTTTTAATAACATTTATGCTCATAACAATAGTTTCATGCTCCACTAGTGGGGCCTTGGCCTTGAGCTCCTTACAATGGCCATTTACATGATTACATTTACGAGAGAAATAACAATAGAGGTCAAATTTGAGGGAAACTTCTTCCATATCTCATGGAAGCTTGCATTTTTTTATCTATCTTTCCATGATTTATTTGTGCTAGTTGCCTTTGTCTCATAAAATATTTTTATAATTTATTGGAAAACAGTTAATTTAATCAACAAGTAGAAATAATTCATTTGATCAACAAGTAAATATGTATTTGAAAAAAGTATCTGGTATCCTTGTTGGAAGTGAAACTCCTCTGTGACACCAGATATATTAAATCAACATCAATTACCTCTCACGAAATGTTGGGTTATATCTCCCTAAAATTACCTCTAACGAAATGTTGGGTTATATCTCGCTAACTTTCTATTTTGTTTTCTTTTCCTTTGATTTTATTTTTGGGGAAGTATTTCGTGGCATCGAAGTGACATGTCTCTAGCGTCCTTCTCTTCCTTGGTTCATAGCTTAGTGGAGTATCCTCCGTTCTTATTTTTGCAATAATATGACTAGCCTATCCTTCTTATCCTAGTCACATATTCCTTCTCGGGTACTGTGTTATCAATTCCTAATAGTTGGTAACGGTTCCTTCGCATGGCCAATTCCAAGAATGCAAGAGAGTAAAAGAAATTCTCTTCCAAACCTACATGTTAAAACACACCATGTTCAATCTTCAACTCATGTAGAGTAACTCCGCAAAATAATGTTTACTTCGTTGAATAGTATAAGGGGATATGTTACCCGGACACCTCTCACCGCTATCAAACCCCAAGAAGCATAATGCATAGGAATTGGATCTTTAGAGCACTTATCTCAAACACTAACTTCATCATCGAAGTCATAGAAAAAGAAGATAACAACCTCCATCAACCACTAATTCTATGCAATCATGACCACGAGGAGGATAATGAATATGATTTTGATTGCTAAACCGAGGAAGAATATGGAGGTCCTTCCCATTAACCTCCCAAGCATAACCATCACGTTTGCATATTACCGCCTAGGCATTCAAGACATGGGCCTCTTTCCCATCCTTATGATGCTTCCCTATCACTTGATTTGGGTAATTTGTATATATACTACAAAAGATGAAGCATTCCTCCTTTAAGGGGGTTGTTCACATACTATACCACTTGGTCTCTATTTCGTAAGTAGTCATCCTCACTCCTTCATTTTCCAACATATCTACCAAGTTGTTTTCCTTATGTTTCATCTGGAGTTGAAATGATAAACATATCTACCAAGTTGTTTTCCTTATGTTTCATGTGGAGTCGAAATGATAACTAGCATTTGAGGAATACGATTGGGAACTCCCTCAAAGTTTGAGCACTTTGAGCATAGCTTTTAGTTAAGAGACACCTTGTTTCCAAAGTATTATGTACATGGTATGTTTGACCTGAGATGTGGACATTCTGCTATTTGTAATCTTTCTTTTTATATTTAATGAAGGTTTTAAAGCAGTTTTACCACATTTTGCATGCTTTCAAAAATATCAACAACATAAGACACCTTAGTTTATTTGAGAAAAGTTGTCTTTAATAGAGTAGTTCTAATAATATGTGTGATGATGCATTAATGCGATTTCTATTCCTGTTAATGTATGTTCTTATTTCCAATAACCATTGCAACTTTTTAACTAACTCTAAAAATTCAATCAAATGACATAATTCAGATTTTGATTGTCAACAAAAGAAAGGAAAAAGTGGTATTCGTATTTATAAACATATAGGAAGGTTGTTTTTTTCTTAGAGTGTAGATTAAAAATGAGATATTTGGAAAATAAGCTAATTGAGAATTAATACATTATATTAAGGTTGTGGGTCTCGAAAGTGTTTGATTCTATCAGTTTTCCGGTCTATCAAGATTTGGGTCTCTACATGTCAGTTGGACCGTTAACGGATGAGATAAGAAGTGGAGTCCCCACTTGCTCTAAATATAGTTAGTGCAATTGTGTTTCACCAACACCTTGAGTTGTGAGTGACCAAATACTCCTGGTGAAATGTATAAAAAAATTCCTCATCTCCTCATTCATGCAATTGTTCATTGAGAGTCTAAGAGTCCAATGAGTCTAGAGTTAAACATTTTATGGTTTCAGTGACCCAAGACATTGCATGTATGATTTCTTTAGTATTTCGTGAAAAATATATCCACAGGTCCTACATCCCTCTTCACTATCCCATGAATATATGCATGTTTCGTCACTTCCAGACTATCCATAAGAGAAATCCCAGCATTAGATGCCATGTTGTGTTCAGAATCTGGTTAACAAATGGAGGAGAACGCCAGTCCTTGATGATGTCAAGGACATCATATCTTCTATCAGTTTATATCAAAATCTCTACATTGATTGAACAAGTGTTTCGTTTTTTTCTAATTCTTAACTGAACAACAACTAACCTCTGTAAAACAACTAACCCAAAGTTAGACCCTCTAAATAAACAAAGTTAGAATAAACCAAGCTCAATGCCGTTTTAAACTTTCCTAAATTGTTTTGACGGAGTTGTGCACACTGTTATCATTATGTATATTCATTACAGAAATGGGTGAGTGTCAAGCTTTCTGTTTCCTTCCCTTCGAATAGTTTCCCTTCGAAAATAGATATGGACAGTGCAATACCTGCCACATCTCAAAATTTATTTAGGTTGCGGGCATGACAATCAAGATAAAAATGATTAGTTTAAATTATGATGAAACAATATCCTTGGTTTTAAAAATTGTTAAAATCGTAAATTAATTGGTTACCCACATGATATAATTTAAACTGTGATGAACCAAGATTCCTAAATAATTATAGTTAAAACCAGAAATTTATTACGTTTTATTTTTGTTTGTCTCTGTATCTATGAGGCTCAAAAGGTTGTATCTCTGTGAAGCTCAAAAGCTTGACAACTAAAGCTGCATAAACTGCATGCAATTCAAACACTATTTAAAAAAAAACCTAACTTTTTGGTTTCTTGCTCTTTGGTTTAGTGTTTCAAGTAGTCAGTTATTGTCTTTAGAATCTAATGATATATATTTACATGTGTTTATATCTTATAATTTGTGGTGGATTACCATTTATGCTTTTCCTAGATTGAAGGAGAATGAATTTAGGGTGGACTACCATTTATGTTTTTCCTAGATTGAAGAAGGATGGGACAAGTATACTCTCTAGGTTGATTTTATGGGCTATGTTAAAATATGGAAATATAATTATAGAAAAATAAAAATAAAAAATGACTGATAGCTGATGCATGGTCATAACTTATGCATGGATAACAGATAGTTACACACAACCTATTTAACCAAGTATGTAAGACATAAATAGTAAATGATTACAACTAAACAAGTATGTGAAACATAAATAATAAGTGATTACAACTAAACATAAAGCACAAATAACAATAAAATAAATTAATTAACTATGCTAATTAGCTAGTTAATGCAAATAAACAAATTGTTATCTAAACCAATTTGCACGAGAACCAAAAACTCAGAACAAACAGTGTCTGCAAATTGATTTTATTTATACTTTTATTTGGTACAAATGGTAAGACAACAGCTTACTAGGCGCTTCAAGCAAACAACGTATCTGTTCAAGTGACAGCACCAAACTAGAGTTACAAATTTTCCTTGCTATTAAAGATTTACATGATTTGATCCTAATCAAATAGTAAATCTGGGTCAGTAATGTCGCCAACAAATTCTTGAATATTGTTATCAGAAGAACCACCTTTCACCATTGAACCCCTGGATAATTTTTTCCAACGTAAGGCGTTCTTCCTCAGCTCGGACATGCTCGGTCAGTAATGTCGCCAACAAATTCTTGAATAATGTTATCAGAAGAACCACCTTTCACCATTGAACCCCTGGATAATTTTTTCCAACGTAAGGCGTTCTTCCTCAGCTCCACACCGAGTTGGCTGTCCATAACCATATTTATACATTTCTCCACTTCCTCCTTCCCTACAAGTCCGTCTACTGATCGTGTATTCAATCTCATCCCCATCTTCCATTTCTCTGCAATGTATGCTGAATTTGTGGTCTCATCACTCCACTGAGGAAGCGCCAACATAGGAACCCCCAAGCTGAGGCTTTCCAGTGTTGAATTCCATCCACAGTGCGTCATAAAAGCGCCGACGGACGCATGAGAAAGCACTTGCAGCTGATGACACCATGGAACGATTAGCCCTTGCTCGGAGGTGTCATTCAGGAAACCCGCCGGCAAGTTTTCTTCACTATTAATCCCCTCTTTGGAAGAAGGTGGACGAATGACCCATATGAAGGCATATCCACTCGCCTTCAGCCCAAGAGCTATCTCATGCATTTGTTCTTTTGAAAGAACCGCTAGGCTTCCCAAAGAAACGTACACAACACTTGCGGGTTTCTTCGTATTCAACCAATCCAAGCAGTTTGCGGTTTTCCACAAGTCTGCCCCGGATTCTGTGTCTGCGGGATTCCCTTCGTCCAGGAAAGCCGACGGTATGGGAGGACCGACAGTGAGAATCGGAGCTATTGATTTCATGGAGATTATTTCATCCGATTCGAGTTCGGAAAACGAATTCCCCAGGACCCACGTCGCCTCTTGAAGAGACTTGAACTGATTCATCACTAATCGGAACAGGGACTCGTAGGCATTTGAAGGCTGCACAAAGGAGGGCAAGTCCAATACGTTCAACAACGGCAATCCCGGCATTTCTATTGCGTCCGCCGTTTTGTCTGTTTCATCCGGCAAGTTGACTGAACACAAGAAAAATAATTAAATAAATTCGCAATTGACATAGAGAAAATAGAACGTATAAACATAACACAGCTTTTGCTAAATGAAAACATACCCAATCCTCTGTTAAAATGGTAATAGATGGAGTATACTGCAGAAGATTGCGTCCAGAAAAATGTTACAGGAATATTGAACTTCCTTGCAACTTCCGGAAGCCAGGGAAGGAAAGAATCGTAAACGATGCAAGATATTTTGATGCCTTGAGCGTTTAGCCTCTCTATGAGATTTGCTAAGCTGATTCCTCCCATCCTGCATAACATGTCGAGGGCCATGTCCTTGTCCTTCGTGCGGTCGAAATCCAGAGGAAGTCCGTCTGAGATTGTTTCAAACTGAAGTTCCATGGAGGTGTTTGATGACCCGGGCAATGCATCAGCTTGCGCCTTTAACATGCGCTCACGGTTGTCTTCAGTTGTGACAAACGTGACCGTTAGCTTTTTGAAGACGAGCCGCTTGGCAAACTGCAGCAATGGATTGATATGACCTTGCGCTGGAAAAGGCACCACCAAAACATGAGGATTGCTGTACTCTAGGTCACCTAAGGATCCCATCTTGATACACTCGGCAAGGAATAATTGCAGACAACTTTTCTATTCAAATATTTCGTTCTCTCCGGCTTTCTACCTTTTCATTCACTTTTCCCTTCGGTCTTGCTGTCGGGTTGATTGAAGGCACCTGGATTTAATAGCAGTGGAACTGTGGATGGGATGGCTGATCGAATCTGGGTGCTTCAGTTCAATGAATGCACGTAACAAGAATCACTGACGTCGGGATCTCTACGTGCATGTGCAGGTAGGTCGGTAATGGTATAAGAAATGGTTATAATATAGTTTACTTCTCGAATCTCTGCTTAAACGACAAGAGATAATAGAAAAGCGCTGACGTAATGACATGATGCAAGTAGCAAAACCAGAGGCGAATGAACGAACCGTGAGATCCGTCACGGCTATGACTGTGCCTCTACCTCTTTACCTCTTTATATATAGTAAACTTCAGGATCTCTGCTTCACTTGAGTATAGGAAACAGTTGGGTTCACCGTTTCTGGCAATCATCCTAAGAATATCCAGCAATCATGAAGTCAGCGAGTTCTACAGGATTGAATATACTACAAAATTTTAATCTACTTTAGTATTAGTTTTGGTGTTTTGCACCATAAAATATTAGGATTGGTTTTGATTATTTGAATCATATATTATGAATGTTACATATTCATTTAACATCGAAATCATTTTTTACAAATACCATTTTTACACCATAAATTTTAGTACTACTTACATATCTATCACTACTTTAATCCTATTATTTAAAAATTAAAAATTTCTCAAATTCTTTACAAATAATAATATTAATGTAAAACTAAAACACTTTTTTTTCTTCTTCTTGTAATCATAAAAAAATACTTACTTCTTAATGAAAATGAACTTAATTTGCATCATTTTAAACCATGTCTTAAGCATTGATGAATCTAATGAAATGTGAATTATCGAAATATCATAATCATCACAACGTGTAGTAACGTTATTGAAATATCATAATCGTCACGCGTTGACAAGAACACCATAGGAGTAAGCGATTCCCATAGCATAACTAAAGTTTACGCCTTTGATTTTACATTAAAATGTTCGACGGTTTTGAAACGTAGAAATATAAATGACTGACTTCTAATGATTTGCATGTGTGAAAAATGAATAATGAAGAGTGGTAACTAAAAGTACTTTGAAACTCGTTTTTAAATCTATGAAATTTTAAATTGAAAAGAAAGTATCTTTCCTCGCTATTCCAAACATAAAATAAAATAGCCTAAATAATGATGAATAATGATATATATAATAAAAAATTTGAATGGCTTAAGAATATTTTATTTAAACCAATTGGTATTAAACTTTAATAAAAATATATAATTAAAAATATCTAGTTATATATGAATTAAATTTTAATGAAAATTTGTTTGTTAATGGAATTTATTTTAAAAATTAAATTAATAAAAAATAAATATTTGTTTTCTATATATAATAAAAAATAAAATAAAATAAAATTTAAGAAATGAAATGTATATATATTTTATAATAAAAATTAAAAATAAAAATAAAATTAAGAAATGAGATGTATATTTGTAGAAGAGCATTGGATCGTACAAGTAACTTTCATAAATCATATCCAAATGACACATCCCATGCTCTAGAACTACAGTGATTTGAGATTGGATCCTACCCATTATAATTTATTTAAATAATTATGAACAATTATATTTATATATAATATGAAAAATTTAAATGACTTAAAAAACCAATTGGTATTAAATTTTAATAAAAAATTAATTAAATTTTAATGAAATTTAATGTTCAAAATTATCTTTAATAGAATTTATTTAAAAAAATAATAAAAAAAGTTTTTAGTTTTCAGTTTTTTACAAAACAATTTAAATGTGTACACATCTTAATAAAATATAAAAATAAAGTTAAAAAATGAGATGTATATACATTTTGTTGAAGAAGAATGGATTGTAAAAGTAACTTCAATAAATCATATCCAATTGACACATCCCATACATGGTGTAGAATTACAATGGTTTGAGATCAAGGGTCCCACCCATTAACCTGTGGCTTGCTAACATGTAGAGGACGATATCATCCATCAACAATTTGTTATTCATGTTGCTTCTCCATCCAGATATCCAAGTCATGCTTGGAAAATTTTCATGAAAATGGTGAAGG